>JAVRXN010000002.1:62398436-63088436 GCA_033556935.1 Timema podura | reverse complement strand
ATTGTTTTCTACCTTGGTGGTCTTGGGTAAAGTGCCTTAAAAAACCATCACTTTAATTTTGAAAACATTTATACGAAGATCCCTTCCTTTTTGTCACCACATTAAAACAATTTAATTCATTCTGCAAGTCACTTTCACTCTCAGCAATTAATATGGTATCATCTGCATAATTATAACATCACTATCACTTTCGCATTGTCCATTTGCATACCAACTGCGCCCTCACACGCACTCCTCATACACTTATCCAAAAATACATTAAACAACCATGGAGACGTAACCCAAACTCGTCTAACGCACGCTTCACTTCCAACATACACTGCCATAATTGCATTTACTAGCCATGCATCCACACCATAATCTCTCACAACATTCCACAACATATTCCTATTCACTTGATCTTACACTTTCTCCAAATCGACGTATTCACAGTACACTTTTTTCTTTACTGCCATACATTTATCAATCACTTGTTTTAATGCAAATATCTGGGCCAAACATCCTCTACCTGGCATGAAACCGCATTAAGCACCCCAAATCTTGTCCTCAGTTTATTCACGCATTATAATTCTTACTGCCTTTACCTCTGTATAAAGGAACAATGACAGCATTCTTCCAATCATTAGGACTTTTGAAATTTCAGCACATACATTTAAAAGCTCAAATAATTATAATGATATTGAATGTTTGATGATATAATTGGTATTTATAGCTCCGTGATCAAGCGCCAATTATTATATTACGGTATTATTCACATATAATTGCCCCGCGATTGGGAGCCAATTATGATGATATGGAATAATATTTGATATAATTGGTATTTATAGCTCCGTGATCGAGCGCCAATTATTGTGATATGGAATTTATTTGTGTAATAAATACAACTGTTGATGTACACGGTTTATTTAAATAATTATTTCTTCCTTTACACTTTGTTTGAAATTAAACTATGTATTGTCTCTTGTTACTTCTCACTTTATCTTTGACACACATTTTCTATATTTACGTCTAGTCTAGCTATCTTACCGGCCCTTTCTGTACATCTTCATACACACATATAGCTTATATGCGGACGTGCCCCTTGCCCCTTGGACCTCTCGTGACAGTGTCAAGAGTAACCAATCAGGTACGTCTCTGCGACAGGTGCATTGAAGGCTAGCTTCCTATTGGATATAGGGAGCTGGTTTCTCTTGCTCGTTTGGTAAATACTGCGGAGTTAAATTTTAACAATAATAATGAGTTTTAATGGTGAAATCCTTTTAGACTATTCTGCGAAAACGCGTGATTCTCCATGGATGAAGTATTAAAAGGATAATTTACATACGATACTTTAAAGAAAAATACCTTCATCCATGACTTTTTAAATATATGAGAGCAGTCCAAAATCAATTACGTTACATAATCTGGCAAAAAGTACCTAACCAACACACTTTGACATTTCACTTGTAATCCCATCTACACCCACAGCTTTGCCATTCTTTAACACTCTAAAACTTTTAACACCTACGACGAGTGAATTCATCTCGGAGAATATTTGGGTGTATGCGGACTGTTTCTAAGAATGAGGTAGTATAGAAACAGACTAAGACGACATTGTATAAAAGTGTGTTAATGCCAGCTTTACTGTATGGATGTGAAGCGTGTGTATATCAGGAGAAACCCAAGAGAAGTTGGAATGAGATATTTTTTAAAAAAATTGAAAAATCTCGTCCATAATAAATGGCTGCTGAAAGATTGCGGTTTGAAAGTGAATCAAATGTTCAAAAGGAAGGAGCGGGCCATATTATATGTGGTTAAATGTTGTAGAATGTTTGAAAAAGAGAAAAATTAAGAGTTTCTAAGAATTAAAGGGCATGTATGACTATATGGATGTTGTCGAAGCGAGGGGAGTATAAAAGGATAGAGTATGACGGAGAAAGTTAGTGTTGTTCAATAAGTACGAAGTTGTTTTTAACTCACTTCTTGTCCACCCCGTGAGGGGGCAGTGTGACTAAATATGTGTGTAAATTGTGATGTTATAGAATTTTCATGTGGACCTCTTTTTTTTCAGATACGAAGAGTACCTCGATAAATGAGGGTATTCTGGAGAAGCCAAAGCCACGTTTTTATCGAGAATGAACAGTTTGGTTGGCGGGAAGATAGCTGATCCTCATCCCTACCAGTCTAAAAAACGAAGCTTGCCTGCTGATTAAAAATGTTATGACGAATTAGGTATAGGATAACACATTAGAATTCTTTATGATTGATATTAAATTACCTAATTTTACTTAGTGTAAAATACTTAAAAAGTGTTTTGTTTTGTAACTAACAATTTTTTTGTTTGTTTCAGGAACGGTTCCTTTCTTTGCCCACCACCATCGCCCACATAAATAATTTGTAATTTTAAAAACACAGAAAAAGATTTTTTTTTCCAATAAATTATTTAGTGACGACTAATGAGATGAATATACTTCTATTTAAAAACAATGTAAACTAATTTATATGCATAATTAACCTTTTATTCTTTATCATAGTTAAATAATGTATCTTTTATCAATCAAAAGTTACAAAATATAACCACAATGCGCCTTTTATTCTTAATCATAGTTTAAAAAAAATTCTATTGAATTCTCTTGTAAATATGTTTTTTTATCATTAGATCTCAATTCCATGATTTAAACTTGTGAACCAACACATACCATAGCAACTCAGAAAGAACCTGAGTAAAATACCATAGCATTACAGAGAGAACCATCAGGAACCAGAGTAAAATACCATAGCATCCCAGAGAGAACACCACAGCATCCCATAGAGAACCAACATAGATCTGAGTAAAATACCATAGCATCCCATAGAGAACCAACATAGATCTGAGTAAAATACCATAGCATCACAGGGAGAACAAACATAAACCCGAGTAAAATATCATACAGAAACCAGAGTAAAATACCTTAACATCCTAGAGAAAACCAGCTTAGACCAGATTAAAATACCATAACATCCCAAAGATAACCAGCATAGGCCAGAGCAGTGGCGCAGGAACGTTTTTATTTGGGGGGTAAAAATAACCATGTGCTCTTATAGGGGATAACATTTTTGAGATTAAAAAAATAACAGTAAAATGTAATACAGCTGTCCCTCATACTACGCGAGTGATTGGTTCTGATAAATAATCGCGTAACACTAAAACGCAAGTGAAATGACTTTAAAATGGGTGATATAGGGATTACTCCAATGGAAATAAAAACCTAAAACTTGTAAATGAATGCCATTTTTTAAATTTATATAACTAGTACAGTGCATTAGGTAGCCTACACCTATTGCCAATCTTCAATCCCCTGAAATTTGTAAACAAACACAATTTTTAATCAATGTATCTAATTAATACAATGCTACAGGTACACTTACTGTTAATCTTCAATCGCATGATAAAATAACTGGATATGGCAAATCAGGATTATCACTATCTTGCTCTTGATGGTAGGCTCTTGCTCTCTTGACGGCCCTTGGCTGGGAAGCTCTCTTAAAGATCCTTAAAGGTCCTGAGATGGTAAGCTCTTGCTCTCTTGAAGGCCCTGGGATGGTAGGCTCTTGCATTCTTGAAGGCCCTGGGACGGTAAGCTCTTGCTGGCATGAAGGCCCTAGGATGGTAGGCTCTTGCTTTCTTGAAGGCCCTTGGATGGTAGGCTTTTATTTCTTCGGAAGACCCTTGGACGGTAAGCTCTTGCTTTCTTGAAGGTCCTGGGACGGTACGCTCTTACTCTCTTTAAGGTGGGGTGCTAGTGAGCGGCAGTTTAGTGCATTAATTTTGCAGTTTTTATAGCATAAACATTTTTTGGCAAAAATAGATCAAATATTTCTTATATAGAAACATAGAGTTTAACTTTCTGCACATGCTAATCTCAAGAGTTCTTGAATATATCTCATGAGCATAGCGGCACTTGGTGACAAACTTTTTAAATGCAGAGAAAAAGTTGTCACTAAATTCTAGGACACCCTTGATAGATATTAAAGAACTGTTGAGATTAGCATGTGCGGAAAACTAAACTCTATGTTTCTATAAAAGAAATATTTGATTTATTTTGGTCAAATAAATGTTTATGCTATAAAAACTTCGAAAATACTGCCCTAAACTCACGCTCACTAGCACCCCATCTTAATGCCCTGGGATGGTAGACTCTTGCTCTCTTGAAGGCCCTGGGACGGTAAGCTTTTGCTGGCATAAAGGCCCTAGGACGGTAGGCTCGTGCTTTCTTGAAGGTCCTTGGATGGTAGGCTTTAGCTTTTCGGAAGACCCTTGGACGGTACGCTCCTGCTCTCTTGAAGGCCCTGGAATGGTAAGCTTTTGCTGTTGTGAAGGCCCTGGGTCTTTAGACTGACAAGTTTCAATTTATTTGATGAAATGGTTAAGACTCAACTGACCGGCAGCATTTTTCCTCTCTCTATAGAGTTATTTGTAGCAAGCCAAAGAACTCTGGATCTCTCTGGCAACTTTGGTGCTTTTATACATGTTAGGGTCATTCTCTTCTATGAATCTAATTGCACTGTCAATGTTCTTAAATAAATCAGCAAATTGTTTTGTTTTGCTCTTCCTCTTTATTCTTTATGCCATTCTCCATTTCTAGAAGATCTTCATTGGTGAGTTCTATTGAGTGTGATTGGAACAATTGATCCACATTTGCCTGATCTATGTCCTCAAGTCCAACATCTTGCTATGTCAACGATGTCATGTCTTGAATTGGAAAGCTTTTGTTCAGGATCAAAATCATGAGAATCAGAAACTTTAGGCCAAATATTTTTCCAAACTCCTTTCATACAGGACTGTTTAACCTCTGCCCATGCATATCCAATGTTGTCATTACCACCCCCCTATCACCAAACTGTACAGTAAAGATCATTGTTATCACTGGAATGGGTGTACACAAGGTCACACCACCACCGCACAGGATGACTGCGAGATTCCAGCTGACCATGCACAATTACTTTCTCTCTATTATACAGGTAGAGAAAGTATGGTGATCGTCAAAAAAATCAAACTCGAGATTTTGATGAATCTTGACGTTTCATGACTCCCTGAATCCGAAAAAGTTGTTTTTGAATTTCCGTCTGTCTGTCTGTCTGTCTGTACCTCCAACTAGAGCCTAAACTATTTTACCGATTGAGCTAAAACTTGATATCTAGAGTTTTCATAGGGTTGTCCCGAGGAGTTTTTGGAATTGGATATCTACCCCTAAAATTAAGGGTAGTTTACTGAAGGGCATAAAGAGAAAAAGTCGATTTTCTCAAAATCGGCTCTAACGATTTTGATTAAATTTCATTTATAAACATTAATAAATACTCCAAACAAAATGGCCACTCTCAATATTTCGGCAAAATGGCTTTAAGGGCTCCGGTCTGATGCGTAAATTAACATTTTTTATAATAGCTCCGAAACTATTTGAGATATGAAATTACTTAGCATTACAAATATGTATATATATTTATAATACAAATATTTTATTCGAAACATATTTTTATAAAATCAATAATTTTCAATCTATACGCAATTATATATATATTTTTAGCTTTTTGGACATTAAAGCTTAAGTATTGCGATCGTAAAATAAATGGTACGGCACACCGCACAGACTTTCTCTCTCTTTCTATAAACTCCTAAGATTTCTGAACGGAATAATGTACATTGTATCATCACCACTCCACATAAGAACACGCATAAAATAATATACAATGATATAGAATCAATGAGAAAAGAGGCGCATCTTTGTCCACCTAAGAGCATTTCAAACAGTTTAATGTCTTCCACAAGGGTCAACACTTCGTATTAAAATTTCGATTTCTGGTTAAAATTTTAACATTTTAAAAGGTGTTGCAGATCTTCAAGTAATCGCATTGATATTTAATTATTCATTTATACATTTTGACCAATAAAAAATGTAAATATTGACTATTGAGTCTAAAATGGAGATAGATCATTGCTATGCAAACATATCTCCTAAGAGATTTAAGGAAAAATAACATACTTTTTTAGATACTTATATTTAATTACTCTATGGCATTGGAGAATTATTGCGTTAAGACTTAAGTAGTATACGTTTACAACTAAAGCTCACAAAATTGTATTAATATATTTGCAAATATCTCAGAAACTGCTGCTTTTATAAAAATATATGTCAAATAAATTTTTTTTATTTCTGATAGTCCTACAATTTTGCAATGATAAGTTGTTTAGTTTCTCCAATAGTTGTGGAGATAAGGAAATTAACGCTTCTGTAAAGTACCCTAAAAATCATTTTCATAGGAAAATGAAAATAGCCAGTTTATTTATAATCTTAATCAACGCCTAGATACGAATTTTAATCAAAATCGTTTGAGTAGATTTTGAGAAAACCAAATTTTTCTCTTTTCGCCCTTCAGTAAACTACCCATAATTTTAAGTTTTTATAGACACACAGACAGACGGCATTGCAAAGACTATTTTTTAGGGTTCGGGGGGTCATGAGACGTCGACATCCATCAACATTTCAGGTTAGTTTTTTTTACGGTCGCAATACTTAAACTTAAATGTCCAAAAAGTTAAAAAAATTCATGTATAATTGCGTATAGATTGAAAGTTATTGATTTTATAAAAATATGTTTCGGATAAAATATCTGTATTATAAATATATATACATATTTGTAATGCTAAGTAATTTCATATCTCAAATAGTTTCGGAGCTATTTAAAAAAATGTTAATTGACGCATCAGACCGGAGCCCTTAAAGCCATTTTGCCGAAATATTGAGGGTAGCCATTTTGTTTGGAATATTTATTAATGTTTATAAATGAAATTTAATCAAAATCGTTGGAGCCGATTTTGAGAAAATCGACTTTTTCTCTTTTTGCCCTTCGGTAAACTACCCTTAATTTTAAGTTTTAATAGACACACAGACAGACGGCATTGCAAAGACTATTTTGTAGGGTTCGGGGGGTCATGAGACGTCGAAATCCATCAACATTTCAGGTTAGTTTTTTCTACGATCGCAATACTTAAGCTTTAATGTCCAAAAAGCTCAAAATATATATATAATTGCGTATAGATTAAAAATTATTGATTTTATAAAAATATGTTTCGAATAAAATATTTGTATTATAAATATATATACATATTTGTAATGCTAAGTAATTTCATATCTCAAATAGTTTCGGAGCTATTATAAAAAATGTTAATTTACGCATCAGACCGGAGCCCTTAAAGCGATTTTGCCGAAATATTGAGGGTAGCCATTTTTTTTGTAATATTTATTAATGTTCATAAATGAAATTTAATCAAAATCGTTAGAGCCGATTTTGAGAAAATCGACTTTTTCTGTTTTTTCCCTTCAGTAAACTACCCTTAATTTTAGGGGTAGATGTCCAATTCCAAAAACCCCTCGGGGCAACCCTATGAAAACCCAAGATATCAAGTTTCAGCTCAATCGGTAAAATAGTTTAGGCTCTAGTTGGAGGTACAGACAGACAGACAGACAGACAGACAGACAGACAGACAGACGGAAATTCAAAAACCACTTTTTTGGATTCAGGAAGTCATGAAACGTCAAAATTCATCAAAATCTCGAGTTCGATTTTTTTGACGATCACAATACTTTCTCTACCTGTAAGATAGAGAGAAAGTAAAAAACTAACCTGAAATGTTCATGGATTTCGACGTCTCATGACCCCCCGAACCCTAAAAAATAGTCTTTGCAATGCCGTCTGTCTGTGTGTCTATTAAAACTTAAAATTAAGGGTAGTTTACTGAAGGGCAAAAAGAGAAAAAGTCGATTCTCTCAAAATCTGCTCAAACGATTTTGATTAAAATTCGTATATACGCGTTGATTAAGATTATAAATAAACTGGCTATTTTCATTTTCCTATGAAAATGATTTTTAGGGTACTTTACAGAAGCGTTAATTTCCGTATCCCCACAACTATTTGACAAACTAAACAACTTATCATTTCAAAATTGTAGGACTATTAGAAATAAAAAACTTTTATTTGACATATATTTTTATAAAAGCAACAGTTTCTGAGATATTTGCAAATATATTAATACAATTTTGTTAGCTTTAATTGTAAACATATACTACTTAGGTCTTAACGCAATAATTCTCCAATACCATAGAGTAATTAAATATAAGTAAGTATCTAAAAAAGTATGTTCTTTTTCCTTAAAACTCTTAGGAGAAATGTTTGCATAGCAATGATCTATCTCCATTTTAGACTCAATAGTCAATATTTACATTTTTTATTGTTCAAAATGTATAAATGAATAATTAAATATCAATGCGATGACTTGAAGATGTGCAACACCTTGACGATACTTGAGTTTATAGAAAGAGAGAGAAAGTCTGTGCTGTGCGCCATACCATTTATTTTTTTATTTATTTGAATCGTGTCATAGCAAAAACGCGTAAAGTGAGATCACGTATAACGAGGGATACCTGTATTTAATGGTCCCACTGTGCATTTTTCTCATTTATTTTAGTCATTCCAAATATTAGAATCAAAACATACAAAACATATTAAGAAAATTGTTATCTGATGCAGCTCAACTAAAAATTATGAAACACTGAAAATTAAAGTAGATTTACATACATCTTTGACATATATTTGCTACTAGCTATAAAACCACTAATCAGTTTTGCAATTTCAATTTTGCTTAGCCTCTCAGGTGATTTAATCTACATTGCCTCATCGTGGAGCGAAGATAGTTTTTAATGCATCCAAGCATTGAAAAACTTCTTTCTGGAGTAGCTGATGTAGTTGGTATGACTATCAGAGTATTCAAAATCTATTCAGTGTATGCTCCAAGCACATTTTATTTTTATTATGTTAACATATTGTGAATATTTTATCTTGCCTCAATAAGATGTTTACTTTATCTTATGTTTTACTATATTATTTTGGGGGGTATAAATGATACTTTTTACCTCCCTCAATTTTTGGGGGGTTAAAATTTACCCCCGTGCCCCCTAGTTCCTGCGCCACTGGGCCAGAGTAAAATACCATAGTATTCCATTGCAAACCATGGCTGTATCCGAATAGTCTACTTCACGCGTCGTCGACCCTTGACGCTCACTCTATAATTGCATTGGCATTCACGTGATCGAGTGAACAACCGTTCGCATAGTCACGAAGTAAGCCGATACACCCTGCAAAAGCCCTTGAGACCAAGGGTGACGGCAAGTTACCCTTGATCATTGATCTCTATAATATAACTGGATGGACATACACATGCACATTCCAAGGACAAAGGCGTGACGCTCAAGTGTATCGTCTGCTACACTGATGGGGGGACAGATTTAACGGTTTCTTTAAAAGTTCTTATGTGAAAACATGTCTCTGATGAATAAAAGTGTCATTGTTTGAAAATAGTGAAGTATTATACCACACTTTCCTGAAGAAACATTTCCATTAAAGGATATACAATCCAGTTTTAGAGGTAATACTGTACAAATACGAATAAAACCTTAGATATTTCAATTTTTATGTAGTTGTCATCAATGCTGTTTACAGTCTGCCACGACCACTTATATTTAAAGTTGGTTATGAGCTTGTATATTGGTTTCATAAACAATATTATATTGAAAGTTCGATAAATATAATTAACAAGGTATCTTAAAACTTTATTAAACTATAATGAAACAAGTTAGCTAAAAACTGTATTACATTTGTTTGAATGACATACTTTGTGTAGAAGTCTTACATTCCAATGATAAATTAGGTTATTGGCTTGTAGGAAGTACAGTATCTACTAAAACCTAATTTTAGTAATAATCCCAATCTGTAATGTCTTATTTCGTACCAGAATGCTATCATATATATAATATTTTGGTAGGATGGACGGCAATTTAGAACGGAAGTAGAAATTTTCTTCTGGAAGGTCTTTTATGCTAGCTAAATACAACTATAGGGTAGGATTCTGGTAAGAGATAAAGCCTTACAAGCGAGCTTCCTTAAAAAATCATCGTATATATTAGGCTACATCAACTTATTTAAAGAAAAAACGAACCACTTTTGAACTTTTATATGCTCTTCAAAGCTTTAACTAACATATTTATTTAATTTAACCATTCACACATTGATGTATCTCATGTATTCAATCAAATTAATGAACGATGTCAAAATGCCACATTTCCGTGTATGGGTGTAAGAGAGAAAGAGATACCCGAAAGTTTCCTTCTCTCTTACACAATGGTATGCAGACGACAGCTCGATAATTTCAGCCACAGATGTCCATCCAGTTATATTATAGAGATCAATGCCCTTGATACGCCGTTGATGCGGAGTTTGACTGGCAACTGTTTAATTTTTCGTCTGCTAGAGTAATGTGATCTGTGATGTGTGAGCTGTTGTCTGTGATAAAGTATTTTAACTATACCGGTACTACTTTTGTTGTTGGGTTTTTTGTGTTGGAAATGTCCAGTGAAAAGAAGCTTCCAAAAATCTGTAGGTAGCCTTTGCTAATAATTGCTAATAAGTGCATATTCTATTTTCAAATACTATAATGTGTTTACTGACTAAATTCAAAACAATCTTGTGGCGGGAATGGATATTAAAACGTTGTATTCTTTTTCATTCTCTGCTAATAGATGGCGTTTAAAATAGTTTCTAAGATCACGGGTAGGAAGCAGCACTGCGGACTCAAGGGAGTGTAAAGGATAGTTTGCCGTTCGAAAAGTCTGTTGCAGTTTTCGATCTCAAGTGCGTGTAAAGTGTAAATTTATCGAGTCTGCAACAAGTTTGCGTCATGTCAAGTGTACTTGACTATTCGGATACGGCCCATAACATTCCAGAGTAAAATAACAGAGTATTCTATTGCAAACCAGAACATTCCAGAGAAAAATACCCGAGTATTCCATTGCAAACAAGAGAATTCTGAAGAAAAAAATAATCAGAGCATCCCAAAGTAACCAAACGATTCCAGAGTAAACCAGAGACCCTGAAAGAACCAGAATAGCTCTGGTTGTTTCATAAACGAATGAAAACCAGAGTAAAACCCAGAGCTTGGTTTGCTCTGGATTTCTCTGGTTTTCTCTTGAGATTTTCACCATGTACTTTTTCAAATTTTAACTCTTCGGCCTATTAGTTTCTTTTTTATTGTTACACTCATATATGATATATCACTATATTAGAGATTGGAATTAAATTTAATCATGTATAATGTTTCGAGGTGGTTCATAGACAGTTATATTGAAGTTGGAGATTATGACTAATTTCGATACATATAGAATATCACAATTATGTCCGGGAGACAGATAGATAATTGTGTAAATAGATCGGATAAATCTGTTTGTCTAATAATATTACGTTTTCTGAATTTCATTCAATATTTTTAGCTATTAGGGAAAATATTAATTTAATATTTAAAATAGCATTGCAAATAATCTTGTTCTTTCTTAAATGTTTATATGCTGTGGAAGTTGACTTCTTAAAGGAAAAATGTATTAAGGCTATTTTCTTCTTGACGATGACTGTTGATAAAAGCCTAGATTACTTTCGGTCTTATTTAGAATCCGACCAGGTTGAAACTTATATATATATATATATATATAGATATATTTGACTAATTGAAATATATATATATATATATATATATATATATTTGACTATTTGAAATATATATATATATATATATATATATATATTTATTTGACTATTTGAAATATTCGCAGCTATTTGTAAGTTGAGTAATTATTATTTTGAGCTTTAGTATGTTATGTTGGCCAATAGATGTCGTGAGAACTAACAAAAAAATTAGATTTGCTTAATTTTTTAAGTAAACTTACTAATGTTAAGAAAGATATATATTAACTTTGATAGGATATTTTATATAAAACCAATATACCAATATTTGATCTTCAAAATTTTGTCGTTATACTCGTATCATAAATTTTTCTCCATACCATCATATATGGTTTATCTTCATATATATATATATATATATATGAATATATATATATATATATTACTTATAAATAAACATCCTAAATCGATTTCTTGCCTTTTTCTTGACGAGTTCACGTTTTAAGAGTACCCTTAGGATATATTTTTTGTGTTTTTTATTTATTATTGTTTATTTTGGAAATATTATAAGGTTTATATTGTGAGGGCACGAGGATGACCGACAGATTATTACTTCCGCAACTAGGTGAGTTGCGTGCACTGAGTTATAATTGTCTATTCTCAGATTATTGAAAAACAATGCACTCAAACGACTCACTCTGATTGTGTTAATGCTTTTTTTTTTACTGTTTGAGCCTTCTGTTTTGTTGGATTGGTCAAGGAGGTCTCATGATCAATAATTTTTAATAGGGATATTTTTGCTTGAAATGAAAATATTCATACAATATAATTTAATATTTACAGTTTAGTTAGAAACATAATAATGCACCAATTAGTACCATTATTTCTTAAAAAAACTCTAAAGTTTTAAAATTTTGATTTACATTTTTGAATTAGGTCGTTTATTTCCTAATTTAAAAAAAGTGTTATCCACATAGACATTCAAGAATAGGTGGGGCTAAGCTGGCAACCTTGTATTTGATTTAATTGTGTTTGCAGTAATAGCATTGTTATTGATTTGTTGGAGTATTTTGTAAGAAAGAATGTCAATTTATTTTTATTTGATTATAAAGAAGATAATTCGGTATCAATTTCCGAAGGAGGAGAATGAACAACAACCAGATGTTGACGATGAGGTTATATTCACGTGGCCATCTGGAAAAGTTATGAGGGAATATGCAGGGAAAGTGCTGACATAAGACTGTCTTTAATCTGTACGAATTCAATCAAGAACGAAACTCCCCCACAAAATCAATATTTTCATGTACTTACAACTTGTATTTCTTTTGTCTAGAACAACCTTCAAGACTGGAAAACTACCTCGCGTCCTAAATCGTAGAGGAGGTAGCAACCAGCCGTCGTGCGCCAACAAGCCGAGGTTCCGAGCGGACAGGTCAAATCGGAACGGACTGAGACTATCAACTAAATGGAACTACCCTGGTGTCCGGCGCGGAAGACAAATCCAAGAACCAACTTATCGCGTGATGTCTGTTCATCACTTCCACCAACCAACGGAGCGCTAAAACCAGGTGGCTCGTGTTGAAGCAACCTGGCCAATCCAAGAATAGTCAAGCATGGCGTGATGTTTGAAAAGTGACCGTTGAAAACCATCGACCAATCTGGACACTCCCCCCTTATTCCTATGCGACTAGAAACACTATTTAAACCTTGCAGTTTGTAAACTCAGTGACTATTATATTTCAATTCCTGCAAGAGACACCATGTCGTGGACTATTATATTTGAATTCCTGCAAGAGACACCATGTCATAGACTATTATCTTCGTTATCGCCGTCTGGAAAAGTCCTGTCCTCGACTTGGACAATTTACTGGAGGATGTCGTAATTATTTGTATCAAAATTAGTGTAGTAGTTTGGAATAAGCCAACTAAGCGTAATTTATTTACTAAATGTTTTACGAGACTGTTAATTTGTTTTGCTGCCACTTGGGCGCTAGTATCAAAGAAGTCAAGTATTTATTAGATTGCACATTTATTAGCTTGTGTTGTTAGAAATGTTTAATTTAATTTGACAAGTTCGATCACCGAGTAAATGTAAATTCTTCCCTTTTTTTTGTGTATAACGTTTTCATACGTAATTGTTGTTTGAATTTAACGTAAATGTAGCAGATTGTTTGATTTAGACTAAATAATAATTAAATTTATTTAATTGAATTATCTTGTAGTTTAACTAGACAAATTTTATTATGTCATAAAATTTAATTAACAAGGAGAGTTCTGGTTTTGAATCGATAAATAATAGTCCCGCGGGAGTTTGACTCGATGCCGGAAAGTCAAACTCTCGTGTTTGTATTAACATCAGTGTGATGTTTAATGTTAATGTAGCTACGTCTGCATTCATTTTGATGAAGCAGACACTTTGAAAACATTTTAAAAAATGCCCATAAGGCGCTTTATTTTTTTATTTAAATAACTATCAGCTTAGATATTTATTAACTTGTGATTTGGTTAATTGAAGATTATTCACAATTGTGTTGCCAATATTCACTGTTGTGACAGAATAGTTTGGTCGAGTTGTTGTCTCTTCTAGATGACCGTTTTGGCTTTAATTTACGTTTGAAATGATTTTCAACACACTTTAGATGGATTGTTGAGGCCATGTTAAATTTTGTTTCTGTTGTTGTTATGAATAAACCATTCATATTATTATTTAATTATTGCTGTATCTTGCTTTCTTTGTCATATTAGTTTACCCCCTCTTCCTTTTAGACTAGAGTGGCCGTAGCTAAGAGGTAGTCGAGTGGGTGGTAACAAAAATTGGTCTAAATCTTGGGTGCAAGTTAATACTAAGCACGATGGGAGACCGAAATGCAAGAGTACCGGCTGTTGAAATGCTTGAAGGCATGTCAAATTACAATAATTGAAAATTCGTGATGGCAATGTGTCTGATTCACAAAGATTCATGGTGTTGTATAGAGCCAGAAATCGACGCAGAAGGAAATTTAAAACGACTAGATTAAAAAATGCTTAAAGCAAGAGGTAAAATTTGCTTAATGGTAAAACCATCTTGTTATTCTTATGTTAGAAATGCCAAAACTGCTAAAGATGCTTGAGATAATCTCCAAAAAGCCTACGAGGATAAATGACTCACAAGGCGCCTCGGACTTCTCAAAATCCTTTTTGGATTTAAATTAGAAAATTTTAAGTCGATGGAAGGTTATGTAACCAAGATTATGTATACCGCTCAACAACTCGTAGATATAAGTAGACCTATAGAAAACGAATTTCTTGCAGTTGTTATGTTGAATGGTCTGCCTAGTTCTTTTGACCCGATGGTTATGGCGTTAGAAAGTTCAGGAGCAAAAATAAGTAGTGAACTTCTTCACTAGGATTTGAGACATGAAAAAGATCAAGGGGATTCTGATACTGCTTTCTTAGTAGTATGTAGTAGTAGTAATAATAATAATAATAATAATAATAATAATAATAATAATAATAATAATAATAATAAAAGTAACCTAATCAAGAAAAGAAGAAATAAATTAATATCGTCCGGAAGAGAATTTCTACTGCCATCTAAAAGGCCGTTTATCCTACATAAATACTAAGTACTACTAATATTCAGCACAATTCTGTTACGAAAAAAGACCTTCCAGAACGGGATTCCTACCAAAATCGATTTATAGTAATATTTCCTAGAAGCCTATTAACTTATTTGATAGTTTGAACGTAACAACGTATAGTGTGTATCATTCAAACAAATTTTATTAAATACTAAGCTACATTTTTTCATTACAGTTACCGAACTTTCATTATAATATGGTTTATTTATCTCAAACTGAAACCGATATTATAGAAAGTTGCCAAATTCAAATATATTGCACCTTGTACCCTTAGCATAATGTAAATATATGAATGACAGCTACACATTTTAACATGATAACAAAGGTATAATATTTCTGACAGTTAATCAAGTAGTCTCTGGCTAACATTTTTCCTGAAATAATAATTCAAATTCCAAAAAGTGAGTTGTGACATAAGTGCCAATCAAACTATATTTCACTAAATTTAATTAAATTGGTTGAAAAAATACATTACTTCAGGCAATCAGTACAAGTACTAATCATTGTACGATAAATCTAGTTTCACCCCAAGAACTTGAAGTACCATGTTCCTCTGTAGACTCGTGTCATAAATCATTTGCCACACAACGCGTTTTTGTGCCATCAAACTCTTTGCAACCAGGGGCTATATATTTCCTTGTGGCTTACAAAATCAGGATATTTGGAATGTGTGCGAGTCTGTTGGCCAACAGCACAACTACCCTGTACCGGACGCAGTGGTCATATCTAAAGAGCCAAAAGGATTGTTAGCGTGATTGACAACTAGTTTGGTAACTTATACTATTGAGAGACTAACACGTTGTTCCACGCAGATAATTGCGTGGAGCAAATTAAGAACATTGTTATTATGATCTACTTGAATATGCGTGTGCAGACGGAACTCAACAGAACATTAAACCTGTCATTTATTACAAATATTAATTTTCCCTGTCTAGCTCAGACGCTGTCACAATTACCACTTATCTTATGACCTTTGGCGTCTAATTAGGGAAACTAACGCACTTCAAAAACTGTGTAGATGTGATAAAAGGGATAACACGGAAAATAGTGTGATACATTCACTACAATCTATTGTTAATGTTTTGACATCTATATCTTTTTAGTAATATAAAGTACATATATATATTTATTCTTCTTGTAATATCCTATCTCTCCTTTAATGATAGTGGCTAAAAGCCTTCAATTGACAAATTTTAATTTTGATTAATAAATATTTAGGTCTTACCAATTCTTGAAAAAAACATCCAGCTCACGGAGAAAAAAAATAAAGCTCAGGTAGTAACAGACATAAATTTAATTCGAAAATATTCTAAATTCACGATTCAAAAGTGTTATATTTTGACAAAGAACTTTGAAAAATGTTATTTGTATAAATCTTTATAGATAAAATAAGAATTAATGAAATTAAATAAAAATTGATAATACGCCAGATAAATTCAAAAGAACACACACATATTAACAATAATACTAATCATCAACTACTGTTTCCAGGTTAAGGCCTGGTCAGTTTAGTAAAATGCCCTTCTGCCTCTACCCTTACAACTCTCTTCCTTCTTTAATTCCTTCCATTCTTATCTTCTCACTTAATACTTTTTGTAATCTGATCCTCCAATATAATTCAGCCTTTACTGCGGTCTTTTTACAACATTATCTTCACCATCCTCTTTTTTTCCACCCTTGTTACATGCCCACACCATCACAGTTTTGCTACCTCTACAATACCAAGTACTCCCTGTACCATAATTACTTCCCGGATAACTTCAATTTCTATTCTTGTTTCTCTTCGTGACACCTCGCATGTCCCTCACAAACCTCATTCACATGTTCTACACTTTCCTAGTCTCGTTTACATTCATGGTCCATATTTATGATATATATATATATATATATATATATATATATATATATATATATATATAATACAAAGTATGCCCTGTCTAACACTTTCTTACACTTCAAAGTGACTTCTCTTCTCGATAGCAGATCTCTTATGCACATATAGAACAATTCTCCCTGCTTTCCTCTTCTCATGAAATTCTCTCTACTTCTATCTTTCTCCTCAATCACGTTTCCTAAATATTAAAATTTCTGTACTTTACTCAGATATACTCCATCCAACATTATAGCTTTATTAGAGCTTACTCTCTTCCATGTCATTACCATCACTTCAAACTTTGCCATGCTAAATTACATTCCACACTCCTTCACTTCCTCATTCCTTTCTCATAGTTGTTCTTATACTTCCTCTTTCTCCTCACACCATACCATCAGGTAAACATAAAAAATTATGGCTTTCAATCTTTCCTCCTCTAGATTTACTGCGACTTTGTTCATGACCATTTATTTTACCATTACAAATATTAGTGGTGAGCGAGCACTCCTCTGCTTGGTTCTATTTTTTCATTTGGAACCACACCTTCTCTTCTTTCTCTGTCTTAACACAGCTCTGTTATCCTAATACATGCTTTTCACTCTAATTGCCACTCATCTTTCCACTTCTTACCGCTCCATTGCTTTCCAAAATTTATTGCTATCCACGATATCATATGCCTTCTCCACATCCATAATTACCATTACCAAGTCATTCCCATATTCATAATTTATTTCAATCAACTGTCGTATGGTAAAGATTAAATCTATTGTAGACCTCTGTTCATTAAATCCATGCTGTTAATCCCTCTACCTTCCTTTAAGGTTATTTTTTATTCTCTTTTCAAGAATCTTCTCATATATTGTTGTACAGTGGCACATCAGTGTTATTTCCCTATAATTGGTACACCTCTGCCTCTTTACTTTCTTGAAACTATGTATTATAACTCCCTATTTCCAGTCTTCCAGTATATTTTTCTGTTTCTAAACTACTCCCTGTGTAACCATTGAAAACCTACTTCACCTGCTGCCCTTATAATTTCCAAAATCATTCCGTCCACACACACAGTGCTTTTGCTTGTTTCGTCCTGCTTAATGCGTCCTCCAAATTTCATTTGTTGGACCATTTCCTCCTGCTCATCTCTTCACTCTCATTCTCATCTCAGCTCCTCCATTTCCTCTTCCTCTTCATTTTCTCAAAATATCTTATCCACAGTTCCTTTTTTCTTCTCCTGTCCTCAGCGATCTTCCTTTTTCATCTGTCATTCTAACTTCCTTCCAAGTCCAGTTCCAGCATTTCCGCCAATTTATGCATACAATTTTTCCTGGCTTCTCGCACAGTTCGCTTCGCTTCTTTATTATTTTCCTTATATTCTTCCTCTATTTCCTTAATCATATTCTTAAAACTCATTCTGAATGTCTGAATCTTCCCTTGTACTGCTTCCCTCACCCTGTCGTTCCATTCAGGTGTCTTCTTACATTTCTTCTTTTTACTTGTCCTTCCACATACCGCTTCTGCCACATCCACCAGACTGTTCTTAAATATTTCCCATTCAACCTATACTCTTTTCATCTCATCCTTGGGTACTAAGCTTTTTGCCTTTCTTAGGTACAGCTCTTTTCCTCTTAATTTTTTATTCTCCACCTCATTATTCTCATTCTTTTCTTGCTTCCTTTCTCCTACGTTCCCATCCCTTTATATCTGCCACCAACAACAACTGATCACTATTTAAGGACGCACTTGCTATTATCTTGATGTTTAAGGTCTTCCTTTTAATTTCTTCGTCCATGATAAAGTAGTCTATCACCGACTTTCTCACCATCCCATATGTATCTTGTGATCTTATGAGTTTCTCTTTCCTTCTTATACAAGCTGTTTGCCACTTTCATTTTATTTCTCGCACATGACTCTAACAATCTTCTACCCTCCTCGATTCTCGCTCCTCATCCATTCTCCCCTAATACCGCCTTAAATCCTATTCTCTCTTTTCATACTTTTGCATTCAGATGACTTATTAATATTTAAATATTAATAATAAACAATACAATTATTTATGTCATAAAGTCATACAATATTATAAACATGATATATTTACTTTGAAATGGCCGCGTATACGGAATATATCAGGTGTTCTTTAAATCACATTAAACTTAGATCACCCGACCAATTACAAAGTCCAGAACACACTTGAATTGCTTCCTCGAAAATAATCGATATTTTTTAATATTGTGTTAAATATAGTTATGAAAATGAGCGCTAATAACCAAATAAAAGTATCTAATGCTGTATCAGAATTGTCAAGTACACTTGACTTGATGCAGACTTGATAAATTTACACTTTACACGAACTTGAGATCGAAGACTGCAACAGACTTTTTGAATGGCAAACTACACTCTACACCTCCTTTAGTCCGCAGTGCTGCTTTCTATCAGTGATCTTAGAAACTATTTTAAACTCCATCTATCAGCATGGAATGAAAACGAATACAACGTTTTAATACCCATTCCTGCTTCTTTTCACTGGAAATTTCCAACATAACACAAAAACACTACAGAAAAAGCAGTACTGATACACAGTAGAACCTCATTATAACGGATCTTATTGTAACGGACAGTTAAATTTTTTTAACAATAATAATAAAGGATGCTTGTTTATATATGACATGCTTTACATTTCCAAGCAAGTGATTCAACATCAATCGGTGCGTGATTGAAGAAGAAATTGTTGCCAGTGTAACTGAAGAAGCAGAATCTTCGGAGGAGGAGGAGGAGGAGGAAGAAGAGGTTGGAGACACTAATCGGCCTACATTTAAGATGAGCGAAGTGAAAGACCATTTAAATATTGCTATTAAATATGTTGAACAATCGGCAAATGAAAATGTGTTTGCACATTAAGAACACTTCAGGCACCTCCGGTATTTATTAACTGAAGAAATATACATCAAACAAACCCAACAAAAAATAAATTATTTTTTCAAACCAATGAATGTAAGCAATCAACATGAACCTGGACCTTCTTGTTCTAAAGATTAATGCAGTGTATGCGTACACATCTTTTTCAATTCAACCTATGTTGAAGGTTTTTTATTTGATGTATAATAAACATTTCCATAGCTGACTACTGTACTTTCATTTATGTACACCCTTTTGTATAACCACCGTACAATAATTATTTGTTATAAACCATACTTTCATTAAAACGGACCGACTTCAACCCCTATTAGTCCGTTATAATGAGGCTCTACTGTAATTAAAATACTTTATCACAAATACCATATCACACGTCACAGATCACAAAACTCTCGCAGAAGAAAAATTAAACAGCTGCCAGTTAAACTCCGCATCGACAGTGTGTCAAGGGTAACTTGCCACCATCCTTGGTCTCAAGGGTTTGTGTGGAGTGCATCGGCACACTTCGTGACAATCCGGACGGTTCTACACTTGATCACGTGATTGCCAATGTAACAATTGTGTCAACGTCAAGGATCGACGGTGTGTGAAGCAGACTATTCGGATGCAGCCTTAGGTTGTATAGAAATTAAGTAAGCTCAATTCTATACAATATCATGTATTTAAAAAAAAATTAAATGTTAACCAAAACACAAACACGATAGCCCACTTTGCCTTAAATGTATTTTATATTCATTACAATTGCTTTAGAAAGTAAATAATTTGATGTTATTCCAATTCATCACAATTAATAACAAGTGCATTTATTTTATAGTTTCCTTCACGCTTTATTATCCAGCAACAATTCATCTTCTTGTTGGTTATAAGAGAAATCAACCTATAGTTGTCTATCAAAAAATCTGATCCTGACTTCCATTAGTTCTAGTTTAGAAATACACAAATAGACCATTTTATTGAATACACTCTTTTTAGGTCTGCTTGTTTAACAACGATCTTGAAATAGGGAAATATAACTAATTACAACCATTCCACTGATTTAACAATTGGATAGTTCCTTATTAAAACAGAATGAAAAAACCCATTTCAAGGCAACATTTTCTTTCATCACGTCAAGATCCTTCACTTTAGGATTAAAAAAGTAAATATTGACTTCTTTCGTCTCTTTAGACATAATTTTGCATTATTTACCTCACTTTAAATGTAAATCAAGATAATACTAGGCCTACTATTTATCATCAATCAATGACAAAAATTGCAAATGATTAATTTGAAAATGGTAACTGATCAAATTACGTTGACCATTTCTACCCTTTTTGACACACCTTGCCTACACTTTTTTCATGTCAAATGTTTCAAAATCTTTTAGTTTGAAATCAGACCTAGAATACATGTCCATAAACTTAAAATTCTTCTTTAACTCTCTGAAGTGTCAACACTTCCATAAATAGGCCTATATTTCATGAACTTCAAAACTCAAATTGGTAAATTCTCCTTATAGTAATTCCTGACCTTGGTCATAGAAAAATGGATAGGTTAATGTTAAAATGTCTTTGTTAATTTATTGATTCAGTTACTATATAGCCTATCCTTCAGCTAATTTAGGAATATTGTTTAAAATAATATAAATAATTTCCTCTTCAGAATTTTGAAAAGCAAATACACTGTGCGGTAATTTTATTCACATTTATATATAAATCTGAATAGGCCAAACACTTAATACATTCTAATTTCTTAATTTCTCCTATTGAATCGATTAATTATAATTTCTTCCTCATCTGGAGTGGATAACATAAATTTAAAATAACAAAAATGATCCTTTAAAAGCCTTGTAAAGGAAATTGAATATTACAAAACTTGGGCACTCTCCTTACTTGAATGTTACTTAAATGTTATAATACTTGTGCTGTTTCACTCAAACTTGGTACACAGAAGTTTTGGGGTAGCCCCATACGGTTGGTTACTTTTTCAAATAAAAAATATTTTAATAGTAAAGAGCTTTCTTTGCATGTTGATAATTGACTTAACATTTTTTCTTCTGATTTTAATGGCAAATGAGGTTTTTAGCAATTATTCATTGACATCATTGTTCCTTACTCTTCTTAATGATTCATGATACAACATTATACTAAGTAACCATCTTCTGTTCTAGCACCTTCCATAAACTTCGCTCTCTCATACTTTGCTTCCACTGACAACTCATCTGAGTGGTGAGCCTTCTTCATGACAATAGTGGATGGTCAAATTTACAGATCTTGATTTGACGAAATATTTCTTGTAGAGTTAATAAATCATTTATAAGGTACTCTATGCTCATTCATTACCTATCAGGTGATTAAAGAATACTGTCAGGACCTTAAATACATATTTCAACCACTATATAACATAAAATATTACTCCTCACTTCAAGTCATCCCGTGACGTCAATGGCACAGCCAAGGGTATGGGGATGGGTTCCAGTGTTGAAACCCTCCACTAGGCCTCGCTAACCACCTACTCGCACACACCTCGGAAAATGATATTTTTAGTTTGTTTAAGTTGGCAATCCCTCTCATCAAATATCTACGAACCATAGACCTCAGCTTAGCAATTCAATCTGCGATGAATGTGAAAATATCACTTGAGAAAATGAGAGAGGAAGTTGAAGTAAATTTTTCTGCCTTGTACCAAACTGTTGAAGGTATCTGCAATGAACTAGGGGTTCCTGTTGCAAAACCTCAAACTGTCGGTCGCCAGAATAACAGAACAAACATTCCCACTCAGATCCCAGAAGACTACCCTAGAATAGCGATTTTCATATCATTCTTGTATGAATTTATAGCTTCGCTTAGTGTTAAGTTTGTCATTCACAAAGACACATCGCAACCATCTCAATCACTATACATCCAAGGGTGTCAATTACGGAATATGATGTTCCAAATGAACTTTTTATAAAGACAAGGAAAATTAGCATAAGACTAAAGTGAATTATTTCAAAAGTGATTTTGTGAGTTGAGTGAGAGTGCAAATTGTATATTTGAAATAAAATAATGTTATATAACATATTTCCAAAATATGGTTTATGAAACTTGCATGTTTGTATATTCTAACAAAGTGCAATTAAAATTTGTTTACAAGCAGCTTGTTCATAAAAACTCAATAGTCATAAAAATTAAATAAAAATCACAATTTTTTTAAATATTAAAATATTATGGATATCAATGTATTTCTTTTGACGCATTTGTTGATTTCTATCAACTCAACTCTGTTGTTTCACCAACCTCCAAGTTATTCCTTTTCACACATCCCCTCTCCTTGTCAACCTTAACCACATGTTTGCAGGGATTAACATGGCTCGCAATAATAATTACAATAAACAATTAATTCCAACCATTTCAATAAACACATGTAAAAAAACCCTTTAATTGTCCCATTGATAGTTCGAGTTCATAAGCATTTTGGTGAACGACACAAGTGATGACATAATAAAATTATGTACCAGAGTAAATTAAATACATCTACTTTGCCTCTTTGAAGAATAATCTGAAACAGGGTTGTCCTTCAATGACCCTTATATTATCAATGTTGACTGGTGTTGACTTGTTTTTATGTTTTTTTCTACGCTAGATCATGACCCTTCAGAGCCTTTTCACTCAAGATGGGGCCATGGAAATGCTTGTTAAATAAAATAGCCTGTCGTACTTCATAATGAATTGCATAATGTGAGAACAAGTTCAAACTGTTTACCAAAGGGTTCAATAGTTCAATGGCTACAACACTATGCCAGGTAAAACTATTTTGATTACAAAAGCTGGTGACTGTAATAGTATCTGTTAAATGTTTGTCTCTTTATGCTGGTCCTGGAACTACTTAATATCCTGCTGTTTTCCCTTGATACCATCTCTAAAAGCACCCAAACTCCTAAAATCATCTTTAATCCGGATTTGAGGCAGGATGTCGGATGGAATAATGTGTATTCTCTATACCAATATCCACTAAATTGTAGTACTTACTAACTGTGCCTCGTAAGTTGTGAACCGTGAACCAACTGTATCTGCTTAGGCTTCCTTAAATTGTCACTGTTTTTATAAACCTAGGCAACACATGCTTCAGATGTAACTTTTTTTTTCAAACGATACAGTTGACAAATCTTAGATAAACCATCTACCATTGAAAATATGTAGGTTTGATTGCTTGAACCATTTGACAATTGTACAAACAAATACACAGATACCAACTGGTTCGGTCGGCCCTTCCTGGGGAAAAACAATCTATAAAGTTACCTCAAAATTTTAGTTACTCCGTTTAGATTTCTGAAAAATCTCACATTTGGGAATTGTTTTGGTATACAATGTTTTAGTATGTTAGTACCAGCTGTTTAGTTTCCACCTGATATCCATATATTAACATGTTGTTCAGTTTTTTTCCGTTTATCTTGATCAAAGATGTAGTTGATTAGTCATAATAGTTACTCTAAAATTTTTACATGTGGTAGTATTCAGACTCTCCAAAATGTCTAATCTTGCGATGTGTGGGTTATACCAGTTATTACCTTAAAACTGCAGAAATGAAAACGTGTCCAGATAAGTTCAAGGGTTTGGTGGACTTGTTTCTCTTTTACCATAATCCAGCTTTCAAAGTGTATTAAATTATAACCTTAACTTGTTAGGTACCAGGTTTATATTTGGTGACTTTAATAGTTGCTGTTTCATCGTGTTTGTTTCTGTATCCAGGTCCCAGAACTACAGAATATTTTGTAGTTGTCCCTCGATACCTGGTTTTACAGCTGGTGATTGTAATTGTTGCTGTTTAGTGATGTTTGTTTCTTAATCCAAGTCTTGGAACAACTGAATATCCCATAGTAGATCCTAAATCCCCGGTCCAACTTTTTAGCTTGTTTCAAGAACGATACAACTGTCTGGGGTACCGGGATGGTTCTGGTTTCGTTTCACACATGCATTCATATGATATCGACTTTGATTGTTGATTGTCCTTGACAGGTAGATACTCAGACTCCAAACCTTATTCCTGGATAGCCAGAATCTATCTGGTTAACGATCACTCTTTAATCTGCCTTACTTCATAAATGAGAGAGAATAGTGTTCAAATAATGTTATAATCTCATATCCTAGTAATAAGGTGCAACATTTTTGAATATACAAAACTAATAAGATTGTGACCCTCAGCCATGTGAGATAACACATCTATAGTGATGTTATGTTTACCAGAGATATTATGTGTGTAAAGATTGAAACTTAATAGATAGCAGAGCATAATTAGAAATTTCAGGAAGGATAAATAAAAGAATACAATCATACAAGCGCAAAGTTAATAAACCGTATAGACAAGTTCTCAGAATGTAGGTAACCTAATATTAATCTAAAAACAATATTCCAAAACACAAGTCATAGTCAACAAGGGTGTGAAGTCCTTCCCAGAACGTATCCAAGAGGGCTATCCAATCAAACCGCACTGCCACGGAAAATATCCAATGTCAGCCCACAGAAGAGCATTTGTAAGTTCTTCTTTCACACATTCTTAGGCCCGTAGGCCACAGGCCCTCCTCCATACCCTAGCGCATCAAGCCTAATGCTTTTAGCTGCTAGTCCTGCTTGTTTTAATCTTGAATGAAGGACTTCTAATTGCTATGTATACTTTCTCTTGCCTCCTTTTCTTCATCCTTATTCAAGATCTTTAATTTTTTCTTATTCTTTATCAGATATTCACCATTCCAGGGCAATCCCTAACTCATTTCATTTCACATTCATTAGTCATGTTCTTCTAATCGTCTGCTTCTCTATCTGCTGTATAACACCATACTTTGATCTCTTCTTTCTTATTTTTCTAATATTTGTAATTGCAATTATAAAAGTTATGAAAATATAAATTATGTCCACCTCTATTCTCTACATCAGCGTTTCCCGAAAGGTGTTCCGCGGAACCATGGGGTTCCGTGGAAGGGTCAAAGGGGTTCCGAGTTCTGTCTGAGAATTAACTAAAACGTTCGTAGAAAACAGTCATAACATAGCCGCGCCGCTGTAAGTATATCTAGTATCAAACAGCGCGGGCGGAGCGGGGTGGCGGGGCGGTGCACCTGTCCAGACAGCCTAATTTTAGTGCTATTATAAGTAAATATGTGAAAAAATTTCATTCTTCACATTAAATAGTTACTTTTTTTTGTACGATAAATGTTTTATAATACTTATAATAATAATTTTTTATTTATAATTATTCTTTCTTTTCATGTCAAACATGAAAATATTCAAACTACACTACAAGGTACAATCACTTTTGTTATTATCAAAATGGGGTTCCACCAAAAAAAGTATGATCAATTAGGGTTCCGTGGCCAAAAAAAATTGGGAACCTCTGCTCTACATCATATCGAGTTGTTTAACTTGTGGGCTCTATATCCATTGTACTTACAATTCCATCAATTTAAACACTTCACATTCCAAAACAACTTAAATATCGACCAATCACCTTTCCATAGTTTGTGTCTACCTAAAACCATATTTTTAAATGATTCTGAACATCACATTCCACTTTGAATTCAATCCATTTATGATCTAGAGTGAAAATATAATTAATAACTTGAATTAGTAGGTATATACTTTGCTAAAAAAACTTAACCAGCTCGTTCATAATTATTCGGCTTCGATTCTTATATATTTTGATAAGCTTCTTAATTTTCCAAATCATTCCCTCATTATTATTTAAACTCGATCCCCCTTATTTACTCAGACTATTTCATCATATATTCCGACACGTTATTCCTTCTTTATTTTTTTAATTTACACATGTTTGTTCCACATAGCTCTGTTTTTTTTAATTCCCACTCATTCCTAATTTATTTTGAATAGTTTTTTATTATTAAATTCTTGTATGAACCTTGTTTATTCTTCCGTCTAGATTTTATTCACTTTTTACTCAATCCTTATTCATACCGACACGTTTCTTATTAATTCAAATGCCTCCTTTATTTATTCAAACTTGTTAAATATATTTTAAGACCCTTTCCTATTTCATTCCAACATAGCATTGTTTGTTCTGATAATTGTTTTGACTGATTTATAATCTATTTATACTTGTTTCTAATTGATTTAGACTTGTTTCTAATTTATTTCACCTCATTCCTAATTTATTTCAACTAGTTCCTAATATATTTCGACTTGTTCCTAATCTATTTCAATTGTTCCTAATTTATTTTGACTAGTTCCTATTTATTTGTATTGGGTCCTAATTTAGTCTAACATGATCCCTATCTATTTGTAAATGTTCTATATTTCATTCAACTCTTGATTTCAGACTTATTGCTAATTTATTCTTACACACACTATATATTTTAAGACTTTTTCTTTAAGTATTACGAACAGTTTCATATTTATTCCGTCTAATTCCTTATTCATACCGAATCGTTTCCTCTTGATATATTCTGACATGTTCTGCATTTATACATAATCTATTAATACTTATTCTTACTCATTCCTTATTTTTTCCTACTCTTACCTCTTTATATAACCTACATTCTGATTTATATTCCTAATATTACGTCCTGTTTAATTCTAAATCATTCCTTATTTACATTTAATTGGTTTTTATTTATTCTAACTCGTTCTTAATTTATTCTTAATCAATTACTTATTTATTTCAAGCCGTTTCTTATGTATTCACGACATGTATGTTCTTATTTATTCTTACTCCTGCTTCTCTGTATACTAATGGAATGAAATTACACTCTTTCCTGTTCTATTCTACTTTAAAGATTTTGAAGGACTTTGATAAAAACTTTTGTATTTATTTCAGAGAATCTTAATAATTACACAATAGTATTTCATTTATTTCAGAAAAAGTTCATTTCATACCTACGTTCAGATGTAATTCCAACTTTGGTAAGATCTAATACTTCTCTGATGGCTCTACTGCCCAATTCAAACACAGGATAATCTTTTCTAATCCATGATGATACTTGGTAGTCCTTGCGTTTCTTACTACCAAGCAACAAACTGGTTAAAATAAATTAAGGCGGACCAAAATAAGCATACACGTATTTAATGAACAACCAAAATAAACTCAGTAAAGGTTTGGACTATGAAAGGATTTTACTACAGGCAAGAATAGTTTTCAGATCAGCATACATTCCTACAACATTCATATGAGGGGGAAAACGCCAAACCAAAGAACAAAGAAATATATTAATGTTTAAGTTAAAGAGCACAGACACTCAAATAATCAGACGAACTTTCAGCACACCCTAAACTGGCCTTCTGAAATAACATTTAAAGCCCAATGAAAACCCTATATAATGGTTTTTATTTAGTTTATCTAACTTATTTCTAAAGGAAGAAATTCTAATGAAAATTATGGCCGGTGAAACTCATTCCCCTCTTTTTTAACATTTTTAAATTTGCAGCTCGAAAACTGATGAAGGGAAAATAATTAGGAAATTTTAGATTTTTACCTATCCCTAGCAGGAATAATGACTACGCCAAATTTCATTAGAATCTAAAGTCTACCGGTAATGTCATTGGATCACTTGATATGGAATGGCTGTTTAGGTTACAAAATATAAGGACAAGATAAAAATAATTATATTAACTCTAAAGTTAAAATATGACAGGAATTAAAATAAAAAAATTCAAAGATAAATTTCATTTTCAAGTCAAAGGAAGAAACAAAATTTGAAGTTAAAAAATAGGTAAAGAAGCAAATAAATCAGTTAATCAAAATATTTATAATCAAAGTAATTGGCTAAATGAGTCGCTAGAAATTAATTTAAAAAATAAATAAACAAAGATATTTTTGCACAAAAAAATTAATTTACTATATTCTTACATATTAAGTTCAAGATAAATATTCAATATTTTACCTAATGTGTGGGTCTCTAAAAGTCCAAAACCATACTATATAACAAACCTATTCCAGAGGATGACTTTGGAGTGAGCCAATAACAGTTTTTAAAACACTGGGTATATATGGCGACCTTCCCAAAACATATCAACGAGTGCTGTCTAATCACACTGCACTGCCACGAGAACTATTCAATGTCAGCGCACCAAAGAACGATAGTCCCTTCTTCTTGCACACAACACTATTAAATGTTATAGGCCCGTAGGCCGCAGGCCCTCCTCCATACCCCTAGCGCATCAAGCCTAATGCTTTTAGCTGCTAGACCTGCTTGTCTTCATCGTGAATGGGGACTTCTAGCCTTTACTCATATTTCTGAAGTACAAATTCTCTCATCCCCTTAAATAATGTCTCCTTTATCCATAACCATCATGAGGTCTCACTCCATTCTATCCTGCCTCTACATCTTCATCTTAATCTCCTTTTTTTCACCCACAATCTAGATCATAAATTTTTTCTTCCTTATCCGGTCTTCACCATTCCAAGGCAATTTCTTCCTCACTTTATCTTTCATTCATTAATCTAATTCTTCTAGTCCTCTCCTTCTCCACCTGCTTTAACATACCATTCCCGGGCCTTTTCTTCTTTATCTTTTCTGTTCCCGATCTTTGTATGTCTTCATAAACACTTTGAGAATCTCATTTGTCTTCACCGCACTCTCTCTTCTCTTCACTAGACCACAATACAGTATTTTCCTCACTAATCCGAACATTAGGTCTTCATATTTCTCACTTTCGTACCTGACGTAGTAAAAAATTTCTGAAACAATGTCCACAATTTTGCTCTCCATACTGGTTCAACCCGTATAACTTGGCTGCAAAATTGACATGGCCACTCAGAAACTGGGTAAAACAATGGTTGACAATTAATTATTTCATATTTTTAGACTTCTTGTAAAGACAGATGGGAAATACTAATAATTTAACTTCCTTTGAGGCTATTTCAACACTCAAATAGCTATGGTATAAGTACAACTGCACCTATCACTCTATCAGATTTTTTAAAAATTCTCTTTCATATCAAAATATCAAATGGATCTACACATCCCAATACCCCAACAGCATCCTATGTTATTGTTATGTATGCCTATGTGAACGCAATCAGTCTCTTTCTCTGCACACATATACATATAAGTGGTGTACCAAGTATGCCATTGTACTAAGAATGATAGAGGTAGAATGTAGGGGAAATGTACCAGTATTCATGAAGGTCAGAGCACGAAACCATGAGAGTGAAAATGACCCTCAGCACACTAGGCTGGGATTCACTTATGTGTACGTTTTAAGATAACAATATTATCATCATCATTACCTAATTTTCTTTACAAATCATTTTATTTATTCTTTTTGAACATATCTAATTTTAATTGAGTAAACTTAAAATGATACCTGAAAATGAGAATCTAACCCGGAACCAGGTGTTTTTTTTAATATATTCGTTTATGATTTAGATACGGCTCATTTACAAAGCTATAATCGCTCATCCCCAAACTCCGCCTTTCATATATAGATACTTAACTGTCTAACATTGATTTCTTCCATATCTATATTACTTTATATAAAGAGAAAATATTGTAAATCTGACCTTGAGATTATGTTGAATATTGAAATTTAATATGGTACCTCTGAACCTAAAATAATGTATCTGTATAATTATGTTTGTATATCTACCTCAGTTTGTCTGTCTGTACCTGGTGACACAACCGGATGATACCTAGACTATGTATGGTGTTCCATTTAGCTGTTTATTATATTTTAATTCTAGCCTTCTACTTGTTTTTCAGAGAAATTACATGATAAGTGGTAAGGGTTGAAAGGCCCTGGTCAGGAAGGAGAGCGGAGAGGTGTTCAGAACCTCTCTGGAATTTGGTGTTTCTCCTCAGGAGTTCCCTATATTTTTTATGAAAAAAAAGCTTTCCACACCCTTGTTTGTTCAATATTTATTCCAAATAGTTCCTTATCCACACGGACTCATATTTCCTTAGTTATTCCGATTTGTTTATATATTCCGAAAAAATTGTTATTTATTCCTATTAGATTCTTATTTATTCTGACTTGTCTCTTATCCTTACTGGCCTGTTCCATATTTATACCAAATCATTCTTCTATATTAATTCCGGCCCATTTCTTATCTATTCCGAATTGTTGATTATTAATTCCTAATTGTTACTTATTTATTTCACTCGTTCCTAATTTATTTAGACTCAATTATAATAATTTAATCTAACTCGTTCCATATAAATCCTAGTGCGCTCCTCCTTTGTTTACATCCATTCTTGCTTAGGTATTACGAATTGTTTGTCTTTATTTATTCTCACTCATTCCTCATTCAATTAAACTAGTTCATTTATCATACCACCTTGTTCCTAATTTATTCAAAATCATTTTTCACTTATTGTGACTCCTTTATTTATTTTGATTTATTCTGACTCATTTCTTTTTATAAATCCCGACTTTATTATATTTATTTTGTCTCGTTTTTCTTAACAAATTCTGACTATTTTCATATCTATTCAAATACATTCATTATTAATTCTGATTCGTTTCTTATTATATCAACTCATTTATTTATTTATTTATTTAGAGGGGTTCTTCTTTATTCAAACTGAATAGATTTTTTATTATGAATCGTTCATTATTCATCCCAGCTAATAAATTATTTGTTCTGAATATAATTTTATTATGTTAATTACATTGTTCAACATAATTTTTGGCATATGAAACAATGAACACAACTTTTAACACTGATTTAAAATATGCAACCAGAACTTTTCTATCGCCTACAGTTTTTCTCTGATGAATTATATCTATATTAATACATATATTGAAAGAATCGACCTATTTTATCACATTTTGCAATGTCATTTTCCCTCATATATTTAGTACTTACAGAAATGTGACAGACACACTGGCAGGCAGATGAACTATGCAGTGTAATCTGAGCTAACATTCAATGGGTTCCAACAGAGTTTTTAGTTCTATTTTGTCTTTAAAGTCGTTACAGGTTTTAGGATATAAATATAGTTTCAAACTAGTTAACTGGTCTAGCAGCACGAAACATTGAATATTTGGTAGAAAAACCTGTCACTCTTTAGTTACACAACAATAATTATGTAGGAAAAGTAGATGTTGTAAATACCAGTTGTCACCTTTATGAGGGCATAGCCTTAGGGATCCTTATTTCTTTCAATGAAGGACCTGCCTAATTATCCGAATTTACGATAGCGCCACTGAACTGTTGCTTCCAGTATGATCGTGGAGGAGTGGAGAAGGAGTATAGGACTTTTTCTTGCCTGAAGACTCTTCTAGACGTTTTTTCTTGATGATTGATGGATGTATTCCTTTAATGAATAAACTGTAAGGAAGATGTTTAAATACATATGGGCAGCGTCTGCATATATGAAGTAAGGTCCACAAATTAGGTCGTGATCTGAGTTCAATTAACCTCATCAGACTCCTATCCATTGGTGAAGCCTGGTGGTGCCGTCTCACCATTGTAAAAGAGTGTGATGAGAGCTGCTCATCATTAGAGTGGATGAATGCATCCTCAGCGACTACAGAAGAACGATTTACCAATGTTTCTCTATCATTCTCTCTGGTTGGATTTCTAGACGACGAGACTGATTCCCTGGAGGTGGCTGATTCTCTGGAGGAAGTTGATTCTCTGGAGGATGTTGATTCCCTGGAGGTGGCTGATTTGTTGGAGGAAGTTGGTTCTCTGGATGATGCTGATTCCCTGGAGGTGGATGATTCTCTGTAGGTGGCTGACTCACGATTGGATTGATTTACCTGACGATCTTTCTTGTAACATTCATACGCCTTAATTAGAAGAGTGCAAGCCTTGTCATCTAATAGAGAAGTTTTCTTCAGATGAGAAACAGCTTCTTGAGTCAACATCATCAGCATGGAATGTTCAATAGTAGAAGAAGAGTCTTGTTGGCTGGATGCGGAAGTTGGCTGACTCGACGATGTTCTCTCAGATGACATAATTGGCTCCAGAGTAGAAGAATCTTGTTGGCTGGATTCGGAAGGTGTCTGACTCGACGATGTTCTCTCAGATGACATAATTGGCTCCAGAGTAGAAGAATCTTGTTGGCTGGATCCGTAAGGTGTCTGACTCGACGATGTTATCTTAGTTGACACTATCGGCTCCAGAGTAGAAGCAGAGTCTTGTTGGCTGTATCCGGAAGGTGGCTGACTTGATGAAGTTTTCTCAGATGACACAATTGGCTCCAGAGTAGAAGAAGAGTCTTGTTGGCTGGATCTGGAAGGTGGCTGACTTGACGATGTTCTCTCAGATGACACAATCGGCTCCAGAGTAGATGTAGAGTCTTCTTGTCTTGAGAGGGAAGGGGACTGACTTGCTGACATATACTTACCATCCTGTTGAAATGTACTCTTGCTCTCTCGTACACTGGTGGTGGCTGTCATCTCCCCTGTAAAAAATTGTTCATAACGAACAGTTTGTTCGGACGATGGGGAACCATCGTCCGGGCACCCACCGGTGTTAGGGGTACCCTGTTGTCGCTCAACATCAACTGTAACAAACGGTTATAAAGACAATATTATATTTAATATAAACGGCTATTTAATTGTCGATATAGTATGAAGTTTGCTTTTCTAACGACTACTAATATAAAATGGCATAAAGTCGTCTAAAGAAGTTTAATAGTTTTGTTGACATTTAGGATAATTTGAATAGAGAAATCTGATTCATAGCTTTTGAATATTTTTTGGAAACAAAGTATTGCTTAATTCTAATTTTAACTCCATTTTATATCACTGAATAACCAAACCAGTCAAACCTTGACAACCATAATGTTTTCTTGGTAAGAACAATAAAAGCTATTCTTCTTTTTCTTATCTTTAAGTTACACACAAACCATAAACAAAGTTCAAATTAAACCACCGAAAAATATTACAATTAATGCATCTTGAATAAGTCTAAATCCTCACAGGATCATAGCATATAATCAAACCCATACATGATTTTTAATTATTCAATTCAAGAAATATGTGAGCTTTGAAATTAATAAAATCAAGTTTCACAAAGTATGAATTCCAACCATTAAACTGCATGTGTTTTTCAAGAAACACTTCATAGTTCATGTCACAGAACAAACAAAAGTCTCCACACCCTAATTAACAGTCATCGCATCCTATCCAACAGTCTTCTTTTACTCTCAAGGCTGGTAGTTTTTCATTGTGAACCAGAAAAATTGTATAGAAGACATATTTTGAGTCAAGGTCTGATTGCAGAAAAGAATATGCAAAACCATTCTGTTCTCTCCCATTTACAGTCACCATATTGGTAAATTGGTGGATATTAATGCTTAGACGAAAAGCGAGTGGATCACATCTAAGATTCTTTATACCTAACCCCTACACTTTAAGAGTAATTTATCATATAGGTATGCTAATAGATCAGGAACTCAGACGCAATGATAGAAACAAACAAATGATAATTGAACCACAACATTAAGTAACGTGTATCAAAGCGGGAAAAACTGACTAGTGAGAGAGAGTGAGCAGTGTGGGGGAAGACAGAATGAAAGGAAGTGAGCAGAAAGTAACTATTCAAAAGATAGGTGGGAAGGAAAGATGTTTCTTTAAAATTTAGCTGACCAGGTAGCTCTACGACAGTCGCAAGTCATAGAACATCAGAAGACATCTTTTAATGAAAAATCCTATTATTTTTTCTATAAGATCAATTAAATGGCGTTTCTACCATACAGACTAACCTAGTTCCAAATTAATCCAAATAGTCAAGGTATTACTGTAGAGTCTTTGTTTCAAGCAATATGCTGAGAATCGTGCTAGAATATTAAAACAACATGATCATTAGTTTTAGATTTTAACCAGTATAGTCTCGATGTGAATGAATATGGACATTATAATTTTTATCTATATGAAGGACAGGAATTATGGACAGTAAAAATACAATAATTATATTTTATTAATGAAATGTTAAACTTAAAATAAAATTTTCATAATATACCATCTAATACTTCTTATAGCTAGCAGCTTTTATATCATACACATACCAACCACCATCTTTGTTTAGGAAGCACTATTCAAAAGACGGGTTTCCTAGTACTGAGCCAATTCAGCATAAGAGAGCTGAGAATGTCTGTCAAGTTCTTTAGCACTGAGCCTATTCTCCCTGTGAGAGCTAAGCCTATCAGTTGAGTTACCAAGCACAGAATAAATCCTGCCTGTGTGAGTTGATCAAACAGACAAGTTCCCTAGCGATGAGAGCACTTAGCCTGTGAGAGCTGAAAATTTTTGTTGGGTACTCTAGCACTGAGCCAATCCTCTCTGTGAGAGCAGAAAATATAATTCTATTACCCTAGCTGTAACCAATCCTGCCTTTGAGCTATGGGAATATCTGTTGAGTTCCATAACATTAAGATAATCCTCCCTCTGAAAGATGAGAATGTATGTCGAGTTCCCTGGCACAGAGACAATATTACCTGTGAGAGATGGGAATATCTGTTAGTTCCCTAGCTGTGAGAAAATCTTTCTTGTGAGAGGTGAGAATGTCTGTCGTGTTCCCTAGCTCTGAGAAAATCCTGCCGTGAGAGCTGAGAATGTATGTCGAGTACTCTAGCATTGAGTCAAACCTGAATGTCAGAGCTGAGCATATCAGTCTAGTTCCCTAGCATTGAGTCAATTCTGCCTATGAGAGCAAAGTAAATCAGACGAGTTCCCTAGCATTGAGTCAATTCTGCCTATGAGAGCAAAGTAAATCAGACGAGTTCCCTAGCATTGAGTCAATTCTGCCTATGAGAGCTAAGTAAATCAAACGAGTTCCCTAGCATTGAATCAATTCTGCCTATGAGAGCTAAGCAAATCTGACGAGTTCCCTAGCATTGAGTCAATTCTGCCTATGAGAGCTAAGCAAATCAGACGAGTTCCCTAGCATTGAGTCAATTCTGCCTATGAGAGCAAAGTAAATCAAACGAGTTCCCTAGCATTGAGTCAATTCTGCCTATGAGAGCTAAGCAAATCAGACGAGTTCCCTAGCATTGAGTCAATTCTGCCTATGAGAGCTAAGCAAATCAGATGAGTTCCCTAGCATTGAGTCAATTCTGCCTATGAGAGCAAAGTAAATCAGACGAGTTCCCTAGCATTGAGTCAATTCTGCCTATGAGAGCAAAGTAAATCAGATGAGTTCCCTAGCATTGAGTCAATTCTGCCTATGAGAGCAAAGTAAATCAGACGAGTTCCCTAGCATTGAGTCAATTCTGCCTATGAGAGCTAAGCAAATCAGATGAGTTCCCTAGCATTGAGTCAATTCTGCCTATGAGAGCTAAGCAAATCAGATGAGTTCCCTAGCATTGAGTCAATTCTGCCTATGAGAGCTAAGCAAATCAGATGAGTTCCCTAGAATTTAAGCCAATTCTGCATGTGACATCATAGAACATCAGTTGAGTTCTGTGGCAGTAACCAAGCCTGCCTGTAGAGCTAAGCATACCAGAAGAGTTCCCTAGCGCTTAGACAATCCTGTCTTTGAAAGCTGAGCTTGTCATTGGGCACTGGGCCAACTCAATATGTTTATCAGAGATTTAATATTTTTCAATATTACACCAAAAGAAGAGCAACAATAAAATTGCTTACAATATTGTATGCATTCCCATAGCCTATGTCGTGTGAACAGTCTTTATGTAAAACATGTATGCAATAGATTTGATCAAGATATTGTACAATTTCTCTTGCACCACATTTTGTATATGGCTACTTAAATTAACCTGTTTGACAGCACACAGTCTGTCTACAAAAAACAAATCACTTTGCTAATTACCTTCAAATACTACCACATTTAATTGCCTCTAGGCTAAATGTTTCATTTTAAACAATTAAGTTATCATACTGATGCACTTCTATATTTATTATCTGACAGAATGCTGTTATTGGGAATTGGATTCATAACCAATAACTGTTGCAGTTCCTTCAATTCAATTAAAAGTGTAAATATAAACAAACATTTAATGCTATTAAAAGTATAAAGTGTTTGATGTTAGCATATATAGGCTACTGAAACCATTGTCTCTTTAACAACAATTTGATGCTACTATATGGGGTCATCCATAAAGCATGTTTAATGCTTTTTCCCTACCTTTTCAGCGTCCTCTCCCCTTACTCCCTCCCGTAACACCACGTAGACATTTAGCCAACACCTTCTCTCATCTAGCCTTTGTTACGCAACTTTTCTCACCAAGAGTGAATGCCCTTATTTCATTGAGAAGTTTTTGGAATACTAAAAGAAGGATTCAGATTTAATACTTTATAAAATCCATTTTAAATTCTCTGCATAAATTGTTATTATTTAAGGATAACTGCTATACCCAGGCTCGTGTTTCATTCCGCCAATGATTCTGGTTCCTTGTATTATTCTTAATAAAGACTGGATGGTTGAAACTTCAATACACCCCACCGGGACTTGAACCCCATCTTCATGTCATCGGCTGTCTAGTCTTCTTAGGCCACCCTAACAGGTGTATAACAGTTGCATTCACGAATTTATTACAAGGGAGAAATTAATGGCTTGTATACACCTACCTTTTGAACAGAGTTAGGGATATTTGAGCTTTCCTTTAACATAACATGCTCCTGGTATGAAGAAATAATACTATTTCAGAACTAATCAAACATGCCTCGAGATACATTCTGTACTTTTGCTTCGTTCCATTTCCCCATGACATCTTTTTGAGATATCGCTTTTTATACCAATTAATAAAGAAATAAACAAGTGTCCTCTTTTTGAAGACATTATTTTACTATTTTTACAAACACAAGCAATTATTCACAGCCTATGTAAACTAATGTGCAGTAGGAATATAATTATACTCAAACGCAAATATACATATGGACCATTCAGAAGCCAAGTAGTGTAAGTCACAATATGTAAGTTTTGAGTTAGAGGGTGATTTACTAGATACTAAATTGGAAAAAAACTACATTTATACTCACTCTTTTTTCAACAACGTATGTTTGATAATACTTTATTTAATATATTTACATACAAAATTAAAGATACAAAGACATATTTCACAGTTTTATCATTATCAATTCAAAAATATATTGACTTACACTGTTTGTCCACAGAAAAATTATACACTTAAAATACATGACTTAAGATAATTTCCTTTCGTGTAACAGATTATTTGTCTATATTGCATGTTTTTAAAAACAAGGCGTTTATTCCAAATGAAATTGGTACCCATCATCATCATCATCATCATCACCACCACCATCACCATCACCACCATCAATAACAGCTTTTGTAAAACTAACATTTTTATTCAATCGTGTACTAGCATTCGGAACACATGGCAATGCACGATAATATGCGTGGTGAACAGGTGGAATATATTTCAGAAGATCCAACATATCCTGTTTCTTTTTTAGAGATACAGGTCTTGGTAGAGGATACATTATTTCTTGTTTGACATTAAACATATTTGGTTTTACTCCACGACCTGATTTGGCAATGTCAATTTGAAAGAATGGCATATCTTCATTTAGTGTTTCTTTAACATACAATGTGTATGGTGAGTCCTTCCTTAATTGTAGCCATCTGATTTTAAGCCAATTTACCTGATGGCCATCTATTGTCTTCTTCCTGTTTGTTATTTTCTCTTCCAGCTGTTTGGTAGACCTAAACTCATTCCTTTCCATTTTTACAATGACAAATGATTTTCTTTTTTTGGAAGTTGCTGCGATGTCCATCCAATCTTGTGGACAAAAAATGTGCTGTCGCTGCTTTGCCTTTGATTCTATTATGGCAAAATCTGCATCATTAGGCAAATAGCTATGACCTGAAACCATAAATTTATGGTCAATCTTTTCAGTCCTTGTATTAGGATCTTGAACAAATTTCATCAATGCTAGTGCCATTTTAATGTTTCTGTTTTGTCCTGGACAGCAATCTGTATACACAACAATGTGAGTGTGTTCCTTAGCATGTTGTTGAAAATGTTTTACAACACACGACGATATTTCTTGAGATCCACGGGATCCTTCCGTTTCATCCCACATGTACATAAATCCGGTATTGTTGTTGAAATCATGTATTCCTAAATTGTAAACATATAAATTTGTTTTGTAATATGCAGTTGAAGTGCTCAATTTAGGAAAGGGTAAAGCTTTCTGCAAATCAAAAGTGCATACATAATTTTCGTTGTTAGACTTGCTTGCATCTAGTTTCAGCATTTCTCGAGCCTGTTCTGCTTTGCGGAGATGTAGCTCTTTATCTATTTTTGCTTTAATCTTTTCTTCATCGGATTCTCCATATTGAATAATGATTTGAAAGGCATCACATTGTTGACACGTGTCTTTTTGTGGGGGCTTAAAATGTAAATTAAATTTTGTAGAAAAAATATGGTAATACATTTTTTCTTTCACGGGTTGACGGTTCATTAGTTTACATTTCTGTACATACAGCTCAAACATTTTTTTTATTGTTAGGTCAGGGTGCAGGTATTTTCTATTAGGATTTTGGGTCCTTGTGTAGTGACTAGTAAACTTTGGGAATGAGTTTATGTGTTCTTCTACATCCGTTGTGTCTAATTTATTACTGGGTTCATCCCCCGTGTATCAAGCACAGCATTTATTTCAAACTTTGAACAAGCCTTGTACAACCTACCATCACTAACTTGAAATGTTTCAATAAAAAACTTCTTGCATACTTGTATTGATTCATTTTCTATTCTTAAATAGTATTTAAGACTCATAGATTTCGGCTCCCTAGACTTATCTCTAGAGCGTCGTTGTGAGACTTTACTACTCTGTACAAGGCCTCGCAAATAAATATTTTGTGTCACATGATTATCCAATTTTAAAAATGAACAAAATATTTTCTCGCGATTTTCTTTAGTTACATTAGTAAAACATCCACGTCTGCAATGGCAATCAACATTGTTGAATTGTTTTGCTTCAATCTCCCTACCTGACCTTGTACTATAACTCAAACCTGCTGTTCTTCGCCTTGTGTTCACTACTCTTTTCCATTGATGTACATTCTTTACTCTTTTTCTTCCCCTAGGCTTTTCTTGGTAGTCAGCTGTTATAATAGTTTCTTGTTCATTTTGAACTATAGGTAGCGAAGATTCAATATTATCACCAAAACATTTTCCTTGGCGTGGAAGGTTGACATCATCCTTTATTGGCTCTATATCAACATCTGCACATATTCACAAAATAAATATATTAGTTTTATTGCTTTTATAAAAATTAGGCTTGTGCCATGATTAAATTAGACTCAATATTTAAAAAAATATATTAAGTCATGTGCTGGTGCAGCACTGACTTATATGTCTGTGATTAAAACAGTTAAAATTAAATAATAATTTAAAATCAATTATAAAAGTAGTACAAAGTCAAAACCACAGTAAATAAAATTTCAGCATAATGTTTTGTATAACTCACTTGAATGCTTTGGAGGTTTAGCATTTCTATCAATATTTCCCTTGCTAGATAGCTTTCTTTTTGGTTGTACTTCTACTGCAAAATTATAGATCAAGAAAATATATTACAATAATAAACATTATAGCTCCTTATTTTATGTATCAACAACTCAAAGACTGAGTTCTATATTAATTTTAACAATATGAGATATGTTATACTTACTAGAGTAATCTGAACTATCTGATGTCTCAATATTAGAGGCATTATATTCAGAGCAACTGACACTAAAATCAGATTCTGAATCTGTGATACTATTAGTTGGTTCCATCATGTCCTTAATTATTGAATAAAAGATGTTATTCATTACATAAAAACATAAACAAACACTAAAAACACTGTAGACAAAGTGACAAAACAAAATGTCTTTGCAATTAATTGACTTACACTGTTTGGCTTCAGAATAGTAATTGCTTTATTTCAGTGATCATACAAAGTACTGCCATCTATCAATACATTTTAAACTATTGACTTAAATCTTTTAACCACTGAAAATAAAGGTTGAAAATGAATTGCTCTATGATGTTAAGTCAAATTTAAAAAAAACTGACTTACACTACTTGGCTTCTGAACAGTCCATATAAACTAAGGCCGCTATGAGAACCAGCCATCATCCAACTAAAAGCACGCGAGAGAGTCAATAGATTGAACAACGACAAGTCCAAGCAAGTGCCGTGAGCATAAAAATGTCACTGTCATGAGCATGAAAACGTGTGCTTTCGAATGTGCTTGGCATTTAGTCTTTGGTAGAAGCCATCTAAGCACATTCAAAATATTGATAGCTAAAAAAAAGGGCTAAATTTGCATTTACAACACTCAAATATTCAAAAGTAATCTAGACCTACTAATAAGTATGTTTATAAAAGGTGAAAACAAGAACATTAATATTATTTTTCCACCAGAATTATGGTGGATAAGATCGATGTTTTGGTAAATAGATCCCCCCCCCTCCCCCACCACCAAATACCGAGAAACAGTCACTTTATACTACTTTAGTAGAGAGATTTCTGTTTGTGTAACTTAGTTTTGATGCTATATTATGTACAGAGAATATATTATTTGTAACAACTTGATGTTAATGAAGTTCAGATAATGATAGCTGTGTAGCAACAGTTTGACATTGAAAAGATGCAAAATGACTTACCGTGGCGTACATTTCTGCGAACCAGATGCGCCCGGATCCTGCGAAACGCTCCTCGACAACGCCGGCCTAGGCCTATGGTAATTCCCCAACAACCACTTAGACATCCACTGCACATTTTTGCTTTATTCTTAAATTCAATAAACTTTTTGCTCACAAACTCAAATTGACGTGTTGTGTAGTGCTCCGAAAAGACACTACAAAGCTTTATATTGCTAGGCAACGACTATATAAACCAGCAAACAATTGATAGACTGGAGCGCAATATGAATTAAAGATGTTATCGAGGAAGAAACATATTTACCAATAGTTCCAGTACCTAGTCTTAAGAATTCAAGTATTTTTGTAGCCTTAGGACGAAAAAACCTTGTAGAGAAGCTCTGGATATTCTAATAAATGCCTTAGTTTGATATTCTTGGCATTGGAGTCCAGTCTTTAATCTTTATATTTATTTCAATAGATTTTAATTATTTCATGTGGTTTGACAAGAAATATGGTATATTTTTCTTCTTCGTTAAATTTTTCTAACATTGTTAAATATTTTGCGGGAGATCTTTGTTATTTAATCAGTGATCTATATACTATCGCACATCTCCAATACAACCATTGATTTCTATATAATAACTGGATGGACATCTGTGGCTGAAATTTTCGAGCTGTCTTCTGCATACCATTTTGTAAGAGAGAAGAAATCTTTAAAGTATCTCTTTCTCTCTCACACGCATACAAGGCAATGTGGCATTTTTATATCGTTCATTAATTTGATTGAATATATGAGATACATCAATATGTGATTAGTTTAGTGAAATAAATATGTTAGTTAAATCTTTGAAGAGCATAACAAAGTTCAAATATATTGAGATTTTCTTTAAATAATTTTATGTAGCGTAAAATATTCTTGGAAGGCTCTATCTAGTACCAGAATATAATCCTATAGTAGTGTTTAGGTTGGATCAAGGACCTTCCATAAGGAAATTTCTACTTCCGTTTTAAATGGTCGTTCATCCAACTATAATAGTAGATATATAATAGTCTTCTGGTACGAAATAAAGCCTTACAGATTAGGATTCCTACTAAAATCAGGGTTTGGTAGAAACCGTACTTCCTACGAGCCCATAACGTAAATTATCATTTGAACTTAGGCCTAAGAGTTCTACACAAATATGTCATTCAATCATAAGTTATATAATACAGTTTTTAACTAACTTGTTCCATTATATTTTTCGAATTTCCAACATAATATGGTTTCTGAAAACATCTTACAAGATATCAGCAAACTAATTTTTTTTAAATTGTAATATAATAATACTTTCTACAAGCCTATAACATAAGTAATAGTTTGAATGTATAGCAAATACACAAAGTTAGTCATTCAAACAAATGTAATCAAGTTTTAAAATACCTTAGTCATTATATGTATCTAAGGTTCTTGATATGGTTTCTGAAACCAATATAGGCCTACAAGCTGCTAGCCAACATTAAATATAAGTGTAGTCTTCGCAGACTGTAAACTACATGAGGATAACTACATATTATTTAAATATGTTAAAGATTGTATATGTACAGTATTACCAGTAAAACTGAATTTATATCCTTTAATGTAAATGTTTCTTCAGAAAACCGTGGTACCTATAATACTTTACTATTTTCAAACAATAGCACTTTAATTCATCAGAGACATGTTTTCGCATATTATTGAAATAAACCATTAAATCTGTCCCCCCACAATGTAGCATACGATAAACTTGAGCGTCACGCTTTGGGCCTTGGAAATGTGTATGTGTTAGTCCATGCAGTTAAATTATAGAGTCAATGAATACAAATGAATGGACACTGAAGCTGAAATTTTCGAACAATCGTCTGCACACGATTGTGTATGTGAGAGCGTGAAACTTTGAGATAATTCTTTCTCTCTTACACACATGATATTAAAATGAAAAAATAAGTTAGTAAAATGTATGATTATAATAATCAAGTTTGAAATTCATGACTTTAATCTTTAAATAAGTTAACGTATACTAATATTTACTATGATTTGAGGAGAAAACCTTTTTAACGGCCCTATCCTGTACCAGAATTCGATCGTATATAAGAAGTTATGCATGCATGCGCGTGCAGGTACTCCTTTTCCGAGAGTAGGGTCCGCTCAACGAGCGACGCCAGGATATAGAGCTCACAGATAGAGGTAGGCTTGTTAGAAAAAACAAAATGGCGCCTAGTCAGGGGTGATACATTCTCAAAGATAATGTCAACTAACTGGTGCTCCTACAGCATGGTGTTAAGCACACGAGCTGCCTCAGTGTTGGATAATACAAAATTCCTAAGTGATTCGTGGGGGGATTGGAACCTATGAACCACTTCCCTACATACATTTTCTCTAACCCAATTAGGTAACACGCATTTAATATCAGGTATATCACTGCCCTAAGGGACAAATTCGCCTGACTCCCCTGGGAGAATAGCTCAGTCAAGAAGCCAGATGTCTTGCTTAAGCACAACGTAAAAAATTCAGGTTCGTTGACTAGCCTCAGACACGATGCCCTGTTTACTTCCACAAGGAAGTTAAATAAGGCCGTGTGGTCTTGCCCATCACACATGGGGATGCGGCCTAGTATCTCTATCAAAACTTTACTCTGACACTTAGGATATATTACTGGCACGGAGGGGATAAAAGGGGAGGCCATAACTGGTTCACCACTCGCATCCTTACCCATACCAGAGTCAGCCGAAGCTTCCCCAATCTCGATTACCAACTCACATAAAAGGGATCGCAACTCACCCACCATAGCGTTGGGTGGAACAGGGACACCCTAAACCTTGAGCTTGGTCAATATATGGTCGCGGCTAAGCTTGTAAACATCAGTTTTGTTCATCTTGACCGAAGACTTGGCGTCAGGTTTCGTTGGAGGCGCCATGTTCATGGACAGCGTGCAACAACAACAACAACAAAAAAGGTGAATATTAGTACAAATTTATAACAATGGAATATAACATGTGGTTTGTCCGTAGATACCAGAGAACTACCTCGGAGCCAATTAGGAAACCCTGAACCATAGAACCATAAACTATGGAACCATGCTCTGCTACCACTTTTCACTTGTCCACCATCTTTTGTGAGAAATAATAGTCAGGGAGTTACAAGAGAATAACAGTATATTTTATTGGACAAAAGAGAAGTGGTTGATATACAATAACAATTAAAAAATATAGTTATATTGGTTAAAGCGTGTAAAATTGAAGACGTTGATGTTAAACACAATATATCATAAATATAAAAATTGACTAGGAAGTTCAAAGTCGGAGACTTTAATATCAAACATAATATATCATGAATATGGAAATTGACTAGAATGTTCAAAGTCAGAGACTTTAATATTAAACATAATATATCATGAATATGAAAATTGACTAGAATGTTCAAAGTCAGAGACTTTAATATTAAACATAATATATTATGAATTTGAAAATCGACTAGATTGTTCAAAGTCAGAGACTTTAATATTAAACATAATATATTATGAATATGAAAATCGACTAGATTGTTCAAAGTCAGAGACTTTAATATTAAACATAATATATTATGAATATGAAAATTGACTAGAATATTCAAAGTCAGAGACTTTAATAATAAACATAAAAAATCCCCCCCCCAAAAAAAAAATCCCTAAAAAAAAAAGCCTAGAACCCGATTGCAGCGCCACCTACCGGGTCCAATTGTGAATCTAAACCATCCACGGACCCACTCAAACACACACACACACAATTTAATCAAAATCGGTCCAGCCGTTTAGGAAGAGTTCAGTGACATACACACGTACAGAAGAATTATGTATATTAAGATAAAAATACAAGGTTTGTCTTCCAAATATTTTTACACAGCGAAAGGTAACGTCGAGATAAATAAAATTATGTATTTATTGGGCACCACTCCTAGGATCTAGGGGAAAATAATAATAATAATAATAATAATAATAATAATAATAATAATAATAATAATAATAAATACCTTTAGCTCGGCTAACTCTGACAGTGACACGGTTACCCTTAACACTCGAGACCACTGGGTGTGTTCGGGAACATTTTCTGGATGATGCAATGTTACTGAAAATGACACTACCTTATCTACAACACTAGTATGCTGTAAGTCTCTACAAGAGTTGAAACAATACTTAAAATAAAACATGAACAATTGAAATAAAATGGATCATTAAAATAAAATGTACTAATTTTAAATTACAATTAAAAACTAATTATTGAAATTTGTGTGTGTTATTATTATTATTATTGTTTCCTTGCTACCACATCCCAATCCTACCTATGGAATACCGAGTAAATACAATTCTAATATGACAAAATAAAAATAAATTATATTGTATTACATCCATTCTTAAACAAAATTAATCAATTAAAATAATAATCTCCGAACATGGTTAAATTTAGGAGTTTATAATACCAGAGTAAAAGAGAAAAATATATAGGCTAAGCATATATGATATTGGAGTTGTGAGTAAAACAACAAAATAAATATTTAGTATTGTTAAAAAAAAAATCAATTGCATTAATATTTTGACATAAAATAAAATACTAATTAATGCTCTGGATTTAATAAAGTGTCTGAATATATTTACTCTTTTATGAAAGCTTTACATTAATCCTGGATTATTGATGATAAAAAAAAGAGAGAAAACAATATATTTATAGATGAAGTATTGGCTGGATCCCACCAAGAGAATATGTTGTGTTGAAACAGCAAAATGTAGGAAATATGTTTCCTCTTCTTAATTGAATACAATCCTCAATATTAGGATACCAATAGGTTCAAGTTCTTCCCTAGACACTCAGCTTTCTATTGATATATTAATATCCCACTTTTAAAATAACTTTATTAAGGAACCACACAAATTTGGCTCCATACTTTAAGGACACCGAAGAAGAAGACCCTAATCTTCTTCAAAAAGTTTTCCATGAATCAAATTTAAAAACGTTATATTTCCTTCAAAGTCCAAAGAGAAAACTAATACATTAAAACAAAAGATAAAATGTTGGCTATGGACTAGATATAATAAAATAAAATGCAAATTTAATATAAAGATTGAAATATATGTCAATGAATATGAACAATGTTTCTTAAAAGAATTAAAATTTTTATTTCCATCTGCCAAAATTGAAATATGCGCTAGTTTAGAGATATTGACAATACGTCTTTTTCTTTTCTTTTATAATCGCGAGACCCGCCACTCACTTGTTTACCAGATCTGCGTATGCCTTGAAATAAATCATGGCCAACATTGAAAATAAATAGAAGAGTCAACAAACTTCTTAGAAGGATAATTAATAAGTTTAATAAAAAGGTAAGTGTTCTTCCTTAGATCAAAATTAATTATTTAAATTATTTAAAACAATGTTAGACGTTCTTCCTTCCGTTTTTATTTTGAATGGATGTAAATAGTATTATTTTGTCACGCCGGCAACACATCACGTTAAGTTGCGGTCGAATTTTGAAGTGCATCATTTCAAATGAAAATAAATTGAAAACTATTTACAAAATTAGAAAAATATAAGGAAATACATGGTTGGGTGACAAATAACGTTACAATATAAAGTTTACTAGAAAACCCAAGATCAGAGATATTAATATTAAACAAGGACATTACCTTACTAAATGTATATATATGTATGTATGTATGTATGTATAAAAAATAATATATATATATGTACACACATACTAGAGCGTTCTAAGATAAAGACGTTAATATCAAACGAGCTCGCCTATAATGGCGTCAACATTCTGGGCATTATAATAACAAAAGATTCCAAGATAACACAGCAAATTCATAATAAAGTTCCCCCCCGCCTCTCATGCTAATACCACGTCCAGTGACGTAATAAACACGTGATATGAACTAGAACATCAAGAAAATATCTTCCCACTACCAATAAGTTCGCGCGCGTCTAAATGTTAATAGAACAGCGTCGAATATAAGTGCCCTATCTAACAATGAAACTCATAGAGATAGATTCATAAAACTATACAAATTAAAGGTGAACAACTTCCCCTTTAGCCGCTTAAGGCAGCCAAGGTAACCATGGTTACATACCTAATGTCAACAATTAAGTGTGCGCTTCTTATATTATAATAATAAAAGATAATATATGCAATCAATTAGTCAGAAAGGCTAGCCGCCTGGTGGTGAAAATAGAAAGAAGGTTCACACTTGAACAAAGATTAAGTTTCCCAATAAAATTAAATTGAATGAAAACGCGGTTACAAATTAACCACGTTGAAACCCAAAAGAAACTAATCCCATGATTGACAATCAATATATATATATGTCTGAATCAATAATTTTGAAGAGATTCCCACATATTAGGCCAAAATAGAATTTTGATGAATAGAAATAAGTTTTAGCTTAATTTGCCACTCTCACCTTTAGCAAACCTATGATACGATGAGTATCGATACTAACGAAACATCACAACATATATAGCGAGCACACAAACTGACATGTCCACAGAGATTAGGTGAAAAAGAGGGGAAAAGGAAGAGAAATTGGAGTGGAGGGGGTGAGACCGGACAATGTGGAGAAGCATTACGGACACCCATGGAACTAGTAGAAAGCGCTGGAATAAACCAGGTGGTGGAAATGATAACTAGACACGCGGAGTCACCTTCGCTTCTTTTTTCTGGGCGTGGCGTTCTTTTTGAGTATAGAGTTGAATCACACCTCCATTCAGTCCGTGAAATTGTGAGTTAGAGAGAGAAGGTCATGGCACATATGCGCCGGAATTAGAGTTGAATAGGGCAGAGGGTGAGTATTCTCCCATTTTATCGAACTTGCTACACCCAAAAGTTTCTATGTCTCTCACACAAGGGTGTGCAGACATAGACAGCTTCTTAAATTTGAGCTGGTGTCCAGCCAGTTAAATTATAGAGATCTATAGTTCTCTTTGGTTCACCTGCTTTTTTTGCGTTTGATTTGCGGTAGCAGGTCGGCAGGTCCACTCCTAGGCCGTTCGCGTCGCCGTTGCAGCTGTAACCATGACAGGAAATAGCTACCTTTTCAGTTCCATCTCATGAGTGGGGGTGAGTGTGGCAGATTTGAAACTGGAGAAGAAAAAGAATAAAAAGCGTGCCAACTTAAATATTATACTTAAACTAAAATATTGAATTGATTTAATAAAATTGACTAATTTTGAATTGACTACAATAAAATGTCTGCACACATCGTGACAGATAGTGAAAAAATTGTGGTCGTGAATGAAACATCCAATTCAGTCACTTTTATTATAGACGGTATGAAATAATTGATTTAGATCAGTAAGTAATTAGGCCTAGGTACTTACTCCTAAAAATTGTCAATGGAGATATTATCGTTCCACCTACACCTGGTCTTCCAAAGTGTCTTTATAATCTCCCTTAAAATTATAAGCCTAACGAAAGTTTTGGAGACACTTGGTTGTAAACTTTCACAACTATTTTTTAAACATGTTTTTTCAAACATTGTCTTTTTTTTTACCAGACAGTATATTTGTGGTCGCAAAAAAAATATTGAAAATTAAAAAAATAACTAAAAGGGAACCTAACGCACATTTTAGACTTCAAGTTAAATAATAATAAAAACCTTCATCACCTAAAAATAAGATTTAAAATAGTTTCGGTCAATTACAAATAGCCCGCATCAGTGCTGGTCCAATTAGCCACTCTCATGTTAGACTGGATTGCCGGTGATGAGGAGATCGTACTGAGGTTTTTTTTTCTTAAAGGGTTTCCCATACTCTTTCCACACAAATATGTGGGTACACTTACTTATTAACTAAACTTACCCTATCATCAGGGGTGGATTGGGCCACCGGGACACCAGGAGGTTTCCCGGTGGGCCGGCTTGATTTGGGCCCCCCCACAGCCACTTTAAACTAAAATAGAGCTAGGCAAAATTATTATTGTTTGAATAGTTTTCAAACAAAATTTCCCGTGAGTAAAGGTAGGATTCCCTTGGTGCGTCTCGCGTCTGCAACCAGAGACGCGGGGTGGTGAGTCGCAGCAGTGTGGACGCAGATGTAATGTATAGACGCTGGACACGTACTCTGGTCGCCAGTCGCAGACGCTTCGAAGAACCAGCCACATAACAAACTATTGAGACAAGTCCGGTTGCTGGTTGCTGACGCAAGACACGAGACGCACTGAGGGAATCGTACTTTAAGTCAAAGTTATACGATGGCATTGAATGTAAAACCATCTTGTATGTTATTTCTTAAACCAAACCTATAAACATTTGTTTAGTGAAAGCTGAATGTTATTAGCTGTGTAATCTACACAAGTGGTAGGTGAAGGGTCATTTTTCAAAGTTTAGGTCTACTATAAGCTATTGTCTAACCATATAGAAGCGTTTTCGATCATGTCAATAGAAAGTAGAAATTGATGTTTTAAGTAGACTGAATAGTGAAGTTATCATCATTAATACTTGGTTTATTAGATTATCAGGAACAAAGTTTGCTTCCGCCATCTTTAAACAGAGAGCTGAAATGAATAAAAAGCTGTTCGCGTTACCTCAGAGAGAACAGCTTGTTCCATCTGATCACAGCTTATGCCCAACTGTACTCGTCACAGGCAGTGATTTCTAGATTATAATGGATGGACATAAAGATAAGCATAGCCAAGGTTGAAAACGTGACGCTCAAGTTTATCGTCTGCTACATTGTGGAGGGAAAGATTTAATGACTACTTTCAATGCTCTTATGCGAAAACATGTATCTGATGAATAAAAGTGTTATTATTTTAAAATAGTGCAATATTATACCACACTTGCCTGAAGAATCATTTACATTAAAGGAAATACAATTCAGTTTTACAGGTAATACTATATAAATACAAATAAAATCTTTAATATATTTAAATATGTAGTTATAAGTAATGTTTACAGTTATATTATAGAGATCAAAGATTACAGGTGTAGGACTAGCTCCCAGAAGTCCGCCACATCCACAATAACCTAACCGTTTTTAGCCAACATTAGAAAAAAAAATGGAACCAAGTGAAAATTTAGTTCCAAAACTTAAAATAGATGGCAGTATAAGAGAAAAATAGTTTTAAAAAATCCCATAGAGAGCACTAGAGTAAAATATTAGTTTAAAAACATCTCATAGAATGCGCTAGGATAAGATATTTGAATCTGCGGAATGAGCACACATGGTGGGAATCATAGTTTTTATATGTCTACAATGACCCTACATAAGTGTGGAACCCGGGTCTGCCGTTATTTTCGAATTATATGTATTTAAAGTTATATTTTACTCATCCAAAGTACCGCCATGTTTAAGGCGCCACAGTTTCTATATTTGAATCTGCGGAATGAGCACACATGGTGGGAATTATAGTTCCAGGTGTAAAAAGAGACCCTATTTAGGTGTGGAACCTGGTTCTGCCGTTATTTTCAGTTTAAAAGTTTTTAAACTATATTAACCTAATACAGAGCTATAAGACGCTAGTTTAAGGTGCCACAGTTTCTATATTTGAATCTGCGGAATGAGCACACATGGTGGGAATCATAGTTTTATATTTCTACAATGACCCTACATAAGTGTGGAACCCGGGTCTGCCGTTATTTTCGAATTATATGTATTTAAAGTTATATTTTACTCTTCCAAAGTACCGCCATGTTTAAGGCGCCACAGTTTCTATATTTGAATCTGCGGAATGAGCACACATGGTGGGAATCATAGTTTTATATGTCCACAATGACCCTACATAAGTGTGGAACCCGGGTCTGCCGTTATTTTCGAATTATATGTATTTAAAGTTAGATTTTACTCTTCCAAAGTACCGCCATGTTTAAGGCGCCACAGTTTCTATATTTGAATCTGCGGAGTGAGCACACATGGTGGGAATCATAGTTTTATATTTCTACAATGACCCTACATAAGTGTGGAACCCGGGTCTGCCGTTATTTTCGAATTATATGTATTTAAAGTTATATTTTACTCTTCCAAAGTACCGCCATGTTTAAGGCGCCACAGTTTCTATATTTGAATCTGCGGAATGAGCACACATGGTGGGAATTATAGTTCTGGGTGTAAAAAGAGACCCTATTTAGGTGTGGAACCTGGTTCTGCCGTTATTTTCAGTTTAAAGGTCTTTAAACTATATTAACCTAATACAGAGCTATAGGACGCTAGTTTAAGGTGCCACAGTTTCTATATTTGAATCTGCGGAATGAGCACACATGGTGGGAATCATAGTTTTATATTTCTACAATGACCCTACATAAGTGTGGAACCCGGGTCTGCCGTTATTTTCGAATTATATGTATTTAAAGTTAGATTTTACTCTTCCAAAGTACCGCCATGTTTAAGGCGCCACAGTTTATATATTTGAATCTGCGGAATGAGCACACATGGTGGGAATAATAGTTATACAAGTATACAATAACCTTACACAAGTGTGGAGCCTGGTTCTGCCGTTATTTTTGAATTTAGGCCTTCAAACCATATTCGACTCGAAAATAGTTTCGTTACAAATATAATTTTTACTTTCTCGCACCCCTCGCGTGCCATAGTCAAAGATTTGGAAATAAAGTAAGCTTTAGAGAGGAAGGGGAGGGGGGGAACACAAATGCTAAGAGGAGGATGTTACTCAACACATATAAGAGTGTGCAGTGTAAAGATTATTTTCATATTTTTTTTTTGTGATATTAGAAATGCTTCACTTTTTAATATTCTTCGATGTTATCCGTAAATTTACAATAATAAAGTAGGGTAGATAATAAATACGGTAATTAAGAGAAAGTGTTCCTAAATTTGCGTGGAGGAAATGAGCAATCACGAGGAAAGACACCTCAATTCACGCGGTTGGGATTCAACCAAAAATTGTAGCACAGGTCCCTAATAAAATTAAAATTAAAAACGTAATATTAAGTGTGTTCATTGCAGAAGTTTTGATGAAGGACTTTGAATGTATAAAGTTGTAGAATGGATGTATTATTATATACTGTGTGTAGCAAAAATTATAAAATAGCTAGTGATGTGTGTATATTATGAACGTCCCTGACACAAAAGTGATTGTTAAGGGAGAAATAGATTATAAAATGATCATGCTTCAATGTAAAACTTGTGTTTAAGCCTATCAAATTTGATCAAAATCGATGGATAGATATTTTCTATACAATTGGGTGAAAAACCTTTTCTTGCAGTATATTTCTTTATGTTTTATTGTAATTTCAAATACTTATTTTTAGAGTTGGTGTTTATAATTTTTGAAGTAGAGGAAATAAGTGTATTTATTCTATTAAAATTAAACATTTTTAAAAATAAAATATTTCTTTTTGCAGAAAATTGTTCTATATGCTATCTTCAAATTTGAATATATACATTTATATATATATATTTTTATATGTATATATTTATATATAATATTTATTTAGTAATATAAAATTATATTATTTTTATTTACTTTATTATGTAAAATTATATTTTTATTTACATTATATTATGTATATAATATTATTTAGTCTGGTCAAAATATTTTCTTTAAGTTCCTGAGGTAAATGGTAAGATTAAAATTTTTGTCAAATAAACAGAGATTTTTTGAATAGATTTTGTTTTTCAAATTTGCTCTAGTGGATCAGGAAGGTTATATTCATAGATAGTGTACCCGAATTTGCGTGGAGGGAGCGTAGAAAACCAGTTTGGAGAAACTAACTTTAGTACACTCGACCGAGATTAGAACCTTGATCTCCCCATCATTGGCAGTCTAGTCTACTGCAAGAGTAGCGCATTAGATCATGAGGCCACCAAAGCGAGTGTTATTCATGTTAAAATATGTATAAACGTATAAAGCTATATTTGACTATCGAATATAACTAATAAAAAATAGGTTAATAGAGTTTGAAATTCTTGATAATTACAAGTTCATTGGTGTAACTATAGGGTGGTGGCAAAATTCCACAGGCCCACGCCTAAAATAGGCCATAACGCAGGTCCACCCACCCAAAATTAATTTGGTAATAGATGAAAGCGTTGTCTTTCAGGCTTATCATTGTTTCGTAAAGATCTCACTATTCAATCAAAAATTACTCAATAGTCATTTTATTGCGCATAATTTATGCTGTACAAAAATGTATGTACATATTTTTCTGTAAAATCAATAGAAACAGCTGACAGGTCATTTTCAAAACTTTACTAAAAATTATTTAAGAAGAACATGAATCAATAAAGGCTGCAGGGATTAGCTATGTTGTCTGTTGAGCTACTGCCCGTAGCTTGTCCTTAGAGGAAATTGTAAATAATTTCAGAGATACCTATGTTTGTTTAGCCTCAATAAGTGTTAATATTGATGACTTACTATAGATTTGTTTATAATATTTATTAATATTGTTTTTTTCAATTCAGATTAAGTTTTTTACATTATATTGAAATTTTTCAGCAACAATTTTATCAAATATTATGGCTGTATGGTAATGCACTTAGAGTGGTTTTTCCTCAATGGGTTTACACTCTTATCTCTCCGCGCAAATGTGGGTACACTTCCTCTAAATTTAACCTACCTACTCTATATTATTACGTATTATAAAAATTCCAATAATAAATGTCTAAATATTTTTTTATAATCTACAATTATTCATAAGATTTGGGGACGGTGGTGTATTTTTCCCTTGGGGGCACCTACCGTGGGTCAATTACTGCATAGTTATGTCTTTGTACATGTTACAAGCTAATGTAGGTCAAGCTAGTTTTACAATAGGAAATTTTAGTGCATCTTTAAGTTTATATTAAAATAATAATAATTATTTGTATCTGGGTGATGTAATATAAGAAACTAAAGTAAATAATAAATTAAAAAACACAATTTCTTATTTATGTTTTATACGTATATGTGTGTGTCCCCACCCCCTTCCTTTTAAGGGTTCTAACACTTTTCAAGAGGGGTACATCTCTGACCCCCAATTTTCTACGTCCATAAAAAAAGGTTTAAAAAATACAAACTTTTCATGTTAATTGATAAGATATTTCTATCGCCATTATTATCATCAGACACTGTCCTCCCCCTCACAACTTGGGTTAAGTCAGATGCTGAGGAAATGATCTACATTCTAAGGTGTGTCTGTCGATAGTTTTATATCCAATGTTACTCATTGAGGGTGGACTGGGAAGGGGGGAGGTTTTATAGGGTTGGGTATTACCACCAATTTCTTCTCCACCCCTCCCCCCCATCAAAATTTGCCTTCCTCCAGTTTGTTTAACTCCACTCTGATATACTCGAGTTTGAAGCTGAAAGATGGTTTGCATCAAACTTCAAATAGGTTCTATAACAATCTATTATTATTTTTAAATGCTTAAGGGCCATCCCAAATAGCTTTTAGTGGCATTCCATCGTCAAACATTTTCCATTGGCTTGGAGTCACTCCCCTAAAAACTCCTCAAAAATATATTTCTTTACAACTACCTTGCCCGAAACTAATAAAGTTTCGCCGACACTCTTGGTAGTCCTCACAATAGTATTTTTGTTCATTGCGACTTACTTCCAGTTTGAGTTATACACATGCATGAACTAGGAATGAGGAAGGTAACATTTTAGATTTAATGTACCCACATTTGCGTAGAGTGAGAGTGGGGAACCATTTTAGGGGAAAATACCCTTATTGCACACAACTGGGATTTAAATTTCAGTCTCCCCACCACCAGCAATCCAGTCCAATAGGGTGTGTTACCCACCGTGTTCAACTGACATGCTGAAGACGGGGAGATCACGGTTCAATTCCGGTCGGGTGCACTCAGGTGGTTTTTCCTAAGTAGTCTTCCGCTCTCACTCCACGAAAATATGGATGCACCTCCTCTTAATATTTAACCTTCCTGATGCCTAACACATTAGAGTAATTAGTACATAAGTGTACAGCCCGAACGGTTAGTAATACGCGGTGATATAAATAAATAATAATAGCGTGTTTGAAACCATTTTAAAAAAAAAACTCAGAATACACTACTGGGATTTGAACCCCAATCTCGTCACCAGCAAACCAGTCTAATACGAGAAAGTCAAATGAAAAATGTTTTCTTCCTCAAGGTAAGAAATATTAAGAAAACCATACTACTGATTATATTAGTTCAAGCTAAAAATAAAGCAGCAGATTTCTGCATAGTGTGGTCTTTGATAAAAGCCGCACTCTAGCCTTTCCCTTCCAAGAAACTTGACCCATGTAAACAACAGATTAGCTCGCTCCCCCTCACTCTTTTAGACCAAATTTGACAGATATGACAACACCGCAACTCTAGTTCGGTGTCGGCTAGACAGTCCAAATAGTTCAATATATGGACGTTTCTTAGGAGTTGCGCTGATAGCGCTTCTCAAGTTTTACAAGGTAGTCCTTCCACTAAAGGCCATATGTACAGAATTTTTTTTTTTCACCATTCAAAAGAGTTTTTTTCTGTGAAATGTTACACACCATAAATATATTTTTATGTATTTTTTCTAACGAGCTATGAGGGTAAGAAACTTCCATTTTTACGTTTTCCAAATCAGGTTTTAGGCCACAGTTTTTGAAATAAAAATTTGAAAATTTAAATTTAGTATCTTTAATACTATACCTATTTGATAAAGCTGGGATTTTACCGTAGGTAGAAGCATACTTTATATATGTATACTTAAAGTTCCCTTAAAATCAACACAATTCAACAATTGTTTACTAATACTAATTAATATATAAATATTAAATATTAGTATTCATACGATTTATAGATGTGTATACTTAAGATAAAATATATATTCAGATTTAAATATGAAACCATTTACTGAATAACTTGATTTCCGTATGACATTAAAATATACACTGAAATTCCAAGTTGGCTCGCCAGATCAAAACTTTGTAGGGAAGTGTAGCTTAGTTTACAAGAACGGGTGATATCGCCCGCCTCCACAATTCGCGCAACACACAGCGGCTACTCCAGCTGTATTATCACAGAAATCCAAGTAATCTGCCGTCCATGCGACATTTCTGTTTGAACGATCATTCATAAGTTGTCTCTTGAAATAATTAGCCTCATGTTTTAGTGATATTGATCTTTATATCACTGCCGGAGTTATTTCATTATTGAAACATGTTGTAGTAATTTAAAGATTTGTGTTTTATTTGTGATCTCTGTGAACTGTAAAGAATATATATATAAAATTATTAAAATATTAAACAATGGTTTCTTCCATTAAAAACTGGAAAACGTCAATCTTTGAAACCGAGAATGAGCATAATGTATTATATGGGCAGATAGGCTTTATGTTTATTTTATATATTAAGGGTTTTCCAGAATCAGTAACACAGAATATACAATTTAATAAACAATAAATGGCTGTAGCCTGTAAGCGATAGCCCAAGGCTTCGACACATAGCATATCAAGAATGATGAAGTAAATACTTAACATTTGAAAGCACTTTTTACAGCCATTGTAAAAATAATCTTTTTCATGAAAAATAAAGTAATTTAGGCAGTTTATAGTGTTTTAATTTCTTAGCTATTTGAACTAGTTTAGTCGTTATCTATGCAGAAAAAGGCATTATTTTATATAACTTAAATTGGCAATACTTATTACCATGAACACAACTTGTGAATGTGAGGAATGCCAGGCCTACCCCGTGGTTCGGATTCCACGTTAAACTGTAGGTCTTCCATTTCATTTCACAATCACCCTAACATTACACATTAGCGTAAGTGCGTATAACCCGAACGGGTAGTAAGACGCGGTGCTAATTATAATAAAATACCCTGAATATATTAATATACATATAGTAAAAATAGTTTCATGATCTTCAATTTAGTGAGAACTGCAATTATTAATATCATTTAAATTATCTATGTTTTAATATGTATCTATATTTTTAATTAGAGGTAAGAATATTTATACTGTCAGACTTAGATATTGGTTCATATGGGATTATCTGCATGATAAATTTTATTGATCAATTACATTTTAATTAACATTAAAATTTTGTGATTATCTACATTTTAAATCATCTGGACGATTTGCCTCAAATTAGTTAGCCATAGGCTATAGGTAAATATAATGTGTGCATAGATGGTGATTATGAAAGCATTTATATATATATGCATTTTACTTTAAGTAGCAAGCCCAAAATGTCAAGTGGTTACAATTAAATTGATTATATTGTTCAAATATTTGTTAATTTTAGGAATACTGCAAGTTTACACGGTTAAAAAGAATTATTGAACTCTAAGACATATACAACATCCAGAAGAAGGCCGAGAATTGATCAAATAATAAATATTACACCCCTACCAGAAATCGATCCCGAAACCTTTTGCACTGTAGACCATCCTGCTAGCAAGTGAGCTAACGTGTCGGGCTATGGTACTATCATTATATCACATGTATAGCCTATATTTTCTTACGTTCTCTCCCACAGCTGTAAAATTATTAATTGAGTGGCCTCTTGAAAATATGCTTGATAAGAAATAGATTTTTTTATCGCCTTAAAAATGGTATGAATGCAAGAATCTACGTTTAAGCTGGCAATTTTTCCAGCATTTTATATGGCTTACATTTTGGAAACTATTATATTTGAATATTTAGGATTTCTCTGTTAATCCCACCTATAAGGGTATAATCAGGTCAAGTTAGATGTAGTCTATAATGATGTTCCAATCAGTGAGATATCCTGTTGGGTACCTAAACAATATAGGAAGGTATAGTATTGATTATTTATATATTTCGAACTCACTTAGAGAGTAATTTTAGGCCCAAGTATGATATTATAGTAGTAATTGATGTTTGCATTTGCAAGTGTGTAAGCACTCTGAATTTACTTCGAATGAAAAACCGCTATTTACTATTGTAACGACAGTCTTTCTACCAATTTTTTTATTATTTTTTTGAAAATAAATAATGTAATGAAATAATTATTTTATTCACAAAGGAATGTCGTTTATTACATATGAGTCATAAAAAAATATGTGTGTGAAAGAGAAAGAACGATTTTTATTTGAATTAATTTAATCAAAATAACTAAAGCATTACTATCCAAACAAGATGTAGCTTATAAACTTATATATAATCGCTCTCCTATGTTTTTAGGTACTTTGAATTATTTAGTGATTAGGTTTGGAGGTTTGAGTTATTCTATAATGCAAGGAGAAGGAAACACATTTTTCTAGTAAATGCACCCTATTTACGTGGAGAGTGGATGGGGAAACTATAGAAAGAGAACTCATGTGGCAAGCCACCTAAAAAATATGTAAAAATTATATATTTTTATTATTTGTATAGGTAAATTATTAATAAACCTAACTTTTATTTTTGTAAACTCGAGTTTATTGCTGCAAGTTCCTAGTAATTTTTTTAATAAATATTTTTGGCCTGATTCACCAACTGATTCAAGTCCTTATCGAAGTTTAGCTTTATATAATATATGCACACTTTGAAATAATATATTATTATATGTCACATGACTTGCACAAAAAAACAACGTAATCATCAGTCTTGATCAATTTTCCCTCTCTCTCTTCATATATATATATATATATATATATATTTATATAATTACAACTTATATAGGTGTATAAAACATATTTATCTTTATAATACGCTTTATCTCTATTGCAAAATCATTAGTTGCCTGTTCTTTATTAGAATAAATAATATACATTTTGAGATAATTTAGGCCCTAATATTTTTTTCTATTACAGAGAAGACATATGTGATACGGAGTACATGTCCGGTATGGAAGAACTCCCTCCCTCCCCAATTGATAACAGTATTAGCTATAAGTATTCTGATGTTGAATGTACCTATTCAGAATTCCAAAGGAATTCCTGAGGAAGGTGATAGTTGTGAGATTAATTCAATAGAAAATGAAGAATTTTGAGTTGTATAGGAAAGTGATGATGACATACCTAGATTATTGATGAGAATGATATCTCCGTCAAAAATAATATAACAGGAATGGATAGATATTTAATATTTTCTTAACCAAATGTAAATAATCCCACCATTTGTACCATGGGTAGGTCCAACTGTGAAAAAAATATGTCCGGGGTCCCCCCCCCCTCCCCACAATTTAAAAATTCAAGTTTTTTATTGCAATCGTTTGTTCTTCGCTTGTTCCGGATTGTTCCGCAAAATTTTCGTTTGTTCTGTTTTGATAGGCCCACAAATGATATGTTTACATTGGTGGGACCAACTTCACGGCAGCCCCCCCATTTTGGAAAATTTACATTTTTATGGTTGCAATCGTTTGTTCCGAATTGTATCGCAAAAAGGCTCGTTTGTTCCGCATTTGTTCTTGCACAAATGGGACATGAACTTGTAACATTTTATTTACTCGTGAGGGGCCAACTTCACGGTAGCCCCTCCACTTTGAAAAAATCCATGTATTTACGATTGCATTCGTTTGTTTCGGGTTGTCCCACAAATATTTAGTTTGTTCCGTTTTGATAATCTCACAAATGATATGTTTACATTAGTAGTATCAACTTACGATATCTCCCTCTCACTTTTGAAAATTGAAATTATTATGGTTGCGATCGTTTGTTTCAGATTGTTTGAAAAAAAATTACGTCTTGATACGTACCCAAAATTAATTATCATACTTTAACATTTGACATACATGAATTCGCCCTTCTCCCCCTTTAAAATCTTTTTTTATGATTACAATAGTTTATTTCTTCGCTAGTTCCGGATTGTTCCGCAAAAAATCAGTTTTTCCGTTTTGATACGCTCACAAATGATATGTTTATTTTGGACCTCCATGAAGCTGCTTCACCGTCCTTTTCCCCTAATAACATTAAAAAAAGTTATGATTGGAATAGTTTGTTCTTAGTTTGTTCCGGATGGTTCCTTAAAATAAACGCACATTTCGTTTTGGCAGGAAAACACAAGATTTATTTACACTAGGAGTGTGGATTGACACCTTTATGGCAACCATATTCGCCACATGAACACACACAACTTTTAAAAATCGATATTTTATCTTTGCAATCAATAATTCGTTCTTGGTTCATTTAGATTTTTTTTTGCGAAGATTTCCATTTATTCCTTTTGTAAAGCCTCGATAAATTTTTCTAGTAGTAGCTCTCTCACATTCTTTCAAAACTTGAACATTTTTTATTTAAAGTTTGTTGTTAGTTTCTTTGAGTTCCTTGACATGTTTATCTTTATTTTGTTCTGAATTTATTTTTAAAAAATGTGTTTATTTCATGTTGATAGTTTTAAAATTAATATATTTTTATCACTATGCTAAGCTCCATTTCCTTCCCTCAACTAGATAAAATATAACAAAGTTTGTAATTTTGGTTTTATTACTTCATTAGTTTGTTCCAGATTATTGTGCATTATATTTTAGTTTGTTAGTTCTTAGATCTCTTACAAATGCTAAATAAACTAGTGTCACTAGTAATGATGGCCTTTTGTGTGTGCGATCTGTATGGTCACACAGAGCCCAAGTAAAGAATTGTCCCACACTCTGTGTTAAAGTATGAAAAATATTGCCTTTGATTCACTCATTATGCACAAAAAAGCAATAAAAAGGCGAAGCAAGTCAGAAATACAAAAACTAGGGAGATCTTGGTCTAAAACTTATTGCATGCCATAAAACTCATAGTAAAAAAAGTATTTTTATGGACCTCACTTCCTCCTAAGCTCCAAAAGATTGATTTCGTCTACTTGTGCAGTTGTGAAATTACCGAAATATACACGAGATCTCCTACCCCCTCAAGAGAGCTCATAACTAGGTTACCCTAAAGTATTGACATCGCACCTTTCTTTTGTTTGCTACTATTACTGTTAAGATGTAGTAAATAGTATCTTTGACCGCAAAGAGACATGATTGGAAGAAAATGTCAACTAGTCCAACTCTGACACGAAGAAGACTAAGAAATTCCTTGACGATAAAAATATTTTCTTCAAAACAAATATACTAAGCGGACCCAGAATAAATTTTCAAAAAAGTGATTAAAAATATCTATAGAATAGCCTGAAATTCTATAAAAATTGCTACAAATTTGCAAAAAAAACAAACTAAGAATTTAAACAAAAAATTGAATTGAACTCTTGCATTCTCATAAATATAATAATGATTTACAAAAATTTACTTTAAAAGAATTCCCATCCCAACGCAACTTTTCACCGTTTAATTTCAGCGTCTAATCGGTTATGTGGATTTTACAAACATGACAAACAATTAGGATACATAGTTAATTTTCAACATTATCTTATCATCCCTACAACTGTTTGATTAAAAAGAATAGGTTTGAGTATCTATGCATTATAAAATATCGATATCATTTAAAAATATACTAATTTAACATAAGTTCCTGGATATTATTAAAACTGGAATGGGCTACCATGAAGTTGGCCCCTCTCCCCCCCAATGTAAACATACTATTTGTGGGCTTTTTAAAACGGAACAGACAAAAATTTGTGTCTAACAATCCGGAACAAACGAGTGCAATCAAAACACCATGAATTTTTAAAAGGTTTTTTTTAGGGGGGGGGTTCCATGAAGTTGGCCCCTCATGAGTAAACAAAGTTTCAAATTCACGTACCATTTGTGCAAGAACAAATATACAGCAAACGAAACTTTTTGCGGAACAAACTCTATCGCAACCATGTAAATGTCAATTTTCCAAAGTGTATTGGGGGGGGGGGGGCTATCGTGAAGTTGCCCCCCCCCCAATGTAAACATACTATTTGTGGGCTTTTTAAAACGGAACAGACAAAAATTTGTGTCTAACAATCCGGAACAAACGAGTGCAATCAAAACACCATGAATTTTTAAAAGGTTTTTTTTAGGGGGGGTTTCCATGAAGTTGGCCCCTCATGAGTAAACAAAGTTTCAAATTCACGTACCATTTGTGCAAGAACAAATACACAGCAAACGAAACTTTTTGCGGAACAAACTCTATCGCAACCATGTAAATGTCAATTTTCCAAAGTTTATTGGGGGGGGGGTCTATCGTGAAGTTGCCCCCCCCAAATCCCAATATAAACACACCATTTGTGGATTTATCAAAATGGAACAAACAAAAATTTTTTCGGAACAATCCAGAACAAACGATTGCAATCATAAAAATTTTAATTTTTCATAATGATGGACCAACTACGGACGTAATTGACGGATATCCTGTCAGAAATGTAATCGAAGAGAACTCTACTGAATGTATTGCTCTTTTTGCAAGCTTATCAACACATCCTAGCCCTTGCTACTCGGATGCTTCATCACTGACCAGCCAACGAAATTATCAAACCCTAAGTTCAAACAGTTGACCCAAGGAGTATCAGCTTACGTCTGTGCCTCTGTGCCGACAAAACAAGGCTGCTTGACGTACACTACCGTAATAAAGCTGAAGTCATGTATCCATGCGAAGCTCTAGAGTTGCGAGTGGTAGTAATGCCCTTAATAGTATGATCAATATTTCGCAGCTTCAATACAGCATTCCTCGAAAAATTTTGATAATGAAATTTTAAAAATATTTTTCATGCTGAGCCAAATATTTTAAATTAAGCATATTAATTTCGTGTCAAAAGAGTCGACATAATACAGTATTACGCAAAAGTGGCTGCGTTAATTCAAAATACCGTACATCGTAAAATTTTATCGCATATAAAACAAATACAAATTTTTGAAATTGACCATTTTTCCCCATTTTCACCGAATATGAACCTTTTTATCCACTAAATGCTTTGTAGACTCGTTAGGTTCTGGAAAAGTAATTAATTATCAGTATTTCTGTGATTGAGTTATGCTTAAAGAATACTTTTAATGTGAACAAAATTGTGCTATCGCTTTGTGTTCCGCAAAATTTCATTCAGCTTCGAGGAAAGAGGGGAGATAATGGAGTTACATAAATGGATGATTACCAACCAACGCAGAGCATCCAATCCAGTCATTGCTTTGTTAGAAAGGCTGTGTAGTATCTTATCCACTCCAGAGGGTGTAATTAAAATAAAAAAGCTGTTTTGTGTGTAAATATAAACTAGCTACAAGTTACCTTTCAATTTTCAGTTCTCCCTAATAAGGTGTCCATCGCTTAGCACAATCAATGAATAAATAATGTAAATAAATATATTATTGTATATATGTAGTCTGTATTATTACATTTAATTATCTTTGGATAGTTAATTACACTTTATTGTTATTACTTCCTTCTCCAATATCTTTGACGATCTTGCTCGAAGCTTGTTCGTGTATGTGGATCCGATGGTAGCCATAGCTTTTGATATTATAAAGACAGGGTAAACTCTCAAATAGTCTCACGAATTAAAGATCGTCCCGCATTGCGAAAAGTTACCAAATAAAATGTACACCAAAATAAATAATATTCCAATACACTACTGAGGTGGCGAACGTGAGGCAGTCACCATGCAGCCGCCATAAAAGCTCAAGGTCATTCGGCAATAAACATTTTATTGCACTATTTTAATAAGTATATTAAGTAAATAAATAGTGATTCATCCATTTCAAACCATTATAGTTCACGAGTTGTAAGGGCTCAAACCTGGTATTCTACGCGTTTTATTGAGCATTGTTAAGGTAAATAAATGAATGTGTGGTACTGAAACTGTCTAGTTAGACATACATGTGAGATGTACTGAATGAAATATTTATAATAAGTGAGAGAAAAATTGTTAATTTTGTGTGTAGCATTTAACTTTTAGAATACTAGGCTTAAGACATAAGCCTGGTCCTAAAATATAGCCTAGGCATTCGACATATCTTCATTTCTAAATATTTTAGCTCTACTGAATTTTAATTATTTAAAAAAAAATACCACCGGTCTTGAAAGGGGGGTAACAAATGCCCCGTTTGAACCCCCTCCCGCCGCTTGGGTGCATCACTGTTTCCACTACTGTACCCTTCGAGGTACCCGACTAATTGAGAGGCTGGCCAATGGAATTTAAACATAAATTGAAGGTTTTATAATCCCTCACCTGCCTAACACACTGTGTTCATCCTGTCAGTTGACAAAAGACAACGCTCCGCTACCCACTTGTTTCTATCGTGTGAAGTAGCGTGCAAATTGTATGCTATTTTGTTGTTGTATAGCCTAGCAGTGTAGTGATATCCGTCAAAATTGAAGCTGACATGGTAAGTAATGCTAAAAAAAGTGTTTTTTTTAAATATTTTGTTAACTTTGTTTTTCTCATTTGTATTGTTTTAATTTTCGTCCAAAATGTATAGTTTAGTCTTAACTTTCAACAATTTTTAAACGAATTGAGAATTATAAAAATTAAAAAACAAAATGGCAAAAATATATATTTTAGAAACTGTAATCTTTAAAGATTAATTATTTTGTTTAGTCACAGCTTAATAATTAAATTTGATGAAAAATTACACCTGGTTTCCGGAATCGAATTTAAAATATTTGGCTAAGAAATATCAGAGCTAAAATTTCCAGATTCTGCCTACCCATACAGTATATATAGGCCTACATTTCAATCGAGTAGAGTAGAGATGAGGAAGGTAGAATTTATGTGGTGGCAAAGTATGAAAACACAAGGAAAAATTAGTTCATTATATTGGGTCAGGGCTTAAACCCCGAACTCTCCGGTTCCGACAAATTAGGCTAGATAAGTTTTTTAACATTTTTTTCACGTGCCCATTGATGTATGTCTTTAAAAGCTGTCTTGCGCCTAAAAAAACTCCTAATATAAGGGGTATCGCTGTATGAAACTAATTCCCCCAAACCTGCCTGATTTCCCCACAGGATTTTGTAAAATATCGAAAACGAGAAGTGCCATTATTAAACAAGATGCAGTCCGTCTCCATCCTGTAGTCTGAGAAGGATGTCCTCATTGCGGCAATAAAAGGGCTTAGAGCGGTTTTGGGTTCGATGTCCATCTTAACTAGCTAGAGATTAATACTGTGTGAGTGACCTGTTATATGATCTCCAACATGATGACCGTGACCTGTTATATGATCTCCAACATGATGACCGTGACCTGTTATATGATCTCCAGCATGATGACCGTGACCTGTTATATGATCTCCAACATGATGACCGTGACCTGTTATATGATCTCCAACATGATGACCGTGACCTGTTATATGATCTCCAACATGATGACCGTGACCTGTTATATGATCTCCAACATGATGACCGTGACCTGTTATATGATCTCCAACATGAGACCGTGACCTGTTATATGATCTCCAACATGATGACCGTGACCTGTTATATGATCTCCAACATGATGACCGTGACCTGTTATATGATCTCCAACATGATGACCGTGACCTGTTATATGATCTCCAGTATGATGACCGTGACCTGTTATATGATCTCCAACATGATGACCGTGACCTGTTATATGATCTCCAACATGATGACCGTGACCTGTTATATGATCTCCAACATGATGACCGTGACCTGTTATATGATCTCCAACATGATGACCGTGACCTGTTATATGATCTCCAACATGATGACCGTGACCTGTTATATGATCTCCAACATGATGACCGTGACCTGTTATATGATCTCCAGTATGATGACCGTGACCTGTTATATGATCTCCAACATGATGACCGTGACCTGTTATATGATCTCCAACATGATGACCGTGACCTGTTATATGATCTCCAACATGATGACCGTGACCTGTTATATGATCTCCAGTATGATGACCGTGACCTGTTATATGATCTCCAACATGATGACCGTGACCTGTTATATGATCTCCAACATGATGACCGTGACCTGTTATATGATCTCCAACATGATGACCGTGACCTGTTATATGATCTCCAACATGATGACCGTGACCTGTTATATGATCTCCAACATGATGACCGTGACCTGTTGGCTGGGGAGCTGAGAACTAATAGGAGCTTCAGGATTGTTGTTCGGATGACCAGCCCGAACTTTGAGAGTGTTTTAAATAAGAGTGGATCGTCGTAGCGATGGCTGCAGATTATTGCCCTAAAATGTATTCGAAACATTTTATTGGAGATATATTATTGTAATAAGCCCACACTCGACTTAATAGTTAGAAGTTGGGTCATCAAAGGCTATCGACTTTACATAGATATTTAGGTTTAGGTGTTTAATTTTGATAAAAAAAGATATTGTGAATATATAATGAATAGTAAATAATGTTTATAAATGAACGATGAAAAAAATAGTTTAGATATTATTGCGAACAACATATAATTTGAGAGACTTATAGAGTTCAAATATTTATGTACAATTTTAACTAGCAATAATGGTATTAGATTAGAAATTAGTAAAATAACACAGTCGGGAAATGCTAACTATTATTCGGTCAGTTAGTTGTAGTCATCTCGCCTGTTGTAAAGGAATGTAATACTCAGAATACACAAAACAGTAATTTTACCTGTTGCTCTCTATGGGTGCTAAACATGGTCTCGTACCTTACATGACGAAAATACGCTTAGAGTGTTCGAAAACAAGGTGCTTAGGAAGATTGTAGGTCCAAAAATGGATGAGGATAGTAGGGAGTGGAGGAGGTTACATTGTGAGGAGCTACATACCCTGTACTCATTAACAGATATTGTTAAGGTAATTACATCTCGCAGATTATGGTGAGCAGGACATGTACCGTCAATGGAAGCAACAAGAACCGTCAAGGTACTGACTGGTAGAGCCAATGGGAAGATACCAGTGGAAAGACCCAGACGCAGATGGGAGGATAACATTAGAATATACCTGAGATATACTGGATAGAGCTAGTTCAGGATAGGGATAGGTGGAGTACTTTTGTAAGTGCGGCTATGAACTTTTTGAGTTCTTAATGCCATAAAGTAAATACATCAATTAAAAACTTAGTCGGAAGAAACAAAATGGAGAGTTTGTTTTTTCTTTATGTTTGTAGCAAAACGTTGCCCGGGGTAACCACGAAATTCAATGTAGGGCTACCCAAGACAACACCGGGTACTTGTGCTAGTAGGTACATAAAGGTGCTCTAGTAAATAATTAGGGTTTTAAAATTAAATATACATTACGTCGAGCAGTTATACTGCATTCACGGTAGGAATTACTCTCTGAAAGGTCTTTTTTCCTATCAAAATCCTACTATATAAAAGCTTTCTGGTAGGTAAAAAGGCCTTTCAGAAATCAATTCCTACGCTGAACAGACTTTATATTCGATCAATTACTGGAATGTATAGCTGTTGAGACAGTCGCGCGGTTACTCGGTTGTATCACTCACCCTGACGCACCACCTTAAAAAAACCGCTTTAATAGAGGCAATATTCTATTCTCACAGCCTTGGGCTCAAGTAGCTTAGAAACAAAGATACATAGAAAATTAAAATTTGGCATATCTACTTAGGACAATTCTTGAGGATTTGTATCTCAGTAATTTTTAACAGCTTTTTCATATATTGTGAGCTTGACGCCTTTGACCCCGTGAAAATCATTACGGGTAGCTACAAAACAAGGGGGGGGGGGGAGGGGGGGATCATAGACTTGGTCTCTCAGAGTGTGCTGTTAAATAATGTTTTCTTATTCAAAGTCTTTCACCACCATAAAATTTAACCTTCAAATTTAGAGAAAAATCTCAGCCTTGAGTTTAAAGCGAGATTTCTCGAAGCCATTTAATTTATTCGGGCAACGCTGGGCACTTGACACTGGATTAAATAATAAAACAAGAAAAAGGACCTCACTTAAATCTGAAGGTAAAATACTATAAAAGGCAAACTAAACAGTTAATCCTAGAACAAATATAGAAAGTCGCATTTGATAAGAAAATATTTGTTCTCGATAATATTTAACTTTTAATGCTATAATGATAAATTATATTTCATTGTCATTCAAAAAACAATTCAACTATATTGATATGAGTTGTTAGTTTTTAAAATATGTTTCAATTTAATTTCAAATTAAAATGACTTTGGAAATAAATATTAACTAAAGTAGGGGGGCGACCTGGTGGTCTAGGGGTAAGGTGTCAGACTTCTGTGCTGAGGGTCCGGGGTTCAATCCTCGGTCCCGGCACAGATTTATCTGATTGCCAAACCCTTCCTTCACCTCTGACAAGACGTGTATTAATCACAACTTGTGAATGTGAGGAATGCCAGGCCTCCACCGTGGTTCGGATTCCACGTTAAACTGTAGGTCCTCCATTTCATCTCACAATCACCCTACTATTACACATTAGCGTAAGTGCGTATAACCCGAACGGGTAGTAAGACGCGGTGTTAATAATAATAATAACTAAAGTAGGGCACTCTTAATATAACGGGGAATTTAACGTACTTCACATTACGCTTACTTCTCAAATTATTCAGCAGAAGGAGAAATCACTTCTTTTCCAACGTGTGAATTTCAGACCAAAACATTCAACGGAAAATACTTTAAATATATTTCATATTAAAAATTAAATTGTCAACCAAGGCCTGGTCTAAATTATATTGCCGCCCTGTCTATATCAAGATTGGTAATACTGTATCACACTCGATTACACCCTTTCACATCCCTTACAACATCTTTGGTATAAGCTGTAACTGCGGATAAACCCAGGTACAGAAACTTGCGGTTGAGTTGCAGCTAGAGATAATTAAACTGAAAAAAGGTATGATAAGGGAGAGGAGGCGTGTGTGTGTGTGTGTGTGTGTGTGTGTGTGTGTGTTGTGAGGGGGGGAAGGGGGGGGAGGGCGGATTTGCAATGTTTCCAGAAAATCTCCCGAACAAAGGAACTGGGAGCTTTCAAACATTCTTTAAAATCAACTATTATTTTGAATAAAAGGTTGCCGCTATATGCATTGTTGCGCAGGCCAATTTAAGATATTATGAACTAACTTCTCTTGGTCGCATCTCGCAGTTGATGTAAATCTGAACAATACATTTTTGCAATGTTCGAAATATAAGGGCTCATATTTTCGAGATAAAAATCATTCCTAGACTTAGTTTCTGAAGATAACTTTTCTCAGACGGACCGGCAACGTTGTAAAAGATCCATCCCCATTGTAAATGAAAATAAACCTGTCCCAAAAGGATGTTTGGAAGGGCTAGGCTTGAAGAAGTGTTCACAGTGACCAATAACTGCCTCGACCCCTCTCTTCCCCCCAAATATCATCATAGTCATTAACAATAATTGCAAGAGAGAAAGAAAAATAAATTCTAATCTATTTTTCACCTTCCTATATAACGTCTTAAAAAGTAGATACCTGTTTGTGTGGTCGTAATATTTGAACAAATTGATGTATTTCTAATAAACCGGAAATAGACACGGGAATCCAAAAGTGGATAAAATATTTTGATTTTCATTTAGCTTTAATCCATTATTTTGGAGGCAAATAAATTCAAAGTAAAAGAAACAAACTTTTTTTAAAGTCACGTATCCGTTATGAATCCAATATTAATGTTTTAATAAGTAAAAATTATCATCTTTATTAAATTAAAATCTTAGGAAATTTTGGCGGCACACTTCCAAAATTTCGCGGCACACAAAGTGGCGCGCAAACAGGTTGGGAATCACTGGGTTATAAGTAAACCACCCTTTTAACATTGTACACAGTTTCCCAACATTTTGGATACAGCTAGTCTATTGAACTATAACTACATGCAAATACTTCATAATGATAGCTCAACGTTTTGACACCGTTTAACCAGACCAAAAAGATCGCACTGTGACGTCATAATTTGTACGATAATTGTCTATAAATGATTTTTATTTTATTTATGTTCTCGTTGTGCTTACCTACTTCACAAAATTATTATTCTAAGTGTACAGCACCCATTAAAAAAATTAGAGTCCCTTTAGTTAATTTGAAAGTTATGCTTGTTTTACCTACAAGTGAAACAAAAATATTTCCTAAATTCTGACCACAGGAGGGGGAAAAAAGTATATTGTAAGGAAGTATTTACCAAGTCAAAGTCGAATGAAATGTATTTTTATGACGGAAGTTACTTTATAAAGTGTTTTACTCACTATCTCGAGTTCCAAATATTTTAAACTCGTTTACCTCAGGTTTGTCTCGTATCTTTCTCATTAGCCGAGTCAAATGACGCAGACCTACATGGTCAACATTACTCATTACACAGCTCCCTAATGGAAAAAAATCAACATTTATTTTGTAGTGTTTAACGCACTACACCATTGTACTACATGCACTACATCTATTTTAACTTATCATGTTGAATTTTAAAATGTTCCTTATGATTTCAGGAGCCGTCATTTTTAAACCACCAGCTGATGGGTTCCTCTATGATGGTGCGATTTGCTAATGTGGTCCTACACAAGAAGGCAGAAAGAAACTGTGAGTGTGCACCTTACTATACACCTGATGAAACCTTGTGAACAAAGTAATAGGATTTGATGCCTTTATTAAATACCGTTTAAAGTTGTATAATCTCATCGTTCAGGGTTTGTAGGAATCCCAATCTTTATTTCGTTTGTACCCAAACTGGTGGATTATATCTCATGTTCACCTAGTGTGTTTTGCCTGTTTTGGAGATGAAAAGGCTTGCATCCTGGCCGGGTGTACAGAGAGTGTTTTTGATCAATTGTTTTCCGCTCTCCTCACACGCAAACACAGGTTCTTTACCTACATCTAAATTATACATTAATCATCTCTATCTCACAAGCGTAATAGCTTATGTATCCTCCCGGCAGGGACGTAGCCAGGGGGGAGGATTTTGGGGGGTCCGGACTCCCCTCCCACAAAGACTAGGCTCTCAGGCGTTAGCCCCCTCCATATTCTGCCAGCTTGATAGTTAACAGTTACTTAGGTCTGCTATTATTTTATTTTGAGATTTTACTTATGTTCTTTGAGTGTTTTAGTTTTAATAAATAATTTTTTTTTTTTCGATGGCATCGTTTCTCAAATTGGGTTCCGCGAAGTAAAATTAGGGACTAGGCCTACGCGAAAACATATTTTAAAACTTACACATAAAATTTAAAAATATTTTAGGTACAAATATATATCTGAAGGACGAGACCATATTTGGTTCAGGTTTCTTTTACTGCACATCTTGTGTACTAAACTGCTTTTGTCATTAACATTTAATTAAGAGTAAAACCTTATTTTTTTCCCTTGCACGTACGTATATAGGAGGCTTCATTTATATTAATTTTAAATTTGAAGGTACTTGACGACCCAAGCACTTGTTTTGTCTGCGGTGCATTTTTTTTATGCTACTCTAAAAATATTCTAGGGGTTCTGATATGTTGTAGAAAATATAAAAGGGTTCCGTAACTAAAATTTAATTGGGAAACGCTGTTCTACAGTAGCTCAGCTTAAAAATGTTTTATAACCTACAGTATATCAATACCATAATACCATGATATGCTTGATTGAGTTAACTGAGCCGTGCTCTAACACTATTTCAATGTGTACTTGCGCTGGTGTTAGTAGAAACCAGGGGGGGAGTGTACTACTATAGGGATTACTGTGCGGCTAAGGGGGGTTACGATCAGGCCGATAGATGGAGAAACAACTTTCCCATAGACCCCCCAAAATGAAAGACTGGCTATGTCATTGACTCCGGACGGATAGAAAGACGCAAAACGAAACAAAGATGTTTGCAACAAATCGTAAAACTCTCAGTATATCTTAAGAGTATTTAGTGATGTAAACCATTACGAAATATTGAATACTAACTCATTTATTGTCGCTCTTCTCCAAGTCACTACTATTAACATATTGATATTCAATTAATATATGACTAAAAAGGGCTACTTCTAATCCACTTGTTGTCTCCCTCATTTCGTTGCCCCCAAGAAAATATTTTTAACTAACGCAGCATAAATTGTACAATGTGTGTCTTTATTGTTATTTGTGTTTGTTGATACCAGCAAATGGTGCGCTGCAGCTAGGGCTGTGCGTATCGGGGCAGACATCTGCTCAACTATTGCGTAGGTTGCGCAGTTACCTTTTGAGTGGCAGACCTCTAAAAGAAAATGTCCTGTTTATGATTGGCGTGAACGATTTTCTGGTAAATAATAAGTTCAAATTGTTTCACTGAGTGCACTTTTATTGACCAGCTTTAACAAAATATAATAAAAACACTCTTCTAAACTCATGTTTGCAGCAAGGGATCCCACTGACAAAGTTGACCATGAGGCTAAGAAAGATAATTAAATTATTATCTAGATTTAACAGAAGCGTGGTCGTGCTCACAGTCCCGCCCATCCCAAAGCTTTCGGAGGAGGACCACATAAAGCTTCTAAGATTCAACAAGTTTGTAATGAAAATGGGGGGTATGTAAAATGGTTGTATCAAATAACAAATGAATGGATCAAAGTTCTAAAGCTCTAAAATACCAATAGACATATCAACATTTACTATAAAAGCAAAAAGTAAAATATCTAGGGTTTTGTCCCCAAGGTGTAACAGTTTCAATGTATATTTGAACAATTAGTTTTAAATCTTACTTCTTTTATTGTATCATTCAATGGTTTGGCCGCGTGCACGGCGTGTTTGGACTAGATCAAAGTAAGTCAGGGCTCACTACTAATGTTTAAGTGTTTTTTACTTGAATGTAGGCCTATAAACTAACAGTATTAGTGGACACGTAGACTAAACAACAGCCCTAACTAATCTCGTTTCATGGTGATTGGAATTACTCATCCTAACTTCAATACATCTATAAAGTTGAGTTAGCAGTTGGAATATCTTGGCCCTAAGCTTTATCGTTCAAAATGTAGACAAACTTGTATAGGTGCCAATAAACCAAATTTCAACGTTTGGCGTGTATATTTTTGAAAAAACTAAATAGTTATTGACGACTTAATCCAAAGGGCCAAAAAGATGTGCACTCTCATAAGTGTAGAGTAAGAATGTAAAAAATAATCATTTGAAAACCACATTTGGAACACACATACTGATTTTTTTAATAGGCACTCAATTCCTCGTCAACTAACGGCAAGGAAAATGTGAGCCTAACTTCTTAAGCCACGCAGCCACTCTTGTTAGTGATATGTAAATTAATAAAAAATAAACATATTTCAAACCTTTTGTTATTGTAGCTCTTGTAACGTATTGTAACATAATTTCAGAACAAAATGCAGTGCGGGCCGTAGATATTTATGGCTTGTTTATTCAAGATGCCGGCACCATCAACTTGGATTTGTTTGAAAGATATGTGCTAATACTGAATGTTTACACTTTATAATAAATAGTCAACACTGAAGTACATGTTATTTGATTGACACCCTTAGTGACTTGTTTGTTGCGGGAATAACCCAGAGTGCGTGTGTATATAAAAGTGCTATCTCGGCATGTATACCCAACAGTCCAACACACTAACTTCTTGTGAATGTTCAGCTCTCTATACAGTGTGTTGTTTAGCATGATGGCATGATTGGAAAGGAGGGAGTCGAAATAATAGTATAAACTAGTAGTAAACTAATAGTTGGGGGTTAACCCATACTTTCATACTTTAACCTTCTGACAAACAAACATCCCACTGTACACAATTTTATTTTATTTACCTCTTTACAAGTCCGTCACTTTATTGTTCCATTGATCTAACATCAAAAAGAGCCATCATGGCATGTAGCCCATATAGAAGATTACAAGCAGCAACAAATAAGAGGGAAATTAATCCAAAAGACATGTCTCTACTTCAGTAATGTAGATATACATAATTAGTGGGGATTAGTGAAGGATGGAGAGGGCCAAGAGGGGGGGGGGGGTAGAGAAGGGATGATAAGTCAAGTTAATTAGAGAAATTCAAACACCAAACATAACATTTCTCAAACTATATTGTGACATTAAGGCCTTTTCAAGGTTGTGTGCACAATCTATTGGTGAAGCAATTCGAGTTTACTTAAGTTTTCATTTACTTTTAAACCTATTAAAATGATCTGATAACATAATATATTTTATATTTGATTCATTCTATAGGTTTATGGGCCATCCTTCAAACAAAAGAATAGATATGGTCCATTGGAATCGACGTGGGATAGCCTTAGTAGAGACCCACATGAAAACGCTCCTTTAAAGTGGGGGCGATTGGGGCGATCGCAACTCCCATTCAAAATGAATAGATTTAATATGAATATAAACTTATTTTAGTAATGTATATATACTGTGCTTTATTTTTTTTTTGTGAGAGTGACTTTTTGTTTTATGTTGTTTTCTTGTGTTAAAATTATAAATATGCTTATCAAAATTGTGGTTTTATTAAAATTCCTCTTATTATTATTATTATTATTATTATTATTATTATTATTATTATTATTACTATTATTATTGTTATTATAACTAAAATAATTATTTTCATAATTTAGTAATTTTATCAATATTAATTAAATATTATATCTATACTTGAGGAACCTGTAAACCATTGACCCTTCCTGACTACAATATATGGATCCATCCTCGCTTAAGAACACAACAATTTGTGGGGAGAAAATGTTGGACAAATGTGTATTTACAGTAGTTGAAGAAATATTATCAAAAAGTGAATTGTCAGTGTATTGCTTTGTTTTATTATGGGTGCATACATTTAATTTGTATAACATTTTTGTTAGCTGCAATCTGTCTCTTGAATTAAATTTAATTAGAATGGGACGAATCATAAATTTAATATATCATTTTTAATCTATATCACCAACAGAGATCACTCAGTTCCACAGTGTTTCACTTTAGCCTGACCGTTATATAGGCCTACACAAGAAGTCACCAGCCCTACTAATAAAACTGCCGATCTTTGATTAACCACAAATATCTCATTGCTAGGATCACTGGTGTTTTCCGACACCAGAAAGTATTATTCTGATAGCCTATGTAGTTTTTGGCAGGGCTCCAAAACTGGGGGGACGTTGGGGGTGCACAAGCCCCCCGTTTCTATTTTGCAGGGGCTTGGTCTATATTAAGCCCACCTACTCCCACCCCAGTATTTTACACGTAAAGTCTGTTCAGCGTAGGAGTTGTTTTCTGAAAGGCCTTTTTCCCTACCCGAAAGCTATTATATAGTAGGATATTGGTAGGAAAAAAGACCTTTCAGAGAGTAATTCCTACTGTGAATGGAGTTTATTAAGAACCATGTATAAAATAGTCAGACTAACCCCATGCGCCATGCCCATTGTCAGCAATTAATATTATGAGTAGTTAAATACAACAGAAAAAATAAAAATATCCATCATAATCACCTGTCACTATAAGCTTGGTAATTAATTCTAAGTAATAATGAGAGACCTGTTGTCCCAGCCTAAAAATTTGCTTTATTTAAAAAAATGTATTTTTAATTTTTTTCATTTTAAAAATGTTTTCAATTAGATTAATAAAGAAAAAACTAAATGTTGAAATTTGATACTATGTATTTAAACCCATTAATGTGTGTAGGCCTATTTAGAATGTTTAAAAACTCATATTTTACCAGATGTTTATGCTGGTTAGCGAAATACACGAAGCAGCTTCCTATTCAATAAATTTTGTGAGTAAAAATTTCAGCAGACGAGTATCTAAAGTGAAATAAAATGATGGCACAGTTTAAAATAGTTCAAACTGTTTTTTCCATTATTATTAAAGATGATGTAGCCTACATACTAAAATTAAGATTTTGCTCATAATATGATTGTAATAGTAATATAAAAGGCCTTGAGTTTGCGACCTCTGAACTAAACTCTTGTGGTCTGTTAAACAAGAACATAGATATACAGCTACCTGCTTCAGAAATAATGATACCCCCTCCCAACAGAAACCATTCCGACTTAGTTGCATTGTTTGATCAGGAATGTGGATTTTCAAACCATTCAAGTAAAGGGTGCACAAAGTTAGAACCCGGATCGTTGGCGTACTTAACTAGTCTCGTGTTAAACTAGACTACCGAGGACGGAGAGATCGGGGTTCGATCCCAGTTGGGTGCACTTAGAGTGGTTTTTTCCATAAATGGTTCCCCATTATCTCTCCACGCAAATATGAGTGCACTTTCTCTAAATTACACCTACCTCATCCCTAACTCATTAGCGTAATTAGTACATAGGCGTATAGCCCGAACGAATAGTAAAACGCGGTACTAAAAAAATAAAAAATGAATGCCCCTTTCAGACGGATCCACTTCGGTGGCGCTGTTGATTGTTGATTTTTATTTTTCAATTGGGAATAGTGTTGGATAAGGAATTGCCCAATACAGAGGATTTTATAACAGAGATTGAAAAAATGACGGGAATATGATCTTCACATAAGGCATGAAACAGCCCCCGATTAGGTCTTTTCAAAATCAACCTAGCAAGTTACTTTTAATGCGTTTATTATTAATACATGTGAGTAGCATCGATAAAAGGAGATCTTTTCCATGTCCAAGTTCACTTCAAGATTGATTTTTCAAATTCTAGAAATAGCTTGTGTAGGAAAGATTTCGAGCGCTCTTAAGCAGCGACATTGACAGCCGTTAGAAGCACCACCGACGGCCGCTAGGAGGACCACTGACGGCCATTAGCAATATCACAGACAGCCGTTAAAAGCACCCAATTAAAAGCACCACCAAATACCATTAGCAGCACCCCATTAGTAGTGTCGCCGACGGCCATTAAAAGCACTATCGACAGCAGTTAGCAGCACCGCATTAGCAGCCCCAATGAAATGATTGCGGCGGAATGGACTCTTAATACTGAGGAGTAGTGGTTGAAATGAGAGTTCTGGCTCACTTTCTCCCATAAGGTTAACATTGATCCTCCTCATTCTATGAGGAGGATCACATTCTCCCATAAGAATAGCATTGATCCTCCTCACTGAGGAGTTTTGTCACTTTCTATCCCATTGTTCGTCTTCACAGGGAAGGTGGGTCACTTTCTCCCATTAGAATAGCATTGATCAGTGGCGGATCAGGAAATATTATTTTGGGTGGTTGACATTAATACTACCAAGTTTTATCTTGAGCTCTCTTTACTATTGATGTGGGTATCTTTCACCCATACAGATTAGTATTAAGACTTCTCAAAGTGAGTAAGTGGCGGATCGAGAAATATTATTTTGGGGGGAGGGGAGAAGGGGTGGAGGGGGAGGAGAAGAGTGAGTAAACCAGGTGTTTATAAATTAGTTAAACCATTAATTTGATAAAACTTTTATAAATCACTAACATTTTACTATAATATTACTACGTATTGGGTGTTACTCGTTTAGCCGTTTATTAAAACGTTTCCCAGGAGGCACTGCGAGGAAGCGAGTAACGTCACCTCCCACCTATAGCTAATGTTGACTAAACTATTTAATTTTGATAAAGCCGTGCTGTTTCACCTGATGAAATCAGGCTATGATATTCACAAGCACTCGAGCTTTTCACATAATAAAATCTTTATTACAAAGGTTAATACAAAAACTTCCTTTTCAATATAGTTATATACAAAACATAAAGGGCGAATTTCTTACGTCTCCATTGGTGAACACATTTGTCTTATTTTGTAGTGACCATATGCAAGAGTGTCACATCCATTATCTAAAATATAACGTTTGTCATCTCCGGGTGAAAGTGCAAGTTTATTCAAGGAGATACTGTACAATTGATGTTTCTCACTTCTTATCATAGACATATTGGCGTAGTGTAAGATCCCCTGCTTTAAACATTTTTTATAATGGGCATGTTTAATTTTATTTTTGAGAGTTGTTTTTGACACACCTTTACCTACTTTTTTCTCCTCAAGACTCTCCTTTTGAATGGAGTAAAGCTTCGGTCGAAGTCCCACAAACTCTCGAATACACTCTCCATTCATCTCATCCTTCATTTTTCCCAGAGCCTTTTTATTGCACACGCTATGTAAAAAATGTGTTTCTGGATAGTCTGAAGTGTCGAATCGGTCTATATTATCAAACATATCTACATACACATTTTCTGTTTTCAGTTCGTAGCAGAGGGAATCTGTATCTGTGAATAATAGCTTTGCATTTTGTCCATATATCCTTTTAACATAATTATAATGAAAGTTATACATGATAACCTTGCTTATATCTAAGATAGCAAAGCCTGCATAGATAGGCTTATTCAAAAGTAGGCTTATTTTTCTCATGTGAACCCCAACTAACTCTTCCGTGAAGATCGTATATGCAATAAATGCTGGTGAAGCAATACGCTTCTTCAGGCTCTTTTCATTATTTAGTAATTGGACATTTACACGATGTCTTTGATTCTCCATAGACTTCCCGAATACTGCATTGTTCATGAGTTTGAAAAAGTCCTTTTCAAATCCATTCACTGCTTTTTTTCGTTGGGAAGTATTAAAATCAATATATGGCTTCAACCAAGCACTCTGATTGAAAGTGAGGACTCTGTGTATCTTTTGAAGCTTCATACCCAAAGAAATATACAGTTTTAAATTACGGTAGTGTACCACATAGTTTTGTTTATTATTTAGGTTGGGCACTAGCTTTTCTGTCTTCCCGCCGGCTGGAGAGTTCACCTTGGATTGTATATACTTAGAGAATTGTGATAACATCTCAGGAGTAACTATGACTTTTTCAGGAGCAAGTGGATAGTCACTGTGCTCGTCATGAATTTCTTCCGGATACTCTAGATCTACTTCTAATATATAGCCCACAGGACTATCATCAGCAACTGAAATTATATCAAGCTCTGCTATTTCAGTCTTGTTCAACCACCTAAAATTACTCTGAGGAAGGCAATCAGACATAACAGTCCCGTATAAATTATTACAATCCCAGTATGTGATGTATTTCACCTCCTTTTCAGGGTTAAAATCCATCATATCGGAGTTGTTTGCTTCAGAATGTCTATTAGAAATCATAGACACCCCACCACGTATCCCTTTTTCAATGAATAAATGCATTTCAATGTCAGTTAGTAGCTCCAACTCAACCTTGGTCATCTTTAAAAATGCTGCCCATGCTAGGCCGGGGCTTGTGCAAAAATGTAGACAGTCTAATTTATAGTACTCAAAACATAAAGAGCGAAAGTATTCGAAGACATCTGCTAAAAGTAGAACATCACTTAAAACGTATAAATTTTGATAATCTTCCATAGTATTCATTTCAAAGTTTTCCCACACAGTTTTAGCATGAGCGTAGTCACTTTCTGAAATATTTTCTTGGCGCATCTGATTATAGAATGCGGATTTTGGTGGTAATTGACTATCTTTCAGTTTACTGCTGCAATCCATGTAGTCGTAAGGGAACACACCTTTTCTTAGCAGAAGATCTACCTTATCAAATGGGATATTTTCATGGAGTATTTTGAATTGAGTTTTCCCAACATGCAACAAATTTTCAACCAATGTTTCAAGAGATGTGCTTAAAAACTGGAACGAGTCAATAAATTGTAAATAGCCAAGACTGAATGAGATATACTTCTCCATATTGTTTGGAATACACGATATTCTTCTGTCTGTAAACTTCCCAATTTTCTGCATGATAATATGGGCGTCATAATTTTTTAAATTGTGTAATATGACGGGTATTCTCTTGGTATATTGAAACTGAATATTGCACTTACTATGAGCTGCACCCCGATAAGCCCCACTGAGATGACAATGATCACGGACGCGGTCTTGACCCAACTCCTTCTCGCAGATACTACATAGGCTAGCCGAAATAAATTCATTTTCTTGTTCAGGAGTTATGTGCATGGGGACAACATTTTTCTTCATCTCAATGATCATGGTTTCTTCTTCAACAAGTTTGTGAAGAAAGGTATCCACAACATTTTCACCACTATAGACAACAGGGGGTTTCACACATTTGCCTTCAGAATCGACTATTACATATGCAAATCCTGATGGTGTATGCTTCGTCATTTTTGTAGTTGATGAATGATTGGGGTTAGGTGCACACCCTGATATTTTAATATTAAAACACTCAAAATCTGCATAGATCACATACGGTACTTTTAGTACATGTTTAAATGTCGAAAATTTCAATATTTTATCCTCTTCCTTGGGCATCTGTATCTTCTGAGCATCGAAATCAGCACACCGCTCACTATGCTCATCCCTGAGATTTTCCTTAGAAAATCTATGCAAGCAATATTTGCAATAGTATGATTCACCATTGTGTCCAGTCAGTGAGCTTAACAATCTGCTGAAGTTCTTAATAAGACAATAATGTCCTCCATCCACATTTGAAAGAAACAACAAATCCACGTGATTTTCACGACTAACCTTAGTTATCCTTAAAGGGAATATTTCTCCTTGGTATCCATATACATTAATAGATACGTTATTTTGTTTTTCAAACTTAGCTATTTGCGGTATTTGCACAGGATATTCAATACCATCCATATTTAGTTTACCTTCCAGTGATATATACTTATTCACTCGACCAGCGTTCTTGTCAGCTGGGTATAGAAATGCTAGCACGGACCAAAGAAAACATTTACTGTCAGCATTTCTTATATTAATTAGGGCATGTTTATTTCTCAACTCTTCTGGTAATGGAATATAGCTGGAAGCAGATAAAGGAACATATTTAGCTAGTTTAAGTTCTAAGTATTTCACACGGTCCTCAGACCAGCCACTTCCCTTGTGGTGGAAAGAAGAAGCTGCTTCAATCATGTAAGTGCATGCACCCTCAATCTGCGATTTTAATGCATCAGGACTTAGAGTGACGATACACTTACTGCGAAAGAAAGGAGTGATGGTTTCCTCTCCTTCCCCTCCAACACGAGAGTACTCTACACAAGCAGATGTATACCATTTTAGATTACCCATTACACTAAGTTTTTGAGCAAGCGTTGCTTCCAACTTCCTTTTAATGTTGTTAATAAAGACTAAAAATAGCGAGTCTTTTGAGGGAGAGATCTTGATGATTTTGACTGTACCATTCAAAGCTTCTGAAAAATTGCAAGGGTCGTAATCTTCATCAACATCGAGATTCTCAATATATTCCTGCTCTCTTGACTTTGAAACGTTGGCAACATTTCCCAGTGATGTTGCTCCTGTTGCAGTACAGTTTTTTAGCCTGTGTCGTAATAGATTATCCCGCCGTGAAAATATTTTTCTGCATTTATCACACTTGAATAACTTCACCTCCCGGCTATGTGCGGAAACATGTCGCTGTAAGTTGTCACTCCGACTAAAAACTAGTCCACACTCATCACACTTTTTAAGTCCACCACCGTGTTGTAAACGTATATGACGTGCCAGGTTAGTAAGCTTGGTAAAAGATTTTGAACAGTTCTTACATATGAAAACCATTTTAACCAAGCGTGTTATATTGAAATAAATAAATAAAATTTTAACTTAAAGCGTGTTGAGTGAGAACAAATAGATATCTTAATTATAGTTAATTGGATAAATATTCACTATTACTCCTCTAGACGTGGAATAGACGATTCACACCAGAGCAAGCAACAAGAATTTAACGAAAACCTTCGTATGTTGGGACAATAAGTTAAAGCCCTTATATAAAATTATAAACACTATTTGTCTGTGAGTAACAAGACATGTGTGTGCACAATTATTTCATCTCCAAATGGTACACCTAGAAATAAAATCATTAATCATGGGAAATAGTGTACGGGTAACACATGCGTTACTGTCTGAATCCTTTAATATATAGCTATTTACGAGTAAATTATTATGATAAGTCAAACTTATATTAATTTCTTAACAACTTTCATTTTATGCCATCTAGTGAGGGAAATTGGTACTTACAATTTATCAATGTCTTGTGTAAGCCTGTAAATATAAGTACTAAATTATAGCTATCACTACTCATAAAATAATTTAATTTCACTAATAGGGTTGGATAAGGAATGTATATATATATATATATGGGGTAAGTGTACCCGCATTTGTGTGGAGGGAGAATTTGTAATAATGTTGGGAACCATACTAGATGAGCTCCACGTTTATATCTGCATATTCAACAATGTATATATAAGGATTTACTTAAAAAAAAAAAAACATTGGCTAATATATATATATATATATATATATATATATATATAGAAAGAAAGTGATAAAAAATTTTTGATTAAATCATTACATTAATATCAATAGAAATAATATTCACCTGAATTTATGTTCTTCTTAGTTAAAAGAGAAATTATAGCAACCATTTAATATTCAAATATTTCACTACTACTTGAACACTTGGTGAAGGTAAATTCAATAATGATTAGCTTTTTCTGTTTCACGTTCTAAATATAGTTTCGTTTAATTGTGAAGTCTTAGGAAGGGTAATAAATAAGTTTCACAAGATTATCATAACAGTTAAGACTAGCTTAATTTTTTCCACAAGTAGGGCGATCTAAAATAATATGTTGGAAAATATATTGTCACTTTAGCCCACTCATATGGAGCTAGTATTGTGATGAGTTGTTATTGCCGACTCTGTCCTTGGGGGTTTGTGTCCTGTTGTTGGGCATGCCCTTGAACATGATCGTGCTTGTCGAGTGGAGCACATGACGAGGCAAGGGGTATCAAACCCAGAGACCCCTGATGATTGGTAATCAGTGATCGATGATCGATCGGCGCTCAATAAAACACAGATACATGGAGTGAAAACCACCCCGCACATCCAACTAGGGTATGAACCCTGATATCTTCATCATTGACAGACCAGCCTATGGACGTCTTAGACAATGCACCCCATGATAAGTAAGATTGGATTAAGAGGGAGTGTAATGGCATTCGCGTGGAAAACAGTTTAGTTAAAACCACCCTCAATACATCCGACTAGGATATGAACCCAGATATATTCATCCTTGACAGACCAGCCTATGGACGTCTTAGACCATGCACCTCACATTTGCGAGAGTTAAAAAAGGGGAGTTTTATGCAATCGCATTTGCTCAAGTTGAAATTAGCGTTTGTTGACCTTACAGGTCGAGGGATTCGAACCAGAGACCTGCTTTCGTGGGGGTGTGCACAGCATCTTACTACCCGTAAGGATCAAGTGTACCAACGTTTATGTGAAAAAACTAACCCTCGTTCATCAGAGTGAGAAAGTTTGCACCCGCATTTGCTCGGTGTGAGAAAATCAATCCCAGTACGCAGGCCGTAGTGACGCTTTAGACCACGCGACCATCAACCAAATTGAACAATGCACACCACATTTGCGAGACTGAGGCACGAACCCGATATCTTGCGAGGGGCTAGTACAGCACGTTTGTTGTCCTACATCCTTACAGCGTGATGCGTACACACATTTTAGCACCGTGGATACCGGATTAGGAATTGGAACTGTTGAACCCGCATTTGCGTAGCGAGAGAGCGGAAAATACCCCGCTGACTGATAAGCACCCATCTCCCGGGAGCCAAGACCGTAGGATCTTAGTTAGGTCCCAGTGGTCCCCAACCCTGTGCCCGCGGACGCCAAGGCGCCCTATCCCTCAGGTATGGGAACTCGAGGTGGAAGTTGGGAGGCTCTCTTAGAGACGCGCCGCCACTAGAACTTGAGCAAATGCGATTGCATAAAACTCCCCTTTTTTAACTCTCGCAAATGTGAGGTGCATGGTCTAAGACGTCCATAGGCTGGTCTGTCAAGGATGTATATATCTGGGTTCATATCCTAGTCGGATGTATTGAGGGTGGTTTTAACTAAACTGTTTTCCACGCGAATGCCATTACACTCCCTCTTAATCCAATCTTACTTATCATGGGGTGCATTGTCTAAGACGTCCATAGGCTGGTCTGTCAATGATGAAGATATCAGGGTTCATACCCTAGTTGGATGTGCGGGGTGGTTTTCACTCCATGTATCTGTGTTTTATTGAGCGCCGATCGATCATCGATCACTGATTACCAATCATCAGGGGTCTCTGGGTTTGATACCCCTTGCCTCGTCATGTGCTCCACTCGACAAGCACGATCATGTTCAAGGGCATGCCCAACAACAGGACACAAACCCCCAAGGACAGAGTCGGCAATAACAACTCATCACAATACTAGCTCCATATGAGTGGGCTAAAGTGACAATATATTTTCCAACATATTATTTTAGATCGCCCTACTTGTGGAAAAAATTAAGCTAGTCTTAACTGTTATGATAATCTTGTGAAACTTATTTATTACCCTTCCTAAGACTTCACAATTAAACGAAACTATATTTAGAACGTGAAACAGAAAAGCTAATCATTATTGAATTTACCTTCACCAAGTGTTCAAGTAGTAGTGAAATATTTGAATATTAAATGGTTGCTATAATTTCTCTTTTAACTAAGAAGAACATAAATTCAGGTGAATATTATTTCTATTGATATTAATGTAATGATTTAATCAAAAATTTTTTATCACTTTCTTTCTATATATATATATATATATATATATATATATATATATTAGCCAATGTTTTTTTTTTTTTAAGTAAATCCTTATATATACATTGTTGAATATGCAGATATAAACGTGGAGCTCATCTAGTATGGTTCCCAACATTATTACAAATTCTCCCTCCACACAAATGCGGGTACACTTACCCCATATATATATATATATACATTCCTTATCCAACCCTATTAGTGAAATTAAATTATTTTATGAGTAGTGATAGCTATAATTTAGTACTTATATTTACAGGCTTACACAAGACATTGATAAATTGTAAGTACCAATTTCCCTCACTAGATGGCATAAAATGAAAGTTGTTAAGAAATTAATATAAGTTTGACTTATCATAATAATTTACTCGTAAATAGCTATATATTAAAGGATTCAGACAGTAACGCATGTGTTACCCGTACACTATTTCCCATGATTAATGATTTTATTTCTAGGTGTACCATTTGGAGATGAAATAATTGTGCACACACATGTCTTGTTACTCACAGACAAATAGTGTTTATAATTTTATATAAGGGCTTTAACTTATTGTCCCAACATACGAAGGTTTTCGTTAAATTCTTGTTGCTTGCTCTGGTGTGAATCGTCTATTCCACGTCTAGAGGAGTAATAGTGAATATTTATCCAATTAACTATAATTAAGATATCTATTTGTTCTCACTCAACACGCTTTAAGTTAAAATTTTATTTATTTATTTCAATATAACACGCTTGGTTAAAATGGTTTTCATATGTAAGAACTGTTCAAAATCTTTTACCAAGCTTACTAACCTGGCACGTCATATACGTTTACAACACGGTGGTGGACTTAAAAAGTGTGATGAGTGTGGACTAGTTTTTAGTCGGAGTGACAACTTACAGCGACATGTTTCCGCACATAGCCGGGAGGTGAAGTTATTCAAGTGTGATAAATGCAGAAAAATATTTTCACGGCGGGATAATCTATTACGACACAGGCTAAAAAACTGTACTGCAACAGGAGCAACATCACTGGGAAATGTTGCCAACGTTTCAAAGTCAAGAGAGCAGGAATATATTGAGAATCTCGATGTTGATGAAGATTACGACCCTTGCAATTTTTCAGAAGCTTTGAATGGTACAGTCAAAATCATCAAGATCTCTCCCTCAAAAGACTCGCTATTTTTAGTCTTTATTAACAACATTAAAAGGAAGTTGGAAGCAACGCTTGCTCAAAAACTTAGTGTAATGGGTAATCTAAAATGGTATACATCTGCTTGTGTAGAGTACTCTCGTGTTGGAGGGGAAGGAGAGGAAACCATCACTCCTTTCTTTCGCAGTAAGTGTATCGTCACTCTAAGTCCTGATGCATTAAAATCGCAGATTGAGGGTGCATGCACTTACATGATTGAAGCAGCTTCTTCTTTCCACCACAAGGGAAGTGGCTGGTCTGAGGACCGTGTGAAATACTTAGAACTTAAACTAGCTAAATATGTTCCTTTATCTGCTTCCAGCTATATTCCATTACCAGAAGAGTTGAGAAATAAACATGCCCTAATTAATATAAGAAATGCTGACAGTAAATGTTTTCTTTGGTCCGTGCTAGCATTTCTATACCCAGCTGACAAGAACGCTGGTCGAGTGAATAAGTATATATCACTGGAAGGTAAACTAAATATGGATGGTATTGAATATCCTGTGCAAATACCGCAAATAGCTAAGTTTGAAAAACAAAATAACGTATCTATTAATGTATATGGATACCAAGGAGAAATATTCCCTTTAAGGATTACTAAGGTTAGTCGTGAAAATCACGTGGATTTGTTGTTTCTTTCAAATGTGGATGGAGGACATTATTGTCTTATTAAGAACTTCAGCAGATTGTTAAGCTCACTGACTGGACACAATGGTGAATCATACTATTGCAAATATTGCTTGCATAGATTTTCTAAGGAAAATCTCAGGGATGAGCATAGTGAGCGGTGTGCTGATTTCGATGCTCAGAAGATACAGATGCCCAAGGAAGAGGATAAAATATTGAAATTTTCGACATTTAAACATGTACTAAAAGTACCGTATGTGATCTATGCAGATTTTGAGTGTTTTAATATTAAAATATCAGGGTGTGCACCTAACCCCAATCATTCATCAACTACAAAAATGACGAAGCATACACCATCAGGATTTGCATATGTAATAGTCGATTCTGAAGGCAAATGTGTGAAACCCCCTGTTGTCTATAGTGGTGAAAATGTTGTGGATACCTTTCTTCACAAACTTGTTGAAGAAGAAACCATGATCATTGAGATGAAGAAAAATGTTGTCCCCATGCACATAACTCCTGAACAAGAAAATGAATTTATTTCGGCTAGCCTATGTAGTATCTGCGAGAAGGAGTTGGGTCAAGACCGCGTCCGTGATCATTGTCATCTCAGTGGGGCTTATCGGGGTGCAGCTCATAGTAAGTGCAATATTCAGTTTCAATATACCAAGAGAATACCCGTCATATTACACAATTTAAAAAATTATGACGCCCATATTATCATGCAGAAAATTGGGAAGTTTACAGACAGAAGAATATCGTGTATTCCAAACAATATGGAGAAGTATATCTCATTCAGTCTTGGCTATTTACAATTTATTGACTCGTTCCAGTTTTTAAGCACATCTCTTGAAACATTGGTTGAAAATTTGTTGCATGTTGGGAAAACTCAATTCAAAATACTCCATGAAAATATCCCATTTGATAAGGTAGATCTTCTGCTAAGAAAAGGTGTGTTCCCTTACGACTACATGGATTGCAGCAGTAAACTGAAAGATAGTCAATTACCACCAAAATCCGCATTCTATAATCAGATGCGCCAAGAAAATATTTCAGAAAGTGACTACGCTCATGCTAAAACTGTGTGGGAAAACTTTGAAATGAATACTATGGAAGATTATCAAAATTTATACGTTTTAAGTGATGTTCTACTTTTAGCAGATGTCTTCGAATACTTTCGCTCTTTATGTTTTGAGTACTATAAATTAGACTGTCTACATTTTTGCACAAGCCCCGGCCTAGCATGGGCAGCATTTTTAAAGATGACCAAGGTTGAGTTGGAGCTACTAACTGACATTGAAATGCATTTATTCATTGAAAAAGGGATACGTGGTGGGGTGTCTATAATTTCTAATAGACATTCTGAAGCAAACAACTCCGATATGATGGATTTTAACCCTGAAAAGGAGGTGAAATACATCACATACTGGGATTGTAATAATTTATACGGGACTGTTATGTCTGATTGCCTTCCTCAGAGTAATTTTAGGTGGTTGAACAAGACTGAAATAGCAGAGCTTGATATAATTTCAGTTGCTGATGATAGTCCTGTGGGCTATATATTAGAAGTAGATCTAGAGTATCCGGAAGAAATTCATGACGAGCACAGTGACTATCCACTTGCTCCTGAAAAAGTCATAGTTACTCCTGAGATGTTATCACAATTCTCTAAGTATATACAATCCAAGGTGAACTCTCCAGCCGGCGGGAAGACAGAAAAGCTAGTGCCCAACCTAAATAATAAACAAAACTATGTGGTACACTACCGTAATTTAAAACTGTATATTTCTTTGGGTATGAAGCTTCAAAAGATACACAGAGTCCTCACTTTCAATCAGAGTGCTTGGTTGAAGCCATATATTGATTTTAATACTTCCCAACGAAAAAAAGCAGTGAATGGATTTGAAAAGGACTTTTTCAAACTCATGAACAATGCAGTATTCGGGAAGTCTATGGAGAATCAAAGACATCGTGTAAATGTCCAATTACTAAATAATGAAAAGAGCCTGAAGAAGCGTATTGCTTCACCAGCATTTATTGCATATACGATCTTCACGGAAGAGTTAGTTGGGGTTCACATGAGAAAAATAAGCCTACTTTTGAATAAGCCTATCTATGCAGGCTTTGCTATCTTAGATATAAGCAAGGTTATCATGTATAACTTTCATTATAATTATGTTAAAAGGATATATGGACAAAATGCAAAGCTATTATTCACAGACACAGATTCCCTCTGCTACGAACTGAAAACAGAAAATGTGTATGTAGATATGTTTGATAATATAGACCGATTCGACACTTCAGACTATCCAGAAACACATTTTTTACATAGCGTGTGCAATAAAAAGGCTCTGGGAAAAATGAAGGATGAGATGAATGGAGAGTGTATTCGAGAGTTTGTGGGACTTCGACCGAAGCTTTACTCCATTCAAAAGGAGAGTCTTGAGGAGAAAAAAGTAGGTAAAGGTGTGTCAAAAACAACTCTCAAAAATAAAATTAAACATGCCCATTATAAAAAATGTTTAAAGCAGGGGATCTTACACTACGCCAATATGTCTATGATAAGAAGTGAGAAACATCAATTGTACAGTATCTCCTTGAATAAACTTGCACTTTCACCCGGAGATGACAAACGTTATATTTTAGATAATGGATGTGACACTCTTGCATATGGTCACTACAAAATAAGACAAATGTGTTCACCAATGGAGACGTAAGAAATTCGCCCTTTATGTTTTGTATATAACTATATTGAAAAGGAAGTTTTTGTATTAACCTTTGTAATAAAGATTTTATTATGTGAAAAGCTCGAGTGCTTGTGAATATCATAGCCTGATTTCATCAGGTGAAACAGCACGGCTTTATCAAAATTAAATAGTTTAGTCAACATTAGCTATAGGTGGGAGGTGACGTTACTCGCTTCCTCGCAGTGCCTCCTGGGAAACGTTTTAATAAACGGCTAAACGAGTAACACCCAATACGTAGTAATATTATAGTAAAATGTTAGTGATTTATAAAAGTTTTATCAAATTAATGGTTTAACTAATTTATAAACACCTGGTTTACTCACTCTTCTCCTCCCCCTCCACCCCTTCTCCCCTCCCCCCAAAATAATATTTCTCGATCCGCCACTTACTCACTTTGAGAAGTCTTAATACTAATCTGTATGGGTGAAAGATACCCACATCAATAGTAAAGAGAGCTCAAGATAAAACTTGGTAGTATTAATGTCAACCACCCAAAATAATATTTCCTGATCCGCCACTGATCAATGCTATTCTAATGGGAGAAAGTGACCCACCTTCCCTGTGAAGACGAACAATGGGATAGAAAGTGACAAAACTCCTCAGTGAGGAGGATCAATGCTATTCTTATGGGAGAATGTGATCCTCCTCATAGAATGAGGAGGATCAATGTTAACCTTATGGGAGAAAGTGAGCCAGAACTCTCATTTCAACCACTACTCTGAGGGCACTATAAGGGATCTACTGAAAGGCATACCAGACGTTTAGAAATCTCAAATTATTTGGGAAGGATAATTTCAAGTAAATGCGTAAGTGTTTTTTAAAAATGTTAACTCAAAATATTTATTTTTCAACATAAGAAACCTGTTCTTAATATACATCAAAACTATGTTTAAAATAATATTTAAAAAAATTAGCTTACAATTTCTAAAATAGAAGAGAAATAATAAACCACTAAAACACACATCAGTGTTCACTGTCCATTAATAAAATATAATAATTTATTAGACTCAAATATAAAAAACTATGGTACCTTAAACGGGCGGTTGTACAGTGCTATTTTCGAGTCGAATATGGTTTGAAGGCCTAAATTCAAAAATAACGGCAGAACCAGGCTCCACAATTGTGTAAGGCTATTGTATACTTGTATAACTATTATTCCCACCATGAGTGCTCATTCCGCAGATTCAAATATAGAAACTGTGGCACCTTAAACTAGCGTCCTATAGCTCTGTATTAGGTTAATATAGTTTAAAGGCCTTTAATCTGAAAATAACGGCAGAACCAGGTTCCACACCTAAATAGGGTCTCTTTTTACACCCAGAACTATAATTCCCACCATGTGTGCTCATTCCGCAGATTCTAATATAGAAACTGTGGCGCCTTAAACATGGCGGTACTTTGGAAGAGTAAAATCTAACTTTAAATAGATATAATTCGAAAATAACGGCAGACCCGGGTTCCACACTTATGTAGGGTCATTGTAGAAATATAAAACTATAATTCCCACCATGTGTGCTCATTCCGCAGATTCAAATATAGAAACTGTGACGCCTTAAACATGGCGGTACTTTGGAAGAGTAAAATCTAACTTTAAATACATATAATTCGAAAATAACGGCAGAACCAGGCTCCACACTTGTGTAAGGTTATTGTATACTTGTATAACTATTATTCCCACCATGTGTGCTAGCTCCGCAGATTCAAATATAGAAACTGTGGCACCTTAAACTAGCGTCCTATAGCTCTGTATTAGGTTAATATAGTTTAAAGGCCATTAATCTGAAAATAACAGCAGAACCAGGTTCCACACCTATATAGTATCTCTTTTTACACCTGGAACTATAATTCCCACCATGTGTGCTCATTCCGCAGATTCAAATATAGAAACTGTGACGCCTTAAACATGGCGGTACTTTGGAAGAGTAAAATTTAACTTTAAATACATATAATTCGAAAATAACGGCAGACCCGGGTTCTACACTTATGTAGGGTCATTTTAGACATATATAACTATGATTCCCACCATGTGTGCTCACTCCGCAGATTCAAATATAGAAACTGTGGCACCTTAAACGGGCGGTTGTACAGTGATATTTTCGAGTCGAATATGGTTTGAAGGTCTAAATTCAAAAATAACGGCAGAATCAGGCTCCACACTTGTGTAAGGTTATTGTATACTTGTATAACTATTATTCCCACCATGTGTGCTATCTCAATATATTAGGTTAATATAGTTTTAAGGCCATTAATCTGAAAATAACGGCAGAGACAAATATAGAAACTGTGGCGCCTTAAACATGGCGGTACTGTGAAAGAGAAAAATCTAACTTCAAATACATATAATTCGAAAATATTGGCAGAGCCTGTTCACACAAGGTTCCACATCTATGAAAGATCTCATTTTACACCCTATTAATATTAATGATCAATATTTAATGATTAGCGAGAAACAATAGCGATACAATCAAGATTAAATGCTAATAATGAGTTTTTTAAATCATTATTTATGATGTTTAACTTTCTTGCTGTCTTTTTATATTATAACGATTGAATTAAGAACACAAGGTTTCACATCTATGAAAGATCTCTTTATACACACTATTTATATTAATGATCAATATTTAATGATTAGCGAGAAACAATAGCGATACAATCAAGATTAAATGCTAATAATGAGTTTTTTAAATCATTATTTATGATGTTTAACCTTTTTGCTGTCTTTTTATATTATAACGATTGAATTAAGAACTAAATTTCTTTCAATATTCACGAATTAACTTACCATTTCAGAATTTTTTTGTCTTTTATACATAATTTTTATTAATTTTTGTTACTGCCATCTCTTATCATAATCCATAACGTGATTTATTTAGTTATGGTTGGAGTGCTCTCTAATGGTTTAATATTAAACTAATGGTTATATCTGGTTTAAAAGTTGGATGTTGTCACCCTGCGTATTGCTTCTTTTCCCCTAGAATAAACGGTTATGTGGTTGTGGAATTCTTCTGTCAGCTAAAACAAATACTGTCTCGATTATTAAAAAAAAACTTAATTCTAATAATTTCTAAATAATTTTCTTTGATAGATGTCGGTATGACAGTTCACAGAAGGTGAGCTTCCAGGAAAGTGTTTTCAGAGTACTATCATTTTTTAAATTGCCCATGGTTACTTTCATTGGGTCTCTAATGACTCAATACTCAATAGCCACCTGTAACTCGGACATCAAGTAGACAATAATTGAGGAGCTGGGTGGAAAAAGGGCAATTTGTCAGAATTGTCCTTTTTCGGTAAAATTCTTTATTTTGTAGCATGTGCTTCACTCTACAGGATGGTGAAACAACGATTTGAATATCTTTCTCTTTGGCTGAGTTACAACTGATTTAGTGAAGTGTCAAAATTGCCTTTTTTCCATATAACATCTATTCTGAGGCTGAATTAACAAAGTTGTTGTTATTAGTGTTTTATATTAGTTGTTGAGATAATTAATGTTACTGATTATTTATTTCACCTAAATGTAAAATGGATACAAATAATAATGATAGTGAATCAAGTGGGATTAGTGAGATTGATGATTCTGTAAGTAAACGTGACAAAAACAAAGGAAGAAAGAAGTTGAGGTTAGAACCATTGTGAAAGAACCGAGCTAATAAACTTAAAAGGGACCATGGTAAGCCTTATATAACTAGTAAAGGAAAACCTATACAAAAAAAATCCATATAAATGTGCTGTTTACAACAATGTTTTAGCAAAGTGCCAACACAGGATCAAACTATGGCTGTATCCGAATAGTCAAGTACACTTGACTTGATGCAGACTTGATGCAGTCTTGATAATTTTACACTTCTCGCGGTTTTCATAGCGAAGACTGCATCAAACTATTCGAACGGCAACACACTTGGGCCCGCAGTGCTTCTTCCTACCGAATAACTTAGAAACTATGTACATTTTATTATTATTATTATTATTATTATTACACTCTACTAAGCGGTAATTATTTTATATAGCAAAAACTATTTAAATATGCATATTATTTACACGTTTATATCTTAAAATATAACATGTAATTAATTGGCATACGTACATATTTTTTGCGATTTATTTTACAAAGACATGACGAGAATCACGAGACGAGAAATTCTATTAAACTTGTTTAAAATGGCGCAAAACGTAAGTCGGTGCTCTAGCAGACGAAACTATAATAATAAAACAATTGCCAGTCAAACACCGCACCAACGTCGCGAGAAAGCCACATAGCTCGTAGCTTTCCGTATCCATGGTTACCAAAGCCTCGAGAAGACTGCATCGGTCTCGTTCGCGACTATTCGGACAGATCTACACTTGGTCACGTGGTTGCATATGCAGCTATCAACGCCACGAGCCAACGCGACGCCGCATAAGTAGACTATTCGGATACAGCCTATGGTGTTTTCATCATTCTGGGATAATGGTGATAAAAACATACCGGACAATTTTATTGCAAGCACTTTAATACCTTGTACACCAAAACGAAGAGTGAACATTAGTCAATACAAGTCAAGGGTGTACAGTTGGAGATACCAGCTTAAAATAGAAGATACAATCTACCCAGTTTGCCGTTCGTTTTTCATAAAGCTTTTTGAACTTTCTGCAAAACGATTTAGGGTAATTCAACAGAAAATAAGCAAAGGTCAGCTTGTAGTTTCTGATCAAAGAGGCAAACATGCCAACCGCCCTCATAAGTTTGATAACAATGTGTGGAAACTTATATATAAGCCTAGGACTGATATTTGTGCTTACTGTGATAAATGCGAGATTCTACTAAAAGATAATCCAAATAATACATGTAAAGCAGAATTCAGCCTTCATTTGTAAAAATTTGAATCATACACGTTCATGAAAAAGGAAATGATAAAGAATGCCCACTCTGCCCACAATGTTGGTCTTGGAGTTTGATTTTGCACAGAACCGACCCCTACCCAAATTGAATGTAAACTCGCAGTTCTACAAGATACTTGTATGGATGTATATATTTAATGTTCATTGTCCCAATGACAACTCAAGTACTTTGTATTGGTATTTAGAGACCAAAGGAGAAAAAAAAAGTAATTCTGTGTGCTCAATGGTTTACGATTTCATAAGTAATAAAATAAAGCCAACAGTCAAGAAGATTGTCTTATTCTCGGATGCAGCTGGTGGACAAAATAAAAGTATCAATGTCTGTTATTTTCTGTCTTTCAAAGAGTTTGGCGGTTAACATTGAACATGTATATCTTGTGAGAGGACAATCCTACAACATCTGTGATAGGAACTTTGGTTTGTATTCACAAAGAATGAAAAACAAAGAGAATATTGAAACCGCTAATGAATATGTCGATATTTTAAAGAAATGCCGCAATGTTCCTGAACCATTCCAAGTGATTCATGCTCAAAACCTGCTCAAGAACTGGACATCAATGCTGGGGCCATGCATGTTGAAAATTCCGCGAACCAAAAATAGCAAATGGACTATCCAAAAGTATTGTATCATTCAGTACAGCCATGGGACTATCCTTGTTTACAGCTCCTATTTCACTATTGTAACTCCTTTCAAGATTATTAAACCCTCAAGTAATTTTCAAGAAATAGTTTCACGAATGAAAGGGATACATGTTAAAGAGGAGACACTAAATGACATAACATCTTTGTTCAAATTTGTGATTCCAGAAGGACAAGATTGGTTTAGAAAGAAGTCTTTAATTATGGTCCCTAAAAACAGTTTGACATTAAAATATTAGTTTTTTTTAACTAAGAACTACACTTTATGTTGTTTAAAAACTTCTTATTAGTAATTATGTGTAATAACGGCTGGTTTAATGTGTTTTTTAAATAAAAATGTAATTATATTTTAATTCTCAACGGATTTTATGGAAAAAGGGCAATTTTTTTCCATTCACATTTATTGATTATAGCCACACTCTATCACCTAAAAAATACTTAAAATGATTAAATAATTTGAATGAAGGATATGTAACATTTATAATATTGTTTAGTAGTAACAACCTTCGAAAAATAGTGCTTTATCATCTGTTGAAAACTTTGATGGTGGTTTTCTCAAAACTATCATCTTGCAAAATTGCCCTTTTTCCACCCAGCTCCTCAATTACAGCTTAAATTTGTCGTAATGTAGCATATATTATACTTTTTCTTTTTTTTGCCATTTATTGGTTTGTATCAATCACATGCCATGAATCAGTACGGTATTATTTCCGGGAATAGTAGCAATGAATATAGAGCAATAGTGTCAACCTTGATCACACAGAGAACACAAATTGGCGACGATAATTCACCGAGATTACTGTGAAGGGGCCTCCTCCTCACCGTTGTATACGCCACCTCCTTCAACAGACCCCGCCAGTTGTGGAACTTCTTTGGGTCCCAAGTGATTGCCACCCAACCTTTTAGAAATTAACTCATGATTATGTAATTCAGTTTTTAACGTGTAATTTTATTCATTCCCAGGTGCGGTGGCGCTATTTTTGAACATTTTTCTCGCATTTTAAGTTAAATTTCTCATTGTTGCTTGTCATAATTTTACATTTTAAAACTTTATTGTTGGTATTTGTGCTATTCTTTGTCCATGAAAATGTATGATTTGGTCTTACAATCAATAAAACTAAACTAAACTGTGAACAACATATAATTTGATGGGATTAAGTTAATGAGTTTAAATTTTTAGGAACACTCATAACTAGTGATAACAATATTAGAATTTGGAAATTAGGAAAATAATATAGACTAGTCGGGAAAAGCATGCTATTACTTGGTCATTAAGTTGTTATCTCAGCTGCTTTCAAGGAATGTAACAGTCAAATATACCTATAAAATACAAATTACCAGTTCTCTATGGGTGTGAAATGTGGTTTTTTACTGGTACCTTACATGACAAAAACAAATTTACAGTGTTCAAAAACAAAGTGCTTAGGAGGATAGTTTGTCCAAAAAGAGATGAGGCTACTGGGAAGTGGAGGAAGTTACATAATAATGAGTTAGGCTACATACTCGATACTTATAACAATACATCGTTAGGATAATAAAATCTTGTAGATTATGGTGGGCAGGACATGCAGGTGAATGGGAGATTCTAGAACCTTGTTCAGAGTATTGACTGGCAAACCCAATGGGAAGAGACCATTGGGAAGACCTAGACACAGATGGGAGGATAACATTAGATTGGCCCTGAAAGAGATAGGATGTAATGATAGGGTTTAGCTCAGGTGGTATGTTAATGTAAGTGAAGCAATGAACTTTTGCATTCCTAACACCACAAAGAAATTAAGTAAGTAATGGTTATCATCCTTTTATTTTCACATTTACCCATAGGCTATATACTTTTTTTTAACTTTATATCCCAAAGTTGTTGGTGTATAATGCCAGTTATATGTTATTCTATAATCTACATCTTGGAGGGGGAGGGAAAAAGAGAGAAATGGCAATCCCAGATTGCATTTCTTTACGTTCGAGTTTCTTGTGGCTAGCCCTAAATGTCTCCCCGATTATTCTGTGCTTATCATGAGAGAATATACAGTGAAATATCTTAATGCCGGACATCTTTCGAGATAAAATAAATATTTGTTACTTGGAAATATATAAAAAAAAAATACTTAAACACAGTTTACTATTGAACAGGTGACAGCTATCAGAGTTTGATGTACCAGTTTAAAATATCGGTGTCATCAATTTCAGTCATAATTACAGAAGTATTCGTGGCCATCGTCAAGGCACTCTGTGGTTATGTGAAGGTGAGTTTAAAAAAGGTCGCAATAGCTCTAGTACCAAGTATCTCTTAACAGTTATTTAGTGACTGTGAAGCAAGAGTATTGCAACATGCGCAGTTGCATGCCCCAACATGCCTCTCGGTGCACCTAGTTGCATGCCTCATGTTGTATAAAAAAGGCATAGTCTAAATGCACCTTTTGTGCGAGACAATGTAAAATTCCTGACATTCCTGCAGTCCTGACGTTCCTGCAGTCAAATACTATATTTAAACTTTTTTTTTTCAATTTTGGTCCTCAGTGTAAAAATGGTTATCCATAAATATGCGTCTTAAGAAGTGTCCATTTCCATTATTGGGAGGTTGTTTCACTGTAAGAGCCCATGTTCTTTTGCCTGCCGGGGGAAATTTAAACTGTCCATTATAAAGAAGAATTCGTGTAATATTTTGAGGAGTCCGTTAAGGTGGGGTGATAGTGAACGTGAGCTTAGGGCAGTATTTTTGAAGTTTTTTTATAGCATAAACATTTTTTGACCAAAATAAATCAAATAGTTCTTCTATAGAAACATAAAGCTTAGTTTTCTGCACATGCTAATATCAACAGCTGTTCTTGAATATCTGTCAGGGGTGTTCTGGAATGTTGTGACATTTTCTCTTCATTTAAAAAGTTTGTCACCAAATGTCACTATGTTCATGACAGTTATTCAAGAACTGTTTAGATTAGCATATGCAGAAAACTAAACTCAATGTTTATATAGAAGAAATATTTTTTTTTTTTTTGCCAAAAATGTTCATGCTATAAAAACTGCAAAATTAATGCAATAAACTTGCGCTCACTAGCACTTACACCTTAAGGGAGATTTCACTCTGTGTGTGTGTGTGTTATATATTTAATATTCAGGGGTTCCATTAAGGGAGATTTCACTGTGTGTGTATTGCTATAGGACTAGAACAGGTTTTTATAAATATGTAGTCTGAGAGACATTTTTGGGCTATCCCAAAAGCATCCAAGACACACTACCCTGCTAGGATAGTTCAAAATGTGCAAGATAGCCTACATAGTTTCCTCATATTGAAAATGCAAAAACATGGACTCCGCCAGCTACTGTGTGCCAAAAAAAAAAAAATTAGTTGGCCAATTATTTGTAAGCTTAGAAGACAAAATAAATGTATCATATGTCATTCTATGAGTGTAATGTGCGGTCAACTTTGGTAAGACATTTTTGCTAGGTATTGACAACTCAAAAAAAGAAAAACACCCGCAAAAGAGGTAGTTGTGTTGTATTGTTTTAAGGGGTAAAACAACAAGTACGAAGAGAAAATTTCCTCCCACATTTCACCTATGATACTTTTTTGGCCTTAAAACAGGAATCAAACCTGGGACCCTTTGCTCAGTGGACAAACATTCTACCGACTGAACTAAGGTGTAGACATTTAGATATAAAGTGAATACAAATACACACATGGAGAAACAGCTACATTGTTTTTTGTTTGGAATTTACTTAAAAAAACTTTTTCCCCAAAACTTTATTTTCTTCACTTTATAAGATGCTACTTTTTTACTACCCATGAGTACTGTTTTATTTCAAACAAAGTTATATAAAACATTAGTATACCTTCACAGATAAACTAGATTACATAGAACAAATAATTATTGTTAAGTTGGTTTGAAACTTTCATACATATCTTATACAGAAAAGAAACAAAACTATTCAAACATGAAGAAGAAATTTAAAATGGCATGGCTAGTAAATAAAGGTTTGTCGCCACCCCTCGTCCCTCGGGCCTAACGTGTCGGGATGGATAGATAGTGGCAAATAATTGTGGGGTTCGTTTAATCTGGTTTGCTGGAATAGATTAATTAAGCTACTAGTGTATAATGTGATGTAAGATTTAGAACTTGAACCCTCCTTAATATATAAGGTGGGTTGCATTGTTACAAAAAGATCAAGTACAAGATACACAACAATTTATTAAATGAATAACAAGTTACATATACATTTTGAATCCCAATATGGGTGTCGCGGTGCATTTTCAATCCATACAATCTAGCTATAAAGATAATAAATGATTAATAATAATGGTTAATAATAAATGATTATAAATACTCCAGGCTGGTTACACTATACTTTGTTTTAGTAATCACCCAGTGACAGAACTTAATGAGACAAAACATGCATCAATGTCACAAGCTATATTGAATATCTAGGGAGGAATAACCCTTTAATAAGAGGATTTATAAAACTAGGCGAGACCATAGTTAAAACAGGCAACATTGGCTCAAATAGCCCAATAAAAAGCAATTATAGGCGAATCAGGTAATAGTAATTTACTAATTGGTTAAATAATGATCTGATTGACACATAAAATACCTCATATAGCTTGGGGTGCCCTATTTATAACAGTAATATTATATGAACTAGGTGACAGTAGTATGCAAGCTACTAGCCCCTATACTATAGTTCACTAACAGCGAAAACGTAATGACCACTTAATGGAGATGCAAGCTATATCCCTTACTCTAGAGACTAATATCTCCTAATTAGGACGTGGCAGTAATGATCATAAATCCCATAGTTGATTACACAATAGAATGTAGAACAAAAGGTAAACATTAGGTTATCTAACTTCCTAATTGAGAATCTTAAGGAACCCGCCTACGGGCCAACAAATATAAACTTGAAAAGTAGAATAGAGATCAAGTACGAGCATGACCAGTAAATAAGGTTAAACAGTGTACACTTAATAACTATGAGAATACAAGCCCATAAAAAAGGGGAATTGAAGCCCAACTAGGCTATGAACTATCTAATACTGCTCCCATCAAGTGAGAGTCGACGTTATATAGGGTGGCTCGACATAGTACAGTACTAGCAGAACGTCTAAAAGGTCGCTAAGTGACCACATAATAATAGCTGAACTATCACAGCAGTACTTACTTTATATTAACTGTGTTTAGACTTTTTACAACAAACGGTCTAGCCCAAAAACAGTTCTAGCTGAACCAAAACACGGCCAGAGGCCACACAAAGAAACGGAATGTGAAAATATATATATATATATATTAGAACGTCAAACAAGATTTGTTTGGAAGGAAATATTGCCCAACTATCAATCAACAGGCTCACATGGTCACATGAAACCAATTAATACAAATAACATTGGGCCAATAAAACCTATTCAAGGTAGACGGTTGAATCATGAAGCGATCCACCGCCTACACTCCTAAATGTAGTCAAGCTTATGGCCAATGCTAGCAATTTTAGTGTAATGCCAGCGGTAAACGAGTAATCCCTAGTGGGATTGCAAACCTAAATTCCAAGTAAATTGATAAACAGTCCATATAGAGCAGATCGGCGACGCAAATGTTCAATGTTGATATTCACGGAATGGCGGGACGCTATCTGGTGGAATCCCACGCCGCGGCTCCGTTCGACGCCATGGTACTTTTAGCTGTTAGTCATAGAAAAAGATTAACTTATTAATGTGTTCACTAGAAAGTTGAATATCGTTCTGTGCCAATATTTGCTCATACATGATATTAAATAGGCTCCTTGATTGAAAGGAGAGTAGGAGGGGAAGACAGGTGTAGTTGGCCAATCACTTCACAGGGGGAATAGCCGCCTATTAGCTCGGCACAAACTAATTGAAAGAGTTAGGAAAAAGGTACTCATTCTGTCAATGTCACTACTCATCAGTCTGTGCCCTGACTTATCTTCGGTGCTATAACCCTAGCTGGTGTCGAACACCCGACCATCCAGCATTACACTGATGTTATCTAACTCTGACTTGAAAGATGGGTTGGGGCGTCCTCTGCTGTACAGAACAGGGACTCAATCTGTAGGATATTCTTCCCACAAGTTGGTTAAACCTGGTAGCTGAGTATTTAGAGCACTTTGGACTAGCTCCACTAGCAACAGGCGTTTTTCTCTCCGGCCTCTGCTCTCTCCCAAAAAGGAGGGGTGTTTCCCCTAAGATACTAGTTTTGACAACACTCATGGTGCATTGAGGTGGTTCTCCACATCTGATATTACCCACTCTCCCTCATCCCAACTCCCTTCCCCGTGATAAACAGGCACATTCTTTTAGAAAATAAATATACTTAGTTAAACAAATTTATTTAAATGTATTTGCTATCAAGAGTTTTATTTTTGGAAAGTGTTGGGTATTGTTTAGTTTTTTGCAAAATGTTAATGGTTCTTACCTCTTTCCTTTGACATCAAAGCTTAATCCTAATTTCTTGTATTTGTATAGTTAAAAAAGTTTTTTGCAAATATTTTAGTATTTTTGGTATATAGTGACTTTTTAATCTAGTTGGAATCTTTACTCCTAAAGTATTATTGATCAGACCTGAGTTATAATATTTTATATAGTGCAGCTTTCTTCTTACCCTTATATTCTTATATTGAAAGCAAATGCCAATAAGGAGTTAATTTGTGTGTGTGTGTGTGTGTGTGTATATATATATATATTTACAGCCCAAGTAATATATTAATGATAACTTGTTTTTATAGCCCAAATAATATATTAATGATAACTTGTTTATTTATTTTTTCTCTTTTATGTTTATGTTATTTGGTAGATTGCAATAGAATATACTTATAACAAAACTAGGAAGTTTCTTGGTTCAATGCCTTAGCTCATTCGGTAATGTGTCTACCTACTGAGTTAAGAGTTCCAGGTTTAGATTACGGTATGGATTAAAAAATTATCATTCATTCATGCAGTTGTCTCTTCCTCTTTCACAGTAATGAATTAATGGCCAGAGGATGGGTGTGTCTGTTTTAAAATTAGTTAATTATATAATCCTGTGCTGATATAATCACTCGGTTCAGAAAGTCCATGTTAGATTTTCCCTATAAATGTTTTTCCTTCAACTAAGTCCAAACTTGAAACTTGTATCTAACTTGTATTTTGCCATCTTTTGTTCCAGGACAAAGCTGACATTACTACGAAATGCTTAAGAGGAACTCTAATGTCACACTTACAATAAATACTTTTTAAATATAGATCTCTTTCATTTCTAAATACATTCAGTAAACTGTAGTTATATGACCAAACATTTTCTTGTTAATTAAAACTACTATATTTTCAAAAACTGCAAGAAAGTAAACTTATTTCTATTTAAGTTGTAAATAAGTAGCCAAACAAACATATTCTATAAAATTTGAATATTTATATTTAAACTAGGACCTAGTACAATTTTTATTGAAAAATTTGACTTCTCATATTTAGTTAATTTTAAAATAAAACATTTTTCTATATATTTCGACAAATTTTAGTAGTTCTAAAGAGAGTCCGAAAAATTATATTCAAGGCACCACTATGAATCAATCGGCTGAAAACATGTCTGAAGAACTTCTCAGACCTATCAGTTTTACAACATCTTCTGATAGTAAATTTGATTTAGGCCTTACCTCATGTTTGGAGATTAAATATGAAAATAAATCCTTTCCCATTTTATTAAGCTCTCTGAAGGAAGAAACCTTTATTGAAAATGATGAGCAGGATTCAAATAATGTTTTTTCATTTGGAATGTTGAATCACAAGATAAAAGACGAAACAAAAGAAGATCTAGCTCCTTTGTCTTCACTTTTATCTGATGTTAAGGTTGAAGTTGGGGTAAGTTGTTTAGAGCTCATCCAATAAATTTACTGTAGTTTTGATTAATAACTAAAAAAAACCTTTTACATTTTAATTTCCATGTTTAAACATAGTTTTACACCAATACACAAAATTTTCATAATATATTGGTAAGAAATATTTAAAGTATGCCAAACTAAATTAAATTTAGTTAAAGATGCTTTGTTTGAAAAGTGTACACCTTTAATCTTAACTATAATTTATATATAAGTGCATTAGCAAACACTTTGATCAACTCAAATTAATCTTGATTATTAGAAACACTAAGTGATAATACTTGCCTTGCTTCTTCTTCTTCACTTGATCGATCTGCTCTTTACCTAGCAATCAATCTGCTCTTTACCTAGCAATCAATCTGCCCTTTACCTAGCAATCAATCTGCTCTTTACCTAGCAATCAATCTGCTCTTTACCTAGCAATCAGAATTACAATGTGTTTTACTCTCAAAGTTCTATAATGTGAGCAAATGGCATTTTGTGAAGAAAACCCTGCAGGCCTGAGGCTACTTGATATTATATTATGACAAAACTACTGCAATTTCAGTGCCTTGGGTGTTCATTAAGGTGGAAATGATTTGATAAATTCAAGTCTTTGAATGAAATGTTGATATTATACTTAAAATTACTTTGAAGCATCCACAATCGTTGATTTAAAGATGTTTGTTACTTAAATAAGCAAACCAATGAGGTGAAAGTACTAATAACAAAATTAAACACCTAATAATAATTATAAAATAAAAATTGTGTTCACAAATCAAAAAGTCTCAGACTAAAATAGCTACTATTCTAAGTTTCTTTTGAAACTTTTTAAACAGTCCCACACAGGGTGCTGCGTTTCTTGTTATTAAGAGAAATGCCCATAGTTGGGCAATATCTTATAATCTTTCCCAAATTGAACTTGTTCTAAAATAATGCAATAAATTCTAAAAATTAAAAGAATTGCATGTTTCGATTTCTATTACCTGGCCGGGCTAGCCACATATTTCCCTCTAGATGTGAACATTAAAAAAAATAATCTAAGATACCTGACATAATTTTGATTAATTAAATAGCTAGTATAATGTATAAACCATCAAATGAAAACAGATTTTTTTTTTCACAAATTTGATCCTCAAAAACTAAAAAAGTTAAATATGTCGTTTCTGAAATAACCAATTCAATTAATATCATGAAGTTTGGTGGGTCAAATTTTCCCATTGTATCCTTTAATAATGATTTTTTAAATAAACTTAATGAATCATTTAAGTTAAATCATAACATATACATGCCTAATCACGCCATTCCCTTGTGGGGTAGGCAATTAAGTGTGCTTACAATTCAAAAAACAACTCCATCCTCACTAACTTTCTCCAAATTTCCCTATTCTTGCATACTTCTTTCACGTCAACAACATCCATACACTGAGTTGAGCATTAATTCTTAAAACTCTTTCTCACATATTCATCAGCAACATTTAGCCACATCTTACATGACCTATCCCTTCCTTTTGATCAACACACATCTACCTTCATATATTTGTTTCTTCACTCAAGACATACTCATCCTCTCAACAAACCCAAACCAACGTACGGTAAGACACTTCTTTCACAATTACCTATTAGGTTACCTTTCAACATGTGCTCCTTTAGCACCCATTCATTACTGACTGTCCATATGAGTCTTTCCACATACATTTCTTAGAGATCTCATTCCAATCGTATTCACCTTGCTCTTATGTTCCTCCTAACAAACCCAAGCTTCACATCTCTAAAACAACACTTTTATACACTGCCATCTTAGCCTCTTTTAAATACTAGGCCTACTTAATCATTATGATATTTTTTAAATATTTTTTTTACTCGAGAGGACCTAATGAAACTCGGGCGAAATGTAGATCCACATAATAGTAAATAACACATAAAACTTAAATTAGAATTAACTTACAGTAAAACCTACATAATAATTAAATCTTATTTTGTCTAAGTTTAAAAGCTAATAATGTGAGTCACAATTCCCTCTTGTAATCTATCATTAGTCAGGAACAGGACAAATAAGAATCATATATATACAAATACTACATAAAAGTTGCATTCAACAAAAGTGTGACCAGTAGGATTAAATTTAAAAATTTAAAAGTGAAACATAATTTATAAAGTGAAGCCTGAAGTATTTCTGATGAATAATTATTTATAAGCATGTCACACTTTTGTTAAGCTATATTAAAAACCGGCAGGCTTTATTTAATAAAAGTTGAGTCACTGTTTATAACATAAACTCAAGGCTGGTATGTTAAAAACACACAGCTTTGTTTATTCAAGTTTTAAGCATACTTTTAAAATAAATAATTTAAATTATTTGTCTCAATCTGCAATGGATTATGTGGAACAGTGCTTGAGCTTTAATAATTTGAGATTTCTTTTAAGGCATAAAATGTAATGTTCTACGTTTTAACAAACAGTTAAATCTTGATTTTAAAAGTCCTTTGCACTTTTCATCAACATTCTTGGTTTTTAGATGTCCAATGTTAAAATGTTAAAAGTGTCTTCTTTTAAATATTGGATAGCTATTTTTTTTAAATCATTAATTTACTATTATGATTTAATTATGATTTAAAATATTAATTTATAAACTCATCTAAAGCATTGAGGTAGTTGTAGACTTATTGGAATAACAGGAACTATGTATATTGGTTTACAACTTACCGGGGTCATCCATCTACAGCGTTGCCACAATCATTTTGAAAGTGAAGCATGTAGCAAAATTCTTTCATCACTTTTGAAAGTTAAACATATTTCTTGCTACCTATTCTAAATCATAAATATAAAATAATGTATCTGTATTTGTATCTGTGGAGTGCATATATAATTATATATTTCCCAATCAAGCTCAAGACCACGCATTCCACAATAATCAAATCTATAAAAAAATATTTTTTTACATCTATTGAACACTTAAAACTGTATGAAAAACCTGAAATTTTGAATTAAGAAAATAGTGCAACTGGATCAACTCCTCTAAATAAATAGACTAATCATGTTCACAATCTAATAAATACCTTGCCAAAAGTGTATATGTAATTTGTTTGTTTGTAGGATTGTAAATTTATAACTACTCAGTTAATCAGTGGACAAGGGAATCAGACGAAAGTTGAATATAATACAAACCTGCCACAGTGTGAAAGGTAAAGCTTACATATATATATGTGTGTGTGTTTTTGTGATTGATTAGTTTAAATTCAAATTTATTTTCATTCTTAAACATTTATACTACGGTCTAACGTGGAATCCGAACCACGGTGGAGGCCGGGCATTCCACACATTCACAAGTTGTGATTCAATACACGTCTTGTCAGAGGTGAAGGAAGTGTTTGGCAGTCAGATAAATCTGTGCCGAGACCGAGGATTGAACCCCGCACTCCCAGCACAGAAGTCTGACACCTTACCCCTAGACCGCCAGGTCACCCACCTTAGAGATTGGGTGAATATAATCATATGGTGCAGATTTGGTTGTGTGTAGTGTCATTCTAAGACAATTTAAACCTGTACACATGGCAACATAAATGTCAACTATTGGTCGCCGATGGCTTTGTTTCTAATAGTATTAATATCTGGTGATCTCACATGTCCATCACAAACTCTGCCTTAAACTATAAGTGATGAATTACCCTAAATATAAGACAACATAAGACTGGAAATCTCACTAGGAAATCATTGACACAACAAGTCAAGAGGCCCTAGGGTTGATTCAAGTTTCTGTTTTACAATACATTTACCCTTAGTTTTTCTATGCAAAGTCACTAATCATATGTATAATAGAGTCGCTGTTTTCACCATATTTTGAGATACTAACAACTCTATTATGATGTATATATTTATATTCTCATCCTTCTAAGATTAACTGGAAAGCCTTTGTTTATTTACTGTGAACTAATTACACCTCAACTTTCATAGGAAGACTCTTATCTGACAGCTATAAAAGTTAATAGATCGCGTTTCCATATCCACACATCAAGTAGTGTTCTATTCTGCCATCACTTTCGATAGGTTGTATCAATACCTATAAAATAACACTTATAATGTAGTAAACTATCATTTTTTAACATGAAAAAATATGTTTGTATTTTATAAAAGGTCCCTTCTATAAAAATTGGATTGTAGGTAGTTATGATTAGAAAGGAAATAGCTGATATTTTTTAAATATGTGTCAGGAGAAATCGATAATGGCCAGCAAATCTGTAGTATTAAAACAAACATCATAGATAAATATTGGTTCTTAAGTTTGTGATTTCAATAGAGGAATTTCATAGCTAAGCTCAAGTGTAAGTGTAAAATTTTACTAATAAAATTTAAATGTTTGAATAAAGCCTTCATTAATTTAGTTTAGCTCAAAATTAAATCGGTTTAATTTACAGAAAATATTAAATATTTTAGGTACAATTGTTTATTAATAGGAACCTTAACAGTACTTATAAAATATATATTGTGAATTTTAAAGAAAATATATTGTAATAAAAACATTATTTGGTTGAAATTTCTAAATATGCTACAAGGCAGTGAAGCTGGGTTTGAGGCGTCACGGTCCTAGGTAGAGGTTTGCAATCAGCCTTCTGTCCTTCCAGTTGATGCCGATCTTCTTAAGTATTTTCATCAATTTCTTCTATTTCATTTATTTTTGGTCCAAATATACTAGTGAGGACTTTAACTCATTAAAAATAAAATCATAAAATTTAAATATTTAAAAAAAATAGTGAGAAAGTACATTTTTTTTATTTGGCGGCAAGCACTTAGCCGCAATTTTGCTTTTTCAACTCTTCGCTTATCTTATTTACTTAAAGATTCATCCATTTTCACGCACAAATTTACAATATTCAAAACATTTGATTATAGGGTAATAAAACCGATAGACTAGTTGAATAAAAAATATTGTAGTTTCACTAATAATTATAATAATAAAAACTAATAATTATCAAACATACACACCCGAAATACATTATTTGGATGGCTGTTAATATTTTAAACACCTGTATGTTTTTACAATGCTACTGTTTATTGTCAACCTCAACTTACCTTTGTGAAAACAACAATAAACTAAAAGAGTGTATGCTTGTAAAAGAGGGTGGTAAAGATTATCTATTTCATTTTTCCTCCCTTCATTTCGAGGGGAGGGTCGAGGTGGCTACTTACTTCAAGGTGAAAACTAACGTTGATAGCTTAGTAATAGAACCCAATACAACAATCCCGCATTTTCTTAAAATTTACTGCTGTAACCTTATCAAAATATGACTCTATTTGATAGAGGAATGCAAGATCTAGGTAAATAGCCTATTAATTTAATCTCAAAGTACAACTTTTTTTTATAAAGTGTCATAGAAATTCTTAAAAATTTTTAAACTGGCTAGAGACCCGTTGATAACTTTCGCCAACATTTTGTTGAAAACTATATTTAAAAATATTCAACCACTTCTTAAATAAAGTGGGATTTCTAAACGTCAGCAACGCGTCTCAATGTTCTCCCCATGTAACACCCTTAGTGCCATACATTTCTTAATCACTTGTTGTAATGCAAATATCTGGCATGATACCACATTGCACACCCCAAATCTTGTCCGCAGTGTTTTCACACACCCTCTCAGTTAAAATTCTCCCAAAAATCCTGCCTGGAATACTCAACAAACAAATAACCCTATAATTGTTACTTACATTCACTCTTATTGGCTTTGCCTTTATAAAAAGAAACAATGACATAATTCTTGCAGTCGCTAGCAACGTTCAAAATTCTACAACACACACATTGAACAACTTACAAAATCTGGCAAGTAATACCATGCCCCCACACTTGCATTTCACTTGTGATCCCATCTCTGCCCACAGCTTTGCCATTCTTTAACACTTTCAAAGCTTTTAACACATCAACTTGTTCATTCTTTACCATATCGAATTTCTATTTTATGTTACTTTCTCTAAGCTTTTGTCATACATTCCTCAAAATACTCTCTTTATCGCTCTCTCATACTGTTGTCATCTCAGATCACCTCACTACTTTCCTTGCACTCTTTATTTTATTCTGTTTACCCACTTCCAGAACAGATTCTTCTGCCTCGGTAGTGTAGTTAGCTAACGCGCTAGTTTTGTGTTGAGCTGAACCCCCAAGGACGGGGAGATCAAGGTTTGAATTTTGCTCGAGTGAACTGGGGGTAGTTTCTTCTAAATGTTTTCCCACTCTCCCTCCACACAAATGTGGGTTCACTTCCTCTATATTCAACCTTCCTAATCCTAATCCCTAACCCATTAGAGTAATTAGTACTTAAGTGTATAACCTGAATGAGTAGTAAGACGTGGTGCTAAGTATTATTATTATTACTATTACTTTTTTCATTTAAAATCACTCTAAATTCTTTCTCTTTTTAATCTCATTTGGTCTTTGCTCGCCTTTACTTCTTTAATTGCATTCATCCTTTTTCTCTCTGTATATGTCCCACAACCTTCTACGTTCTGTTTCACTCTTCACAACATTCATTCATTTGTACGCTTCTTTACCCTCTTCATTCCACCATGCATCTCTTTTTAAGTTTCCCCACCACCATAATTCCATAACACATCTCTTGCGCACTCAACTACAGCCTCTTTTGTTTTATTTTAAGCACTTTTTATATCAATATCATTTATTTTGACAATCTAATCATACATTTGTAAAGTTAATTATATGCCCGGCAATCTTTCGTATTTCACTTTCACACTCTTATGGTTCAACTTTTCCACTTTCACTCCTTACTTGCTCAATACTCTTGCGCTGGTTCCTCCCAAAATGATTTGTTTCACATTCAGCTCCATGCACAGCCCTAGTATTCTTTACTAAACTTCTAAGTCTCTCACCATACACCACAAAATCAATCAGTGTTCTCAAATCACCCCTTTGCCATGTATACAAGTGAATATATCTGTGTTTAAACCATGTGTTCAACATTAATAAACCTTTTTATAAACACAGAACCACTAACTCATTACTATTTTCATTTACATGAGGAACTAAGAAAGAATGTATTGATTATTTTGTGTTAAAATGTTAACATACACATTTAGAAAGTGATTATTTTCCTAACATACATAACAGTAGATATGGTGATTTACACTATTTATTCTACAATAGTTTTCCAAACCACTAATTGAACACATTTATGCAGATATATGCTTGGCACAGAAGGAAGTAATACATAAAACTTTATTATCTGTAAGAAAATGTACTGTATGAGAAGATTCTGGTCAAACTGAAATTCAAAAATGGACTAAGAGAGATGAAAACAATGTAAGGTTAGGTGGCAATCACATGTATAAGAACATAAATTAATTGATTTTTAGTTTCAAATTGTAACTATACATAATTTTGTGTACATTTAAAAAACATTTTTGTGTCATATGTTTAGAAACTATGTGACTATAATGTGTGTGTACTTTCAACTTAAAATCACATTAAAAAAAATACTCTCACTTATTTCGTGTGAATTGAGTTTTATCACAAGGATTTTGTTAACTAAATTTAGGTTAATGTTTAGTGTATAACTGAAGACATTAATATGCTTCATTTGATTTTCAAAAGATTCAGTGTCTTTAGGAATAATTTTTTGTGTAAATTATAATAGATATCTGGTATAACTTGCTTCAGTGGCCAAATGGTCTAAGGCATCACTTTCACAATAGACTAGACTGCCAATGATGGGGAGCACAAGGTTTAATCCCGGTCAGGTGTACTGAGGGGGATTATTCCTAAATGGTTTTCCATTCTCACTCCACACAACTCTGGGCACACTTAATATAAATTCAACCTTTCTCATCATTAATTAACACTTCGAGTAATTAATACATAGGCATATAACCCAAATGGGCAATAAGATTCTTGGCTAAAAAATGATATCTGGTTCAAAGCCTTTTTATAATTATTTTGCTATTTTATCCCGTTAACCACCTCACATTTATTCTTAATGGATACTTCCTAATCCCTCGCATATTAACAATCCTTACATTCATTGTATAAAATTGTTCACAATTACCTATAAAGACCCTTTTGTTCAAAAAATGATGTTCATTTCATTATGTAAATCCTGGAAACAAGATAATTCTTAGCGGTAGTGTAAGACAAACTGTTTTGTGTCTTTAATATATATTGCTGTGTTACACTTGCATTACAGCTCCAACGATTTAATGGAAGAATATGATGTGAAATCTTGTTCAGATAAAATAAATATCTATAATCTAACTAAGAAAAGTGAGGAAGACTTGCATAAGAATCTTGTGAAAGACTTAAAGGACAACTCTAAGAAATATGTGCAGAACCAATCTGAGGACAATGCTAAGAAATGTGCGCAGAACCAATCTGAGGACAATGCTAAGAAATGTGCGCAGAACCATCTGAGGAAGAAAGTTGGCTTGATGGCTGGGGTGAGGGGGTTTGTCTTAAATCTCTAGTCACTCAGTAAAAACCCCGTATTGAACTTGCATGATCAAGGGTTATTGATTTATGTATATATCCCTCTTTGCTCCTTTTCCATTGTTTTTGTGATTAATTCTTTAATATATATTTTTTTTAAACTTTATTTCAGATTGTTTTACTGTGATAAGACTCACTTTGGAGTTCGAATCATTAAAGTGTCACTCTCACAATATACTATTCTGCTGATGATAGATCACTGTACAAATACTGGTAGGATGTACTCAGGGTGGTTTTTCCTAAATAGTTTTACAATCACCCATTATGCAAATATGTGTTCACTTCCTCTAAATTCAACCTTTCTCCCCCTAACACATTAGCTTAATTAGTTTATATGTGAATGACCCGACCGAGAAGTAAGACTTGCTGACAAAGTTTATGTATATTATGATTAAAGACTCAACATGAAAGTACACGTGTGAAATTACATCTTAAAATGAGTTACTAATGGTGTGTGTGTGTGTGTGTGTGTGCGGTGTGCGTGCATGTGTGGGGTGAGTAGTAATTCACAGATACGGACAGTAATACATGATTAGTTGAAAACTTTCTTTGCAAAAAATTAGCTATTTCCATAACTTTTAAGAAAGAACGACATTAAATTTAGAGAGAAGTCATGTGGCAACAGTGTGCCTGATATTTCATCGCCGCCGGCAACTAAACATAAACGCGAAGCTAGTATTGTGTAAGCAGCAATGAGCTACACATACGAAGATACTGGGATATGGCAATGGCAATGGGAGCATCTGAGAGTCGAGCTTGACCATGTGAACCGATTGCTTCTTCTGAAGACATTAATTTTTGGGGCAGGCATTGTTGGGGATGCGATTGTGGGCCCCTCTTTGCTACCAAATTGTTTGTATTCTAACAGATACCATTGGTTCTTTGACACAATCCTATCTGGACTGCTGGAGGACGTACCATTGCTGGTGCAACAGAGGATTTGGTATCATTATGATAGTACCCCTGCACATTATGGGGTACAAGTGTGGCAACTATTAATAAAGTCCACCCCAACCAGTGGATCAGGTTTGGGGGGGCCAGTGGAATGGCCACCAGACATAACACCACTCGATTTTTTCTTGTGGGGTCACCTCAAAGGCCTACCTGACAATCCACCGGAGTCGCCCGAGAACATTATCACAAATCATTGCAGCTGTTACAATAGTTGACGTCGACGTGCTTTGCTGCATGCGCACTGACTCCATACACCCTTTGGGGCAGTGCATAGCCATGCGAGGATCAACCTTTGAACACCTACTCTAAACTATCATATACTTTTGATGTAAGTTTCAGGGACAGCATTGCCACATCACCCCTCTCTAACTCTAATGTTGTTTTTCTATAAAGGTATGGGAAGAACAGATTTTTTGCAAAGGGTATTTTTGACTTAAATTTACCTATCTAATAATGCAGTACTCACCGTATCCGCGAATTACTTCTCCCCCCCCCCCCCCCCCCCCCGTGTGTGTGTGTGTGTGTGTTATATATATAATATATATATATATATATATTAATATATATATCATACAAAAAGTATATTTCTACATTAAAACATGTTAAAAAGTTCTCAAGTTAAATAGGGTATAATTCTTATAAACACAAAGTTTAACTATTTAAATTTTAACATATTTTCTAACTAGCTGTCATAGCTTGCAGCCTTAGGTAATCCAGAGCATGCAAGGACGTAGGCCTGAGAACTAATACTCTCAATTGCTCTGAATCAGCAATTATGTATGCGTACCAGGTAATGTTTTAAAAGAGCAGGGATTGTTTTGCTGATTAGCATAACATAGATTATTGGCAAAACCAGTAACTTAAGGGTAACACCCCTACTCTTTTGGTGTAGAGCAGCGAGTTTTTAGATCTTTTCAAGAAATGGGGGCCGGGAAGGACACCAGTTGTAAAGGGGCTACTTCGAAGTACTTAACTTAATCGGCTACCAAGTTAAAGCAACTTGTGTGATGCTTGAGTAGCTTTTTAGTACAGAGGAGGATGCCCCAAACCATCTTGAAAGTCTGAGTTAGATAACAACCGCGCAACGCCAGGTGGCTGTGTGTTTGACACCAGTTAGAATTATAGCACCAAAGATAGTTCAGGGCGCGGAACTGCAGAGCAGGGACATTGATAGAACAAGGACCTTTCAATAAATTCTTTGCAACTATGTCTAAATCCTACATCACATTTATAAACAGTAATTAATGTATTTCATTAAACAAGATCAAAATGAACCCCACAATTATTTGCCGCTGCCTACCCATCCCACTAAGCCATCCGGACACCTCGGCTCACAGGTTGGGGAGTAGTAACATAGCCATGATTTAAATAGATGTCTGTATTTATTTAAAAAGGTAAAACACAATTCTTCAAACTTTATCTTTAATCCATTATAGTTTGGAACCAAATTTTCAAATTCATTTTTATGTAAACCATCCTTGAATTAATTTTCTCAGAAATAAAAAAAAAGATAAGAATAAAGTGGGAGTGATCATTTAAAACTCTCCCTATATACCCAATTTTGAAAAAAAAAAATTAAAAAAGTTTCCAAAAATTTTGAATTTTCAAAAATCACTGATCAAACTTCTCTTAATTTTATAGCTAGAATTACAATTTTGCCTCAAGGTATATACACCTAAATATCAACTTTGAACAAAATCCATCAATGAGTTCCAACTTTAGACTCAGGTACGGTAAGAGGGACAGACAGATTGATCAAATCTATTATTTTATTTCAAATCACATTAAATATTTGGATCCATCATAATCATGGAGTTTAGATATGTTCATGGTTTAGTACGAAAAAGTAAAAAACCCATTAAAATGAGATAATACGATAATTATGAAGTTGTGTTCTATGCCTCTAACTCTCTTTTGATGGATGAGAATGCAAATCTACTGTATGAGAGAGTTTTCCGGTACTGGGTAGAAATAAAATGCATCAACTGATTGAACTGCTAGTACATTCTCTTAAGTAATCATGCTGATGATTAAATGATCACCTTAAAAAGTTTTTAAAATTTCCTAAAATTTCAACTTGGCAGCATAAAGCTCAAAATCTGACAAAGTTATTCTTATTTTAAAATGGTAATAGTATTTTTTTTACTATTCTTACACATAAATTTCTCTAGAACTACCACACTTAAATGAACATGTAACAATGCTAATCTTTTTAACGAGTCCTTAATAGTGCTTTTTCATTTCATGAGCATGTTTTATCCTCCTTGGGTGAGGTTGTATGACAACCAAAACATCACACTCACAGTTTGTTTCTCACCACATCTTACTACCCGTTCAGGTTATACGCCTTTATACTAGTTAAGCTAATGGGTTAGGGATGAGGTAGGTATAGTGTATAGGAAGTGCACCCGAATTTGCGTGGAGAGACAAAGTGGGAAACCATTTTTAGGAAAAACCACTCTCAGTGCACCCGGCTGGAATCGAACCCCGATCTCCCAGTCCTCAGCAGTTTAGTATAACACGAGACCACAGAGGCTGCTAAAAAAAAAATTAAAATGGCAATAGCGATTTGGTTACAAATGGGTATCTTGGGAGTGTTTTACATGTCAAATAAATACATTTGTTTTTTGAATAAAAAGTCGTTTATGGGTAGTTTACTTATAACTTATTTTTCAAAAACTTGAAATTTTTTAGAATGGCTTTAACAATATGGTTTAAAATGAGTATATTGGGTATGTTTTACATGACAAATACCACTTTATACTTGTTTTTTGAATAAAATATTGTTCAAGAGTAGTTAACTGATGACTGATTTTCTAAGAACTTGATATTTGAAAAAAATTGTTTTAACGATTTGGTTCCAAATGTGTCTCTTGGGAGTTTTTTACATGAAACATAACATTCGATAATGGTTTTTGAAGTATAAAGTCGTTTAAAGATGTTTTACTGATGACTGAATTTTCAATACTGGATTAGATGAGAAAGTTTGTATGATAGTGCTATACCATTTATTATGTTTATTTGTAATGGTACCTATACCTGCTTAACGAATTTAATTAATGTACCACACAGAGAAGTAATTAAATATATTAATTAATTTTTGAAATGTTGACCCCCCACCCCACTCCTTCATACCATTTCCTTAACTCTCACTTAGATATTTCAAGTTTTAAGATTATTTGATTAATATGAGGGGTCCTGCTCGACAGATTTACATTTTTATATCACACCAAAAAGTTTTTTCTTTTTATACAGACCCCTGTAATACCCCTCTACCCCCTCCTGCTATTCCCATATTTCCCGAGGACACATTTTTAATATTTAAAATGGTTATTTGGTGTGGTGTCATTTACTTTACTCCCGATTTTAATTTTTTTTACCACACTAGGAAGTAATTGTTTCTATTAGTTTTGGAAATTTGAAGACCATCTTTATGTTTTGAACTACCATTTATAAATTTAAATTTTCACTTTTGGTTATATGGAGTTGTTTCTCTATCTCTCATCCAAATTTTAATTTTCTACCTCGGTCGGTGAGTCAGTTTATGTTAGTCTATGTTCCAAAACATACGATACTTCACTGTATGTCTATTCCAAAGCATTATTTGCTAATTAATCTTGAAAATAGGATTTAATTTAAAGTTAATCTATTTGAATAGTTTCATAATGACTCAAATTAACCACACCAACAGACAGTATTTTGATACTGATTTGATCATTAGTAAGTTATTGTGATGGTATATAGCTTGACACTGTTGTCTGTAAAATAAGGAGTACAAAAAAAAAGTCCCGCCTTAATATGTTGAGTATTTTTTAGCTTACTGGCTACAAACATTCACTCAGACAGACAGACAGAAACAATCGACTGTAAAGACAGATTTAGAGTATTTATAGATAAGGCACTTTACCAGTCCATGCATCGAGTCCAAGTGGATTTGGTTGAATTATATAAAGAGTATGCCATGCACTCTCATTTGTGTATTTTAGAGTTGATTAAGTTTTCAAAGGTTACAGTTTTTTTATTAAGTTATGTACATAGACAAACTCAAATTCGTTTTGAACCTTATGTATGGTAAAATTTCAGTCAACCATAGATTTATGTCAAGTTTTAGTTTAATTCATAGATATTTTTAAATCTCTTTTTGAACAAGTTAAAACAATGATCAATTTAAGGCAGCTTTATTTCATAATTATTTTAAATGTATATAGACAGTTTTTAATAATATTTACTTGCATTAAAATTAATACATTTGCACCGATAGGCACTTGGATTAGATATCACTGATAAGCCTAGTCTAGGATTGTTTTTCGGGTGAGGAGGAAGTTTGGTTTCAAATCCCAGCCGGGTGTACAAAGGCTGTTTTTTCCATATATAATTCCTCACTTTCACTCCACATGAATGTGGATATATTCCCTTCAAATTCTAGCATCCTCATTACTAATAAAGTACCCGCCTCGGTGGCATAGTTAGCTAACGCGCTAGTCGTGTTGAGCTCGACTTTCAAGGACGGGGAGATCGAGGTTCAAATCTCGGTCGGGTGAACTGGGGGGGGGGGTTTCCTAAATGATTTTTCACTCTCCCTCCACGCAAATGCGGGTTCACTTCCTCTATATTCAACCTTCCCAATTCCTAACCCATTAGAGTAATTAGTACTTAAGCATATAACCCGAAAGGTAGTAAGACGCGGTGCTAAATAATAATAATTACTAATTAATCAATATAATTAAATGAAGACACCCCGAACATATAATAAGACCAGGAGCAAAAAAAAAAAAGTAGACAGCTAATTAATAATATTTGTGGTTTTCTAGATAAAATAATTATATTCTATGGCGTGGAGAGTATTTATTTATATTCACCTATAGACGCAAGTATTAATTACCAAAAATAACCATTTAGTAACATTAATGATATATAAATAGTTGTAATTGTGTGCATATATACACATACACCACTGGCTGTGAAATTAACAGTTGGTTCATGAGATTTATTTAGATTTTTTTTAAATTTAATTGTAAATTATACTATAATCATAAATTATGAAGTGTAAAACGTGATATATTATCAGAAAAGTTACTCGGCTAAGGAAATGGGTGAGTGATGTAGACCTACTGTGTCATGAAGACCAGAGGGCCCAAGTTGTGGTGATATGTTTCGGTCCAAACATTCATCGCGGGAATTTTCCCTGTTAAGAATCGAGTGGAGCTATTATATATATATTTTATATCTATATATTATATATAAGTATATATAATATGTATAAAATATTTAATATATGTATATATACATATATTATATTTACATATCATATATTTATATATTATAATATGTATTTATATATTATAATATGCATTTATATATTATAATATGTATTTATATATTATAATATGTATTTATATATAATATACAAACATATTATATATATATAATATATATAAAAATATTTAAAATATATATTATAGATAGTTCATTAACACACAACAAAAATGGTTAATATAATATCTATAAGAAAGACTATAATATTTTCCAATTTGCTATTTTTTTAAATGTTGTGATAAAAACCTTTTAAAAAGTATAATTAAATGTTTTGTTTACTAGCCTACTTTTTTTAGGATAATTTGATGAATAAAGTGGGTAACTTGCAGGACTCTGCTAAGAACTGTTTGCATAATAGAGAAAATGATTGATCTTAGTGAGAGGTGACTATAGTTGGAAAACTATTGCTGCTTCAGGTATATGGATGGAATTTCACTTCTGTGTGAGCCAACTACAAAAAGATCTCTCACCATCTAAATGAAACTACATTCCTAGCTCTTTCTTTTTTCTTCCTAGAGCCCCCCCCCCCCCCCCCCTTTCTTCCACCTTTCCATCTTGATGTAATTTCGGGAGAATGTCACCTGAACCACTAATAATTTAATTAACACCAGAACAATTATGTATCCTATTTGTTTCGAATTGCAATCAAAGACTAGCAATTAACAACAGAAGGCAACTTTCGACCCTTTATCTCAGGTTCAACTATAAAAAAAAACTCTGAGAACAAATGAGCGGTGTTGTTATTTCATTGAAAGAAAGATGGCAATTTTTAAACTTGGCTATGAAAAGGTAAAAGTGCAACATTGTGCGCAGTGACCAGCAGGCACTAACCCTAGACACTATCTACTCTTCAAATAACCTTTTAGTGAATATAAATAATGGTCTGTAAGCTAGCTAATCTTGAGAAAAGGTCATGATATTTAGCTTCCATCGATCAATATTGACAACAATTATAAAATGTGGCATCCTCAGAGCACGTACCTTGTCGTATAAATACATACATTTAAATTTAGTTGCTATTTTAATGGTTAATAAAGGTTCTTTAAATGGCGGTTTTGCTATATATGTTACTGCCACCCCCACCCACCGTCACCATACCACCATCCTGCTCTTGAGAAAAGAATGAGCTATTCTTTTTCTTTTATTCACAAAATGTCTCACTTCCCCTCTTTCCCCAACCCACTTGCAATAATTAATGCTTTCAAGTTTGTTGGAGATGTCATCAGAGACATCTAGCGATAGAACTTTACACTCCATATCTAAAGAAATTTCTATAAAAGCAATGTTATTTTTAAAAAATTGACTATTTATCATCTAAATGCGCCAATAAAATCTAAAATATCAAATATGTAGCTCTATAGAAATTACCAAACCTAGGTTGAAGTGTTTAGTTCCAAAATAAAGTTATTGAGTTGATTGTGGTTGTGTTCTCTGATGGCTCGTGACTTAATTGTTCACATAATTATAGCTGACGATTTCTGCACGTCCATCATAGACTCCACCTTAAAATATGAGTGAAGAATGACCCTGGGCACGGGGACAATTCCTGGATAGCTCAGTGGTTAGAGCATTGGCGTACTAAGCCAAAGGTCCCGGGTTTGATTCCTGTGTCCAGGTGGCATTTTTCAATTTAAAGAACTTGATATCAAGATGTGGATATAACCATAACAAATATAATATCCTTGCTATTTAATCCATCATGATATATGGATCATAATCCTTTATTTTCTCTGTTCAACACATTACAGCTCTGATGTATTCTTTCTCATGTTATTACACACACAACATTTCTAAATTGTAATTGGCCAATTGGTAGAACAATTTAATCTCCTATTTATCATTGAATTAATATATGTAGTAATAACATGTTCACCATATGTGGTAAGTGGTATATGTGTTAAAAATGTCTTCCTTAGACCATTGATTAATTTTACTAGATATTAATATTTTTTATTTAGCACCGTGTCTTACTACCCTATATATTAATAAAGCCAATAAAATGACTAATAACTCAAACTCATTGAGCAATGTGAAAATCAATGAAAAAATAGTTAGTGTTAATTTGTGGCATTTACTGATTAATTGACACATTCATAATTTAATTTAAGACAGTGGCGGCTCGTGACCAAAAGATAGGTGGTGCACAATACAGATATTCTAAAATATGGCATATACACTTTTAATATATTGTTTTATTTATGCTAATATTTTACAGCAGTACAGGGGTGTGTGAAGCTTCGAAACGTCGATTTGGCTTCGAAACAAATATAGGATTTGACTTTTGAAAGAAAAATCCATATTATACAATTACAAAGTTTTGACAATAAAAATATTGAAGCTAAAATACCAAATTTATAGTCAATTATAGACATTCTGAGCTGTTATGTACATTACAAATAAACATTCATTTGAAAAAAATAAAAAATAATTGACCACACCTACATTATTACAATCTTTTACTTTACTGGTGCAATCATAAATAATTAAATACCTTAGAATAAAACAAGCACATAATAAATGAAAACATTATTTACAAAACACCCAACAATTTAAACTTAAAGCCTCAAGCTACCTTAAATAAAAACTCAATTTTCTTTCTTTAGATTTTGCGAATTTCTCAATGACTTTAGAGTTTAAGTCTGAAATGTTCATATTAAAGTTTCTCTCGGTAGACAGCATGGCAAAAGCTGACAACCTTTCCAGGTGCATACTATTTCTTAAAAATGTTTTGACACTTTTAGTGTAGAAAAACATCTTTCTGATTCTGCTGTTAGCATAGGGATTGTTATAATAATATTTAAAAGTTTTAAGCATTCTTCAAAAATTTAACTTAAATTGTTTTCATTTATAAATAAGAACAAAGTTAAAGCTGGCGCCGGTTCAATTGTAGCTATAAGCCTATGTTTAATGTAATATCTCTTTTCTATTGTATCCATGCACTTGATAAGTTCTTCTTTGTATTCACAAACTGTGTTTACTGTTTGATAATGAAAGTTCCATCTTGTAGTTGCTGATCGTGGTAAATGCTTACCCACAACTTCATCTAAAATCGCTGTTATTTGAGGGGAATTAGAAAAAAATGTACAAAATCCTCCTAAACTGGTGAAAAATATACGGACAATGTGATTAATTGAAGCTGCATTTGACATTATTAAATTTAGTTGATGTGCATGACAGTGAACATAAGCAGCGTTAGGATAGCTCTGCTTTATTTTAGCCTGAACACCATTGAGAGATCCACTCATAACTGAAGCACCATCATATGTTGTGCTAATAATTTACGGGGCTCTTTCTCTACATGTTGATCTATTTCCTCTTTGAGACAATTTGACAAAGACGCAGTGTCATGAAATGGGGGGTTTGCATAGCTCCAAAATCTTTCCACTGGTTTTCTATTTACTATATACCGGTAAATTATTACCATTTGAAAAGTAGACGAGATATCAGTTGTTTCATCAGCTATAACAGCCAAAAAACTAGCATTCTTAATTTCTTTTGAAATTTCTTAGTGGCAAATAACCAGCATGCATTGAAGTATTTCATTCTGAATTGAACTAGAGGTGCCTTCAAAAACTGTAGACTTTTCTAAATGACCTTTCAAAGCATCATCCAACTTGGCACTGAAATTGACAAGTCCATAAAATACTCCAGGGTTAGAATACGAATCAGTTTCGTCACGACCTCTAAGGGCCAATTCGAAAGCGCCACAGAATCGAATACAGTTTAGGATAATATTTAAAACATACCTGTTGTTAGTCACTTTTTATTGTGAAGCTCGATAGCTCTGCAGTAGCCAGAATCTAACTGTGATCGTATGTTGGTCTTGCCAAGTACAGCCAAATCTAAAGAAATGTTCTTGTGTAACAATGGTATTTCATGCTTTTTAATTCGCTCACTTAAATGGTTAAAATCAGTCATGCCTAAATTCGTCCAAGATAAGTCACCACCAAAGAGTATACAGGAAACCAGAACAATGCATTTTTTACATTACACCCACATAGTCATGCATATTTTTTTGTAAGTTTCTATGTTGAATTTTCTAGTAAACTCTAGGTTTTTAGGTTTGTTAGTTTTTCTAGAACAATATTTGGTGTCTGTCTACCAAGTTTTTTAATTTATTTAATTTATTATTTTTCTTCTTGAGTAGGCCTACACAAAGATTTTTTTTTTGCAAAATATTTTGCACAGAATTAATTTCGATATTAAAGAAAAAACTCTAAAACAATTATTATGAACTCTAACAACTATTTACATGCACTAAGTTTTTTTTTTTGCAAAATGTTTTGCTCAAAATTCTCTTTGATATTTAAAAGAAGCACTAAAACAGTAAATTATTATGAACTAATTAACAACTATTTACAAAAATATTGTAACTGGTGGTAACGCTTTAGTTGATGAAAACAAATCGCAAGTTCGCTATCAAGCTGCGCACCAGGCCATGTGTTAATGGTCCACTTTAAAACTAACTTGCAAGGTCAATAACCTCTCTTCTTCTCGATGTGCATGCTCAGATTGTTGCATGCCCCTGGAGTTTAGTAGAAGTACTAGTCAGTAGCAGTCAGGAAAACAAGTAGAATAGTAAATAGAATGAAACACGCAAGAGCATAGCCGATTTTAAGAAATATATTCTAAAAAAAATATCAATTCATTATGAAATGTTATTATTTAAATTAAATAATATTACATAATATTTTGTGTGGAATTATAAGTGGTGCACTTGCACCTGCGCATTTAAGGAGGAGTCGCCACTGATTTAATATATGCTTACATAAAAACAAACTTAAATTATCTTTGTGACAATAATTACCATTTTCAAAATACTTTTATGTTTAGATAAAGTCTCTACTACAAATTTTATCGTTCATGTTTTAACATAATTTTATTATTCAAATAAAATATAACAATGTATTTAAATCAATTTATAAAGGACTTTGAAGTAAAATATTCATATTATTTTGCTAACATGCATTATCTCTATAAATTTACACACATTTCATCCCACCATTTATATCATATCTCTCTATTTTTTTCCACAGATGAAGACAAGGGCAACTGCTTCTATTGTGGAACCGCTTCTTCATCAAAATGGCACTCAGAATGTCGTAAACTATTTCTTGGTGGAATTGTTGCTGCATTTTCATGTAACTTTTGTAAAATGAAATTTAAAGGAAAACGTAGCCTGACATACCATAAAATGACCCATACTGGAGATGGTGTAATTTGTGGGTTTTGTGGGAAACTTCTATTTGGTAAAAAGTCAGTTAGCTACCACAAACAAAAACACACTAATCACAGATCTCACAAATGTTCAATTTGTTTTAAAGCTTATCACAGTAATCATTACTTATTGGAACACATGAATATTCATACTGGGCAGACACAAAAGTATTTGTGTCACACATGTGGACTTCTTTGTTCAAAAACTCGTTACTACACACATATCAGAATGCATTCAAATGTAAAAGATTACATTTGTGACAAATGTGGCAAGTCTTTCACAAGATATAATAAACTAAATAGTCATTTGATATCACACAGTTCAGATATTAATTATAATTGTGCAGTGTGTAACAAGGGGACTAAAACTAGAACACTGTTAATGCATCATATTAAAACTAAACACCCACAAACAATGGGACTACCAGAAACATTGGGATGGCCTCAAAAGTTCCCCTGTTCCATTTGTAATAAGAAACTTAGTAGTAAAAACACTTTAACTATGCACATGCAAATGCACAGGGGGAAAAAAACTATCAATGCAAAATCTGCAGCAAGAGGCTTAGTACTAAAACTGGTTTAACTATGCACATGCAAATGCACAAAGGGGAAAAAAACCATCAATGCACAATCTGTGGTAAGAAATTCTTACACAAACTATATCTAATGAAGCATTCAATATCTCATACAAGAGAAAGAAATTACAAATGTGATTTATGTGATAAGACTTACATGTATCCAAATGATCTGGCTAAACATAAGTTGAGTGTTCATAGCAAGAAGAAAACAAAAAAGAAAAACAAATAAACATTGCTCATTAGCTTCCCTAAAGCTTTAGGTATTCATCAAAAGATAACATCAGTTGTGAGAAACAGATTGGTTCTGAATGCGGGGTGAGCTTGGCACACCAGAAGGGTCCTATCCTTGAGCTGCTGGAATACTTGCTTCATTGTCGAGGAGAAACATATAACTGCATCTTGCCCTTCTTATCGTTTGTATCCGATCAGTGCAGCGAGAAATGGCCTTTAAGTGATCAGTTTGAAGGGGAGAAAACTATGGTCCAAATTGATTATGTCTAGGAATCGCTTCAAACCTCTTAGGCTGGCAGATTCATCAAAAGACAATATCACTTGCACTTCCAGCCACTAGTGAAAATATGGAATCCCAAAAAACTCACCTTACTTGCCCTCCAAATACTATCAAGGGGTTGATGATGCCATAATCTTGGAGATACTGAAGAATTGTGCGTTAACATTCCTGATGCTGCTCCCTGATTTCTGACACCACCAGAATATCATAAGTAGACAAAACAAATTCCATTTCTAAAGCACATGATTCATAAAATGCTGGAAACTATGTATGTAGCCCAAAAATCACGAGAGAAAACTCAAATAGTACAAAAAGGGATAATTATTGCAGTTTTTTGTCCTCTTCTTGAAATTTTTGTTGATACGCTCTCATCGAATCAATATTAAAAAAAAACACTTTCCCTGTAAAAACTGTGTACAGTCCTTAATGCATGACATGGGGTTCCTAAGCTGTTGTGGTAGCATTTAAATTGCAGAAATTTACACATGAACGCTAATCTCCCTCTTTTTTGGGTACTAAGTGCAACAGACCCGCCCAGGGGATACGAGAAAGATGACAAAAACTTTGTTGCATCATGAACTCAAAATATTTTTTCACGGTCACTCACATCATGTGTAAGCCACCAAGGATGAGCCTGGGGTTTCAATAAAATGTTGGGCACTGCTTGGAGATGATCCAAGAACTTGTCATATCAGGAAATTCCTTCAACAACTCCCGGAAAAGTACATCTTTGTTATCTCATATACAAGATGAAGTCAAAGATCTGTGAACAGTTCAAAATGCTGTAGACAATTTGCTTCAATGATAGGCTTTGGTAGCTGCACGATCTAAGATGTTACTCTTGCAATATATTAGACTGCCGGGAGGGCAAATCAAGGTTCAAATACTGGTATAGCATACGAAGGTTTTTTCTTAAAATGGTTTTCCACTCTCCCTCCATGTAAATTCGGGTATATTTCCTCTAAATTCAACCTTCCTTATCCATAATACATTAGCATAATTAGTAAAATAAATATGCAAATAACCCAAACAAGTGCTAAAAGATGTGCTTATCAACATTGATCTAAATGAATGCCCATTGGTGCCTACATGCAACCCTAAATTAGTTCAAATAAACGAGAGCTGTATGTATGTAGATGATACCCGTAAGTATTATAAAATGTTAACTTGGAAAATCATAGATGTTTGACCTTGCTTAGGCCTGGTACGCCACACCACCTCGCGCTTACAGTAAACACCGTGGTTATTGTTACCTGGATTGAGTTATTGGAATGTAACTTCAACACTAAAATTGAATAAACTTTTCTGAAGCTATTTCATAGTTTTATTGGTTAAATTAAGTAAACAAACACCCAGTAAATATGCCCTACCCGAATAGTCTATAAAGGCTTTCTTGAGAGGTAAACAATGTCCCATAACAAAAACAAAAGCTTTTTAGCCATTAAAACCTGGACACTTGACAGTTACTTGTTACAAATACATTCAACGTTCACAGCTTGGACTATCTCGCTCTGAGCTGAGGTTTGAGTCAGACTGTGACAGACGCGGGAATTGAACTACTGCTCACCCGGGCGGTGCCAGAGCTATACTCCTAGTGGCCTCTATCTCAGGCAAGGCTGCTATGCCCTAGTGACGAAATGGTGAAGTAAGAATGTAGACAATTCTGGACCAATTTGAGTTTTAACTTACAAAATATGACATGGACAGTCACCTTAAACACAAATATAAATATTACAAATTATGTAATTGATTAATTTAAATTTATTCAAATCAACACAGTTTGAACTAGTATGTCTTAGATCTCATGTCCTTATTATGAATCATTTAACACTTTAAATAAGATGTAGAGTGCATGCTGCATGTGGTTTTACAAATTAATTAGGACAGGTTTACCATTTTGTCATAAAAATTAACCAAAGTTTTGATATTGATTTATTAAATATTTATGATGTGTGATAGTCAGGAATAATGAAAGGAAATTCCCGTCCAAAAAAGGGGTTGGAAAACAATGCGTGGCCAGACCAGTGATATTAGGGTCAGTTGCATGCTGACAGGTATAAGGAACTTAGCTTTGATCATCGGTTGTGACCAATGATAACATAGCTTGGCCAACTTTTCTTCAGTGGATTTACTAATATTATGTAGTTCGTGAACCACTAGGTCACCTACTTTATAAGGTATCAGGTTCTGATGGAAATCGTATCTTCAAGCAACCATTTTCCTCTCTTTTTTTATATCGAGAGTTCCGGGTAATATTTCCAAATATAAATTGATGGGAGAAATTTGATCATACACACAAGCTAAGACAGCTTTATTTGTGGTGCTTTCATGACAAGCCCCATTAAATGCTATTTTCATTGACATGAGGTGCCCATCTCGCTCTCTTTGGTAAATATTATGGATTGCAATCAGAGCTAATTTGTGATTTCAGGGTGGTCAAACAAATAAATGAGAACCCTCTTGAGGGGTAAAATAGCGACACTACTATACAAAATGATGTTTCTACATTTCTGGGCTTGTTTGGCCCTTAGACATGTTGCACTCCTCTACTCTTCTCCATACTTTGGCTTACATTCCTCTAAAAAAACTTATCCTAGATAAGGAACCTTCCACTTCATTATTGACGCCATTATTGACCTAGGGGAATGGAGCTTGGCTACCTAGTTCCCAATTTTCCCGATTTGCCTTGGGTGTTTTAATAACCAATACAAAGCTTGATTGTTGATATACAGGTCAAAAACAAACAAGGTACACCCTAAATTTGTTGAGGGCAAAAAATATCCTGTGGGCCTCAAACTCGAAAGTTGAATAGTTTTGTTTGTGTGGGTGAAATGTTCTTCTTGTGTAAGTTATTGGTTGTAGAGAGCTTTCAATTTTCTGTCAAAGCACACACAGCCTCAAGGCCGCTTGAACAGGTGTTAGTTCTAAGAACAAATTTCTTATTTAAATCCACCATTCTCCATACTGGAGGGCCAGACAGAATGCGCGCTCCAGCAAGTCGGAACGTGGTTCAAAAAGGAAAGTCGTTGATTTGTTTAGTGTGTAAGTGTGATGCGTTTTCAATTACTTTAGTGAATAATGAAAATTTCCGATACTAACCCTTGAGTGGGCGCGCTGTAATATTTAACACAAGCAGGTGCGTGAGGTACTTTATACGCCACTTTATTTTCATGGTGCTATTGATACATGTAGGCCTATGAACAAAATAATTTGTTTTATGGTATGTTTTATTTTAATTGGATCCATTTAAGCCTATTACATAAATATTGTATTAATAACCAAACATATTGATAAATATTGGTATGTATATGATAAAAAATAGAAAAAGGCTTGATATTTAGCAAAATATTTTTTATGAAAGTTACATACTTAGGCATTACTGTTTTTGGTAAGTACTGGTTATTATTTTGCTAACTAATACTTCTACAGATAACAATGTGATTGAAAGTACAATACAAATATAATAATAATGATAATTTAAAATCATTAATAAATTAAAAAATATGATGTTTTTAAAAAACTAAACATTATTAAGAATCAAAATCAGTCTCATTTATGTTGTTACACTCATCACATGTGTACGCTATATGAACATGATTCTTACATATAAATTGTTTGCATGTTCCACATTTTATTGTGGTGACAACATCTTTTGATCGACCACATAACACACCTTCCTCGTTTCTTTCTGGATAACTTTTTGCCATCATCTTCACGCTTCATAGTATTTACATACTTTCTGAGAAAGGCTGATAATTTAATTGGGAGCGACTTTATTTTAGCTCTTTCTTCAAGGTGAGGCTTCATCATAGTCAAAGCTAGCTTTTTCAAAAATATTCATCTGGCTGTAAAATGTTGAGATGTTGAAGAGTATAAAATTGTGCATTGATGCCAGCTATATTTATCAATGAATAAAATACTCTCATAGGCCATCGTCGTGTAATACTTGCAACATTGTATACACTACACATTTGATCCACTGTATCTATTCCTCCCTTTGACTTGTTGTAATCCATTATTATATCTGGTTTTTATAGTGTCATCATTGATAGTTGGTGAATCATGCATTGTAGATAATAAAATGACAGCCTTGTTTTTCTTGAGCATATAGGATGTGATTGTCATGTTTTTCTGAAATCCAAATATGGACGAACCCACTTCTCGATTTTTATTTGCCTGAAATTCATAGGGAATCTCTCTTTTGTCTTTTCTGAGAGTACCAACACAAGTTATTTTCTTTTCTAAAAAGAGATTTTGCCAAGGTATAGCTGGTATACTAGTTATCCACTGTAAGATTTCGATTTGATCCTTCAATAACTGAAACCAATCTATTTAAAATGTCAATTGGCTTATTTGACAATAGATACGGTCGGGCCTTCTTCTTGCTTACCACAATACACTTCTAAATTATGGACATAACATGTATTTGAGTCACAAATTGCAAAAATTTTTATCTCGTATTTTGCAGGTTTATTTGGAATATATTGAACAAAACTGCAGCGCCCCCGAAATGCTTCCAGCTTCTCATCAGTGGTGACATGAGTACCCATATTATACGTGTTCTTACAATTCAGTACAAATGCATCCAAAAATGATCTCACAGCAGCTAGCTTATCTATTTTTCTTCGGTCATTTCTTGTATCCTTATTGTCAAATCGTAGAGAACGAAGCAAGAATAAAAATTGCTTGTAGCTCATATAAGCTCTTAGAATCTGTATTCCAATCCCATCTGAAGCCCATAATTCTTTGACATTAGTGTGATGTCCCTTTTTGATACCAAGAAGGTAGAAACACCCCAATAATGCCATAGTCTCAGCTCTTGACGTTTCTTTTCCGTCCCTGTCCCTAGAATATGGTGCCGTCAATTGTCTTTTTGAACTATGCATATTTGTAAATTTTACAATGTCATCTATCATTATCATATCATTAATTTTATGTTATGCCGATATTTCATTTTTTATATTCCTTGCAATAAGTTTGGGACCAGGCGATACTTTGACTATGTTTTTTCTGTTAATTTTTCCTTTCTTTGAAAAGTCAGTTTTTCTCCAAGTACATTCTCTATCTTTTCCGGTAAAATAATCTTTATTTGTTGTAGTTTTACTTTCTTCATCTGAAGAAACACAACTCACTATTATGGTCACTTTGAATTAAACTTTCTTCTTCAGAATCAGCACTATCAAAATATTTTTCGTCATATGACAGCTCCTGCAATATTTTGCAGATTTCTTCGGGAGACATCATTCTAAATAAATAAGAATTCATTTGAATTTATGTCTATTAGATTTTACAATTTATAAAACCAATTGGTTATATCAGAGTAGTGAATAAAAATAGAATTTTTTTAGGCCAAAACAAGATGTAAATTCAATAACTATACATTATATAACCTTGAAAGGAATCGAACACAAGCTTCTTAGCTCTATAGAAATAAAAAACAAAAATACCCAACAAATCGTTATAATGAGATTTGCATAGAAATGTATTCATTTATGAAAAATTAATTAAATAAATAATTAAATATATAAACTTACATGACTTGAGCGGGCGCGTGGGTTATGATATACCCTAGTAATACTTTCTTTCAAATAAATTCAATTTTCAGATGCACTAATTTATTTCACTGAACACCAACCATACTGACCGATAGTCAAGGTTACACTGAAGGAATAGACAGAGCAAGACAGACGCCTGACAGTGCTACCACACCCCCAAAAAAATAAAATTGGAGTTCTCTACTCCAGCACGCCCGCTTGAGGGTTAAAAAACTGAATTTTGGTTCTTTATCATTAGAATTTTAAAATAAAAAAGAATGAAAGGCCAGTAATCAAATCCTACTTAAGAAACACCATGCTTTGGCCATGCTATCTATAGAACAGTCAATGATTCGCAAGATAGTACTAGACAAAACCCAATATTAGATTTTTCTTTCAAACGATAAACTTACTAATACACTAATTCTTAAAGTATAATGTTCAAGATAGTGTTAAGAACCTATTTATATATTTTTTGTTTACTGGTGTGTGTGTGTGTGTGTTTGAATTTCACGATGGACAATATTCGACTTAGAACCAAGTGAGTTGTTTTACTTTTATATATAGCTTTTATTTATTTTTATTAACTTTATCCTTTTTAATACTTTTTATAGTGTAGTTTGCCAGCTAAATATAGGATGGTATAAGGTTGATATAAGATAAGCTGTTGTCTACCCAATTTAACATCTTTTAAGAAAGTGCCCTCCCTTAAGGTTTACTCATGAGCCGCGACTGAATAAAAGTTTTAAAGAGAATAAATATTTAGCTTTCAATTGGTATAGTAGATTTGTAAGTATTTTGGAGTCCAAATGTACGTAGTTAAATCAAGTAGCTTCAATTGCTATAGAAAAATTTGTAAGTATTGTGGGGTCCAAACATATGTAATTAAATCAAGTAGCAATGTTTAGACCAAAATGAGACACTTTAAAACGTAAAAGAAACTTGTAATAAGCTACGATGAAATTAAATGGGATTTTTTAACCAAGATATATTTTTAACTTTACAGTGAGCTGTTACTTCAACCAGAAACACAAAACAATTATACTCACTATAATGCATGAATATTATTAAGTTATTATATTTATATTTAATAAAATCTATTTTTTAATTATTAACATCGCATTTTTCTGTGAAACCCTATGTTTTGTATAGTCTCTATTTTCTTAAAAGCGTTGTATGACGTTCCCATTTCTATTAATAAATAATTAAGAAAATAAAGAAATAAGAAACCACATCAAAAAGGAATATCAACAAAAAAAAATTCTACAAACAATTTTTTCTAAATGTAATATTTTGCATACAATTGAAACAAAAAAATCCTGACAAGAGAAAATAAATTTGTGCCCTAATTAATTGCATGTTATTAAAAAACTACTTTGTAATATAACTAGTTTCTATAAAATATAGATTTATGATTTAGTAACACACATTTATCGGCAACTTTTCAAAATCTCCAGCTGTCAACACCTCGTCAACTGACAACTTGATAAAACAAAAGTATCCATTGGTTGTTTACGACTTAAGTTCTTGTAAGCCCTGCCTAGTAATATGAGGCACTAAATAAACAAGCAGAAAGAGTCAAGCAGGGGTGGGTTGGGGTAGGTCATGTGAGAACCCTTGCTTGCTTATTTGCTTGCCTGACTACGACCGTGGGAACATCCTTCGGACCCAAGTACAACAACCGAACATCTCCACACACATATTTCGTGGTAATACAAACAATGTACAATCCAATTTTCACAGGTAGGGTCTTTTAGAAAATACCAACATATTTGTTGCAGCAATTATTGAAATAATTTTACTGTTTTACTAGTGCCATCTTAAGGCCGTTTCACACGTGTTTCCTACCGTGTCGTGTCAGATCTAGCGAGTGTTTGGCCAAACCACGTGTGAAACAGCACTCACATGGACGGTTGTCCACCGCGTGTTTTCATTTGTAACTTTGCTCCATAGTGCAAGGCTATATCCAAGTCTTGGTCCTCACCCCAGCCCGTGGGGGCTGGAAGCCGGGAAATTGATACTGAGGATTGGATTTGTGAAGTAAAAACACGGATTGAAAGTTGTGAAGACGGGATGGACATTAGAAATTAATTGGAAAATCTGGAAGGATGCCGCCTTAATTTATTAAATAACGGATGAAACGCACCCTCAGTCTATCGCACATAGTTTAATGGGTGAACCCAAAAAAAGGTTGTTTTTTTTCTTTTGGTATAATAAATACGCTACAATCAGTGGCGCACCAGGGGAGAGGCAAATAGGGCAGTTTGCCGCCCCCCCTTACGCCCCCAAAGAACTCAAGCTAACTTTCAAAAATTGGCCAGTAAAGAACCAATCTAAATATCTTCAGGAGACTGCAAATTTTCAAAAAAATTGCCAGATTAGGACCATACCAAATGGCTTTTAGGGGCATGTAGTTTTCAAAAAAATCTTTAGGCAGAAACCATTTCAAATAGTAGCAGAGCATCCAGTCAAAAAAATTAAAATCTGAGGGAAGACTACTATAATATCTTCTAGAGGAAACTAATTTTTTTTTAAATCTCCGAACAATGACTACTTCAAAAATCTAGGATAATTTAAATTTTTTAAATTTTCAAAGAAAAGACCTCTCTAAATATATTTTAGGTGGTTCAATGTTTCTTGCTACATTTTCCTGGAAATGATTCTCTGACTCACCTTTGGGTTGGAGGGCAAAACTATTTATTTTTCTAACTGCCACTTCCCCTTAAACAAATAGGGTTACGCCCTCCACTGATTCTTCTCTTGGAGTAAATCACTAGAAGTGTCACAGTTTGTGAGGAATCGCTGCCCTTAGTTACCGTAAATAGAATTGAATTAGCGATCATAGTAATTTAGTAGTCATACATTTTCTTCACCTTTAGTGTTTCTGGAGCTGTGCCCACTAACCCCCGCTCCCCCAACTTCTCCTCAGAAATGTAATTATGGACACAACCTTGATTGTGTGCTCTCCCTCTCCCCCCTAAAGAACCTGTGTCTACCTCTGACCTTCTCAGCTACCTTCATTGTGTGAACACACTAGCAAGCTGCCGACTGCGCTGGAGCTTTTCCATTATTTTTGTAAGTGGTGATTCATTCTTTACGTCGCCAAACCACGCGGTAGAAATCGTTATGTGTGATAACGTGTTGTAGTAGTAGACCTACGCGCGATAAGGATACGGCCATGTGAATCACAAACTACAAAACATGTAGGATCTCCAGCACAGTGCAGTCAGTATATAGTTTGCTGGAGTGTCCACACAATGGAGGTGAAAATAGAACAAGCAATTATAGCATATATATTACAACGAAGAAAACACAGAAAAAAACAACTTTTTGGGTTCATCCACTTAACAGTGTGTGATTGACTAAGGGTGCATTTCACCTGTTATTTAATAATTTGAGGCAGCATCCTTCTACATTCTTCAATTATTTTCGAATGTCCATCCCGTCTTCACAACTTGCGTCCAACAAAATTGGGCGTGTTCAAATCAAAGCCTCGGTATCAATTTCCTGGAACGTTGAAATCAAGCCGACGCCACAACCAGGGGCGGATCCAGATCATTTTCATAGGGAGGTCATAATTATAAATAACATAGTTACTTACAAGGTTAGATTTGTCGTGCGGCAATCTTGTGACCGTTCCGAAACCGAGTGAACCACCGAGAGCCCCCAGTGCGCCCGTAATTAGTGTCCAGAATTCTCGAGAGGCAGCGCTAGGCTGAGAAGGGCTATTAAGCCCAACACTTTACAATAAAAGGGACCAAAAGACGATCCAGTGACAGTAGCGGGACGGGAATGTATATAGGTTAATTAAGACTAATTCTAAGAGTGTATATATGTATGTGTTTAATATAAGTTATAGTGTAAGACTAGGGAGGAGGGTTGGGCCCAACCTCCTCCCCACGGATAAAAACCGTTGATGTATGGATGGCACAAAAATAATAAAACAGAAAGGCAAGGACAAACAAGACAACCAAAAATCATGTAGTTTCTCTCTGCGTACACTCTTTTTTTACAACAACCCTACTAACCTACCTATAGCGCTCAGAAACATTCGGGCAGCCACACTCCCTCTGTTCCAGCGCTCATGAAACATTCGGGCAGCCACATAAGTACCACTCCCGACATTCGACTACCTTTAAGCCCCCTCCTCCACCTTACCATCATCTCCACAGAAGGAAGAACAACAAGATGGCGCCCAACGTGGGGCCACTTCTCCTGAACCGAAGAAGAGAAGAGTGATCGGCTGAAGCCGTCAGAGAACACCACGCCCAAGAACTCACCAATTTTCCGAGTTAAGAAAAACTCGGTGGCGCCCAAACACTAAAAAAAAAAAAAAAAATGCCTAGACGTACCCGACATCAGTGCGGCAGTCCCACCTGCCCCGGAAGAGGAGAAAGAACAATCTACTGTGATAAGTGCGAGGACTGGTATCACTTCCTCTGCTTAAACTGGGAAGAAAAAGACAGAGATACCACCGGGCTCCAATTCATATGCCAACCCTGCAATGAAAAGACGGCCGCCGAGCACGACGAACTTGAGGAATTCCGCCGAAAGGCAAACCAATCCCCGCCATACTAGCCACCAGTCCCCCACAGCCCACCTTCCAGCCTATTCTCCCAGGATTCTCAGGCTTGGACCACGAAGATCCGGCAGCATTCCTGCGGACGTGGGAAGCAATCCTCCAGGACAGCAACACACCCAAGGAGCTATGGATAACGCTAGTGAAGGAAAGATTGAACCAAGACGCCGCGCAGTGGTGGAAATATTACGAGGGATATTTCAACACTTGGGAAGAACTTCAAAAAAGGCTCCAAGAACGATTCGACTCTCCACCACTGAGAGTCAAACTTCAAGCGAAGCTATATGGAGAAGCCCAGACCACCGGGGAATCTACCGACCACTTCATCCTAAGAAAGATGAGGCTGTACAAGCGCTTCTTCCCCACCGCTCCCGACGAACAATTTCTCCCCCTCATAAGTGAACTCCTCCACCCCACCATCCGGCCATTTATCACCTCCGTCCCACCCACTTCAATAGACCAATTACTGGAAAGAGCTCAGGCAGTGCAACGAGATATACTCCCATCAGCCTCTCACGAACAACCCAAACCTCTTCCTCTAGGATCATTCCGAAATCCCAGACCCCCTCCTCAATGCCATTTCTGTCCTGCCCAGCATTTCCACAGAGAGTGCCCCGTACTCCTCGCCAGAAGAACCACGGACAGACCACGTGACGCCCAAACTACACAGCCAAGTACGGGAAACGGAACCAGGGGATGAAAACATGGCCGAACTCATCTCCGGCACAGCAGGCCATACTCAGCAGTGGACCGCCAGCCAATTTACCCCGAATCCCAGTTCGCACGCCCTCAAGAGAACTTCGAGCCGTCCTAGACTCCGGAGCATCGCAGAACTTCGTCAGGACCTCAGCCCTCGACTCTCGCACACGGGAACAGATGGTCACGGCACCCACCTCGGTGTCCCTAGCCAAGGAAGGAACAGAACTGAATATTCGAGGCCACTGCCAGCTCCCTATAGAGATAGGGCATAACAAAATGGTCATTAAGTGTCTAGTCGCAGATGATCTCGTGGAAGAAATCCTTCTGGGTCATACGTGGCTCACCGAACAAGAGGTAATTGTGGATTACCAGCGCGCCTGCGTACTATTCGGAAAAGAGCAAAGAGAACAACTATATTGGGTCGCGAAAGGACCAGAGAAGGTCAGCAACTTCAGCACCGAAGAAGTGAGACAGAGCTTTCCCCCAACACTACAGATCCACCTCTTTCAAGTCATCAAGCAGCACCAGAAGGCATTCGACATCTTCAATCCCCAAAACCAAACCAACTGCACACAACATCAGATCCGCCTGAAGAACGACCGCCCCATCCGAGGACCCACCTACAAATATTCGCTTCAGAAGAAACAGATAATTCAGAACCAAGTCGAAGAAATGCTCAGAGACAATATAATAGAATCCAGCACGTCCCAGTACCAAGCACCTATAGTCATTGTCGAGAGAAAAGAAAAAGCTCCTAGGTTCTGCATTGACTACCGGCTACTCAACGCGGCTACAGAAGAAGAGAATAGTCCACGAATTCACATCCCACAGTTGCTTCAAGAGATAGGTCCAGCCAAAATCTTCAGTACCTTAGACCTCAAATCCGGGTACTGGCAGATCCCATTAGACCCGGCAAGCAGGCACCTCACTGCGTTCAGCACACCCAATGGAGAAACTTATCAATTCAAAGTCATGCCCTTCGGATTAAAAGGAGCACCGGGGACGTTCCAAAAAAATGATGAGCCAGCAGGTCTTGGCAGGATACCAAGGAAAATTCTGTTTCGCCTACATGGATGATATTATCATATTTTCCAACTCTTACGAAGAACATCTCGAACATCTAAAAAGGGTCTTAGAACGGTTAGAAATATACCGACTCACATGTGCCATGAAGAAGTGTGAGTTCGGGAAAACCACACTCAGCTACTTGGGACATATCATCTCTTCAGAAGGAAATAGCCCAAACCCCGAACAGCTCAAAGTGATCCAAGAATACCCCACCCCCAAAACAAGGCGGCAACTCCAACAATTCCTCGGGACGTGTAACTGGCTACGAGAATTTGTCCCAAACATGGCCGATATCACCAGCCTACTCACCACCAGAGCAGGAGCAACTCAGAAATGGAAATGGGGCACTCCAGAGCAAAAAGCCTTTGAACAGACAAAAGAAGCATTTAAACACATCCAAGCCCTGCACCGACCCGACCCTGAGAGAACCTTCTGCCTTCAAACAGATGCCAGTGGAACAGGACTAGGTGCGGTCCTGTACCAAGAAGTAGAAGGACACCGGAAGATTATTTCCTATGGTAGCGCTAAGCTATCACCCGCGGAACGCCGATACCACAACAATGAGCAAGAATGCCTCGCCATAATATGGGCAATCAAAAGGTATCAGATATACCTCGACAAACCATTCACATTAAGAACGGACGCGAAATGCCTGACATGGCTAAACAAAATGAAGGACGGCAGATCAAAGCTAACCCGTTGGTCTCTGCTACTGCAAGAGTACAGCTTCACGGTCCAACACAGACCAGGGAAGGAGAACGAGCTCCCAGACGCTCTATCAAGGAACCCGGGAGAAGATTCCACGGAAGAGAACACCCGAGAGTGGAGCCGGATGATGCCCCCAGAAACTCCCATCCCACCGCCCGAATCACTCCGCCTCCTCACCTTACCTTCCACCCCGACACTACCAGAGAAGGTCATCAAGGCCCAACACACAGACCCCTACATCCAGAAACAAATAAGACGGTTGGAAGACATCGCAAGAATCCCCGTCGACGAATGGTCCAGAGACGAAAGGCTCCATGCAGCCAGATTCACTCAGCGAGACGGTGCATTGTTGTATAGAGACTATCCAGAGCAAGCGATGAAGATTGTAGCCCCACCAGCAGTGAGAAAGGAGATTCTGACATACTTCCACGACCACGCAGAGGCGGGCCATCCAGGAGAAAAGAATACTCTACAGAATCTCAGAAAACAATACTCCTGGAAGGGAGTGACCAGAGACGTACGGAAGCACGTCCGAGCTTGCCATACATGTGCCACGATGAAGACTTCCGGGAGAACAACTAAGACACCATGGAAGGCCAGAAAGCCTACTTCACCATGGAAAGAGGTCGCCCTAGACCCCATGGGGCCATACCCCAGATCGACCAAAGGGAAGCGATTCCTCTTAGTCATTAATGATCTTTTCTCTCGGTGGACGGAAGCCTTTCCCCTCTTGAAATCAAACGTTCCCCAAATACAACGGATCTTGGAACAAGAAATCTTCCCCAGATGGGGCTACCCCGCCGCACTTCTTACAGACAACGGCCCGCAATTCCGCTCGTCCGCCTGGAAGAAGATTTGCCAAACATGGAAAACCAAAAGATGGACAACCGCGGCGTACCACCCAAGGGAAAATCCTGTAGAACGGAGAAATCAAGAACTAAAGGTGGGAATTCGCACGAGTCTCCAAGGAAAAGATCATCGCCAATGGGACAAGACCCTACCCCAAATCCTCTTCAATCTTCGAAACCGAAGTAACGAGGCCACCGGGTTCGCCCCCAGCGAACTTCTCTTCGGGCAACTGCTCAGACGGCCCGAAGACTGGGCTCCAGAAGAACTCGAGCCTGCGCCGACCCCAGACGCGGCCGAGCTACGTCAACAAAGACTGCTGTCCCAACACATGGAAGCAAGACTACATCAAGAGAAGTATCACAAACAGTACTTAGGGAGGAGAACAGCAGCTGAAGGAGATCCCCTGCCCATAGGAGCCAGCGTCCTTATGAAGAACCACCCCCTGTCAAACGCGGCCGAAGGGATACACGCCGGATTTTGCCCCAAATGGACGGGGCCATACACCGTGCAGAGGCAGTGTGGACAAAACATGTACCAACTGCTACTAAACTCAAATCCGAAGGCGGACGGAATCAAAGCACACCGAGACCAGCTCCAGCTGAGGCCTTCGCACGAGCCAACGAACGAAGAAGAGCAAGCTCAGAGTGAAACAAGTGATCACGGGAAGTGCCGAGGTAGGGAAGAGGGTTCAGATGGTCGCGAGTGAACGAATGTTTCGGAACGGGTCAACTTTACAAGGGGGAATTGTCGTGCGGCAATCTTGTGACCGTTCCGAAACCGAGTGAACCACCGAGAGCCCCCAGTGCGCCCGTAATTAGTGTCCAGAATTCTCGAGAGGCAGCGCCAGGCTGAGAAGGGCTATTAAGCCCAACACTTTACAATAAAAGGGACCAAAAGACGATCCAGTGACAGTAGCGGGACGGGAATGTATATAGGTTAATTAAGACTAATTCTAAGAGTGTATATATGTATGTGTTTAATATAAGTTATAGTGTAAGTCTAGGGAGGAGGGTTGGGCCCAACCTCCTCCCCACGGATAAAAACCGTTGATGTATGGATGGCACAAAAATAATAAAACAGAAAGGCAAGGACAAACAAGACAACCAAAAATCATGTAGTTTCTCTCTGCGTACACTCTTTTTTTACAACAACCCTACTAACCTACCTATAGCGCTCAGAAACATTCGGGCAGCCACACTCCCTCTGTTCCAGCGCTCATGAAACATTCGGGCAGCCACATAAGTACCACTCCCGACATTCGACTACCTTTAAGCCCCCTCCTCCACCTTACCATCATCTCCACAGAAGGAAGAACAACAGATTTTTGTTTAAAGCCATTTAATAATTTTTCATTTATATTTGATCTTATGCATGTTTTAAACCGTTGTCATCCTCTTCAATTTTTTTTAAATCAGATAATTTTTATAAACTATTTGGAGTGGCCCTCCTTCAATTATTTTTTTAAAAAAAATGGTTCACTCTAGAAGCTATGAGTAGTCTTCTCCTTGATTTTTTTTTTTTTTAGATTATATTCTTTCATAAATTATAAGCCATTTAAAGTGTTTCTCACCTAGAAATTTTTGAAATTTGGATGCCCCTCGAATCTATTTAGAGTGTTCCTCACCTTGATTTTTTAGGATTGTTAGATATCTATAGAAGATAATCTTTGAAGTGGTCTTCCACCGAAAAAATTTTGAAAATTGAATTATTTCAGAAACTGGGCTATTTGGGGTGGTCCTTGCCTGGAATTCTTCAAAATGACATGCATCTAGAAGCTATTTTGGAGTTGTCTTTTCCTAGACATTTATGAAATTTGGATGACCTTGGAAGATATTTAGAGCTTCCCTCCCCTGACTTTGTGCCAGTTAGATGCCTCTAGTCTTGTAGTTATTTGAAGCAGTCTTATTCAGCAAATTTTTAACAATAGAATGCATTTAGAAGTCATTTGGAGTTTGATTTAAGGCCATATTTCAGCTTCATATTTGATAATATCAGAGGATTTGAAATATATCTAGGGGGAATTTATTCCAAAGAGTGGCAAATTATTTCCAGGGGGTTGGAGTCCCCCATAGTTCCGCTGCTCTTGATGTACACACATACTCTATATTCGGTAATCGTGGATGAACTGCTCTCACACGATTATTAATCTTCTTTGTTGTGTGGTAGTTTACCATCTCTATACGGAGTAATGTTCGTTACTTGCTATGCACGACAGATATCCGTACATAAAAACGATTTTTTTCCCACACTTGCGTGAGTCATATCAAAAATTGAATAAACGTGGACAAATAACGCACGTGTGGACCCGGCTTAAGAGGTATCTGCGCGTAAAAAGACAAAAAATTGTATGATCTATCTCTCTATGGTATTTTATTTATAAAATTTGAACTTCCATTTTTTAAAATTAATTTTCTAACTTTCACAGGGGGTTCAACTGACCCTTTGACTCCCCTCCCTGAATCCGCGTCTGGCCACAACGGCACAAATGATGAGACCCGTGTCAATATCGTTTATAACAATTTTTGATACTATAGTTTTCGTGTGAACACGAAAAAACGTTGGGTGCTGCTAACTTGACGTAGCATCACCCATAAGAGCACAAATGATGATACCTCCGACGTGTTTTGGTGTTCACATGAAAACTATAGCACAAATTATGAGCATAATATATTCTTGTGGCGCAAATGCAGCACTAAATATTGGCATAGGTCTGTTATTTGTGCCACTATGAGCGCTGCCAACTTCACGTACCTTCGCGCGTTGTCCGTGTTGGACCAATGAGCCTGGATCGAACGCGTGGTAGACCTCACGTAACGGTAGGAAACGCGTGACAAGGAAGGTTCGTGTAGGCGACACTCAAAGCAATAGATGTAGCATTCATTATCTGACGTATGAATACATGAAATTATTAGCCTTTATAGCTGTCAGAAGAAGGTCCTTATTAGAATTTGACGGTAGCTCACCTGACTCTGAGGTAGCATATCAAAAACTGACCATATCCAAACATACTTTTTAGTTATGTTGATCTCAAAATTTTGGAGTCCGGGAGATTATCTTGTCAATTCATTGTTTTCCTTTGATTGAACAAAGTCCTAATCTGAATAGGGGAATTATTTGGTAAAAGGAGTGAGGGGAAATATGTCGACTTTTCGTTTGTATTGGCTGAGAGTCAACTGGCTTGATTATATTTTCAACCATTCAAAGAGTTTACTTACCTCTTAAGTTAACCATTATGGTTGCTCCGTCCTCTCTTTATGTGAATGTGGGTGTACTTCATATAAACTAACCTTCTCATTCTTGTTTCTTCACATTAAACCTTTTTTTATACACACCTCAACCTTTATTATTAGATTAAGTACTTTGTATCAAAATGGTTCTCATTTCTCTCCCCATGTTAATTATCATATTACTATAATCTACACGCCTCATCCTTATTCCTGGGACTAAGTAAATCTGTAATCTGCACACAGACCTGGCAGAGTAGAGTAGGAACAAAAGAGGAATCCTGTCATGTCCGGGCACGGCCGCAAAATGAAGGACGTCAAGGGAAGGAAAAGAGACGGAAAGTAAAAACATAATTAACATACGATTAAGGCTATATCTAGTCAGTATGGACGTTTAGTCCAGTACTAGTTCCTCGTTGGCAGCGAGGCTAGGCTCCCAATCTTGCCTAGCCACAGGATGTTCACTGTTGTGGACAGGTCGTTGTGCGACACGGGTACATTCGCGATAAACAGACATAGCAACGTCAGAACACCCAGGCTTGATGATGTTTTGGAGCACATCGCTGAGTCACCATCGACCAGCTTGCACAATACACGCCAGTCAACCAACCGTGTTGAGGGTTATAAACGAAACGTTACCGCACCCGTATCATCTTTAACGGTTACAAGCGATGGGAGCAGCTGATTTCCGGCCATGGGTTGACTTTCCTCGCTGGTTTTTGCATCACTGCACTGATGAGCCTCGTTCTGTGGACTGACGAGGCTTCTATCACAAGTTACCACTTTGTCAGCAGCCGCAACAATCATGTGTGGGATGAAGAAAACCCACATGTATTGGTTGACACTGTTAACACCTGTCGAATACAACCTCACTGGATCTAGTCATAATGTACACCACACTCCACTTGTCATGTGCTGAAGATTGATGAGTTTCCTACTCCCCAGGTGTATACAGGTACCTTGACGTCTCGTAGTCCCGCCACTTGGCGCCGCCAACCCCAAGTTCATTATAATGGAAACCCTTGGAGATTTGAATAATCCTGTATGGTTTTTACGTGATGAAAGTTAGCCTGCTAGTTATTTATATCCTTAGATTACTCTACATCAACGTCGGGGGCAAACAAAACCCCCTTGACATTGATTGAACACAATCTCTTCCTACTCAGCAGAATCAAGACTGTGGACCAAGCTTTTTAGAATGTTTGAACACTAGTCATTCCAGGTGAAGGAACCAATAACCAATAACCAATAACTTAATATGGGATGCAAGGGAAAGCGAGAAAAGGTAAGTATTTTTGCAATTTTCATAGCAAACATTTTTTTTAAATCCAAAATAAATAAAATATTGCTCTAGTTACTAATAGAAACATAGAATAATTTAATTTTATACGCATGGTGACCGCGACAGTTATTGAATATCTGTCACTAGCATATTAACATTTAATGAGAAACTTTTTAAATTCAGAGAAAAAGTTATCAAAACTCTATGACATCCTCGGCAGGTATTCAAAAACTGTTGAGATTACAATGTGATTACAATTAAACTTTATGTTTCTACTGTAATAAATTTGATTTATTTTGCTGAAAAACAATTTTTGCTATAAAATTGCAAATAGCCTAGTTAGTATAGGTCTCTTAAAATGATAGTAAAGCCAAACAATTTCTCATGAACCCACAACTATCATTCTGCTCTGTTCCATTCAATAAGACAACAACCCTAATTCATTGTTTCATAACATTTCATCCTTTTATATGTCATGTTAACGTGACAAAGTCCTTTAGTACAATACAAGCGCAATGTTTGGCTCTAAGAAGTAACAATCATTGTTAAATATAATTTATTTGTACTTATGAATGTAATCTTGCTATATGTTACAAACTTCGAGAGATTTGTGCGTGCATTGGGCTGCTACCCAAACTTCTTCAAGGGACAGTTCATGTTTATTTTCTGGTAGACTTTTGTGGGTGCCTGCATCTCTGTAGTAAGTCGCAAAACTGAGCCCATCCCTAAACTCAAAGCTAGGTGTTTATTTATTCCGTCTATTGATACTATACCGAGTTTTACTGCTTGGGTCCACACTTAAATGTAATGTAAACACAAACACAATATAATCTACTTTTGAACACATTTTGTGTGTCAAGAGAAGGAAAATATTGAATAACTTTGAAAATAGTGGGTTTTGTTTTACTAAACGTTTAATGAATGTTTAGACTGGTCTTTCACAGCTGCAAGTTGGTTGGTATTCGTACTAGCTTTGTCTTCGTATCATATTTCTTTTATTTGAGGTAATTAAGGTGCACTTACTGAATCGACCGACTATCTCAGCACATGACTTGTAAGCTACCTATCTTAAATCTAGAGCAAACACAACACCTAGCCCCCCTGCCATGAATTTATTACTGAGAAGGTGGAATTAAGTCCACATTTCACAAATGATACATTTTTCGACAGTGCTGGGAATTGAGCCCGGGTCTCCTAACTCAATAGATACGCACCCTACCGACTGAGCTAAGGTGTCAGACTTTATCCTCATACATTCCAGACTATTATTTAAATAGTTTTGTTGGCACTGTAATGAAATAATCTAATTATGTTTTAAGTTTGCATAAAAGGGATTTAATGTTTTAAAAAAATGTACCATCTTCTGTTTGGAGAATTTCCCGCCAGTTGAATCACACTACCTGAAATAATAACAAAGCGTATGTTTACTCAATTGTAGCCTCACTTCTAGAGTAAATCCTCATTGTTTTATTTACCAATGTACTGTACACTCCGTTCACCCTGAAAGGTATCAGTATTACCTTGACAGATTGCACAATGGCTCTATATTATAAGCTATACCATAGAGTAATAGTGCAAGGTAAGCTTACCACCCTATAGGGTGGATACCGGAAAGTGAATGAACGACAACTTCAATAGGAAAACCACCTCTCCGGTTTAAATTTGTTGCTTGGCAGATCTAGGGTAGTTTGTTGTTCAACCTCATCCACCAAGTTCATATTTTAATGTTTTTGTAATTTCGATGTTTATTACCCTCTAAGGAATTGTATCAGTGTCTACCCCGACAATTTGAATACCTATTTAAACTGTTTATTTGTTATGTAAATGGTGTACTTATTATGTTAAAAATGTAAGGCTAAAGTTAAGAATAAATAGTAAATAACAAAATTGTCACGATCACTATTAATCATGATGACACCCGCCTCGGTGGCGTAGTTGGCTAAGGCGCTAGTCGTGTTGAGCCCAACTGCGAGGACGGGGAGATCGAGGTTCGAATCTCGGTCGGGTGAACTGGGGTGGTTTTTCCTAATGGTTTTCCACCCTCCCTCCACGCAAATGCGGGTTCACTTCCTCTATTCAACCTTCCCAATTCCTAATCCATTAGGGTAATTAGTACTTAAGCGTATAACCCGAACGGGTAGTAAGACGCGGTGCTAAATAATAATCATGATGACCTTGGGGGTCCTGGGTGAAGTACGCACCTCCTGACACAATGTTCGTGGGTTCAAACCCAGCCGGAGTCGATGGATTTTTCTTGAGAGATAAAAATCCGTAACACAAGTTCATTTGGAGCGGAAGTAAAGCCGTGATCCCAAGTCGATTGTGGCATGTAAAAGAACCCTGGGTCTGGATTCACTAACGATTGCAATTCTGCTCCGGCGCAAGTCTAGAAATGGCGTAACTCTGCACCCAAGATACTCCCAAAGATGCACCTTGTTAGTTGCTCCATTTCTGTATTCCCTAAACAAGACACAAACTGGTGACAAGATTATGGTGACGTCACCATAAACGTAATCAATTTCGCTCTTTTCGACCAATCCTTATGAAGAATTTACTTTCAAAGTCAAGGCTACTTTATTTTAAATCTCTAATGAAAATGACAGCAAATACAAAGATTTCTAAATATTTTGCCTATAAACTAGAAATAAAATTAGAAGCGGCCTCTTTCTGAATGCTTTACAAAACCAATATTAGTATATTATTTAGTATTTATTAATATTATTAGTTTAAAGCTTAAGTTCCATTAAGAAAATACTTATAGAAACTTTAAAACTTATTTTAAAGCTATACTAACTACCATATTTAGTGACAAGATGTCTTTGGACGAGGAATACAAACCTCTTTGGATCTAGACAAAGATTACACAGTTCGTGGTTTTGTTTGGCGTTTTGTTTTGTAATAATCAATAAATGACATTACGTTGTTTGAATGTAAGATTTCAACAATAAAAGGTCATTGCTTTGTTACCATTATCTAAATTGAAACAAATTTTGTGCTTGACAGAAATATGTTATTTTAATTTCTTTATTATTAATTGTAGTACATTTAACTTATTATTGTATCCCAAGCCATAACGATAATATGCCGCCATTTAAATTTATTGAGGTGACAATCATGATTTTATTAGTTGCGCCTATTCTTGAGTGGTGGCAGATAAAAGGCGCAACTTTACTCTCAAATTGCGCCTGCTTCTTTTAGTGAATAGGGATCTGGGCACATCTTTCAAACTTGCGCCGGCGCAACTATTTGCTCCCGTTAGTGAATCCAGGCCCTGGAAGGTAACTTTCTCGGCAGAATTGGTAGGCCCTTTCACTATCGCTCAGAGAAATTCCCGTGTGCTGATACAATCAGTCGGTTCAAAAAGTGCACGCTAAACTTCAAATAAATAATTATCAATCATCATTTACCCGCTTCAGTGGCCAAATCGTCTAAGGCGCCATTCTCGTGTTAGACTGGCCTGCTGATGATGGAGTGATCAGAGTTCGAATCTCGGTCAGATATAATGAGTTTTTCCCTAAATGGTTTTCACTCTCTTTCCACGCAAATGCTGGTAGATTGCCTCACAGTAAAATGCTTCCTTCCTCATCCCTACTATATTAGAGTAATTATATATGCGCATACCTGAACAGGTAGTAAGACGCGGTAGTAATCAAACTATATTGATTATTAAAAAATTGGTTTCTCTATGATTATTAGTTTTGATATAAAACAAGTTAAAATAAACGTTAGTTAAATATTGTTAGAAAGTGGTAGGTCCAAGTTCGTAGTTAGGTGTATCAAAGTCACTTCTCTCTGTTCACCTGGCCTCAGCTCTGTAGGTAGAACCTTGGCGATACTGGTCAGTCTAATGGCCAGATCTTGCACAAGTCTCAGGCGTAGAACATTAAGGTGTGAGTTAAGGTGAGTATTTATGCGGTTTTTATATAAAAAAAGTTTTTCGCCTAAGTAAATAGAATAGTTATCCAGTAGATATATTTATTTTAGTTTGCTACACATATTAATCTCAATGGTTCTTAAATATTTGTCATGGGCATCTCGGAATTTTACCAGGGCTTTTATTTTTTTGTTATGAAAAAAGTTTTTCATCGAATGCCACTATGCTCTTGACAAATATTCAAGAACTGTGGAAATTACTAGGTGCAGATGTTACGTTAACTTGCAGTTAGTTACAATTGGATCCATCCCGTTATAATGTTGATACGTAACTATCAAGAATTCATACCACCCGCTCAATAATTCCGACCCAAATAGAATCCCTACAATGGTACATTTCTCTGTTGTAGTCCCTGTAGGCTAATACGGAAAGATAATACGACACAGTATATTTCATACAGTACAATCTTCTGTAATATTACACTCGTATTTGTTCAGGAACTTACCTTTGAAATCTTCTATCACTAGCCGCCACCAAAGCTGAACGACACCGCGCAGCCAACGTGAAGAATGGGGCCGAGCTAAAGAAAGTCTACAATCAACGCGTGGTCATTCTCCGTCTAGTCAGATTGATTCTGAAGAATGACAACATGGAGAACGCTAGAAGACAACAATCCACCCGCCCTCTGACGGATGTCAGATGAACTTCCCCAAACAACACAAACATCCAATGATCGCCGACTTGTTCTAATTTTCCGATGGAACAACCCTACAAAGTGACTACGTGACCGATGACAGCTAGCAACTGCGTGCTAGAAATTACCTCCCCTCTTTCCGTGCAACGAAAATCACTATAAAACAGGCTGACATTGTCTAAAAACTTTGACTATCTAAAATCTACGAACGAGGACGGATCATTGTCGTCTACCTGGACAATGATCGGATAAACATTCATACATCATAAATTGGAACGTAACTATGGCAGTTACTTATAAAGAACTCTATTCATTTTCAACTTATAATATTTTCGTGTTAAAATCTTTATTTTGTGTTTTGCTTAATATTTAACTTTTTGCTTTATTATCTCAGTCGCTTAAATGTAACTTATATGCCGCCACTTAGGCGCGGTTGGTTAGTTGGTTAGTTTATTAGTTTAGTTTGAAATCCACCATTGGTAATTTTGTATTGAGTGAATTTAAATGTAAATTGTTAAAATGTGTGGACTTTTGTATTTTGCTATTTCACGCGACTGTAGAATTAAAATTAAGCTTGTTATTTTTTTATATAATTTAATTTTGTTCTAAATTTCATTCTTTAGTTTTTTCTAAGATATAGTTAGTCCCGGGAGATTTTGACTAGCGTCTGGAAGTCAAACTCTCGCGTTATGTTTTATGTAATTGTAAATTTTCGTATTGTAACTTGTAATTGTTTGAGGAGCCCATCAGGCAAGAATATTTAATGTTTGTTTCATTTTTGTTGATATCTTACTTCACTTCGCTTTTAGTAGTTTAACTTCTCTTTTGATGTTATAATCTACGTAATATTGTGTCTCTTAAAGACGACCTGTAATAAATGTAAACATGGAAGGTTTACATTCTGCGCTTCACGTTATTATTTTCAGCATTATTCAGAATGATATAATGAGACCACTGTACTTTGCTTTATCTACGTTTATACTGAATAAACCATATTATTGTTATATTTTTAATACTGCTTATATTTTCCCTTATGTAGATTATACCTTCTCCCTTTTATTTAATTGTGGTCGTTAAGTAGAAGGCACGGAGACGGTGTAACACTGCGCCACTCTGCTGTCCTTTTAATTAACTGACCTTCCTGTTTAATTAGTTAATTAATAACCTATATCATTGCTGAAAAATGTTGGAAAATTATACGGTATATTTTTGTTGTTGTTGTGAAATCATAGCCTGAGTTTAACCTTGTATCTCTTTCTGTTTCATAATGGAACACAATTTGACTACGGACGCTTCGACTGAGGAAGTAGTGACTGGCGAGCCGAGCGTGTTGTCTAAATCTGATGTTTACCGACTCAATAAAGAAAGCCTTATCTCCGAGCTTGCTAAGCGTGGACTGCAAGGTTCAACAGAAACCACCGTAGCAAGACTTCGTGCAGTTCTCGTGGGAATCCTTTCGGAGAGCGATACGTCTCGAGACCAGGCAACAGTGGGAGTGGAGTATCATCATTCAGTACCGGTGAGGGTTGGAGATCCAATTGAAATGTCACGCGTTTTGGTGAGTGATAAAATCCAAAGTAAAATTCTCGTTGATTTTGTAAATCGAATACCACTGTGTGATGGTCAGGACAGCTCATCTCTTTTTTTATTTTTAATTGAGGTTCAAAGGATTTGTCATTTAAATATCGGTTCTGAGTCCGAGTTTATTGCATTGTGTTTAGGTAAAACTTCTGGATATTTAACTCGTTTATTTTCTGAAGGGTTAGTTAATGGGTTAAGTTGGAAACTTATTAGTCGTAAGATATTAGACTGTCTTGTCCCTACTAGAGCTAGAGATAATTTGTGTAAGCAGTATGTACATCGCTTTCAACGTCCTGATGAGTCGTTAAGGAGTTTCATCATGGCCATTTCTGAGGCCGTTGAAGTTTTAGGGTTAGATCTTTCTGAATATCAGATAGTAGATATTATTTTGGAGAATGTGTCGCCCTTGTCTCGACGTCATTTTGTATTTACTTCTAAACCTAGTACGATGGTTGAGTTACATGAGCTAGCTTCCCTAATTGAAGGTACTTTGTTGTCTGAAAGTGAATTTCTGGAAAAACATGCGCCTTTTATTGTTGACAATTCAAGCGTGGGTTCGAATCCTAGTTATTGTGGTAGGTCTAGGAATAATACTGCGATTTCTCAGCTGGGTGTGCAACCTGTGAAGAAGAACCATATTGGCCCGCGAGCGTTGGATAGTAAGTTTTTGTCAGGAATTCGCTGTTTTAATTGTAAACAGTTAGGACATGTCCGGAGCAAGTGTAGTTCGGGGAAACTAGTTGTGCACCGTAAGAATCGCGGGTCTTACGAGTCAAGAGCATTTCCATGCCCCCCTACCCCCGTTGTTGATCTTGTGCTTTTTTCTTTATGTTGTCTAGCATTGTTAGATACTGGATCAAGTTCTTCGTTTATAAGTTCTCAATTTTTGTCTTGTCTTCATGATTATAATAATAATATTATTATTGAAAGAGTGGTTCCTAAAGTTTTTGCTATTGGTAATGGTCGTACTTTGGAAGTTAATGAAAGAGTTTGTGTCCCTTTAAAGATAGGAAATTTCTCGTGGAAAACTCCATTGTATATTGTTGAGAATTTACCGTATAGTGTTGTTCTTGGAATTGACTTTCTTGCTCGCTCTAAATCTTGCATCGATCTTTCACGAATGGAAATTTCCTTTGGGTTTAGTCCTCGTGTTAAGGTGCCGTTTAGCAAGAATTGTCAACTTAGAGACAATTTTTTTGTAAATTGTGAGAATATCGATATTAGCTCGATTTTGGATCGTTTTTCAGACGTTATCACTCCCAAGTGGGGGAAATGTGATGTTCTTCCGTATGACATCGTAATGGAAGATTCCAAGCCTGTAAGGTCGAGTCCCTACTCTTGTGCCCCTCCCAAATTACGTATATTTAGGGAGTTGATCCAAAACATGCTGGATGAGGGTGTCATTAGACCGTCCAAATCTGCTTTTGCAAGCCCAGCGTTTATAATTCCTCGTAAGGCTGGCGGACATCGATTTGTTGTTGATTATCGAAAGGTAAACAAACAAATTATGTTCGACCCGTATCCTATGCCGAGTATTGAGTCCGCGTTTCAACATTTAGGTGGGGCTAAATGTTTCAGTTTAATTGATCTCAATGCTAGTTTCATGCAATGTGCCCTTACGGAACGCTCAAAACAATACACTGCATTTGTCACTCCGTGGCAACTTTATGAATTCAACCGGGTTCCACTTGGATGTTCGATCGGGGGCCAAGCACTTAATCGTGTACTTGATCATATTTTTGAGGACTGCAAGTATAAATTCGTTTTTAATTATTTAGACGATATTTGTATTTACAGTAATTCCTGGGAGGAACATTATACTCATATTGAGATTGTTTTGGGTAAGCTCAGAAGTGCCGGGCTTACTGTGAATCCCGACAAAGTGACGTGGGCCACAACATCTATTAAGTATTTAGGATACATCATTTCTGAGGGTAATTTATTGGTGGACCCGGAGCGGGTTAAACCCATTGTCGACTTTCCCGCGCCCAAGAACATAAAGGGTGTCCAACGTTTTATTGGAATGTGCGCGTACTACGCTAAGTTTATACCTCACTTTTCTGAGATAGCCGCCCCCTTAAATGGGCTTAAGAAGAAGGGTTCAAAGTTTGTTTGGGGTGAAGATCAATCTAAGGCTTTTTTGTTGTTAAAAAAGTCCTTAATATCCCCAGAGGTGCTTAGAATGCCAAATTTTTCTCTCCCCTTTGTGTTGCAAGTGGACGCCTCCTCTGTGGCTCTCGGAGCTGTACTTTCGCAACGCTATCCAGAGGGAGTTTTGCCAGTGGCGTTCGCTAGTAAAACTCTTTCGGAGGCCGAGCGGAGATATAGCGCCTTTGAGAAGGAAGGCCTTGCCTGCGTTTTCGGAGTCGAACGTTTCTCAGATTATCTGGAGCAAAGAGAGTTCGATCTCTATACGGATAACATGGCATTGGCATGGATGTGGTCACATCCTAAGCAACTTGGGAAAATTGGCCGGTGGGTTTTACGCCTGTCTCAATTTAAGTTTAACACTCACCACATTTCAGGTAAACATAATGTTGTTGCTGACACATTATCTCGTATGAATGAAGGAGCAGACGCCATTGGTGCGGAGGAGGACGGGAAAACAGCGTTAATTATTCATACTATTCCTGAGTCATTTGTGTCCATCTCGAAACATCAAAAAGAGGACCCCTTTTGTATTTCTCTTTTTGAAAAGCGAGAGAGAGGAGAGGATTTGGGCAAGTTTGACATTTTCAAAGGGCTGGTAGTTTCTTTTGACCGTAGTGGCAAAAGAAAGATTTTTGTTCCTGTTAAGTTAAGACCTATGATATTGAGCTATTTCCATGACTCCCTTTATGGAGGGCATCTGGGAATGCTCAAAACTCGAAATAAAATTTCTAAGGAATTTTATTGGCCCAGCATAGTTAAGGACGTACGAGATTGGGTGAACAAATGTGAAGACTGTCTCAGGTCTAAACCTGCCCGCAACACTCGCGTTGGGTTGCATGCTGCTGATATTGCCCAACGCCCATGGGAAAAGGTTTTTGTGGATTTTATAGGACCCATGACTCGTACTTCGAACGGTAACTCTTGCATTTTAGTCGTTGTTGATGGATTTTCTAAGTTTGTGCTGCTGATTCCCCTTAGGAATATGAAGGGCACGACTGCTGCGAGGGCTCTTTCTACTAGAGTTTGGTCTATATTTGGTGCCCCTAGAAAGGTCGTGAGCGATAATGGACCATGCTTCCGGTCTAAATCGTTCAAAGACATGTGTTTTGGATGGGGGGTTAAACACATTACTACGAGTCCTTATAATCCGTCGCCCAATCATGTTGAGAGGTTCAATAGGAATCTGAAAATTGCACTGACCATCTATCACAGTGAGTCGCAAACCCACTGGGACCGGGATCTTGATTTTCTTAACCTTGCGTTTAACTCCGCCGTGCACGAGTCAATTGGAGCTTCACCAGCATCAGTACTGTTGGGAAGGGAACCGAACCACCCCTTGTTGGCAGTCTGGGATGTTGACCCTCTCCTGGACTCACCTAATGACCGTTCATATTCTGATAGGTGCGCTGCCGCCTATCAAAGTTTGAAAAGGTCTCAGAAGAGAATTGCGGAAATCTATAACCGTGGTCGCGTCCCTGTAATGTTTAATGTTGGAGACTTAGTTATGTGTAGGTGCTTCCCGCAGAGCTCCGCCATTGATAAAATATCTGCCAAGCTCTCTCCCAGATGGAGTGGACCCTGGTCAGTTGAATCTTTCTTAACACCCGTGTCGGTCAGATTGAAGAGCCGAACAGACCCGACCGATACGCGAAGAGCTCATGTGAGCCATCTTAAACTAATACCGACGCCTTAGAATGTCATAGTTTAATGGATAATGTTCGTAAGTTATTGTACTTACAGATTTAATTACTCCATTTTGGATTTACTTAGGTAAATGTAGGATGCCAAGAAATTTTTTTATAAGTTTATGGGGACTTGTATTTGATCTTTTTGGTATTCCTGTTTTTGTGTAAGACTTGGTGTCTTGATATTATTTGACGATTGTTGAGTCATTTAATGAACGGTCAATTAACGTAATCTCATTTTGTTAATTATAGTATTGACCGAGTTTATTCGTACTCTTAATAATAATGTGGAATCATGCTTAATTTTTATAGGTATATGGGGACCTATAATTAATCTTTTGGCATCCCTTATTAATTTGAGTTTTGTTTGATGGCATTGTGCCATGGCTGTGAGCCAAATCGTGTTTAAAATTTAAATTTTGTTTACCATTAATGATATGTTATATATCAGTGGTTTGTAGATATAGTGTTTTGTTATATATATATTGTTGGCCATGTGTATAGTTATTTACAGGTATTGAACCGTAATTGAACTTGTGGATATTATGTGTTTATAAAATAAGTGAATAGTTTATATATTATTATGGCAAAAATTTGTTGATGTTCCACTTCATGGAATTTGGATCACGAAATCAAATGTTCTTTTGATTTAATTAGGACGTAACTTTCTCTATTCTATGTGTTGAGACGCTCTATTCTAGATTGAGTGCTGAGAATGGACTTATATAGAATATAGTGAGATTATGGTGATCTAACATTTGAAACTCTTAAACCTTTGAATAGGAACCTTCAAAAGTGTTGAGGGGGGGGACGCTCCTCCGATACATCTATGTAGGATTTCTATAGATTTTTAGGATTTCTTGAGGATAAACTTTTGTGACTTTGTAGTCTAGTGAACTTTATTGTGAGAACTTGAGTTTGAACGTAGAAGAAAGAAGAGATTCTTCATGTGTTCATACAGACAATTAGACATGTGGTTGCGTATGACTTAACGCCACTTACATATGGACAAGACTTGTTGTATATGATTTTTCGTTGCGCATCCTGTTTTCCTTTCTCTCCTGGTTTCTGGTAAAGTCTACGTAGTGGTACCGACTGCTTGTCTAGATGATGGAATCTAGAGCTGAAAAAGATGGATGATCTCATGCTGTTTGGGAAGATGATGTACAAGAAGGCAACCTTGAGCCTTTTGATGTTCCGCCTTGCTGAGGACGGATGCTGCATCTTCTTATTCTCCTGGTCAAGGGGGGGAGATTTGTTACGTTAACTTGCAGTTAGTTACAATTGGATCCATCCCGTTATAATGTTGATACGTAACTATCAAGAATTCATACCACCCGCTCAATAATTCCGACCCAAATAGAATCCCTACAATGGTACATTTCTCTGTTGTAGTCCCTGTAGGCTAATACGGAAAGATAATACGACACAGTATATTTCATACAGTACAATCTTCTGTAATATTACACTCGTATTTGTTCAGGAACTTACCTTTGAAATCTTCTATCACTAGCCGCCACCAAAGCTGAACGACACCGCGCAGCCAACGTGAAGAATGGGGCCGAGCTAAAGAAAGTCTACAATCAACGCGTGGTCATTCTCCGTCTAGTCAGATTGATTCTGAAGAATGACAACATGGAGAACGCTAGAAGACAACAATCCACCCGCCCTCTGACGGATGTCAGATGAACTTCCCCAAAACAACACAAACATCCAATGATCGCCGACTTGTTCTAATTTTCCGATGGAACAACCCTACAAAGTGACTACGTGACCGATGACAGCTAGCAACTGCGTGCTAGAAATTACCTCCCCTCTTTCCGTGCAACGAAAATCACTATAAAACAGGCTGACATTGTCTAAAAACTTTGACTATCTAAAATCTACGAACGAGGACGGATCATTGTCGTCTACCTGGACAATGATCGGATAAACATTCATACATCATAAATTGGAACGTAACTATGGCAGTTACTTATAAAGAACTCTATTCATTTTCAACTTATAATATTTTCGTGTTAAAATCTTTATTTTGTGTTTTGCTTAATATTTAACTTTTTGCTTTATTATCTCAGTCGCTTAAATGTAACTTATATGCCGCCACTTAGGCGCGGTTGGTTAGTTGGTTAGTTTATTAGTTTAGTTTGAAATCCACCATTGGTAATTTTGTATTGAGTGAATTTAAATGTAAATTGTTAAAATGTGTGGACTTTTGTATTTTGCTATTTCACGCGACTGTAGAATTAAAATTAAGCTTGTTATTTTTTTATATAATTTAATTTTGTTCTAAATTTCATTCTTTAGTTTTTTCTAAGATATAGTTAGTCCCGGGAGATTTTGACTAGCGTCTGGAAGTCAAACTCTCGCGTTATGTTTTATGTAATTGTAAATTTTCGTATTGTAACTTGTAATTGTTTGAGGAGCCCATCAGGCAAGAATATTTAATGTTTGTTTCATTTTTGTTGATATCTTACTTCACTTCGCTTTTAGTAGTTTAACTTCTCTTTTGATGTTATAATCTACGTAATATTGTGTCTCTTAAAGACGACCTGTAATAAATGTAAACATGGAAGGTTTACATTCTGCGCTTCACGTTATTATTTTCAGCATTATTCAGAATGATATAATGAGACCACTGTACTTTGCTTTATCTACGTTTATACTGAATAAACCATATTATTGTTATATTTTTAATACTGCTTATATTTTCCCTTATGTAGATTATACCTTCTCCCTTTTATTTAATTGTGGTCGTTAAGTAGAAGGCACGGAGACGGTGTAACACAGAAAATTAAACTAAATGTTTCAATTGGAGCAATATTTTATTTATTTTGTCAATTTTTTAATATAGAAACTTCAAACTTAACTCACGCACTCCTCCATATTAGAATTGTGACTTTTTTTTACACACTCATAGCTTGAGTCAGAAAAAATGAATTCATGGCTTGAGACGTCTATAGAAGTTTTATTGATCCATTAATTTGGGTTTGATCAATGTTTATTATTTATTAAACTTTATAGTCATTAAAAATAAACGTGTTTATTAATGGAATCAAACTTAGTTACACCTTAATTTAAAATGATCTGAATGTTGTTGATTGAGGTGTGCTGCTTTAAACATATAGTTCACTAAGGCACATACTGTATGTATAGGCTCAGTATATAGTGAGCCAATACCCGTTTAAAATGTGCTGAAGGAGAGATTTCCAGACAAACTACCTGAAGGATCAGGACATCTAACTCTCTCCGCTAAGTTGTAGTTTGAATCTCAGGTGTAACCACTTTTAGGGCTCGTGCCTATTTAATATTCTAGTTAGTTAGGCCATTTTATTTTAATGTTGATATAATATTAAAGCAGACAGCAATATAATTATCGTATTTTAAAGACAAATTAGTTTAATTCAACTAGATTTCATTAACTTATATGTATCAAAGGAATTACATTTATTTTTATTTACTACTAAAATGATGGGCAGTACTAGATAAATATATCATACACATTTTATCAGCTCTTTTTATCTTTCAAAATAAGCTTTTATAGTCTCATTGTATATTATTGTATACTAATCTAGGTAATTATTTTCAAAGGCGTAGAAACTAATTTCTCCAAGAGAGAGAGAGGGGGGGGGGGGGCAATTTAATTTTAACTTAATACAAACACAAGTTTTTTACGTATATATGGGACTTCCCTAATCCCCCTTTTTGGTATGCCTTTGTTTGCTTTTTAGGTTAACTTGCCCCTTTTTTTAATGAAAATTCCTACAGTGTTTAAGATAAAAACCATTCTGAATACATTTTGTTTCAAAATAATTAATATCATTTTACAATTTTAATCTAGGTTTGTCTTTTGAATACTACATATTTAATAATAAGTATCTTGTATCTTAAAAATTATGAAAATGATATCATCATTTAAATATAAATTCAGTCAAGTCCTGGTTTTAACCACGTTTTTAATAACCTAGAATAAAAAATCTTCTCTACACATAGCTTTTAATGAAGTTGTCCAGATATTCATGTAACTTATTACGTCAAGATCAACTTCAACGCTGACATGACAATACCTGATACGGTGGCAACAAACTTGTTTATTATAAATAAATGGTACGGAGCTCTGCACGGACTTTCTCGCTCTATTGTTTAAAAATGAAGACATTTACTCAAAATTCGTAATTTAATATACACTAGTGAATTCGAGAACAAATTGCGCTATACTTACGTAAAACATTTTCCGACTCATGGTTTTAAATTTATAATCCTCCTCCCCCCCCCCCTTACGAAAATCCTAGATTGACCCCTGTGCTGTACAAACATTTTCCCTAAGAGGTTAAAGGAAAAACAACATCTAGCTTCTTGAAAGACTTACTTGTTTGCTTACTCTATGTCATTAGAGAATTATTGCGTTTAGACTTAAGCAGTATCTCTTCACAACTAGAGCTCACAAAATTGTATTAATATATTTGCCAATATCTCCGAAACTATTGGTTTTATAAAAATATATGTCAAATAAAAGTTTTTTATTTTTAATAGTAATAAAATTTTACAATGATAAGTTATCTAGTATCTCAAATAGTTGCGGATATATAGACATTTTTGCTTCTGTAAAGAATCCTTAAAGTTATTTTCATGGGGAAATGTAAAGCCATTTTGTTTATAATCTTAATCAATGCCTAGATACGAATTTTAATCAAAATCGTTAAAGCCGATTTTGAGAAAATGGACTCTTTCTCTTTTCACCCTTTAGTAAACTACTCTTAATTTTAGGGTTAGATAGACGGTGTTGCATAAAAAACTTTTTAGGGTTTGGGGGGTTATGAAACGTCGACATCCATCAACATCTCGGGTTATATTTTTTTTGACAGTCGTAATATTTTACCTTAAAGTGTTGGAAAAGTTAAAAAAATATTATATATTTTTGCGTATAGCTTGAAAGTTATTGGTTTTATAAAAATATGTTTCGAATAAAATATTTGTATTATAAATATATATATACATATTTGCAATAATAAGTAATTTCATATCTTAAATAGTTTCGGATATATGATAAAAAATGAGAATTTACGCATAAGACCGGAGCCCTTAAATTTATTTTGCCGAAATATTTAGAGTAGCCATTTTGTTTGGAATATTTATAAATGTTTTAAAGTGAAATTAAATCAAAATTGTTAGAGCCGATTTTGAGAAAGTTTACTTTTTCTTTTTTTGCCCTTCAGTAAACTACCCTTAATTTTAGGGGTAGATATCCAATTCCATAAACCCCTCGGGGCAACCCTATGAAAACCCTAGATACCAAGTTTTAGCCCAATAGGTAAAATGTTTAGGCTCTAGTCGGGGGTACAGACAGACAGACGGACGGAAATTCAAAAACCACTTTTTCGGATTCGTGGGGTCATGAAACGTTGACATTCATCAAAATCTCGAGTTCGATTTTTTAACGATCACAATACTTTCTCTACCTGTAAAATAGCGAGAAAGTAAAAATTGGTCCTACAATTATTGATTATATACTTTTAAAATCATTTCTCATCTATAAGAATAATAAATGTAAATATATTTAACAATAATTTGGCTGGGGCATACTTTATGCAACATACACATTTAATTTTTAAATTAATATATAAACTTGTATCAAATAATGATGGTGACTATCACTAAATAACCAGTGATTTAGCTACTACGAAATTAAGGACGTTTGTTCAAACTGTCATTGATTTAATCCTTGTTTCATGCAGTAACAATAAAAACTTACATGTATGTTTTGAAACCATCCAGCGTGGGTTTTAAATTATGATTATATATTCAAAATTAATTGAAAAACAAACAGTTCTCTCAAACTAGTTTTCAAACAAAGATAATTTTATAAATTATTTTTATTTGAAAAATAGGCTAATCATTGTTCAATTTGTATGTACTGCTCATACGTTTGTAAAAACATCGCTGGAAACTATAACCGGTGCTAGTACTAAATTACGCATTAGCTTTTATGATAGCTAATTGGTTTGATAATTGTTGCCATGATAGTTGGTAATTTACACCATAATAGTTTAACTAAACTCATACTGAATTCAGTATGCAAACATTGTTGGTGTGTGTAGAACATTGGTTTGTACACGAGAAAATAGTCACTGAAATATACATACATGCATCCCAATCTTTGATTAAGTGGTTATGTAACATATCTGGCAGACGTGCTACAGGTAAAAAAAACCACTCAATATGACCAAAGAGTATTTTCAGAAAGTATCCCGGAGCCTTACGCACTTAATTAGGAAATGTATCTATTAAAAGCTGAATGTATATCTGTCCGGAAATGAAAACCCAATCCAGAAGAGCTGCAAAACTGTAATATAGCATGTAGGTAGAATGATTGCCCCATTTAACTAGAAAAATATAAAAACAATATATTTCAAAATAGGGTGGGGGAAGAGGGCGGGTAATTAGAAAAAAATACTTTTTAGATGAGGTGGAAAATTAAAATTTGGCAGGAAGGTATCCTCCAGATAACTAAAAAAAAAAAAATTATAAGAGAAAATTGGAGAAATAGGGGTTGTGGGGACCAATTTCCAAAACAAATACAAGCAACTACATCTCTGGGATAGATTTGGCAAGTGGATTTAGGTATTACTAAGGCATACAACATACATACAACATACAACATTAAAGTCTAAACACTTTAAATTTCAATATGGAACTCCGGAAGATAGGGATGGGGGGGGGGGGGGGCGGGGTGGAGTTAGTATATAAATGGAAAAAGCCTTTTAGTGTAGGTAGAAAATCAATGTTGCCATTAATGTGGGGATATAACTCTAGTTATCAAAATGAGTGCTAAACATTCTATCTTTATAAGTGGGGGCTGGTAAAATTAAAAGACTTTGAAATTTCCAAAACTAAAACAATAAACTACATATCAGTTTGATAGAAGAATGAAATTTGTCAGGCAGTTATAAGGACTACCCCAAACTGTACTGAAGGTTTGAATATTCTTTAATTTCAAAATGGTAGGCATGAAAATGTAAAGTTCAAAGTTTCAGAAAATATAAAACACTACTTGAAATAGTAGATAGTTGAAATCTTTTATTAAATGTAAAGAAAGAACCCTAAATAGCCAGAAGAGTTTCAACATTTAAAATTTAAATTGGGTGATAGGGCTGTAAATTTCCAAAACAAAATTTATCAACCTGAGAAGAAATTTCAAAATTCATAGAAAACACCATCCTTCGATATGATATAAAATATAAATTTTGCAGATAGCTAAAAGATTATAATTTAAAATAAAAAATTAAAATTAAGATTTATCTTGAAGGAGAACTAGAAATTTAAAATATTAATAGAAAACACCTAAGTGTGTTGAAAAAGTTAAATACTTTTAAGTAGTTAAAATAAAAATAAATAAATAGGGAATATATGAAATTTCAAAATTGGTTTGAGAAACCACTAGAAACTAATAGAAAAAACTTCTCAGTGTGCAAGAAAATTTAAATTTGGCAAATTGGTAGAAAGATCACCCAAGATAACAAAAACTTTTTGTAGTGTTGAATTTAACACTAGGGGTCCAAGAAATGTTTGAAAGGTGAGGGAGGAGGGAGGGGCGGCCTCTAAATTGTTAAACTTTTTTTTTTAATTTATCGTCCTTAGGTAAATATTGCTTTCGTTTGTGCACTCAGTTTGGGCGCTAGGTAAGATTATTTTCAAAGCTTAATTTATTTTAATGTATTGATTGCAATAATTGCCTTGGGATTGTCATAGTTGGTTTAAGATTGTACAAGGAGAAACTTTAACAATGTTGGTCACCGAATATTGAACGTCCTAATTTGATACAGTTTTGATGCGGCTTACCCGCTTACCCGAACGAAGAACGGGTCAAAAAACTAGTGTTATATAAATCCCTGCCAACTATTATTTTTGTGTTAACGTAGGCTATACATTTTCATGCAGTGTATATAGTGATTAATTTTACTATCCCTACTACTCCATTCCTAGAATGTCTGAGAGATACTAGTCTTATACTAGGGTCAGTCTTCCCAAAATGTTGGAAATGTTTACCACAGAAAAAGTGTTTTTATTTTCTAAACTGTTATTCTTACCAGAATAGCATAATAATAATAATAATTATTATTATTGTCTATTTACAGCAGTTGCTATTAACTACAAAGGCAAGTGTAAGAGAGTAGGGTTGAGTCAAATGTCGTTAAAAGTTGGGGTGGTCTGTACAATAGCTGCTACTAAGACCCGCGTAAGAAATAGTTTTGTAATTGGTGTTTTAATATAGGCTTGTCTGTGTGGTAACTGTTGCTAAGGCACGTGAGAGAGATAGTTGTAATAGGTGAGATGGTGTTGTAAACTAGGATGGTGTGTAAACAAGAGCTTATTAAGGCACGTGAGAGAGATAGTTGTAATAGGTGAGATGGTGTTGTAAACTAGGATGGTGTGTAAACAAAAGCTTATTAAGGCACGTGAGAGAGATAGTTGTAATAGGTAAGATGGTGTTGTAAACTAGGATGGTGTGTAAACAAGAGCTTATTAAGGCACGTGAGAGAGATAGTTGTAATAGGTAAGATGGTGTTGTAAACTAGGATGGTGTGTAAACAAGAGCTTATTAAGGCACGTGTAAGAAAGAGTCCGAGTAGTGAATATTATTTTGGTGTCTGTGGAAGCCATGATGGTCTTCTTCCAGATCACACGAGGACGAAGAATCTTTCAAGTGAGGTTGAAGGTTTGTGTCGCTAGATCCACTCCATTCTGCACTGCTCCCAACTCTCTGAGACTGGTGCTGCTGTTGTGTTGGCTGCTGAAAACTGAATGGCCACGTCTGAAACACAACGCAATAAACTGATTTTATAATATAATAATAATAATAATAATAATAATAATAATAATAATATTTAGCACCGCGTCTTACTACCCGTTCGGGTTATACGCTTAAGTACTAATTACTCTAATGGATTAGGAATTGGGAGGGTTGAATTTAGAGGAAGTGAACCCGCATTTGCGTGGAGGGAGAGTGGAAAACCATTTAGGAAAAACCACCCCCAGTTCACCCGACCGAGATTCGAACCTCGATCTCCCCGTCCTCGGCGGTCGAGCTCAACACGACTGGCGCGTTAGCCAACTACGCCACCGAGGCGGGTATTTTATAATATAGATGGAACTGATTTTTTAATAACTTTATTCTACCTAATTATACAATAAAGGGCTTTCACAAATAATTTCAGGAGCACAAAAATTTTAGAACAGCTTCTAAAATAAATTTAGTCTATCAAATGAGTGAAAAACTAGTACAATTTCTGTGGTAAAGACGTGTGTAGACTACAAATATAGCAACCCGAAAATTGAAATTGATAGCTTTCTTATCGTTTTTGTTAAAAAAAAAAAAAGCTCTTCTTTTATATTTTCTCTTACTAAACATAAATCAAACAAAATAAGTTTGTGCAAAGTTTATTTAGATAAAAATGCTCTACAAAAGGTGCAATTCATTTTTAAGTCTAAACCAATGTTTAAACCACTAAAGAGGGCCTGAATAATATTCCACTATTCCGGGTTTTAAATACATCATGCAAATTTCATATGCCTTTGTATTGTAGTATAAAATTAATACTACACACATTACTAACATATAATTTACAAATAATAGTATGCACAATATGGAATCACTCCTATTCCTATAATAGCAATGGTTTGTCAAATAAATAATTTAGAATCTCGAAAATTAAAACGTCGGTCATGCTTAGCATATATAAATTTTAAAAAACATAGAATTTTGTTTTATAATATGATTTGATCTAATATTATGATAGAGATGACTGCTATTGTAAAAGTATAAGACAATACTAATGAGAATGCTCAGTTACCTCACGCTACATGGTTTGTGTGCGCCTGCAAACATTGTTGAAACTGCCTAGCTAGATTAGAGCGCTGGATGGTTAGTCTAAATAAAACTAACAAGGGGTTTCAAGCGGCTACCTCGCAACGCGCTTTGACTTGCAAGGCACGCGAGAAGATTTTCTCGACACAGTGACAGTCACAGTGGGCTTTCACCCGACAAACTTTGTTATACAGTAAGAGTTGGCTAATTCGACATTGGTTAATTCGAAAAATTGGATAGTTTGAACCCACTATGATTTCCCATGAAATTTTTATTTAAATCAAATATTAAAAACATTTAATTTGAATTTTAGAAAGGAATATTTGGATAATTTGAAGCCTATATGTTGTTAATTTTTTCGAGTTTACATTCATTTCAAATCTGACTTAACGATCTTTATTAATGCCTATCCCTAATGCCAAGTATATCAAATAAAGTTGGAGTTAGTCTATTTATGCATAGTAAATGAGAAAGCGGGAAATTATGCACTGGTGGCGAGCGGGCTTCCTAATATTATTATTAGCACCGCGTCTTACTACCCATTTGGGGCTTCCTATTAAAGATATGTGCTGGTTCGGCTTTCATCAATTCTGATTTAAATCTGCAATTTTCCTATGCTAGTTTTTACAAGTTTTTATATTTAGTGACCCACCTCAATGGCGTAGTTAGCTAACGCGCCGGTCGTGTTGAGCTAGATAACCGAGGACGGAGAGATCGAGGTTCGAATCTCAGTCGGGTGAACTGGGGTGGTTTTCCTAAATGGTTTTCCACTCTCCCTCCACGCAAATGCGGGTTCACTTCCTCTAAGTTCAACCTACCCAATTCCTAAACCATTAGTGTAATTAGCACTTAAGCGTATAACCCGAACGGGTAGTAAGACGTGATGCTAAATAAATAAAAATTTTAAAAAATATTTAGTGTTTAAATTTTCCTTGTTTTTTATATATGTATTTCTTGTGTATATGTGTTTTATATAACATGTATAAAAATGTATATGATCATATGTGACATGTTTTGAGGTTATTGATGTATTATGTACCAGCTGCCGAGAAACTCATGAAAATGGTTAATTCGAATTTTGGATATTTCGAATATTTTTAGATATTCTTTGGACTTCGAATTAAAAAAAGTATATTGCATTAACAAAGAAATCTTCGAATGTATGGTCGAGTACCAGTTGAATAGACTTATATGAAGTCACCTTCCTTCTTAATAGACCATACGCTACCAAAATCTGGTATTGAAAGTCAGTATTCATGAACTGTGTACATTTGATTGTTCTGTTCATATTTTTCTCCTGTAGCTAATGTGTGTGTGAAAATGGAGTATTTCTCTGACATAGATCGGAAAATAATGAATATTGATTTACATAAGTTAAAATTTCAAGGCAACAACAATATTTACACTATTTATTTTGGGAATATTTTAAGAAATATTCATGAGTATATTTCTTTTATAAAGCAGAATATTTATTTATTTCCTATCACCTCGTGGCTTACACGACTTACATAATGATTCCACCTTCTATAACGATTACGAAAAACCCAACAAGGGCCTGACGTAACTTTAGAGGAACTATTTTTAAAGAGCTTAAATTATATTAGAACGTAATTTAGAGTTTATTTTAGCTATATGTCTCATTCTAACAGGATACAAATACTTAACATACTCACTGTACTACCGCTTAGTGTTGAAATGTTTATACTCTGGTTCCAGAGAATTGTGGGAAACTACAATGTTTGTTTCGGTATAATGCGTTAGGAAACACTTGTACTAAATGTCAGGCTTCTCCATTCAAGTTTACTAATAATTTAGAGGTCAGGGTTCGAATCTTGGTAGGGTCTACTGATGGATGGCTTTCCCGTCATGTAAATGAGGATGAATTAGCTTCTAAGCCATACCTCCCTCATCCCTACCTCATTGATGTAATTGCAGTGCTTGGAGCTGGTGGATAAAATAAGTAGCTAACTTATTTAAAATGTTGCTAGACCAGTTGGAGCGAGGAGATATATTTAGGGAAAGAAGGTACGGGAGAGATTTTAAAGAACGTTGGCAAACCTGTCGTGGCTATATATTGTTTCAGAATGGCTATTTGGAATTTTTCTCTCATCCTAAGACAAAAACTTCCTGACTCTAACCTCAATTATTCCTCTCAAATACATAATAATATAAATTAATTTTCTTGATATTATTTTGTATGTGTTACATTTATTGAAACGTTGCTTTAATTCTCAGACGAGTGGTATTAATGAAGACCTAATGATAAATAACCGTTTGAAAAAAATTAAAACAAAACCAATGGATACAACCTAAATCTTTGAAAAATGTCAACTCTAGTTTAAAGTTGGTGATCCCGTTTGAAGAGCGCTGCAAGAAAATGGATGGTAAGCTAGTAGTAGGTCTTGGAAGAGTCGTAAAAACAGCCGAGACAACTAAGTATTTGGTCGGTGATGTTGGAGCAACAAAGCGTTTACTTTAAAACAACAAACATCAAATAAGAACACTTCCCTGGTGTTTGTTTTAGAAGAGAGCAGCATTACTGGGTAACAAAGAAACAACTAGAACAAAATGAGAGTTTATCTTTGGTTTCCATCTTGAAAGTGTTACTGATTGATCTTTTATTTCTATGTTTATTTTATTTGTATTTTAGTAATAAGATATATTTATCTAAATTCTAATTACAAACAAATAATCAGAGAGGACTCTTAAATAAACTTCTTGGACTTATTAGCAATAATTTGAAATTAGTAAAAATGTAATGTTTAAAAAAGTTTTAAAATATTAAGTAATTAAAATATATATTTTCAGTTCAAACAAACGCAACAGAAGCTTCAATTTGTAAATTATGTATAGTAATGTTAAATTGTATTTTATTTTTATTTTTTAATAATTAGACAAATTTTCCCTTTGGCAAAAATTAGGCGGAAGTAAACTATTACTTGATCAAATATAAATACTAGCAAGCTTAATCAAATCATTAACAGATGTAAATGGTAATTTGGTCAAATATTGGAAAATTCTAAATACAGACAACATAATTTATTAGTTATTAAATAAGTTACTCACTTTTTTATTAAATAGTAGACAGTAGACTTTTGTTAATTGCAAGAAGATTGTAAATACTCATGTATTCATAGTATACTAGACAATAGTAAGTAATAACATTTTAAAACATTGAGTTGTAAATAACAATTTCATCCAATATTAAACAGTAGTAAATGGTAGCTTGATTAAATACTGAGTAATTGTAAATATTAATGTGCCATAGTTTTTGAAAGTAATAAATGATAATTTTATAAAATTTTAGTTTGTAATAAAGACTCAATTGATAAAATATAAAACAGTACTAAATGGTGACTGGCTCAAATATTAGACTTTAAATTATCATATAGTAAAGTAAGATAATTTATAATAGTATAGTGGTAGTTTAATTAAGAAAGGGACCTTGTAAAAATAGTAAAACTAATAACTATTCAATTATTTAGAGATCTATTTAACTATTTTTATTTTCATTGCCTTGTCATGACAATGCAAATTCAATCGAGGATAACTCAAAATGGACGAAAATATTGAGTTATTCTAACCATTTTGAACGTAGTTTTGCAGCTCTAGTACGTTATTAATGTGACATCTTAAATTAATTTTAACCATTTGTTAAGTTACCAAAAGGTTTATGAGTGAAACTGTCACTATCATCTTGATTAAATAGCCTATACTTACTAATGCAATTTAAAAATTGATTTGTAGATTTCAATCTCGATCCAGAATTTTGATGACGAGCTCGGCTCGAAGCTCGAAATCCGAGTACTCGCAGAGTCCTTATATACATAATATATATACATATTTAATTATATTTTATTTATTTATATTTATGTATGCCTATCTCATTATTATATATATATTTATGTATTTACATTTATCATTATTTCATATATTTATTTATGAATACATATTTTATATAGTATATCATTATTATATATATATATACAACATTATTTTGTATTTGTATATATTTTTATGTAAATATCCCCCTGCGGGACGGGGTTTAGAATAGTCCCGCAGTAATCCCTGCTTGTCGTAAGAGGCGACTAAAAGGGGAGGCTTCTGTGCAGGACGTATCTCGTGCAGGAAAACCTATCCTAAATCTTCCCTTTCACCCCCTTTTTTCTTCCTTCCCTTTCACCCCCTTTTTTTCATTCTTCTCCCTTCTCTTTCTCTCTCCTTACCTCTTTCTTCCCTTCCCCTGCCGTTCAGTTCTGCACAGAGACCTTTGGACCCTCCGTTGACGACCTTGGCATCTGACACGGCTTTCCTTGGATGATTATTGGATACCACTGCTTTGAGCTCCTGAGTGAAAGTGCGCCGGTTGTAATATCATAGTAGAAGGGCCTAGGGATGACAATAACCGGGTACCCTACTTTGAGAAAAGACTGGTTGCGTTCACGAGGGCCCGGACGTAAAATTGGCACTTTCCTACACCCACTTGCTGCGATGACCTCTCTCTCGGCGATGCCCTATGCGAAGGTTGTCATGTCTAGCGTCGTATGGGGCCTCTCGTCGGGAGAGTTAACAGGGCCATATGTGGTAGTACCAACATGGATCACCCTGGGTCTACGATCCGAGTACTGTGTAGGTTGTCCCCAAAAATGGCATGGCCGCATCTTTTGTCGCTGCTGACAACTTACTGTCCGCTGGCACCGTACTGCCCGCTGGCAACTCACTGCCCGGCCCCTCACAGGGCCGTAATACTGATAAGCGGCGGAAACGGGTAAGGCCGTCCAGCCCTGAATTGGGAAAAATCCAGGAAGTGGTGAGGCCCCAGCCCCGCTTCCTGGTAATGTCTCGAGTGGATGAAAGTGAGAACCTCAGACGTGTCAGCCCATTTGTCCTCGAAAGAGTGATAAGTGGATCTGCCGGGTCTGGAGTTTCAATTAGAAAACTGCGCTATGGCAAGATAATGATACAGACTGACAATGACATCCAGACTACTAAAATAATGGCACTAACTGAGATACCGTTGAGCCCCTCAAACCATTTAAAGGTGAAGGTGGAACCTCATAGGTTCCTCAATGTTTGCAAGGGAGTGGTCACTTGCTATGACCTCGACTGCGTGAGCATTGAGGATATCTGTGAGGAGCTTGCCCCTCAACATGTCACCGAAGTATATAGGATCACCACCAAAAGGAATGATGTAACAAAGAAAACTGACACATATATATTAACATTTGCGACTCCTACTCTACCAAAGGAGGTCCGAGCTGGCTTCCACGTGCTTAGAGTCCGGCCGTATGTCCCCAACCCTCGGCGCTGTTTTCAGTGCCAGGAATTTGGGCATACGAAGCTGCGATGCCGTGGTAAGCCTACCTGTGCAGATTGTGGACAGGAGGCTCATGACACACCATGCAAGTCTCCTAAATTCTGTGTAAATTGCAAGGGTCCACATTCTGCTTGGTCTCGGTCCTGTCCGAACTGGAAGGTAGAGAAAGGAATCCTGGAGATCCAAACAGAAAAGAAGATCCCTTATGCCCAGGCACGCAAAGAGTATAATGCACTGCAAGCTCCGGTATTTCAAACTTCCTACAGTAAAATTTTTAGCCAAAATATAAATTGTCCTAACTGCCATTGTGCAGTCAATATTTCAAATACTTCTTCACGACCCGTGCCATTGGTCTCTGCTCGAGATCATGATAACTATACATCGCTCACAACTTTGTCGCCAAAAGTATTACAGAAGGTGACGCCTCCAGAGAGGCCACCTCCACCACCTGTACCCCCTAGGAGCCCTCCTCGGGGCCCTCCCCCGAGCCCACCTCGGGGAACCCCCCCGAGCCCACCTCGGGGAACCCCCCCGAGCCCACCTCGGGGAACCCCCCCGAGCCCACCTCGGGGAACACCCCCGAGCCCACCTCGGGGAACAACCCCGAGCCCACCTCGGGGCCAAAAACCACGTGCGGCCGGTGTCGAGCCACTCAATCCTGCCTCTGGGACTCTGGAGGTTGGGATGGGTGGTGAAACAGGTGAGGCCGCAAAGACGATCCCCACTGGTGCCTTCAGAAAGGACCATCGAGGGACCGCTGAAAAAACTAGAATAAATAAAGCGCCGAAGGCCTTAATAAAGCCTTCGCGCAAAGACCCAACGACCCTGTCTCTCCAGGATAAATCAAAACCTCTCCTGAAGCGGGAGGTCCAGGAGAGACTGGGAAAAGTAAGAGGGCCTAAAAAGGGCCTGAATCAATATCTATTTTTAAAAGATAACGTTATGGATTGCGAGGATAACTAAACTTTATATTTATAAATAATGTCGCTACTACAATGGAATTGTAGGGGTTTCTTTGCTCGTGTAGAGGAAATTAAACAAATAATATCTTCCCTGCATCCCCCCATCTTGTGTTTGCAGGAGACCCACTTCCGCACAACTGACAACCCGAAGCTTCGTGGGTACGATATATATCGTACCGACAAGCCATTCTTTGATCGGGCTAGCGGAGGTGTGGCTATATTCGCACGAAGCAACATATATCATAAACATATTAATATCGTCTCTGAACTCCAAGTGATCGCTGTCCGAATCTCCCTTGCTATGGAAGTGACAGTATGCAGCATCTACCTCCCACCAGGTGAGCGCGTTTCAAAGAGGACTCTAGAGGCCCTCTTTATACAACTTCCCGCCCCTTACATCATCTTGGGGGATTTTAATGCGCATAACCTGGTGTGGGGGTCTAATTTTACAGACGCCCGTGGGAGAATGGTAGAGGATATTCTTGTCTCGGGCAACCTGGTGTTAATGAACACCGGGACCCAGACACACTTCTCCACCTTTAATGGTGTATCCTCTGCCATCGACCTAACTTTATGTAGCCCCGGGATCGCTGCTCACTTCCTTTGGGAGGTTCACTCGGACCTATGTGGCAGCGATCATTTTCCAATTCTGGTTTCACCACTTCAAGATCCTCCCAGTACAGCACGGCTACCCCAGTGGGTTATCAAACGTGCTGACTGGGATAAATTCCGCGAGCTCGCCGTAATTGATGAACCCCATTCTCATGACGTCGATGTTAGGGTTAGGCGTTTTACTTCGACGGTAATAGCAGCTGCGAGGGCTTCCATTCCTAAATCCTCGCCTTATCCGCGCCACCGTCCAGTTCCCTGGTGGAACGAGGAATGTCGGTTGGCTATTTCTGACCGTCGAAGGGCCCTACGTCTCTTCAACCGGCGTCCTACCTTGGATAATCTAGAATCATTCCGGATTCTGCGTGCTCGAGCTCGCCGTATCATTCGTGAAAGCAGAAAAGAGTCTTGGAGACAAATAATTTCTACCCTTACTATTTCCACTCCCACTACTAAGGTTTGGGACAATATTCGTAAATTACGTAGTTGCAAAAATACCATAAATAATATCCCTGCCCTCATGTCAAACGGTTCGCTTGTCTCCTCCCCTGTGGAGGTCGTCAATGTATTGGGCTCTATGTTCACCGCTATTTCTAGCACTGCAGGCTACTCTAATGAGTTTGCAGCACATAAGCGGAACATAGAGCGCCATTCTATTGACTTTGGCCAGAGCCGGGGGGAGGATTATAACTCCCCCTTTACCTTAGATGAACTGAAGTATGCTCTGTCCCAGGCGGGTAACACAGCTTCTGGCCCCGACGAAATTCATTACGATATGTTGCGCCAGTTGCCCCCTGCTGGATGGGCATATCTGTTGGATCTCTACAATAGTGTTTGGGAATCTCGTCAGTTCCCAACACTCTGGAGGCAAGCTACCGTTATACCAATACATAAAAGTGGCAAAGATAAATTAGATCCAACTAGTTATAGACCGATAGCCTTAACTAGTTGTGTATGCAAAATATTAGAAAAAATGATAAATAAACGATTAATATGGTATTTAGAATCCCGCAATCTGCTATCAAATATTCAATGTGGTTTTCGCCGTAATCGATCCACGGTGGATCATCTCGTTCGTCTCAAGACGGCGGTTCGTGACTCCTTTCTCCACAAACAACATCTTTTGGCAGTTTTCTTTGATTTGGAGAAGGCTTACGATACCACGTGGCGGTACGGCATTTTAAAAACCCTTTTTAATTGGGGGTTCCGAGGGAACCTCCCTGTTTTTATATCTAATTTTATGTCAGATAGACACTTCCGGGTAAGGTTAAACAACACCTTATCCGATGATTTTATTCAAGAAAATGGGGTGCCTCAGGGCAGTACTCTGAGCTGTACGTTGTTCGCCATCGCAATTAATGGCATTGTGGACAACGTGCGGCTACCTGTCCGTTCATGCCTTTTTGTGGATGACTACGCAATTTATTGCAGTTCGTCGAGTCTCCACAGGGCTGAACGGCAGATACAACTCTCTGTAAATAATCTGTGGTCGTGGGCATCGCGAAATGGCTTTCGCTTCTCTGCAGCCAAGACGACGGTCGTCCACTTCCACAGATTACGTGGAATACAACCTGTCCCCAGTATTTTAATGAACCACGTTGTTTTACCAGTCTCAGAGACCGTAAGGTTTCTGGGACTTTTATTTGATTTTAAATTAACTTGGATCCCTCACATCAAAGACCTGAAAGCGAGGTGTATAAAAGCACTCAACCTGCTCAAAGTGGTTAGCGGTCGGTCCTGGGGTGCTGATAGGGAAACCTTGATGCGCCTGTATAGGGCCTTGGTAAGATCTAAACTAGACTACGGCAGTTTCGTTTATGGATCGGCGAGACCCTCGGCGTTAAAGATGCTGGATAGTGTCCACCATGCTAGCATACGACTGGCTACTGGTGCTTTTCGTACCAGTCCAGTCGTCAGCATCTGTGCCGACGCCGGTGAGCCCCCTCTCTCTTACCGGCGGTCCTATCTTCTGGCATCTTACGTGTCGAAACTACACTGCATGCCGGAGCATGTTGCCTACCGTCCTGTGTTTCATCCCCCTAACCGTGTCTTGTATGAAACCAAATGGCGTAGTACAAGGCCGGTTGGGATCCGGATGCTATCGGTTATCGACATGTGTGGGATAGTCCTGCCAAAGGCTATCCCCACATCCCCAGGTCGAGTTTCTCCCTGGAAGATACGCCTACCTCAATGCCATTTTGATCTTGCCAAGTTCCCTAAAGCGACCACCCCACCGATTATATATGAGAGGACCTTTTATGAGCTCCTCTCCACTCGCTTTCAGGGCTTTAAGCGCGTCTATACAGATGGCTCCAAGTGTGGGGCCTCCGTGGGATGTGCATTTGTTGTGGAGGGAAACCATTTTAAGTTTGGTTTACCTGGTGAATCCAGTGTTTTTACGGCTGAATTATACGCCATTTTTAAATCTCTGTGTTTTATTTATCGTAAGTGTCACCGTTCTGTGCTCATCTGCACGGATTCCATGAGTGATCTGTTGGCATTGTCCACTCTCTACTCCTGGAATCCCCTCGTGCAGATGATACATGAGCAAATTTTAAAAATTGATTCATTAAACACCCGGCTCGCATTTTGCTGGATTCCTGGTCACGCTGGTCTTTCAGGAAATGAACTTGCTGACCAGGCGGCCAAGGAGGCAGCACGCCTGCATCCGGAGGCGAGTCTGGGTGTCATGTTTTTAGATCTAAAGGGTTATGTTCGTCGTGGGGTATTACGCACCTGGCACGAGCAGTGGGTCTCGACCCCTGCTCAGAACAAGCTGCGGTCCATCAGGGACGGTGTGTCGCGATGGCCCTCTTCTATATGAAAGTCTAGAAGAGAGGAGGTCATCGTGACGAGACTCCGCGTCGGGCATACATTACTAACCCACGGATTTTTATTGAGAGGGGATCCACCTCCAGTGTGTGAATTTTGCGATGCTCCCCTTAGTGTGTACCACATTTTGGTGGAGTGTCGTAAATATGCCCCTATCCGCCTGGCTCTTGATTTTAAAGGTGACCTACGTTTTTTATTACGTGATAGCACGGATGGAGTTATTTGTTTACTCCGTTTTATACGCCAGGCGGATCTTTTTAATGCCATTTGAGTCACTTTTATAAAGTGACTCATCTGGATTTATCTCATATTGAGAATTTTTTTAACATTTTAGTACATTTTAATATGTTTGTTCTGTCTTTTTAACGTATTATTTTAACATGTTTTATGATTTTAATGTGTTATATTTTAATATGTTTGTTTTGTAATTTTAACGTAGTGTATACACCTGTGGTTTTATTTTAGCAGGTGTATCACTTCTTTTAATCTAATTGCCCATTTGATCGCTCCTATGGAGTGTCTCAAATGGGCTTTTTCTCATATTGAGAATATATGTTTTTAATTGATATACAAATTTTAATATTGTATATTGTTTTATATTTTATGTTTCCACCTGTTTATTCTAACAGGTGGACTATGTGATGTGTCTCTCCCTAATGGAGATTTTACTGTGTTTTTAAATGTCAAGGCCCTAATGACCTCATTGTGTCGATGGGCCTCTAAACAATAATAATAATAATAATAATAATAATAATAATAATAATAATAATAATAATAATTTTATGTAAATACTTTATATTTATATATATATTTCATATCTTATTATATCTGTATTTATAAATATATATATTATATCACATTATATGTGTCTTTTTACATACATATATATATATATATATATATATATATATGTAAACATGTGTAAATACCTATAATGAGATATAAAATACATATATAATAAGATGTAATAATTATATGTATATAAAATATAAAATATATATATAAAATTTATATAAATATTAAATAATAAGACATATATAAATACATGTATAAAATAAAATAATTATATATATAAATATAAAATAATAAGCTATATATTAATAAATATATAAAAATACATACTTATATAACGAGATAAAATATATAAATATAAATACATATAAAATAATTATATATAATATATATAAATAAAATAATGATATATATAAACATACATATGTGTATTTTTTTAAATTTTACGTTCTCCTTAAGATATCTTCGCGTACCCCTTTAGATACTCCTGTAGATTAAATACCACTGGAATAAAAGATGTCGGCCAAGGATTCTGCTGCTTCGGCTTGTGCTTTGTACGAAGTTATAGACAGTTCAAGAATAGAATAAAAGGATGTTGGGTTCGTACATTGCTTAAAAATGGTTTATACCATACAAATAAGCTTCTGGCAGAACTGAAGCTCGAAGACGGCAGTGATTTTAAAAACTTCACTCGCATATCTCCTACAGATTTTTAAGTTCTTTTACAAATGGTCGGTCCCAGGGTAATTAATGACCAGCCTGGCCCATGTTGTTTGTTGTCGACAATGTTGTCAAACACGCAAACAAGGTTTCTTGTAACCCATTTGAAATGGATGACAAGTAACATGGTTTCCTCTTTGGGAAACACAAATTAAACACGATACAATGTTCGCAAACTGTTTCCGAAAATACTAAAACACATCTCAGAAACAATGTTTCTGGGAAAATGATTTCAAGTGCGTACTAGGATTTAGACTAGGTTCACATGACAGTCGGTGTTGAGTGCGTTTGTTCACACGAACACTCTTTATCACAATGTCGAGTGCTACTTTGTGCTGTTCCGGCAGGAATTTGAGGGGGAATTCACGTCTCTACAACAAAAGTTAAAAATAAATAGTTTAGGTTATGCACTTGGACTTTGGAAATTGGGGTTTGAGCCCCAACCTAAACAATTAGATTAGTATTAGGGATGTCGCTATCATTGTGGTTTCACCACTCTCTTTCGATGCTAATGCATGTTTTTTTTAACTACTCTCTTTAAACCTGTCATCTTAGATTAATATATTAACAACAACCCTCATAGGTAAGCACGTGGTCATGCGTCAAACTAATCTTGTCTTAGTTGGGGCTCGAATTACAGCTCAATTCACGAAGAGTATTGTTTTCTAAATGGTTTCCCACTCTTCCTACTCACAAATGTGGATACATTTCCTCTGATCTATTCTAACGGTATAAATATTATGATAGCCCAGCTGGGCTGTAGTATACACTGTACAATAACTCTTCTAACAAACTTAAGATGTATTTAACTCTAAATTTAAAGTGACACTTTTGAAGAAGTTTTGATAGTATTTTATTTAAATGGCAAATAACAATGATATATGTTTACTTATTGAAGAAATCAAATTACTATCTCCTGGGATATTGTTTCTTATTTTATGAGTTAAAGTAGTAAAATTAACACACAATCATGGATTGTCAATAATTCCAATGAACTCGTGCATCCATTGTAGGCCTCTGTTGGTTATAAGAGCTGTACGCATACGTCGGCTTATAAAAGAACCTCAAACAATGCATATATCATATCTGTACGTATTCTACAGCTATCCCTCATGCCAACTATAAAAATATGTTGGAATAAATATTTCGGAATCCCTTCCTGAAATAAAAAGGAATGTTGTAATGTCTAAACAGGGATGGCGTGTTAGACGGGCCCCACCTGGACCAATATGGCGGGAGGCCAGCGTGCACGAGCGTCGGAGCAGAGCAAGAGGAACTCTGGTAAAATAAACAATTAGAGGCTCATTGCTTGCTCTCTGGAGGAGGATCATTAAAAATGTTGTTTTCTTGTGTTTCTCTCTCTCTCTCTCTCTCGGATTGTGTCCACCTGTCGTCTTTATATAGACCTCACCATGTTGTTTAGTTCAAATACTCGCCGCTGCTCTGCTACTGATTTTTGAATACGTTGGGAAGGGTTTGTTATTCATGCAATCATTATTCAGGATCAGACGTACAGTCCATTCACGGTAACCTCAGCCCTTTATAACAGTTTAAAAGCTAATATGCTACTATTAGGGGAAATGCATGGACGCTATTAGGACATGGTTCCTTACGTTATAAAAAATATCTTGATGTTTCTACTTTAAAAAAAAGAACTTGGGCTGTAGATTTCACAAAATTCACAACTGTGGATGAAATTTATTACAAACCCTATGTCTTAGATAAGCAATAAAGTTATTGAAAATTTTCGATGGTACGACTAAGTTTGTTCTTAACTGATGTATATAACTTATTGCAAAAGTACCAAACACATTTGTGAGGCAAATAAATACGGAACGACATTTTAGTAATTCTAAATCGTCAGAAAAGGCAAGAGTAAGTGTGAATCAACTTTATTATTATTATTAATATTATTATCACCACGTCTTACTACCTGTTCGGGTTATACGCTAATTTACTGATTACGTTAGAGATTAGGAAGGTTACATTAATAGGAAGTGTAACAGAATTTTCTTGGAGGGAGAGTAGAAAGCCATTTTGTAAAGACCACCCTCAGTATACTGGACCGAGATTCGAACCTTTATCCCCCATCCTAGCAGTCTAGTCCAACACAAGAGTAGCGCGTTAGACCACTGGCTAATTAAGTGGGTCAGCTTCAAATAAATAATAAGAAAATCGTAAATACTTTCTCCTACTCTTATAATTTGGAACAAAATTTTCCAATATTGGTTATCACTTACCAGTAAACTACCTTCAAACTGATATTTTTCTCTCTAGAAAACCAGTATACATTGTCATTTATCATGCAAAACATTCCACAGATAAACACATTGAACAAAAATCTATCTAACCATTTTCGAAAAATATTTCAAATTTTCAAAAATCATTGCTATCAGAAAACTCCCTAAATTTAAATCACGATTTAACCTCAAGATATTACAATACTATAACCACTATATGTCAATTTTGGACGAAATACGCCAAGCCGTTTCGGCTGTGACCCAACTAGAATAAAGTAACAAGTTGAAAGAGTGACGGTATTATTGTTGCATCATCATGTCATTCGTATTAGTTCAAAAACATTCCCAGCTCTTTGACAAGCTTGTTTCAGATTACCAAATGAATGTGAATATTTACCTCTACATTTCCTCACACATAGGCTAAATACAAACAACTTTGACAAATCGAGGGTGCCCACGGGTGCTAAATAAAAAAAATAGCATTTCAATGTATCGATTTTATCGATATCCTCCAAAATCCACATTTTTAAATCACGCATAACCTTTCCTTTGTGTAACAGGAAAACAAACTGCCATGGCAGCCGTGTCTATTTGTGTATTTGTGTAGAATACATTCATTTAATCTCAAAGAAACAAAGAACAAAATGTACCCTAGCCACTAAACCTATATTTTTTGCACGATTTAATTTACCCACCCTTTTGAGGTAAGCTTTAAAATAATGAAAATTTCAGCCGTGTTTGACGCTAAAATTAAAATATTTATATATATAATATTATATAAGCTTAACTTATAAAACCGACATTTTTAATCAGGGTAAATACTTTATAAAATATTCATTTGAACTCATCACCGTAATTCCACAAACTTGAAATCTTTGCCTAGCAGGAAAGTAGCGGGATTTCCCCATATAACCGGAAAAAATAAAAACTAAAATTTCAAAATGGACTTCCAAGAAATGGGAGATATATAATTAAAAACGAAAAGCCCTTTTCAATGGCTAAATGGTCTAAGTCGTCATTCCTGTGCTAGACTGACCTGCTGAAAACGGGGAGATCGGGGTTCAAATCCCGGTTAGGTCTACTGAGGGTGGTTTTTTTCAAAATGTTTTCTCAATATTCCTCCACACAAATGTGGTTAGATTACTTCTAAAATGCTTCCTTCTTCATCCCTACTCCATTAGTGTGTTGATATATATGAGTATGACCTGAACAGGTAGTAAAACGCAGTGATATAAAACCAATGTAAGATAAGGTATAAAATTAATATTTAATAGACAGGTAGAGAGAAAACTCCATAAAACCAAATGATTATTAAAATTTGAAATGTATGAGAGTGAATTGGAGAGAATGGAGACAAGGGTTAGTTCAAAATATCAACACCTAATATTAAACAACTACTTCTCAGTATGGAAATAAACTGAAATCTGGCAGACAAGTATAAAACTACTTCAAATAAATACTAAGGGCTGAAAATTTTAATAAAATCTAATTGGGACTTTGGAAAACAAGGGGAAGAGGGGGGAATAGACAGAAACATTTAAATTTTACAGGCAGGTAAAGAACAATTATTCCAGATAGCCATATTCGTCTTAAAATATGAAATTTTTAAGTTGAAGTTGTTTAAATGAGGTGGGGTTACAATTTCCAAATTAATAGCAACAACTTTTCTGTGTGGCAGGAAGTTAAAATTTGGCAAGATTTTTTTAAGGACCATTCCAAATAACCGTAAAAGACTTAAGATTTTAAATGGAAAAAATAGGGAAGTGGCGGGGATAAAATAAAAAAAAATAATTTTAGGTGCGGCAGAAAATTTAAATTTGAAAATATTTATCATTTACGAATTGGGGTGAGGAGGGGGGTCAAAATTCCAAACACCAAAATATTAAATAACTTTTTGGTGTGCTAGAACATTGGAATTTGTCAGGTGGGTATAAGAACCCACCCCAAACAATCATTTAGTTCTGATCCTTAAATATGAAAATTAATAAGCAGTAAATGAGGAAAAGGGTTCAATATTCCTAAACTAATATAAAAAACCTGTTTGGAATAATATAAAATGTAAGTTTGGCATGTAGGTCAATATACCTTCCCGAAGACCAATGACGTCCGAACATCTCAAATTTCAAAATTTAAGCTCTGGAAGTGGAAGAACTCGAATTTGATACTACTAATACAGAGCACTACTTTTCGATAGGGTTTTTAATTTAAATTTGGCAAGAACGTAAATAAACCAAATAAGATAATCAAATAGATCCTAAAATTTCAAAATGGGAATTTTGGAACTGAACCAGAAGGAGTGGGGATTGTAGTAGCTTAAAATCTTTATAAAATTATCATAAAATCTTCTTTTCCGGATGTAAGAAAATTTAAATTTGTCAAATTCTTAAAAGGACCATCCCAAAGTAAACATAAAATCTGTAAGTATGCTTTTGCAAGGGGCAAGTAATGGTTCATAGAAAAAACTTTTCGATATGGTAGAAAGAATTCTAGAAATAAACAAATACAAAAACTAAAGATCATTTTAAAGGGGATTCACGTTGCGCTAACAAAGCTTGGATCTAAGGATGAATAATTATTAGCGTCTATTAGTAACGACGTAACAGTTAAAATAAACACATTCTGGTGACATTTATTGGTGAACCGTGGGGATTATTACTAAATATGTTTCTGTAACAATGTATATTATTTATTTTCGCTTCTTGGTTAATTGGACTGCTTTTGTTTTCCAACATATTATGTAACAATATATATTAGTTCATTTATCTTATTTTATGATCGTGCTTAGGTAATTATTGAGTTATTAATGATTACGTTTGTATGTGAACTAAGTTTGTGGACAAGGTAATATTATGTATCAATGTTTAATTAATTAAATTTATTAATTAACATGATTGATTTGTGATTGCCATAGTTACATCAGGAATGTACTGTACAAAGAGGATCTATCTAAAAGTAGGCAGCCGTATGTTGAACGTTCTAATTTGATATAGATTTGGTCCTACGAAAGACGGGTCAAACTGCTAATCTAAAATATATTTTAATACGAAAGAGTAATAATTATCAAAATCTGATAACAACAAATAAATTAGGTATACTGATTCAAACCAGTTCGAAAGAAATTCAGTTAATACAGAATATTCTCTTAGGCTATCACTAGTAAATTATTACAGGGCCCTGTTCATGTAGACCACATTAACAACACAAATGGATAATATATATGATAGATTCAGTTAAATTTAATTTGTTTTAAGCATATTTTAATCAAATTAGGTGAACACATACTAATATTCCTCTTGGACGTTATTTATATAATGATTATTTGGTCTGTGAAATCCACATCAACCTAGGCTAGGCTGTCCAACATTTTGAAACTTTTTGAATAAAGCTTGATTCTAACACGTTACAGATATATTAAAGCTACACTCACTAACATATTTTTCCAACATTCATATAAAATAAATGTGGCAGTATAGAACTATAACATTCCAGTTTGAATACTAACTTAAGTTTGACATAAACACATTTTTGAATAAATAATAATTTTCAATAGATTCTGAGCTAATGTAGTACACTTATTATAGTAAGTCAGCTTTTAAACAACTGGTCATAGACAGTCCATATTCTGTTTTACCATCTTATATTGTAAGTTGAAACCTTTCACAAGATTTGAAGGGGAAAACAATCAAAGTAGCTATGTCCGTCTCCTAAAATGTTGCCTTTTTATGTGCTCAACGTGTTACTGCCATACCGCGCTATCAGCATAGTTACACTAATGGGGTACGCCCAGCTGGGATTTGAAACTGAACACCCATCACCGGCAAATGATGACTTTGTGCACGTGCATACCGGGTGTGCACCTAGGATTTACAGCTTCGGTGGCCGCATGGTCTAACGCGCTACTCTCCTGTTAGACTAGGCTGCCGATGACGGGGATATAGAGATTTGAGTATTGCTCGGGTGAGGGTGGTTTCCCCCTCTTACTCCAGCAAATGTGGATACACTTCCTCTAAATATAACCTTCCTAATCCCTAAAACCATTAGTGTAATTAGTACATCAGCGTATAATCAGAACGGGTAGTAAGACGCGGTGCTAAAAACAAGCATATATTTATTTTAGTTTTACTACCCTTTCGGGTTTTACGCTGATGTACTAATTACTCTAATGTTTTAGAGGTGATGATGGTTGAATTTAGAGGAAGTGTACCCAAATATGATTGGAGGGAGAGTGGAAAACCATCCTTAGTACACTCGACCAGGATTCCTACCTCGATCTTCTCGTCTTCGTAAGTCTAGTATATTGGGAGGACGACACCTTAGTCTAAGATATTAAACAAAACTTAACAAAATACATAATTAATATCTAAGGACCACACTCTAATGATTGAGAATGGAGTACAATTTATTTAGTGTTTCTACGATCCATACCAAAATTAGGCAAAAAGTATAAAATATTTAAACCAATGTGGCTTTGTTTGTTTGTATTAAGGTCTTACAAGTAAGTATTTCAATACATATTAAAATAGGTAGAAACAGAAAGTTCAGAAGACATCAAGTAAACATGGTTTTTCTTTCGCTAGTGGCATGCAGTTCCTAATATGGTCGCACTATTAGCGGTCATAAAATATTCCGGAATCCAACAGCGTCACCCCCGTCTTTTATTTAATTTACAAAACAAACGCTGAAAGAGATTTCCACATTACTATCTAATTTATTTTGAGATCCAATGCTCACTAACTACTCAGGCGTCGGTCACCTCAATAAAATAACACAGAACTATATGTGAAACGACGCTGACAATCTTTTAGGCGTCGCGTCACCTCAATAACGATATCATCATCAATGAGCCAGGACAAACACGCACAGTTGGAAGGAAGGACAGCCTCGCTAGATTATAGAATTTGATTCACATCCTTCCAGACTGTGCATTTGCCTCTGTTCATAGAAAGAACATCTTCAACCACAGCCTCTTCTCCCGCCATTCATCCAGTCACGCTCGCCTCACCCAAGTAATCTCCTCCCCCAAAGCGTATTTCCCTTGCAACAGCACCCAATCAATCTGCACAATAAAGGTAATAAAAAGTTCAGATCATAAAATCCCACCCCAATGAAAATAGCCGTAGTGAAATAAGGCTAACAGAGAGCATATGCGGCTATGCAAAGTACCATCTTGGGAAGGTGGATGCTGAGATTCACAAACTTAGAGTTAAGGATTAATATTAAACTTAAAATATGGGTATGCATATTTGAAACATACGTGAGAGAATCTAGTTGCTAAACCTTTGTAGACGAAGAATGCTAATATAAATACAATATAGACTCAGAGCATATGTGGATGAGCATGAAACCTGTTTGAGAGGATCTATTCTGATCCTCATTATCCATGCATTCCGAGATTGTTAAGAAGCCTAGTAGAGCATATATAGATTTAAACAGGACCTGAGTGATAAGGTTGATATTGGGCTTCTCCCCCTAAGTAATACCATATTTCTAAGAGTGATAGTTTCTGGTGGACATTATTATCTCAGTATTCAGGGAAGTTTAGGAAGAATAAAAGTGAGCATATATGGATGAACATGAAAGAACTTCTTTGAAAGAACTTTTGCTGGTCTTCATCATCTAGATATTCCAGTATATAAGAAGGCAAATAAAAAACATGTGTGAAAAAAGTAGTGGGAAAGATAGCTGCCACATTGCATATATTCGGTATTTAAGGATTGAAGTTTAAGAGAACTAATTTCTAATAAGTGTCCCTTCTTTAACCAAAGATTATTAATAAGTCTAAAAGATAGCATGTGTGATAATGCACAGTACCAGGATGAGATGTTGGACGTTAGCTGAAACGCTTAGACGGTCAATGATGATTAAGTATTCTAAAAACTCACATTTGGAGGTATAAACAGTGCCATGTTAAGTTCGTTGAGAAGGAAGTGAAACTCCTAGACAATCAGGAATTGATAGTAAAACTTATTGATATTCACAATACCAAATTATGCAGATTAATACTCAAATGTCCATGTTTAGTCAACTATTGTTAGTAAAACTTATAGAGAGAATGTATAGATGTGCACACTACCAGGTTTAGTGGATGTATTCCAGGTTGCACCTCCTCATCAGTCAGGATGGCTCGCAGATGTGCAATGTAACTGGTAGCTAGGCGCAACGTATCGAGCTTAGAGAGCTTGGTGTCAGCTGGAACCCAAGGAAGGGTCGTCTTAAGGCGGCAGAACGCTTTGCTTAGCACGCGCATGCGCGCTCTTTCCCTGGCATTGGCCGCGTTCCTCTGCTGCGGTCTGGGCTCATTGGGACTTCCCCCACAATCGCCGTGAGGGGACGCAGAGCGAGTACGACGACGGCGCGGCATGGCGCCCCTGCACACAAACATACTCATACACTAACTAGTACTTGGTTGGTCTAACAATACAAATATTACTTGACAGGGTTGAATAGGAATATCCTGCCTGATCTGCGATAAGCTTGCTCTACTAACCATTTTATACCTTCTACAAGAAAATTCCTACGAAATTTCCATTATGTTTTTACTTTTGAAATAGTTTTTTTAACCATATTCCAGCGTACTGAAACTAACTTGACTATTGATCTGAAAGTACCAACTTGACCCTTAAATTAATTACTATAGCTTTTACAAAGTACGCACAAATAACGAATTTTTTTATAGTGAGTAGTTACATAGCATATCAGTCATAATACATAGTTATTTGTTTTAACAGGTTTTCATGCAAAAATAATATTGACAAATATGGCATAAAAGATGGAGTGAGCTCTCATAAGAAATTAATTCTACCTTTTACACTTTTTAATGAAAAGTTTTGTTTTTGTACATTTCTTTGTTCATTTAATACTAGTTCAGATTTGGTCGAGTTTAAGAGGCTTTGTCTATCATATAGTTCAACGTGCGTGGATATTAGTAAATATCGCGACACTCCAGAGAGAAGCAGGTGGGACACATAGCATAGCATTAGAAACATCGACAGTTAATATATGTTGGTATTAGGACCTTCTAGTCGAGGAAACAAACAAGAAGAATTGAAACACCAGACCAATGACATATTGCAGTTTTTCTAAGGAAACAGCCTCCTTGTATTGCGATGTGACACTCACTAATGGCCTGAATGCTGCAGGAGGAGATATTTGACTGTCTATGACTTTACACTCCATTGTTGGCTAAGAGAGGACTGAGAAGTCTACTAAACATGTTGGCAGCCCGGAAAACATTACGCATGTCCTTTATATATTACCGATAGTTTCGGTATGGCTCGATTACGGGCTGACGCCATAGTGGTTTTTTTTAAAACGGAAAATAAGATACGCAAAGTTGAGGAGAAGATGAAAACCCAGGAGTAGTAGTAAGGGAAGGCTGTATGTTTTCAGTATACGGTTCACGAGAGAACACACATAACTTACTTCTTTACTTTCACTTGACTCCCCGGAGAGAGAAATATTGCGATCGTCTAAAGGAATCTAAGGCAAGATTTTGATAACTTTCAAAGTTTAATCACCACCTGAAACCAACTAAGTAATTTTTGCGATGCCGTCTGTCTGTGTGTCTGTATCACAGTCTAGAGCATAAACCATTTTACCGATTGGTGTAAAACCGGGTATCTCGAGCTTTCATAGTTCCCTCAGAAGGGTTTTTGGATTTAGATATCTAACCCTAAAACTAAGGGTAGTTTACTGGAGGGCAATAAGAGAAAAAAAAATCAAAATCCGCTCCAATGGTTTTGATTAAAATGTGTATTTAGGTATTGTTTAAAATTACAAACAAATGGCAGTTCTCACTTCCTCATGAAAGTGACTTTAAGAGTACTTTAAATAAACTTAAATTTCCAATTTTGACCATATCTCCACAACTATTTGAAATACGGAGTAACTTGTCGTTGTAAAGTTTTAATACTATTCAAAATTAAAATATTTTATTTAAAATAGGTTTTTATGTAATCAATAGTTTCTGAGCTATAAGCAAATATATTATACATTTTTATTGGGATTTTGTTCTTGACTATAGTTAAATAGTCAACCAATTTCAATTGTTTATCAATTATAAGGATGAAACTAGCTGTTTTTACAAAGTCGGCTGTTCTTATTACAAAAATAATAATCAAAACTTCGAAGTACGTACAGGTTTTATGTTACAAAACCATACCCCAGGTTATTAAAAAATAATATTACTACCTGCCTATGTTTATAAGGTTTGAGTGTTTGAAAGCGTTAACCATGGATTTCATGTTTGAAAATTCGTTAATACAACCTACAATACACACAGGTTAATAATTGTTGGTGACCTGGCGGTCCAGGTCAGGTGTCAGACTTCTGTGCTGGGGGTCCGGGGTTCAATCCTTGGTCCCTTCCTTTACCTCTGAAAAGACGTGTATTAATCACAACTTGTGAACGTGTAGAGTACCAGGCCTCCACCGTGGTTCGGATTCCACGTTAAGCTGTAGGTCCTCCATTTCATCTCACAATCACCCTACCATTACACATTAGCGTAAGTGCGTACAACCCGAACGGGTAGTAAGACGTGGTGCTGCTGATGATGATGATAATAATAATAATAATAATAATAATAATAATAATAATAATAATAATAATAATAATTGACCGTTATTTTAGTCACTAAATCTTATGTGCACAAGAACTACATCGATATATCAGGATTTATTAACTTAAGGTTACTTTATTCCTTTGTGGGTGGTCTTCAATATCCTAGAGATAAACCAGCAGTAATCGCCATAATTGATGGGTCTGACCTTCCTTAATACCATTGCTTCATTTTAGCAGTGTCTTGATGAAACCACTTTTCTTGTTCATTACTAACAGTTCCTAGGTTTTCGGCAAAGAAGTTCAGGTGTGAGTATAAAAAGTAGAGTTTAATGACATCCAATATCCTAGATTCTTGTAATTATGTGGTAGGTATTGTACAGTTTCGGAGTAGTTGCCTTGCTTTTTCTGTCCAGAAAGCCGTGGACCATTGGCTTAAATGAGTGCCATGCGGATATTTCAATCGATTTAAGGCCCTTGGCCCTGTCGAGTGCAAGTCTAAAACATATTTTGTAGGATGGTGGGTGGGAGGGTGAAAGGCGTGGTGTGGCTTCACAACCAACCAAAGTAACCTTCCGCGTCAACAAGAACAGATGAATCACGGAAAACGTAGATGGCGCTAGCTACCGGACAGGTCTTGCGGAAAAATCATACGTTTGGAAATATTAGTTTTCTCAAAAACGAAGGAGATTTTTATAGTAATATTTTCAACACCTCTTCTTAGATAATGTATAAATATTTATTAGGTTTTACATTTTCTTATTTTTTGCTATGTATCCGGCAGTTTTATATTGAAAAATGTCAAAATTATTGATATTTGATCACTGTAAAATTATAGAGGAGAGTACCTATATAAAAAGTATAACATGATCACCATGCTTATATTATATTACAAACCGTTTCCGAAAAGAAAATCGCAAAACAATAAAAATTCTTGAAGATAACCGTTTGTTCCCATGGCTCTGCATTTCCACTCCAAATTAAAAGGCCAATCGCCTTAAGTTTCTTTTCGAAAATTCCCTCAAACATAATCTTTCTTATTTATGGGCTGACAAAAATCCCTTCTTTAACTTTGGAATCACTTAAATTTGGAAGCATTCTGCACAAATATTGAAAACTTTCACAAGTTTGGTACAAGGCTTTAACAAAATGTTTAATAAGCCCCAACTTTATGTGCAATGGAGGCAAAATAACCTTTTCTTCAAGATTCACTAAGATAGCGTTCTTTGCATTAATTTTTCCTGGAACATAATCTTCTTTGCATGGCCAGTTCTTTACCCTGTAATGTTTTTCAACTGTTCGAATGTCCCACAGGCGTAAAAATCCCCAATATTTTTTAAATCCTGATTGCAGTCTGAGTAAAACTACAATCGCTTTAAAATCCCCACAATTTTGCCAGCAAAAAATCTTATAATTTACTGTGTTTAGTAGGACAGACATACTTTCACACGTTTATTTATTCTCTTCTGAATGCGCATTAGGTATGGGTGAGTATATGTGCTCGTTGTGTACCTAAAAAAACAGCTTTTAATCTTAGTTTTTACGAGTCATGAACATTCTCCATTTTTCTGGCTTGTGTTAAAATTCCTGTTCTTTCATCAAACCATTTACATCACTGCAGATGCAAAGTGAATCCGCATTCTTTGATATTAAAAATCGTACATGCCTCTTTCTGAAGACAAATATTCTTGGGTCTTTAGCCACCAAGCTATACTGCTGCGGTCTTGATCCAGAAAGCTCTGTTTGTTGCTTGGAAAGATTTAAGTCGCGAACTAAATCACCTAGCTCTCTCTGATAGATAAGGTGTGGTTCCTGGTCAATCTGGGGAAGGAAGCTAGGATAAAGGATGTTCTTGCTCCTATTCTTCAGTTAAGGTAAATTCCCCCCAAAATGAAGGTGGATAAGGAATTGGGAGTTTGTTTCCGTGTGGCATTGGCTTTATTGCAGATGGGATGTTTGTATGCTCTACTTTATCTTTATTTTTCTTCGAAAATTCTCTGGTTTTTGTAAGATAGAAATAACAGTCTTCAAGATAGCAAATTGACTCACGCCAGACCATTGAAACCACAAAAAATATATTATTCTTTGTTCCTCTCATTCATTCTATGATATTCACATAGCATGTGATACAGCACACATGCGGGGTTCAACTTTTATTTTATCTTCGAGATGACACCCAAAATATAATAATAAGCTGTATTCAATGTATTTGTTATAGACATACGCTGATACTTCACTGTGAATTGCCCCAAATGTAACAACAATTATTTGGTGCGTTTACAATGTCACTCTTTTCCTCCATCGTGATATCACAACTACGAAACAGCAATTTCTCAAAGACAACGAGGCACAAGAACAAGACCTTCACACTTTCACACAGCTTGCCACATATACCAGGGGGCAAGGGAAAGTGCAATTGGTGGGTAGTTCGCTTATGAACATGATCCTAACAAACAAAACCAAACTTTCCAATTACATTTATAAAAAAACTTTTTTTATGTTTTAAACGCTATAAGAGATATTTTTAATAATTATCCATAAGTAGGAATTTTTCCCTCTTTGTGAAAATCTGCAATAGTGAGGCCTATCCCCAAAACTAATTTGCCAACCTCTTCAGTAACAGATTATGGACCTATAAGCATACTTCCGATGCTATCAAAAGTCCTTGAATATATTATACACAGACAAATCTATAGCTTCATAAATCATCACAAGCTGCTAGACAATTACCAAACTGGGTTTCAACCACATCACAGCACTACCAAAAGCACTCATAAATGTAACTGATAATATAAGATGCTGTTGGCACTGTTAGACTTTAGCAAAGCTTTTGACACCATTAACCACGATATTCTTCTTGCTAAATACAAACATGTACCCTTTGTGGTCCTTTCGAAGACTAAAACATTTGGGGATTTAGCACGTTTTCATTTGGAGAGAATAAGAAAGTGTTGCAACAAACTAATGCTACACGCATTGACGTAGAGTTTGATATGTACTAACTGACCGCCAACAATGTGTCATAATAGGTAACACTCAGTCAACATGGCGTTCAGTGACATCTGGAGTGCCACAAGGTTTGGTCCTTGGTCCCTCCTTTTTCGATGTTTAGTTGTTTGCAACACTCTCAATATTATTTATATATAAATGATTTCCAACTTTATTTATCTCCTCTATGTCTCATATTGATAGTGCCGTGGATAATATGAATGCTGGCTTAAGCGCAATACATAATTGGTCACTACAAAATGGTCTTAACTTCTATCCTAAAAAATCTCAATCTATTATTATAGGGTCAAAAAGATTACTATCCTCATTAAATTTCGCATCTGTACAACAAATGAATTTAAATAACAGCCCAATTTTATTTGTGTCGGTTGTTAATAGCCTTGGTTTATATATAAATGAAAACCTAACATGGAATAATCATGTGAGACAAATATGTAAAAAAGTGTTTTTTGCCTTACACTCACTTAAGCGCCTGAAATAATTGTATACCAATGAATTTTAAATCCATCTTTTCCAATCCCTTACTCCTCCCGCGTTTCGACTATTGTGATGTAGTTTATAAAGACCTAACAGCTGACCTTGCGGCAAGACTACAAAGACTCCAAAACACATGTGCTAAGTTTTTATTTGACCTCTGGTCACGTGGTCATATTTCCCCATACTATAAGAGACTAACTTGGCTACGACTTAAAGAAAGACGAACTCTACAATCAATAACCATAATAAAGAAACTATTGACTTCCAACTCCCCACAATACCTTTCTTCACGTATACTCTCACTCAATTCTAATAATAATGTCAACACTCGATCACAAGAAAACTCAACTTTATTCATTCCTCTTCATAATTAATTCCAACTATTACTCAAATTCTTTCACTGTTTCAGCTTCTCGTTCATGGAATATCCTAAACAACGATTAGTGGAGGAGCAATCTTACAATGAGTACGCACTTCAAGTATGACTACATTTGACTATGATCGATGTTCTGGGGACCTAGATGAGTATGAAAAATGATGTTGTCAATTCCGGGGGTGGTCGACAACCCGTGGGGGAGGGGGTTAATAGCGCGCTTGGGGTGGAATTTTGTTTCCACTATAACTTCCGGCTCATTCACCGTATTAATATAAAAAAAAAGTTTCTATTACGTAAGGTGCTAACGTTGGCAACTTAAGTTAACAATTATTTTACTACTACCAATGCTTAAACAATGGAGGGGCCTTAATCTATATAAGAATAATGTGTTATCCAAATAAGTGTTGTTTTATGACTGAACAAATTAAAATGTAATGCACAAAACATATTTCAGTTAAATTTTTAAAATTAAAAGTTAAATGTTAAATAGTTGTTAGTCCTCAAAATAACGCTATTTACCTCAAAATGTAAAGCTAAGTGCCATTAGCTTATCACCGTTCTAGTCTTCGTCAATAATTAGTTCGTTGTTGTTGGAAGTTCTTGCAGCCATTAACGTGACAGGAACAATAAGTAAAGAACCAGGTTTCACTTAAATTACAAAATTAAGGATTTTCAAACATAAATTTCGACACTTGCATGGGAACAGCAGCTTATTTTTTCAAACGGACTGTTTCATTAGAACATGTCGTATGCTACCTTCATAATCTGTAGCGTAGCCAAATCTCAACAAATCAAGTGGCTCAACAAATTCATTTAAAACAAATTCTCCCAAACATGAAGTTGAGCTAATACTCGGGGTACATGAAGTAAAAAACTATCAGAAGTGCAGGGTAGAGAACCAATATTATTTAAGACGTTAGGGTTGGCCAAAAATAAAATGTGTCCTACTTGTACACAATTTGTCCAGGCTTCTTAATAAGTTGTAAATATAACAACTAATTACTTTAGTTGATTTTATATACAGGTATTTAAGTTTAAGAGACTAACTATCGATATTCACTGTTTGCTTTGCAGATTTTGTGGCTTTTTTTTTTGTACCCAGTATACCTATTATGTTACACCCAGTCGGAACATGTAACGCTGGCAGAACTTCACTAACTGCATCCCCATAATACTCTGAAGCAATGTGGCACCCAAGACATCTTCTATTTCCACTGACCTCAGCAATCATCCAGAGGCCAATACAACCAACAGTTATGAATGATTCCAAAATCGAATTCTAAGTCTGGAAACGTCAGTGTCAGGACTGTGAATAGCAACACAGCATGAATAGTGCTTTTGGACAGATTCATTAGCATGAAAGAACATTCTAGAATCAGCCTCCAAGTGATAACTTGCGATATGTGCTACCCTGGAAACATGTTGTTCATCGTTTTTCTCACAGCATTCGGTTCTAATCAAAAAAAACTCTTCACCAATAACAAGAGGAGAGCTCTTTGGAACCTAAGCATTCTGTAAAATGAAATTAGATTGGAACAGGCATAAAAGGGTTTTGTTTTCCTTACTGTGTAGGTATCTGGACTACTGTTTTGAAGTTGTGTGTTCTCTCCTTTTATTTTCACAATTAGTGGATCTTCACCAGCTGATCTCTCTTGCGCTATAAATTTTATATACGATTTCCCGTACATATCAAACACTACGTCAATGCGTGTAGCATTAGTTTGTTGCAACACTTTCTTATTCTCTCCAAATGAAAACGTGCTAAATCCCCAAATGTTTTAGTCTTCAAAAGGACCACAAAGGGTACTGAATGTATAAGTGTAAATTCCATCCATAAAGTGCACTCTTCCGGACTAAGAGGAAATATTTCATATTTCTTGTGAAATTGCTCTCTACTGCAATTTCGTTCATCAATTTTGCTTTCTTGAACAGACCGAGGACCATGAAAGACCAAGGTGAAGGGATAAAGCATTACTCATGATTTATCAACTCTGCAATACCAGTGTTTCTCTGTAAAGCTAAAAGAAAATCAAAATGTAGATAGTGATTTTTATAAGCTCCTTTTTCTTATTGGATTATGTTGCTAAGTATGCGAAAGATTTAACAGCAATCCGTTTCCAAGGAGAATTTTTTTTTTTCGTTTTGTCAACTAAACGCTCTGTTTAGAATGTTTTGTACACTACATTTCTTTACCGATGGGTTGCACCCTGAGCAAGAATTATGTATACTTCTTCTCTATTTACTACTAGGCCAATCAACAATATTACGTGAACCATTTGTTTCACTGATTATCATTTTCAAAAATGGAATATAATAATTTTTTGCATATCACCTTCGTCTCTGATCTTATATTTGTGCCCCATTCCCTTTGCGAATATCCGTCTATGTCACCGCTGGTATCTGAGATAAAATCATAGTAATCTAACAGTGTATCATGCATTGAAGATTTACTGTGGTAAAATAGACGCCATTTGTTTGTCACTTGAATAAATCTTGATACGATGAATGAGTTGGAAGTTTTAGTGGAAACAGAATCCCACCCCAAGGGCCCTATTCACCCCCTCCCCACGGGTTATCGACCAGCCCCGGAATTGACCATCATTTTTCATACTCATCTAGGTCCTCAGAACATCGGATCAGAAGTAGAATTATGTCATATTGAAATGACTATTTATTGTAAGCTCTCCGCCTGGTCTAGATGTTAAGAAATTAGAATTGAATGGTTTCAAGCGAAAAGTCGAAAATAATCTTTGTGTGGAAGCTCATTCGCGAGATTGAGGAGTGTGAGGCGTAATCACACCTTGTGTGTGTGAATTATTTATGTTTATGCTAAATTGATTTATGATCACCATGTTTGTGTTAAATTTATCTCTGGTCCTCCCATGTGTAATTTAGCTCTAGTTTTTCTATTGCATTTTTTGTGTGTTTTAAAGTATATCAGTCTGTTAGATTTCATTTGAATTGTATTGGTTAAGTGTAAGAAAAGGTGGTAGTCTTAGCTTCTCCATTAAAGTCTATTATTATTACTATTATCAAGATAAACTCTCCCTCCTTATAAGCAAAAGCCAAAGGCCACATTCTAATAAAACAGAATCATGACAGCTTTTATATATTTTTTATATTTTAGAAAAAAGAATTGTCAATTTCTGAGAAAATGTGACGTGATGGGACTTTTTTAGTTATGGATCTGACATATACTCACAATTATACTTTAAAAACAGTTGATTTCATCACGTTACCAAACCTTCTTGACTAGTGAATTATTAAGATTGATTGTTTCGTTCTTTGGTCGACAGAGATGCACTCTGTAGAAGACCCTTGATCTTCTCACGTTGACTGTGAAAACTAGTACTTTTTTTTAGGTACTATTTCAATTAATTTTTGGGGGTCACAAAATGATAGCACGATCTCTGCCTCTTCACATTGTTGTGTTTAAGTGGCTCAACATTATAGATTTTATCACTTTCCTTCGCCATATTTTGCTCACTTAATAAGGTATTTAACAATTTTTTCCTAACTGTCACTTGAATATTGTGAAACACATCCCTCAGATGATTGTATGACTACAAATGAAATAGCATGGCTTATTGTTTGCCTTCTTTTTCTCCTTCATGTTTCAAGATAGCATCAAACACAGGCTCGGTTTTGAGTCTTTTCATCACCACTCTGAAATTAAGACGAGCCACCATTGGTCTATTTATTGGTTCAGATATTTTTTCAAACAACACCAAATTGAACATATTGTAGCAGAAATAAAGCAAGCTATGGGTTATTTCAAACACTAATATTTTCAGAAGAAATGTACAGAAACCTTCAAAGAAAACGTTTGAGAAAATGGTAGACTATGCCCTAGGTAAAAATACGTAATGACCTTTTTTCTGTAGAGTTAAAAGAGAAACATTATTTGTATGAAAAATGTTTTTTATAAAACATTATTATTTTTATTATTATTAGCACCGTGTCTTACTACCCGTTCAGTTTATACGCACTTACGCTGATGTGTAATGGTAGAGTGACCTGGTGGTCTAGGGGTAAGGTGTCAGACTTCTGTGCTGAGGGTCCGGGGTTCAATCCTCGGTCCCGGCACAGATTTATCTGATTGCCAAACCCTTCCTTCACCTCTGACAAGATGTGTATTAATCACAACTTGTGAATGTGAGGAATGCCAGGCCTCCACCGTGGTTCGGATTCCACGTTAAACTGTAGGTCCTTCATTTCATCTCACAATCACCCTATCATTACACATTAGCGTAATTGCGTATAACCCGAACGGGTAGTAAGACGCGGTGCTAATAATAATAATAATAATAATAATAATAATAATAATAATAATAATAATAATAATAATAATAATAATAATAATAATAATAATAATAATAATAATAATAATAATAATAATAATAATAATAATAATAATAATAATAATAATAATAATAATAATAATAATAATAATAATAATAATAATAATAATAATAATAATAATAATAATAATAATAATAATAATAATAATAATAATAATAATAATAATAATAATAATAATAATAATAATAATAATAATAATAATAATAATAATAATAATAATAATAATGTAATGGTAGGGTGATTGTGAGATGAAATGGAGGATCTACAGTTTAACGTGGAATCCGAACATCGGTGGGGGCCTGGCATTCCCACATTCACAAGTTGTTATTAATACACGTCTTGTCAGAGGTGAATGAAGGGATTGGCAATCAGATAAATCTGTGCCGGGACTGAGGATATAACCCCGGACCCCAGCACAGAAGTCTGACACCTAACCCCGAACTCAAGGTAAGCGTCTCTGGTCACCCTCTCTTCTAGAATCAAAGCTTTATATTCTACCATGGATCCGATCTTGAGGAACCTCATGGGGTAATGAAGCAGTAATAAACCCCCGTGACCCTAGTAACCCAGGATACTCTTCCGCTTCCAAACAGCTGACACCCCCACCACTCATTACCTCTTGTTTCCTTCAACCATCATACTCCAAGTCAACCCTTAAGTGTTCATACAGAATCCTGCCCACAGTGACCACTCAGAATACTTCATTGTACTTCCCTACAATTGACTCTAGACTCAGGACAGTATCTTTCCCACAGTGACCAGTCAGAATACTTCATTGTACTTCCCTACAATTGACTCTAGACTCAGGACAGTATCTTTCCCACAGTGACCAGTCAGAATACTTCATTGTACTTCCCTACAATTGACTCTAGACTCAGGACAGTATCTTGCCCACAGTGACCAGTCAGAATACTTCATTGTACTTCCCTACAATTGACTCTGGACTCAGGACAGAATATTGCCTACAGTGACCAGTCAGAATACTTCATTGTACTTCCCTACAATTGACTTTAGACTCAGGACAGAATATTGCCTACAGTGACCAGTCAGAATACTTCATTGTACTTCCTTACAATTGACTCTAGACTCAGGACAGAATATTGCCTATAGTGACCAGTCAGAATACTTCATTGTACTTCCCTACAATTGACTCTGACTCAGGACAGTATCTGCCTACAGTGACCATCAGAATACTTCATTGTACTTCCCTACAATTGACTGTTAGACTCAGGACAGTAATCTTGCCCACAGTGACCAGTCAGAATACTTCATTGTACTTCCCTCCAATTGACTCTAGACTCAGGACAGTATCTTGCCACAGTGACCAGTCAGAATACTTCATTGTACTTCCCTACAATTGACTCTAGACTCAGGACAGTAATCCTGCCTACAGTGACAAGTCAGAATACTTCATTGTACTTCCCTACAATTGACTCTAGACTCAGGACAGTATCTTGCCACAGTGACCACTCAGAATACTTCATTGTACTTCCCTACAATTGACTCTAGACTCAGGACAGAAATCTTGCCCACAGTGACCAGTCAGAATACTTCATTGTACTTCCCTACAATTGACTCTAGACTCAGGACAGTATCTTCCCACAGTGACCAGTCAGAATACTCATTGTACTTCCCTACAATTGACTCTAGATTCAGGACAGTATCTTGCCCACAGTGACCAGTCAGAATACTTCATTGTACTTCCCTACAATTGACTCTAGACTCAGGACAGTATCTTCCCACAGTGACCACTCAGAATACTTCATTGTACTTCCCTACAATTAACTCTAGACTCAGGACAGTATCTTGCCCACAGTGACCAGTCAGAATACTTCATTGTACTTCCCTACAATTGACTCTAGACTCAGGACAGAATATTGCCTACAGTGACCAGTCAGAATACTTCATTGTACTTCCCTACAATTGACTCTAGACTCAGGACAGTATCTTGCCTACAGTGACCAGTCAGAATACTTCATTGTACATCCCTACAATTGACTCTAGACTCAGGACAGTACTTTACCACAGTGACCAGTCAGAATACTTCATTGTACTTCCCTACAATTGACTCTAGACTCAGGACAGTATCTTGCCTACAGTGACCAGTCAGAATACTTCATTGTACTTCCCTACAATTGACTCTAGACTCAGGACAGTATCTTGGCCACAGTGACCAGTCAGAATACTTCATTGTATTTCCCTACAATTGACTATAGACTCAGGAATATAAGCCATCCCCCCCGTCTTTCTCTCGTAAGACTTGCTCCTTCGAATCTGTCACTCCTACTACACTCTTCTGCGAACTTCCTAGTTGAGATTTTTAAATCGTTGTTGATCAAGAGATCGTCGTAGAAGATGAGGTAGATAATACTTTTCTAATTAACACTCAAAACTAAATAATACCCCAAAATTCAAATGACTAACCACACCACACCACACCCAAACTAACTAGACTAGCAGCTGGAATTTGGAGTTCACTCCAAATCTAGGTCTAGTTTGGAGAAATTACAAACAAGTACAAGTATCATATCTGTTTATATATCATGTAAAATAAATTAAGACTGTAACGATTTTGTATTACTCAAGGCTACCGTCACTTGTGACTTATTATGTAAATAAATATTTATTTTGGTTCACTAAATTAAATTTAGCAAAGTGGGGGCCTGATGGTCGTGCTTTACAAGTAGAATGATCGTGGTATTAAGTTAATATGGTTTAAATGAAGTAAAATATATAATTAAAACGTTATTTAGTAGTAATCTTTACTCTTTCACAGTGATGAATTAACGGCCGGGGAATGAGGGTTGTGCCTGTCCTAGTCTTAAGTTAAATTATAAGGCATATGAAGCTGCGACAGGCCCAGCCATCCATCCGGCAGTGGAAAATTTATAGCCTGAATAAAAAAAACTGACCCAGGCCCAGGCTGGAACAGTAATGATGTAAAGTAAAGTATATTCAGTAGTAATCTCGGAATTAGTACAACGTGAACGAGGTAGGTGTATAGACAGAACCGATGAAGTAAAATATATAACTGTACCGAACATTTAGGATTAGTGGTGCAAGGGATTAAATGACTGGCGTGAGATAGATAATGAATCGTACGTATATCCGTATTCAAATATGCAGTACACATGTTTGATAATATTATCATAAATGTAACAGCAGCCCCGCTAGGACATAATTTAAATAGGATAGGTAATTCTTGTGTGGATTTGACAGTAATTATGAAGATATTAATAAGGAAGTTAATCATGTTAGATACTCATATTCATCCGGCAGACGATCATTATTTACGCCAGTACTATTTGTGAAGTATCTACTATAGATAATAATAAAAATGTAACAATCAAAGTAAGATTGTTCCTGTCAGAATATACACAGTGTACATTTGTTGGTAACTATGAGAGTACGAAAATTAATTGATATATTATTAAGTTAGAAGAAGGGATATTCATTAAAGTATTATTTTAAAATTAGAATGTGAATAATGAATGAAAGTTGTTTGTAACGTAAACGTAACACCTAACATACACATACTAGAATGGGAATAATGAATGAGAGTTGATTGTAACGTAAACGTAACACCTAACATACAAATACTAGAATGGGAATGATTTAATATGCGTTACATGCTATAAAAGGCAAAAATAACCTTAGTTACACTAATATTGCGATGTAAATCAACTAAAATATGTAATCATTTAATATACGTGTAAGTGCATATAAGTTTCACTAGTGCCTAAGTTTTATTGAAATACCATATATGTAGCAGAGTGTACTAAAATGTAGATGAAGTAGGATGCATACTTTTAATTTACATGTAGCACTAAATACAATGTAAGAGATTAAATTAATAATTAAAACAAATAATTTGATCAGATCAAAAACAAAAATATAATGGGAATAAATTTGGATAAATCATATTGCCTAATTATTTGCAGTAGTTCCAATATTAGAAACTTAGTACAATAAATTAGAAAACTGTAACGAACTGTCTTGAGTATTTTAGTTAGTGAAAGAATTTGAATTGATGAAGAAATATTATTTTAAAGTGCATATTTAAAATAAAAGTGAAATAACCAAAATGTACATTTTAAAGTGTAAGTAGCTATAATAGCACTTTTATAAAATTCTGAACTAGGCTATGTAAGCTAATATGTTAGCCAGGGGCGTACGCAGGATTTCATTTCGGGGGATGATAGAACTTCAAATCAAGAAATTCAACAAATGTTTAAATATTTATCAGGAAAACTGCTATCTACACACACACACACACACACACACACACACACACACACACGCACGCACACGCGCACACACACACACACACACACACACAAACACCTCAAGTTCACAGTACTAACCGATGAGATTTCTCCACTATTTCATCTAAAATAATAAATTTTAGTTATATTCATTTTAATTGTAGTAAGGAGAAATATGAAATTTATAACATAAGGAACGTACTTTGATAGATCAGCAATTAGATTATTAGGTACAACTTCTTTGGTCAAATTGAATAATATAAATTAAGAACCATAACATGAAAATAATTTATTCAAAGAGAAACTATTATATCAAAAATTAAGTCACTTTAAACAGGCATAAAAATCATTTATAAAAAATCATCATAATATGATTGTTAAGTAATAAAGTTAAAAAATTACTTTGCATAGACAAGTAAAAATGTAATTAAGTGCGAAACACTATTTAGCGGTAGCAGAATAAAGGATTAACTGATAAGCAATGAAAAGTGTAAATTAGCAAATTGACTTGATTAGAGCTATTAATATTATAATTAAAGACTCAACAATTAACTTATTAATTGAATGCTCAATTATACTAGTACCAACTTAAAAAATATGTTGACAAAGAAGACATGTCCTCTAATATTTAGGATGTTTAACCAATGACAGTAAAAAGATAATTGAAAGAAAGTTAAAATAATTTACTAGGTTATTATTTGTGAAATTTACACATGTAAAAAACAATTAATAGTATAAATTCACATGAAACATATTAAAATGAAAGTTGAGACATAACAAGAAACATATTTTCACAAAATTGATAAATGAGTGTAAGGATTAATGTTAAAAAGTTTTTATTCGAGTCAAATGGTTAAAATATGCTTGTGTTAACTAACGGGACAAGATTAATAGGAGATTTACTGTATCATCATGTTATGATTCTTAATTTATATTGTTCAATTTGACCAAAGAAGTTGTACCTATTAATCTAATTGCTGATCTATCAAAGTACGTTCCTTATATTATAAAATTATATAATTAATCTATTTATGTCTATCATTCTATGCACATACATAAGCGCCAGTCCATTAAGACTGTGTCCTGCCATGGTGCTTCTCAGATTGGGTTTTAACACATGCAATGTTGAAAATGAGCGTTCTGGTTGTAATAGTAACTGGTATTACAGAAAACAACTCTAGCAGTTCATGCGTAAGTGAATAAATAGTTTCATTGCAGTTATTCAGAGAAGAGAGATGAAATCTAAAGGCTTTGGGTCGATGTTTTGAATGAGAAAATTTGAAATAGGTGTGTTTTCTGTTTCTTCTTTTGTTGGTAGATAGTGCTTTGGATTATTTTCAATTTCGCAGGGGGGTATATCCCCCTCATCATCCCACCCTTGCGCATGCCCTTGATATTAGGTGCTTACATGTTAATACTATGCTGTGGATTAGTTTAGTATTTAATTGTGCGTTATGTATAGCAGTAATCACATTTTTGACTGAAGGCGAATTAAGATATATTATTTAAACGTACAGTATATACACTAGTTCTAGTATGTTAATGATATAATTTACATAATTTTAATGTATTTGTTTCACAGGTAGAAATATATATAAAACCTTAATGCCAAGCAAATAAAATATTCGTTTGTTTCAAGTAGTAATAGCTATTGCCATTTTTATAGAATGGAGATCATGTTTGGGGATTTAGGGGACACGAAAAAAGGTGTGTGTGTGTTCAGTTTTAATATCAAAACATTTGTTTATCGAAATAATTCAAAAATGGCTTCAGTACAAACATAGACTTTAATTTTCTTCACATGGTGACCTAAAACTTTCTTGAATACCTTTCAATGGTGTCCTGGAGCTATGCTTATGACAGATATTCAACAACTTACTGTTGGTATTACTAAGTGAATACATTTAAATTCTATGTTTGTACTGAAACAAAATTTATTTTATTTATATTGATCAAAATAATATTTTTTATATAAAACTTCTCTTTTTCAAGTGTTCCCTACATCCCACCTTAATTGTAGGACTGAGATAGCAATAATCACACCCTTACAATAATTATAATTAAATAAAATGAATAATCATGCATTATCAGAAGAATTCGTAGTTCATATATAATTGTAGCTTACCTATAGCAATAATTATACAACTATAGTATTATACTGTGTAATATTCGAACATTGATAATTATTGTATAATATTTAATGTGATTTAGTAAACTAATAATTATAAAGTAGATATAGAAGAATTGATTTTATTATTAAAAATCTTAATTAATCCTGATAAAAGAATATTGTTTCGATGACACTAGTATTATAATTTGACTGAAATAGATTGTTCACTGCGGTGTGCTTTATATTTTAATAACGCTTGAATTGAAGTTAATAGAATTATATTTTATAGTAATTTCACCTATCATTTAACAGCAAAAATTATTTTACTAAAATATAACTGATATAAGATGACTAATTATTTTACCGTATATGTTTGACACATAACGCAAATATTAAAATGTGAAATAGATAATTTTTATATAAATGTAGGTGGTTATCACGGTGATATTCAATGTGAATGAAGTAAACTAATATTAAAATTGTATTTTAAATGTATAAGTAGTCACTATTGTATTTAATGTAACTAATGCAAGAATCACATAAGTTTTAAAATGTGAATTAAATTAAATAATCAATTTTACTGAACATATAACATTAGACACGCTATTTTAAAATGTTAATTGAGTAAAATATATTATTCTAATGTAAGGGTAGCAGTATTTAGACTAGTATAAGAATGTGAAATAATCTAGATTATGGCACAGTATATGTAGCTGCAATATCACCAGTAATATAATATGAATTAATTAATCCAACAAGCTCTAGCGTAAGCCTACCCCCTGCCCCAATTCTATATTTTATAACAATAGGACTTTAAGATAAATGCCCATGCAGTATTAATAAATAAATGAATAAAGTGAGATTTAGGTAAAAATAAAAGTGTATAATAGATTTAACAGTAATCATCAGTTTATAAATAATAATTAATTAAGATGCATGATAATAACTTGCATGTGATAATCGTGGCAATACTAGAATGGTAGTGAAGCTATATAGCATAACAATTATTAATAACATGAATATTGGCATACATACACACTCACACACACACATAATAAAATGTATGTTATTAATTAAGTTAAATAGATTATAATATTATTATACATGTTGAAATATTCACGCTATTATTAGAAATTAGTAAAATGAAGAGTTTGTCTGTCTGTCTGTCTGTCGTGAGCATTTCGCGATATCCCCGGTAAGTAAAGGGCCGAAATTTTAAAATTAGTAGCCCATGTCCACAAACATGTGACCTCAAAGCTGGAATTTTAACGTTTTGATTAGATTTTTAAAAATTATTTAAAGCTGGGTTGGAAGAAATATAATGCCGAGGTTTTTGTCTGTTTGAAGCAGTATTACAAGGTTACCCCGGGCAACGCCAGCTACGCCTGCTAGTTAGAAATAAAATATACTATATTGTTATACCATACATGAATTATTAATCACACGCTTCAGTGCACGCAATAAGCTGCAGTATACAAGATTGCCGATGATGGAGAGATAGAGGTTCGAATCTCGGTCGGGTGTACTGAAAGAGGTTTTTCCAAAGTGGTTTTCCACTCTCCCTCCACACAAATGCTGGTACACTTCCTTTTAAATATAACCTTTCTAATCCTTAAAAACCATTAGCTTAGTTAATATATAAGTGTAAAACCCGAACGGGCAGTAAAAAATATATTAATCACGCAAGTATTTAAGTGTGATTTTTATGAATGTAGTAAGATTAGTAATTATAACATACATGTAACAGCAGTCATACCTGTACAAGAGTTTGGATAATTTAAACATACTTGTAGCATTAAACAAGCAATTGCTAAATTTTAATATATAAATGCGCGTAGATAGTTACTAAAATAGTACCTGTAAAAGCTATTACGCCAGTGCTAAGCAGTCCATCACACCTCTAGATATCACTGTCCTCAAACTTTATAGTGACAGTACAGTCACAAGGGTGTATTCACTCTTTTTACAGAACTTATATTCTTTGTTTTAACTAATGTTCCAACTTGAAGGTCACTAGTTGTCACAGAATAGTGTCACTTATGTCACAATTTTATTTCACCTATTTACTAATATTATTAAATAGTGAAATGTCATTATTGTTAGTGTCACTATTATCATTCAATCGTGTAGCTTTGGTACTCAATTAAAGTTTCACTAATCACAAAGCATTGTTCCAAATTTCAAATATAATTTTCACTATTTACACAGCAAAGTGCCACGTTCTAGAACATAATTTTCACTGTCTACAAAATTGCACTTTCTCAAATTGTCACTATTTACACAGGATAGTGGAGCGCTATAAAATATAATTTTCCCTATTCACGCAACAAAGTGCCACGTTATCAAATATAATTTTCACTATTTTCGCAACAAAGTGCCACGTTATCAAATATAATTTTCACTATTTTCGCAATAAAGTGCCATGTTATCAAATATAATTTTCACTATTTCGCAACAAAGTTTCCTATTTCGCAACAAAGTGCCAATTCTCCAAATGTAGTTCTCACTACCTATACAGCAAAATGCCACTGCTGCCAATTAAAGAGAGTGTCACTGTTTTTAGAATATGGGGTCCCAGTATTGATTCACGGTGGATTGTCACTTTTCTTAAGCTAATATCACAAAATTTCACTTTTGTTACTAGATTAAGGCATACTATTAATTATAACGGCTGTGTGCTACTGTTGCTACACAGAAGAGTGTCACTAATTTTCACGCTGGAATGTCACTATTGTTAAACGGTTGTTACAGAGTGAAGAGTCAGTAAATTAGAAAAGGATTTCCAACATTGTCTAATAGTGATTGCGCTGTCACGCGTGGGTGTTTGTTAGCCCCTTGGAATGTCGGTTGTCCCGCAGCGCGTTGGGAGAGCGGTAGCGCCAGGATCCAGACGCTAGTGCAGATATCAGGATACTAGGACTTGCTAACAATTAGCGGCGAGGGTGATGAGATGGTGCGTGGAGACAGAAGGAGGAGCCGACCTTCTCCCTGCAACAACCCCTCATCTCACACATACACAGGACTGGGCGAGGATGGGCCGATGTGTGAACAGTTTCATTTCATGTTTGAAAGTTGTGTCTAATCTAATTAGTGATGTGTGCGTTCAATCTCATGAATGAGGAGGGGGATATCTCATGTGTGGGTGTGTATCATCTATGTGTGAGACGTGTGTTTAATCTCATGTGTGAGGTGTTATCATCTAATGTGTGAGACGTGTGTTTAATCTCATGTGTGAGGTGTGTATCATCTAATGTGTGAGACGTGTGTTTAATCTCATGTGTGAGGTGTGTATCATCTAATGTGTGAGACGTGTGTTTAATCTCATGTGTGAGGTGTGTATCATCTAATGTGTGAGACTGTGTTAATCTCATGTGTGAGGTGTATCATCAATGTGTGAGACGTGTATCATCTAATGTGTGAGACGTGTGTTTATCTCATGTGTGAGGTGTGTATCATCTAATGTGTGAGACGTGTGTTAATCTCATGTGTGAGGTGTGTATCATCTAATGTGTGAGACGTGTATTTATCTAATTTTAGATGTGTGATACATCTAATGTGTAAGGTAGTGTTACATAATGTGTGAAATGTGTGGTCATCCAACGTGTGAGATTGTGTTTCATCTAATGTGTGAGATGTGTGTTTAATATTTGTATGAAGAGTGTGTTTTATATAATGTGTGAAGTGTGGCTACATATACGTTGAGGTGTTGTTGCATCTAATGAATGATGTTTTGTTAAATTTATGTGTAAGGTATAAACAAGTGTGTGTAGCGTCTTACATAAAGTTGGTATAAAATGCATAACAAAGTTGTAATTATTTATATGTGAGATCACTGAGGTGCGTGTTTCTTCCACTGTATGAGGTGTCTGTACTAGGTGAGTGTTTCATTGTGTTAGGTGTGTATGAAATATGTGATGTATCTTATATGTGCTGTGTCTAATTGCAACGTGTTTCAATATTATGTGTTTGAAATATGTAAGCGCCTGCCCTTAGCTATCATAGCAAAACTACAAATAACTTAAGAGGCATTCGATATTTATAGATACTCTAGACTTCCGGTGGTGGGAGGTTTGTGGTGCCTAAATCTACCCTGAAATTTCAGCTTGGCTAAGGTTTTGTATCAGCGTACGTGTATTACTTACCTGCATTTTCCTCCTTTAGCTGCGGTAAGCAGGCATAGCCCTCTCCCACAATCTTGTGACGGGAAAGAGATATAGCTTCACAATCCAACATTTCTACTATTTTACATGTTGACTAGAACTGCCATCATAAAAACCTATTCTGAGTCACTACTAGGAAGTTTGTCTCTAATAAAAGAGATCATATAAGATAAAGCAATGAAGTCACCCACGCCAAAACTAGAATCCGGCTCATTTCTAAAAGATTCTCTGAGTTTCTTAAATGTTTCCTCGCAATACAAGGTAGACATACACTGCAGATGGTATTTCACTTCCAAAGCAGCCAAATGTATCCCTTCAAGAAAAGTATTCATATTAATGTCTTCAACTATTCTGGCAGATATTTGTCCATATCCACTGGCCTCAAGTTGTTGAGAGGCTGGTTCCAACTCAGACGACACTTGGAAAGAAAATGAGTAGAGGTGAGGCATGACTTTTAAATAAGTGTTACCAAATAACTACACTCAAAATCACAACTATTTCCCATTTTTTTACATAAATACTTTTTTTTTTGCATTTCAAAGAACTTTTGTTTTCCATTTGTAGATCTAAAATCTTATATGAATTCAACCAAACAAAAACATAATATAGAGTGGTAACTATTTTTGAATCATGGAATAAAAAAAATGGAAGTTAAAACTAAACAAATTGAGTCTTGAAATTCCAATGCATCTAAAAAGTTCCAAGAATTCAAAGTTCCAACACCGTTATGATGTCCAGTCTAGTTTGTAGTAACGATTCTCCTTGTGTGTTCCATTTTTAGTGAAAAGGTGTCTTATGTTAATCCAAAGGCTGCATTAATCTACAATTAGATTGACCATCACCAATAAAAAGTCGTCAAGAGAACACAACGTTTGCCCCAACACCTTGACTAGACACCAAAATAAAGCTTGTTATCACCAAATAAACATATATCATCAGCCAAGAGAGAACACGTCATATATAGTGCATGTAGCACTAATAGAGAATAAAGAGTCCCACTTAAACAGAACTATCGTTAGCACCCTTAGGATTTTATTTCACAATCTGTAACCATGAAAACATTGACCTGAGGCATCCAAAAATTTCAATCTTGATTTCAAAATTTAAACTATTTTTCAAGATTAGTAAAATGACGTTTATAAAATTGATGTTGGTTCCTATTTGAAACATATTTTGTGCGTCGCAAAAGATTCTGAAGACCAGATTTGTGTACTTTTTTATACTGGAGGCTTAATTTCCACTTCACACTAGCAAATGTTCTGCTACCACCCTCCACGTGATGTCTACCTTTGGGTCCAACCATTCTGGCATAAGTGAGGTTCCACCCGCTCAGGTCCACGTGGAATAGTTACCCACTGCCAATTCCTGTTCTTCTGTCCATCGGCATCCTGTATTTAGAGCGTGTGGCTGGTCAAATACTTTCACAAGTGCATTGAATTATAAAAAAGAACTATAAAGTAAACAACCTCAACCTCCCTTTTAACAAAACGTCATACAATAGAGAAGATACAACACTTTGCACACATATTCTGAGCGCAATTATTAAGGCAGACGTATAAGGGGAAAGAGCTAAATCTCCTTGTGACATATCACCATTAATTTAGTTGTTGTTCCAAGATGTTTTATGTTTCCTGTATTGCAACATCACGATAAAACCTTTATTTCTCAATTATAAGTATTTGACTAATACGTATTCAGATTTATGTTTACATTCCTATATGAAAACAATATATAGCTCAGCCATAGCCAATTTTTTTCCGGCTGATGCCCGCATAAGGTTTTGGGTAGCCATTCATGAAATTTGTAGGGCCTAATCCCCAAATATAATAACAACATGAACAAATAATTATATTTATTCTCATAAATACACAAACTACATACATTAAACAAGTAACACTATACTTACGATCCTGAAAACTTCATGGAAATTAGCGAGTATTTACGTCACAGCCAAAAGCCTAATTTGTTGTTTATTTCTGCAATTTGAAGTTTTTTCAATTTGAACTGACAGGCCATATACAATAAGCTCGTGGGCCTCAAGTGGCCTGCAGGCCACGGGTTGGACATACCTGATGTAGTCTCTTAAGAGGGTTTCGTTATTTTTACTTGAATGGCCCGTTTGACCCATGTACTACTGAATCTGATTTCACACAACGCAACAGGCTAAAGACCCGAGACTATGGAGATCATTCGAATGAAAACTGTTCTCTCCCTGCATTATATTTTAAGGCAGGCTGAGAACTGTTGTCATTCGAATGAGCTTCTTATTATAAGATCCAAGACCTCCTTGTACGTCTCAGCAACCATCCATCTGGTTACAGTAAGTCACGTCCTATATTTGCGTTTTCTCCACAGATCATCTTGGTCTGAAGTTGCAAGAACAAGTCGTCATCACTCCGGTCCCTCGTCATCAAGTCATCTAACTCAGTTTTCCTCCATATTCCTTAGATCCATAACAGCTCTAGTCGCAAAGTTACCCCAAATAGTTTCGACTATGCTGATCGTGATAGTATCGGCACACTCCTCTTAGTGTGGATTTCCGCCAGGCTTTGGCTTCCAATTACAATGATGATCCATTTCTTCAAGCTTTGGCCACAGGTTCAAAAATAATATACAAGGTTTGGTGAATGAGGAAATCGCGAGCCAGTCGGTGTTTTAGTTATAAAAAAAATCTCTGATGGATTTCTTGAGGATTCTCATTTGTTGAATAGTGATAGTTTCATTTGTTAACGTCCCCGTTGACTTCAAAATGGGCTTCGTAGCTTATGAACAGTATGTTAACCAACACTGGTCTTGTTTGTTACTAAGAAAGTCACTGTCTTAATAACTCTGATACACATTCAAACAACAGGGTCGCCAACATCATGGTAAAAAACCTCCAGTGTTTACTAAAATGTGTAATGTTGTTCAGAGTGCACTGATAAATTAGTAATGTACAGCATGAATCTTTGAGTTATGTATGAAACATCCTGTAAATATTGTTGCCTGTGTAAATGGAATGCCAGGGTCTAATAAATCAGGAGGGAGTAGCTAAGGGTTTTAAGGGGACTTGGCAACAACTTGTTAGTTCAAAATAAAAAAATAATAGTTTTATATCTAACTGATCTCTAAATAAAGCCCATCCAGTAATTTTCATTTATGAAAATATTTACATTCCTTTCAGTTAAGAAAATGGATATACTTTATAAAATATATGTTTATTTTACGTAAAGTATTTAAATGATTAGTGCACGTGTCTAAGATTTTTTAAATTGCAGAAAGAAACTATAGTTACAAATGTAATGCGTTTTAAATAGTATTTACGGTACTTTTGAATAGATCAGTGAATAAGTTAATACAACATATTCACTAAGAGGTCCGACTACCAAAGCATGCTGAGACGCATTGCAGGCGTTCAGCGTTGTTTAGGAAGTTTATAAATGTAAAATATGGCTAGTGCTTTAGTGGCATTTAATGGTATCAAAATGTTCTTATATGATTATAAACCTAACATTTTGATCTTTGTAATAAAAAATCATAGAATATGAAATTGTCTGGTTTTCAACAATGTTTTACGTTAAATGTCGCAGCTCTGAGACCAAAGTAAATTACTAGAAATATAATTCTAGCCTTCCTTGAAATCGGATGAAATACTATTATTAGTATTAGTATTATTATTGATGCTATTTATTTTGACCAAAGTAAGGCATTTGACTTATGTCAGCATAGTATTATTCTCTTTAAATTAGGCAATTTTGGCCTTGCTCACTGATATGTAAATTGGTCCAGCAGTTATTTGCATGAAAGATCATTCACTATTAAAATTGATTCACACACCTCAAATACATTTTTAGCCCCCTGTGTTATACCACAGGGTTATAATTTAGCTCCTCTTCTCTTGAATGTGTTTATCGATGACATTGGTAAATATTTGAGCTCGTCTAGTTATTTACTCTTTGCTGATGATGTAAAACTATTTAAAACTATCAAATCAATTGTAAATTGTATGGATTTACAAAATTATATAAATGGTATTCTACAATGGTCTTTGGAAAATGGAATGTCTATTAATAAATCTAGGACCAAATATATATATATATATATATTTTACTAGGAAAACTAATCCTTTCTTTTTTACTTATAAATTGGGCAATGACAAACATAGTTCGCACGCTTTATATTAGGCCTAATGGTCTTGATGTTCTCCTGGATAACAAATTTATTTCCACTATCATGACTGTTGACCATGTAATTTCCCAATCATTGAGATTACTTTGACTTATTAAATTTATTACTTCATCATTTAAGAAAGTTGACTGTTTTTTTTTCTCGGTCGGGTGAACTGGGGGCGGTTTTTCCTAAATGGTTTTCCACTCTCCTTCCACGCAAATGCGGGTTCACTTCCTCTAAATTCTACCTTCCCAATTCCTAATCTATTAGAGTAATTAGTACTTAAGCGTATAACCCGAACGGGTAGTAAGACGCGGTGCTAAATATTATATTATTATTAGACTGTTTTTTTTCTGTACTATGCCCTGGTTAGATCCAAGTTAGAATATGCTACTGTTGCTTGGAATTCCATTACCTTAACTGACTCTTAGGTTGGAAAACGTTCAGAGAAAACTTGTCGCTGCGTGCTATGATCAATTCTTTACTAACCGGATTTATTATGATTATGACAGAATTCGAATACTCTTAGGGCTTCAATCTCTCTTCTCGCGTAGACTTTATTGTGATGCCCTTTTTGTTTTTAATATTTTCACTAGCAAAATTTCTTGCAAATTTTCCCTTGATCATGTAGGCGTTCATAGCCCTTCTTGGGCTTCTCGTAATTCAAAATTATTTTTTATCAATAGCTCTTATAAGGTGAGCCCTATAGATCGTTGTATCCATAGCGCCAATTCTAGATTTGTCGAATTCAACTTCTATTATAAAAGAAAAGCTAAACTCAGAGAGTTATTTAAGGAACTCCCATATCAATAATTTATCATGTAGAAGTTCTGCCTATAATATTTAAATTTACAATATTCTGATTTATTGTTTGCATATTATTACTGCTTTTAATTACTCTTTAGTTTTTTGCTATTATTGCTATTTTTTATTCTTATCATTATTAATTACTATTTTTTTGTAACTATTCATCAGTGTATATAATTATTTAAAATTATTGTTTTTCTTATTTTATCGTGTAATTATTATATATTTGTATTGTACTTGTGTACTTTCGGTGCTGGCCTGTCATATGTTTTACAACTGTTGGCCAGCATTATAGTAAAGGAAATTGAAATTGAAATTATTAGTTTATCATCATTATTATTATTAGCACCGCGTCTTACTACCCGTTCGGGTTGTACGCACTTACTCTAATGTGTAATGGTAGGGTGATTGTGATATGAAATGGAGGACCTACAGTTTAACGTGGGATCCGAACCACGGTGGAGGCCTGGCATTCCACACATTCACAAGTTGTGATTAATACACGTCTTGTCAGAGGTGAAGGAAGGGTTTGGCAATCAAATAAATCTGTGCCAGTACCGAGGATTGAACTCCAGACCCCCAGCACAGAAGTCCGACACCTTACCCCTAGACAACCAGGTAACCCAAATAATAATAAAAATCCATTAAAAATAGGATAGTACAAATATTAAATCATGCAAAATCAAACTATTAAAACACGTAAAATTGGTTTAAATTACTGTAAAATAGTCTTGGGGTAAAGTGCTCGCCTCAGAACCCGATGATCGTGGGTTCAAGCTCAGCCGGGGTTGACGGATGTTTCTTGAGTGATACAAATCCATAGCACAACTTACCTCGGAGGAGAAGTAGATTTGTCGATCACATGTTGATTGAGGTATGTAAAGAACCCTGAAAGGTATGTGAAATTACCTTTCACGGCAAAATTATTAAGCCCTTTTGCTCTCACTCAGAGAAATTATTGTGTGCTGATATAATCAGTCAGCCCAGAAAGTGTACGTCAAATACCTCAATCCTCAAATAAATACTGTAATATATTCACGATACATCAATAGATTAGATACATGAACACATTTAAACATTGACAGAAGCGTTCAGAGTTAGGGTTATTTTAAGAAATTATTATTATTAGCACCGCGTCTTACTACCCGTTCGGGTTATACGCACTTACTCTAATGTGTAATGGTAGGGTGATTGTGATATGAAATGGAGGACCTACAGTTTAACGTGAAATCCGAACCACGGTAGAGGCCTGGCATTCCACACATTCACACAAGTTGTGATCAATACACGTCTTGTCAGAGGTGAAGGAAGGGTTTGGCATTCAGGTAAATCTGTGCCGGGACTGAGGATTGAACCCCGGACCCTCAGCACGGAAGTCTGACACCTTACCCCTAGACCACCAGGTCACCTATTTTAAGAAATGAATGTGTCAACAGGATGCGCCATTTAACCTGGCCTATCAAAATATCTCCGTTTCTTTTCATGATGTGAAAATGACAGAACTAAGGAATGTACAGAATTAGACTGCCGATGAAAGGAACATTAGGATTTAAATTCCTGTCAGCTGTACTGAGGGTGTTTTTTTCCAATCAGTTTTTCCACTCTCCCTCCACGTAAATCGGGTGGTAAGATACAGTGACAAAAAACATCAACAATGAAATGGATTGTTTCTAAGAGGGCGAATATTATCCTAATCAACCTTTTTTCTTCAAATTCAGAATGTTTCACAGCAAGTTAAAAACAACTACATAGTTTTAATAAATAAAAACATAACCGTGAGATGACCTTGAACACCAAAACTTTATTTTCAAAATAGCGCCCACAAATCTACGAAACAGAAAATCTGTTTCTTCTGTTTGTAAGCGCAAGATTCGAAACGGAACGTGTAAGTTGGACACATTAATAACCTTTTAACTATTGACTACGATCAGTCTGACTTGGAACTCATGAAAGGTTTGTTCGTTTGAGAGATTTGATAGTTGCACAAAAACGCTAATGTAAATGCAGAAAAGGTGCATATGATATTATTAATTTTTCTTGAGGTATGAGAAAAACTGTTCAAGCGTACTATACTTTTCATCGTAGTTTCACTCACGTAATTAAATTAATAATTGATATAAAAATAGTTAGGTTTCCAAACACAATGCCATCTGAAGGCCATTTTCTCATACATTCTTGAATTCTTCGTGAAGTTAACTATAACACGTCCGTATGGATAAAACATTACTGACCTGGTAGTATCGAAAACATAAATATTTAAAAAAAATCATCTTATAATATTCGTACGTACAAAAAAAAATTTTTTTTTTGTTTTAACTATTAAATCAAACGTAATAAATATTTTTGGTTGGACATGTTAAATGGAACATTCTGTACATATATTATTCTTAAGGTCCAAAATAGAGGGAGTAGATCAACTCGTTTGGGGCGGAGAGACTTGCAGATTACTGTTTTGATAGGGAATTACAGTACTTCCGGTGTGAGAGGAAAGAAGGGACGAGAATCGAGCCACGTCCACCAGGTGGGAGGCTTCAACTGGCAGTCACATCCGCTGACATGGCTAAGAGCTGCCTTCACACCCGGGGCTGGAGTGTGTCCTTGTCGGGGTTGTAAGATGTCCGTCCTTGTCGGAGTGGTATATATTCTTAGCACGGCGTCTTACTACTTGCTATGTACTAATTATGATAGTGGTATTAGGAATTAAGAAGGTTATATTTAGAGGAAGTGTACACTCATTTGCGTGAAGGGAGAGTGGAAAATAATTTTGTTTAAAAACTATCCTCAGTATACCCGACCAATATTTGAACTTTGATTTCCCCGTCATTGTCAGTCTAGTCAACGCGAGAGTGTCGCGTTAGACCATGCGGTTGTCGAAGTGGGTTATATCTTATTAACTGTACAGTAGCATTGCTAGTATTACACACATACTGGGGTTTTGACACATAGAAACAACAATAACAACAATAGCTATTCTAGTTAGTAGTTCTACACGCTTGAAAATAACTAGTTTCAAATTTTATTTTTAAACTAGCAGAGGTAGGCTACCCGGCGCTGCCCGGAGTAACGCTTTTTTTTTTTTTTTTTTTGCTTTAAAGAGACAGGAAAAAACTCTTCATTTTATTTCTTTTGACCCAGTATTTTAATAGATTTAAAAAAATCTAATAAAACAATTAAAATTACAGCTTTGTGAACATGTTTGGGCACAGGGGCTATTAATTTTAAAATTTCAGCCTTTTCTTGAGGTAGATATCAGGCAGGGCTCATGACAGACAAATTCATCATTTTATTAAAATACATACTGTACATATTAATAGGGGTCCGTCCTTAAATTACATTAGTTTTATTTCATAATGTTACACACACCCATCCCACCACATAAGGAATCATAAGATTTTCTGGAACACACCTCCCCTCCTCACTTTTACGTAATTTAATATGATTTCATAAATTAATTTATTTTAATTGGTTGGTTAATTGTATACCTAAGGATTGGTAATAAAGCGAGTGGTATGATATGTTATAATACTTTATCTGCAGTAAGTAAATGACATAATAATGAATGTATTTATTTCAGATTTTTAAAAATAGATTTGTCTCACCATACATTGATAAAACATCTTACATAAGATGGATTTTGACCCACCACCACACCCTCCACTTCCCTTCGTAAGAAAACATAAAAAAATATTTAAAACCCCTTTCCCAAAACCCCCTACGTAATTTAAGGACGACCCCTAGATTCAATAGCAGATTTTAAAAAACTTAGTGTAATAAAAGTGCCTCCAAAAATACTGCTCAGCAAGTTAGTGTAAGTAGTTTAAGTAAACAAAGCTGTTCGGGTGGATAGAACTACTTTGGTGTCAACTCATTATCAAGTACGATACTCGATATTATAAGTTAGCGATTTTGTGAAATTCCTCGGCTTTAAGGTTGAATTTTCTCTTTGGTTTTAAAGATGAAACTTCTACTTGATGATACATTTTGATGGAAAATGAATTATTAATATAATATTAATCATTAAGTTTACTTGTATAGAGCATTACTATTATTTTTTATCTTATTACGAGCAGAAACATGTAATCACGTGATTTAATTATTTTTTTACCCGCGTCTTACTACCTACTCCGGCTATATTCATATGTAATAATTAAGCTAATGAGTTAGGGGTGAGGAATATTAAATTTAGAGAAAGTGTATCCCCATTTGCCTGGAGGGAGAGTGGAAAACAATTTAGGAAAACTACCCTCAGTACACTCGACCGGGATTCGAACCCCGATCTCCCTGTCGATTGCGAGTCTCACGTTTTAGACCATGCAGCCCCAGAAGCAGGTAGCTATATTATTGAAGTGAATGTTGTATATTGAATTGGACTGGTTACACTTATTAGATACCCACTTCTGTGACCGCATGGTCTAAGGCATCTCTCTCACTGTCGATGACAGGGTGATTGGTGTCAGAATGCCGGTCGAGTGTACCGAGGCTTGTTTTTCCTAAATGATTTTGAACTATCCCTCCACGCAAATTCCTACACAATGCGTCAATGGATATATTTCCTTTAATTCCACATTCCTCATTCCTAACACTTTAGCGTAATCAGTACGGGGATGTGGCAGTAGGCCTAAAGTATCTTGGCCTAAAGTCTTTGGCCTAAAATAATGGAAATCAAGGGTAGTTTGACCTAGAATCATTTGACCTTAAGAAAGTTGGTCTAAAAATTAATTTCACAAAATGTCAATCAGTCATTTGGCCTCAAATGAATTTCGAATTAAAGTAGACGAAGTTGTTAAGCTCACCAAAAGTTAATTTGTTCTAAGATCAAATTAATAAAATTAATAATTTATTAAATTTATATTAATAAAAAATTAATTTGGTCTAAAAACTTACTTCGCAGAAAGTCAGTTGGCCTAAAACCTTTTGGCTTAAAAATTAATTTCAGCAAGAGTCAGTTAGCCTAAAATATAAAGTTAAAACTTCGGGTACATATAATATTCCGAGAAGAAGAAAAAACAATAAAACAATTTTAAATAAATATTCAAATCTTGTTGGAACTATTCCTGAATTAAAATAGCAACACCGCATGAAAGTTCTGCGTATGAACACCAATATCAAAGTTTCCGCAAATATAGAGTTAAATGTTGGTTTTAACTACAAGTACTATGTATGTTCAAACTACTACACTCATATTTTCAAAACATTAGTATAAGAAGAATGGGGGGTGGAAAAAGGAACTACGTTCAAGTCCTTTATGTTAAATTATATTAAATAAGGGTTGAATTTTTTTCTTGTAATTCAACACGATTTATTTCAACCATTACGTATTTGTTCATTAATATATATATACATTTCACCTAATAGGACCCTGGCGACGCTAACCGTCTTTATAGAGCAGCTTCCACAAAGCGATGTTATCATGGTTATTTTGAAGCGTTTGTTCATGCTAATATTTGAATCTGTATTTCATGAACATTATCAAGTAGTAAACGAGAAATTGCCGCGCAGGCGTTCAGTAATGAAGCTATGGGGTGGGTGAGGAAGGGTTGGCAATTAGATACTATTTTTAACTCTCTTTTTTTTATCTAAAATATTAAAGATACATGTATTCTATAAACCATAATAATCTTCATATCCAGACAAACTAACCAAAACGTCACCCAGCAGGGTTCAAACACGTAGCTCCTCAGTTGTAGTGAGTTAGCTACTTGTTGCTCAAAGCATTTGATTAATTTTATTTATAGCAATATGTTTGCCATTTATATATGGCACAATATGTATATAATGTCATCTATTCACACCCGCCCCTCCCCTTCAAAATGTTCTGAGCGCATTTCAAAGTAGATTTGGATGGCTATACAATCATAAACAAAGCATTATTGTATTCGACATGTGTGTTATAAGAAAAATCATTTTGTTTGTTTGTTTGTTTGTTTGTTTATAAGTAATAATCTATAAAACATGCAACCATTTTAATATTGTCTTTATTTTAGTCAATATCTGAAACCATAAAATAGAAACTTAGGGGTTCTAACTTCTCTATAGCTTTGGATTTGCAACGATAATAGCGCTTTTTAGTTTCAATTAATGATCACAGGAATTAAAGAGTAGACATACACATATATCTTAGACCTTGGTCAGTAGTAGCTTCAAAGAAGACTAGAGGTATTTATAAACTATAGTAAATACTATTTTATTAAATATGAATCATCTCGTCATCTAGTTACATCACAACAAATTAAAATGAATGTTTCCGAAGACAACATAAAACTATCTTAAATAAATGGCCTAAATTAATTTAGTGAAATTCAATTGGCCTTCATAGAAAGTCAGTTGATTCTAAAATCATCTAGCCTAAAGTCACTTGGCCTAAAAGTAACTTGGCCTTGTAACTAATTTCACTAAGTGTAAGTTGACCTGAAGTCATTTGGTCTAAATAGAATTAATTTTGAATAAGAAAATTGAGGTTGATAAATTCTACAAAAGTCAGTTGACCCAAAGTGATTTATCCTAAAGTAATTTAGCCTAAATATTAACTTAGGATTAAGTCAGTTGGCCTAAAGTAATTTGACCTAAAGCTTATGCCAAATTACTTTAGGTCAATTGGCGTGTAGCCGTAAGTACTGTACACATGCGTAGAAGCCAAATGAGTAGTAAGACACAGCACGAAAATAAATAACACATGTTGAGCTATCTTATGGAAATTAATGCTTTTAATTAATTGTAAGATATATGTTGTAGCAGTGAATGATATCAAATAATCTGAGAGTGGCTAGATGTTCAATATATATACCAAATTAGATATCGACTATTAACATGATCTTGTTAAACTTTGTTCTTTGTTAAATATATTTTGTGGAAATAAATCTCTTGCCTCGTTTAAAGGATGTGATATATATTACGACAAAAACAAGCCTGCTCGTTTCCTGTGTGTCTTCTAGAAAAATACAGGTTCCTACAGTTGAGTTCTGAGTGGAGCAGAAGGGAGTATAGAATAGCAACCCCCCTCTCCCCCGTGAGTGGTAGAGAGAGATCAAAATGTCTTCTTCCTGCCTGGTCAACTCCATTATGGAATGCGACCGTAGCCAGGGGTCAACCCCCTGCGAATAAATATTACTTCACCCTTGACAAGAGTAATAGGGCGTGTTATTACAAAAACTGACACTTCTACAACACATTGACACCCAACACAGATGCACAGGATAGAACGTTTGTAGGTGTAGGGCTGTACCACCATTCACGCTAATGATTATGATAATACGTATTATAAAATATATAATTACAAGAGAGATTATTTTTGCTTAAGATATTGTGGTTATAATGCTTATATACATAGCCTAATAAAACAATCTCAGTGACCCAAGTTGCGTTAAATACACCCTCTCGGTAAAAGGTGGACATGTTACTAATCACGCCAATCCAAGATAGAAAAAAGCTCAACCTAAGTACAATTTTAACATGTTTTATTTTCGTTATCTATAAATAAATAATCACAGTACTGGTATGTATTTAATTTTTGGTCAAGATATAGAGTTTTAGATACAATTAATATAATTTAAATATATTTAGTAACTCAAACATTAATAAATAAATTTTACAATATAATTTTAACTATATTGAATATATGTATCATATGAATATTTTTCTAAAATTAACTATTTAATTCAATTTCTTTTTCAAAATTATCACAGAAATGAACAAAATTGCATTTTGTGGATATACCATTGCTTACGCAGCCGATTCTGCGAGGGGGGGGGGGGATAAAGCTTTCATCATAAAAGAGGATAGTTTTTAAAATCCGTGGCGTTTGATTGGACTGATACGGTACAATGCACCAAAAACCTGAACTGTCCTGTAAAATCCGGGTCGAATGGTCACCCTATTCTTTTAACATGTAAGTCATCACTCTACGAGAATAAAGGAGTACAAAGTTGTAAAATATTAAATTCTACACTAATTTATATATACAAAATGAAAGCTGCAAGTCAAAGCAAATAATTTAATGAAATTATTGGCCACTACCAATTAATAGACACGGGAGGAAAGAAATCACGGAAAATGTAACACACATAAATTTAACGCTGAGCCATTGTTTTATTTAGCCACGCTCTACAACTTTGGAGTGTATAGCCCTAACATTTAGCAAGACGCGCTGCTAAGTATTATTATTATTATATTGTTATTTATTACTACAACTTTGGACTCTTCAAATATTTCAGTAGGTGACGGTTTAGCTGTTGCGAATGAAAACTCAAAAGATCACTTTATTTTCCAATATGGAAGCCGTAGTGCAACTCAAATCGATGTTAACTTTTTTTATTTAGCAGTGCCTCTTAACACCCATTCGGGTTATACTTGTATGTAGTCTACTAACTATCGTACTCTAATAGAATATGGATGCGGTTGGGTGGAGGGAGAGTAGGAAACCATTTAGGAAAAACCACCCTCAGTACACCCGATCGGGATCGAACCTCCATCTCCCCTTCATCGGCAGTCTAGTCTATTGCGAGAGTAGCGCCTTAGACCATGCGGCCACAGAAGTGGTTGATTGTGACTGTTAGTATGTTAATAAAAGTCCTATACTCAACCTATTCACTACAAATCAATCATCTTACAATTATTTCCGCTATTTTTCCACATGTTCCTGGACTCATCACCGCAGTCTGAAGCTAGCTATTATTAAACACGAGCATATGGTCTATTGAAAACATCAATATTATTCTAATTACTATATTAAGATGATCTAAATATAAATCTGTTTTTCAAAAATTTAAAATAATGTTATTAATTTTTCTTTCGACAAGGAAAAGGTTTTATTTAATTCGTCGATGCTGCAATTTTGACGCTCTTGATCCACCCCTAAACCCCCACCCCGGCCTTCCAGATGGGCACTTGTTTGGTTTGCCTCTAAAGAGCCCGTCTTCCCCTATGATAGCCCGTAACTTTGGTAAACGTCGCATCACGATGTGGTAGACAGGGGTCTTCATTAGAAAATTAAAACCAGTTAAACAATTGTATCATGTTTAGAAAGAAAAACTTAGGAAATAATGGTTTTAAAATTTAAACTAAACAATTTAACTGATCCTAATTTCACTGTTATCGAGTGAATAATGCATTAAGCCCCACTTCGATGTTAATTATGGTTCAAGCATAGTAGATAGTGTATATTATATTTAGATCGGCGCAAATATAACTTGGTAAGGCATTGGAAATGCATGCCTTCTGTGAATGCAAAACTATTTGTAAGGCTACCCACAACAATAAAAATAGGAAAATTTGATTTATTATTATTAGGGGTTATATGTTTGTATATTCAAATTAATACAGATAATTTAACTTTATTTCCTCGTATTACATTATTGCTACTTTCTGTGTTTCCTCTAATCTGTACGTGCTTCTAAATAAAGAAATGTAATATTTATTTGGGACTCATATTAAGTTTTGTACCCTTTATCACATAATTTGAATGTGCAAATTTTATTTGTATCATGAAGTTTCGTAAGAAAAGAATTTTTTTTAAGAGATGATAATTAGGTTTCACAAAATTGTTCCTAATACAATTTATTTGAAAAACATAGTTTGAATCGAACTGAGAACACATTTCTTGCCCAGGCTGTTATTTTCCAACTAAATAATATTTTATTCTGAGATTAGGGTGCTGCTGGGGTTCTTAATTCTTAAATAACTATTACTAATGTGTCTAACAGTCTGATATAAAATTAATATAGTCACTATTTGTATTGCACAAAATATGAGACATGAATGCCTGGGATGTTTGAGAATCCCGGGAAGAGGTACGTATTTTAGGCGTAGTCTTCAAATTAGTGCGATTACTCTGAAGTTACTTCATTTAAGACGTCTCTCAAGATCGTCCCGCTGAGGCTGAACTATAGGGTTGTTAAAGAAAAAGAGAGCGCTGTTAGAATCTTTCGACTTTATTTTGGCGTGAACCATATTTTGAAATAACGGATCGTAGAATTAAACATTTCGTTAGAGCTGAACGTCTGCGCGGCAATTCGCTCGCCTACCGATGCGCACCCCCCTCCCCCCTTGACTATTCACTAAAAAACCTCCATGGTGTTAGCGCAAAATCGAGCGATACTATTCTCTAAGCAAGGGTTAAAACAATGAACGTGTGTACATTTTGTAGTAACTAATTCATCGTTTATTTCGCGATAGCTTCCATCATTATTTCAGCACAAGTATATATGAGTCGGTGAATTTCAAAACTGTTCTTATTCAAAATTCAAAGAAATTGAGTTAGCGGTGGTTTACGATTCAGTTGGCATACCTGCAGCTATAAATGTCCTTCAAATGTTTCAAAACCTTTCTAATCCTTTATTTATTTAGTGTTAAAATATTAGGTCTTTTTCAAAACTGTCCTTATCTATGAAAGCTTTTTCAATCAAACTTTTCCTATCCAGATTAAAAATTATCTGTCACAACTTCCCTTTTCCTGCATTAGTCTATGTCTGATTGCAACTGTGCTTTAAAAACTGTCCTTATTCAGAGTTTGCAGTATCTCATCTCGTTTACTGCGACACTGCTGTTTCCGTAAACGGAGTGATTGATAATAACATTAACGTACCTTGTTCTACCTGGATTATATACATATTACTTTCATTTATATCTTAAGAATATCACGCTATCGTGTCCAAAATCTGTGCCGAAAACATCTGGCATTTGGATCATCCGCTATGGAATGCAGAGGAGAAGACAGGCACAACCGTAGATTTGAGGTTAAAAGGCAATCAGTTATAAAGTACATATCGAGTCTGAAACCGGTACAATCCCACTATACAAGGAACACATCAAAGTGACAGTACCTTCCTTGTGGGCTTAATTAAAAAAGCTTTGGCGGAACTACAATAAAAATCATATTGATGATGTGACTTACAAAGTGAAGTACCAATTTTTTAAACAAATATAACGCCAGCTACCGACGCATGTTCTACATGCCTTCAACTAAAAAATCAAATTCAGCAAGCTAGCAAAGGTTCAAAGATAAAATCTGATCTCATCATCCAGTTAAGGGTTTATAATTTAAAAGCCAAAGCATTTTGAAACCAACTTAATGAAAAAGAAACGAACATAGTTATTTTATTCTATTATTATTATACAAAAAAAAAGTTCTCCCCTGAGTGCCCAACCGGGCTGCATACTATAGTAGGCAACTATACTACTATAATGTTATGGTATGTCATGGTCACTCATAAGCACCACAGAATACGGACACAGTTACCATCTATGCCTAAATGGAAACTGAGAGGTACAAAGGTTCCAATCAAATCGCTGCAGCTGTACTTGGTACACTGAGGAAGGCAAAACTAGAAATGAATATTTTGATTATGCTCGGCTCTGTTCAGACAGCTGTCCCGGACAAAATAAAGATTTGACTGTGACTGGGGTGATGATGATGAAGTGGTTTAAAGAAGAAGCACCGAATACAGTAAAGAAGGTTGAATTGGTGTTCCCTATCGTAGGGCATTCTTTCCTACCAACCGACAGGGTTTTTGGAAGAATAAAAAAAGTAATTAGGAGTCAGGGGACAATCGAGACGCCTAACTAGCCAGTACATGACTATTTTTTAAGGATTTTGGGACAGTTAACAAGCTGGGTTTATTAGTGCCTGTACATGGCTGGAAGTCTACCGTTTAAGATGTATTGAAACCTACTGGGCCATTGCATTTTAAAATGCCTTTGTGTAAAAGGACATTCTTAAGTAAGAATACCAATGAAAGTGTTAAGGTCCAGGGGGAAGTAAACTAAAAATGCGATTGGGGAGTTCCTGGACCAATAATAAGGAAGGGCAAGGGTCTAAGCAGTATGAAACCTGTTCAGCTGAATAGCATAGTTCCTGTTAAACGTGCCAAATAAAATTATGTTGCTAATCTCTTAGCAAAACATTTTGGATCCAACTGGAGAGAACGTGAAGACCTTGTCTACTACAGTAAAGAAATTGATGGTCAATAAAATGTTGATGAAGTTCCAGAAGATAATTTGGCTGAAGATAATGACAATGAAGTGCCAGCTCTTGTTGTTTCACAGTTGTGCTACACTATTTAAAATTCAATACTCTATTCTTAACATTTTAAAAAACGTTTTTTGTGCAATTTGAAATAATGTAGCCTAACTCCCCCCCACCCCTCTATTTTACTTTTTGTGCTTTTAACTGTAATTTTTTTACGCAAATTGTCATTTAAGCTATTTTTTCATTTAAAATACTTTTATTTCTAAGCTACGTACTTAACTACAAGCTAAAATTATTATGGTTTCGTTTTCATTGTAAGAATAAAAGCCTAGTTTGAAACCAGCCTAATTCAGTAATCCTACCCAAATCTAACCTAACCCTGTTTTCTTTCAAACCTTCCCTTTTCCAGTTTGTTTATTTTCAAAACTCTCCTTATACAAAATATAGTACTTTTTTAAAAAGGAATCTTATGGCAGATGAGGTTTTTTTAATAATAACTAAATGTGATCAACACCAGAAAAAAAACCATTAAATAATATCAATTAATAAACACGGTAGAAGTTTTTTGCATTTAACCAAATATGACTTAAAGTAGATAAGGGCAGTTTTACTAAATTACGATCAAAAATATCGCCCGTATGTAACATTTAAACATTTAGGAAGGTTGAATATAGCGGAAGTATACCCACTTTTGCGTGGAGGGAGGGTGAAAAACAATTTTGGGAAAACCACCCTCAGTATACTCGAAGCGGGATTCGAGCCCCGATCTCCCTGTTATCGGCAGTTTAGTCTAACACAAGAGTGACGCCTTAGGCTATGCGGCCACCGAAGAAGGTGTTAATATTGTGACAGTTTATTTTGTATCTTTGCAAACTTGTGTATTTTAAAATAATACGGTAATTCATCAATTGTTTTGAACAATATATAGCTTGGGCCCAGGTCTACTTAGAAATGATGATATCATCAAGCTTCTACAAGATTTGCATTCCAATGCTACCAACACTGTGGACTATACTTTAAACACAAGACCAAAATGTGCTAGAAGCGTTTGAAGATAGATCTGACTAAGGTGTGCAAATTGATACGGATGGGGGATTGGTGTGTGATGAGAAAATAAGACTATATTATATAAAATATTTATTTCTGAAATATATGTCAACCTATAGATGGATTGAATCAATAAAATTAATACATTATCCCATTTATCCGTTAAATAATACTAGTATTTAAATTTAGAAACAGGTAAATTTAATGTAAACTAGCTCAATGGAAACATACAACTTTACTTATTATTTTTGCTAAAATTATTAGTTTTGTTTATTTTTCATTGATCTATTATTTGCATTACAAAATTTTTCTTTCAAAAAAAGTAAAAGAAAACCTTTAAAATATATATTTAAGTGCAAATCTATATTAACAAAATGAAAATTTTGCTTCTCGGTCTTTCATGAGCATTGAGCGATATCTTTCTCATGCAGAAGACTGACATTTTAAAATGAGTAGCTTCTGTACACAAACATGTGAGTCACAAAGTAGGAGTTTTAAATTTTTGATTAGATTTTTTAAAATCTATTAAAAACTGGGACGGAAAAAATAAAATGAAGAGATTTTTTCTGTCTATTTGAAGCAAAGAAAATCTTTGCCCGGGTAACAATGCTAGTATTTAATATAACAATAAAATTATATTAATAATACAAACAGTAAAAAAGTAGTTTCACTACATGTTATGGAAAATGTGTAAATTTATATAATTTAAAAAGCTAGCTGATATACAATTATACTGCTTCGTTTTGTGTCATTGTGTGTATTTATTTTGAAATAAGATTATGCTAACTCACAACAAATGTGTCATTATAACTAATTAGACCCATACACACACTGGTTTTTGCAGAAATTGACATATAGAAGTAAGATTTTGATAGGAAGAAATACCTTTTAGATGTCCACTTATACATAAATCAGGAGTTCTAAGCTCTTAAATAAGAAAAGGCTGGAAGAATTAAGTTAGTCTGGACGTTTAAGGGACTGGTTTCGTCCAACTCTCTAGATCGGTGGATCTCACTCGACATAAAAATTGTTTGTTCCGCAATAAAGGACGAGCACGTCACAAGCTTTGAGTGCCAATCCCAAATCTTACCACAAAGAACTTATTTGGGTCAAATATATATTCTAGGCTTTATTTACGAACAATATATATTTATATATTTGGTCGACTTTTCATTCGTCGATTTTTGTATTTGAAGCCTTTGTAAAATACTAATTATAACAGTTTCTAAACGATGAGAGAATTTTTTACGTGTTTAGGTTCAGTTTTATTTTACATATGAACACACAAACGAATAAACAAATAAATATCACAAACGTGTAATTGAGGTTAATAGGGTTGTTGTGACTTTCCTATGAATAGCCTATAGACTTGTTTGACCAACGAATGAATCAAAGTAAACCTTTACGGGAATGGTTTGAAAACAAAATTGATTCTTAAACAAAGGAAGGAGGAGGGGAAAGTATTCGCGTTTCTAAAATACAGACATAGCTATATTTGAGAATGTATTTACAGGCTGGCAACAACTATCCCACGTACCAAGGGGTGTCATGCTGGGATGTGTTGCTGGATCGTCACCCCCTCCTCCCAATGATGTGAAAAGAAGGCTTGAAAGTTTGGAATTTCGTGGAGTTAAGTTATTGACTTGGGAAATTCTAGGATTGCTCTGTGCCACAGTACTTTCGATTATGAAAGTTCTTTTTCTGCAGATATGTACAGACAAATTTTAAATTTCCCAACTGTCCATCCCTACTCTTAAAAGTTCCCAACTTCATTACTCATCAGACATTGAAAGGATGATAATATACCTTCTGTAGAAGATTGTATATAAAGTCTAGTCAATCAATTGTTTAAATTAAAAAATGGCACCTTGACATGGGGCGTAAGCCGAGTTCTATTCCCATGTCCAGGTGTCATTTTTCAATTTAAAGAATATAATATATAGATGTAGCTATAACCTTAATTAAAATATATAATAGCTTAGCTTTCTAATCCATTTAGTTAATCAAGTTGGCTAGTAGCACCGTTGCCACAGCCTACTAGTTTGAAGGCTACTACTACTACTACTACTACTACTACTACTACTACTACTACCACTACTTCTACTACTATTACTACTACTACTACTATTATATACTACTACTACTACTACTACTACTATACTACTACTACTACACTACACTATACTACTACACTACATACTACCTACTATATTATTACTACTACTACATACTACACTACTACCAAATACTACTACTTATACTACTACTACTCTACTACTACTACTACTACTACTACTAACACTACTACACTACTACTCTACTACTACTACCACTACTACTTCTACTACTACTACTACTACTACTACTACCATTACTACTCTACTACTACACTACTACATACTACTTCTACTACTTACTACTACTACTACTACCTATACTAACTCTACTACTACTACTACTACTACTACTACTACTACTAACTACTACACTACTACTAATACTACTACTACACTACTACTCACTACTACTACTAACTCTACTACTACTACTAACTACTACTCTACTACTACTACTACTACTCACACTACTACTACTACTACTACTACTACTACTAACTACCACTATACTTCTAACTACCACTACTACTATTATATATTACTACTACTACTACTACTACTACTACCACTACTACTTTATACTCTACTACACTACTACCACTACATACTATACTACTACTATCCTACTACATACTACTACCATACTAACTTACTACTACTACTACTACTACTACTTCTACTACTACTACTACTACTACTACCACTACTACTCTACTACTATACTACTACTACTACTACTTACTACTACTATACTACTCTACTACTACTACCACTACTACTACTTACTACTACTACACTACTACTTACTACCTACTACTACTACTACTACTACTATCTACTACTACTACACTACTACTTCTACTACTACTACTACTACACTACTACTTCTACTACTACTACTACTACTACTACTACTACTACTACCATACTACTACTACTACTACCACTACTACACTACTACTATACTACTACTACTACTTACTACTACTACACTACTACTTTACTACTTACTACTATACTACTACTACTACTACCTACTACTATACTACTACTATACTACTACTACTACTACTACCACTACTACTTCTACTACTATACTACTACCATATATCTACTTACACTACTACTACTACTACTACTACTACCTACTTACTACTATTCTACACTACTACTACTACTACTACACTACATACTACACTACTACATATACTACACTACACTACTCACTACTACTACACTACTACTATACTACTACTACTACTTCTACTACTACTACTACATACTACTCTACTACTACTACTACTACCACTACTACTCTACTACTACTACTATACACACTACATACTACTCACCTACTACCACACTACTACTACTACATACTCACTACTACTACTATAACTACTACCACTACTACTACTACTACTACTACTATACTACTATACTATTACTATCTACTACACACTACTACTACTCTACTAACTACTCACTACTACTACATACTACCATACTACTACACTACTACATACTCTACTACTACATATACTATACTACTACTACTACTACTACTACTACTACTACACACTACACTACTACCTAACTTACTACTACTACATACTACTATACTACTACAACATACATCACTACTACTACTACACACTACACTACTTACTCTACTACTACTACTACTACTCACTACTACTCTACTACTACTACTACTACTACTACTATTATTATATACTACTACTACTACTCACATACTACTACTACACTAACTATACTCCAACTCTACTTACTACTACATATACACTACACTACCATTTACAAATACAAACCATTATTATCCTACCTACATAATACTTACAAAACATTAACACTACCTACACATTATAACCTAATACTTATTCAAACACTACTTACATCACACCAAATAATCTACGCTACTACTAACCTAACAATAACTAAACTATCATTATACCTATTTTACACAAACTTTTTCCTACACATATTATATCAAAATAAACTAATACTAACTAAAATACCATCTACTAACAAATAACTTAAAAATATACATTCACTAAACACTTCATTAACCAAATAATCCACTCAACATTTACTATTCACAATCCTTACCTCTTAACTATCCACTACTACTTTCACCTAATTATTTCTATTTCAAACACTAAGTTGAAATTCATCTCAACCTCACTAAATATTTAACCACTTACTCACTACCTCCAATTACTTACACTTAAACACTTACTACACAAAACTAATAAACTACACTCCCCCACTCCCATATTACTACTACTCAATAAACATATTATATACCAACAACTAATATTTATACTTAATATACTAAACTCCTTACTACTACCTACTACTACTACTAACTACTACTACTACTACTACTACTAACTACTACTACTACTACTACTATCTACTACTACTACTACTCACTACTATACTATACTACTACACTACTACCACTACTACTACTATACTACTTACTACCTACTACTATTCCTACTACTACTACTACTACTACTACACTATACTTCTACTACACTACTACCACTACTACTACTACTTACTACCTACTACTACATACTACTACTTCCACTCTACTACTTACTACTATACTACTACTACCTCTACTATCTTCTATACTACTTACTACTACTATACTACTACTACTAACCACTACTACTTCTACTACTACTACACTACTACACATTACTACTATACTACTACCACTACTACATACTACTACTTTACTACTACTACTAATACTACTACCACTACTACTCTACTTACTTCTACTACTACTATATACCACTACTTCTACTACTATTACTACCACTACTACTATATACTTACTACTATCTACTTTACTATTACTAACTACTACCTACTATATACTACCACTACTCTACTACTATACTACCAACTACTTACACTACTACCACTATCTATTTCTACTACCACTACTAACTTACTACTATCTAACTACTTACTATACCTACTAACTACTATATTACTACTACTACACTACTACTCTACTACTACTAACTACTACTTTACTATCTACTATACTACACTACTCTACACTATACTACTACTACTACTACTACTACTACTACACTACTACTACATCTACTATTATTATTATTATTACTACTACTACTACTATACTACTATACTACTACTACAGTAGCTCCATGACTTCTTTGGGGCTGACTGACAGTTCACAGCTGACAGCTGACGGCTTTGAAAAGTTACCAAACCAAATTATGTATCCCTACGCTGAACCATATGATCTTCAAAAACATGTGTTTAACACCTGTAGCTTCTGACAGTCAAAATTTAGGTATATACCTAAATATTGAGTGTCAGAAGTCAGCTGTGAGCTGTCAGTCAGCACCAAATAAGTCGTGGAGCTACTGTACTAACCTTAAGAAGGTTGGGTAATGCTTTAAGATGATCATTTGATAAAGCCTGGAGTTTTTTACGAGCCAAAACTTGTTGGTTTTCCTACACGCAATGATGGTATATGTCAAAATAAATAATACTTGAAGCTTGAAAATCCATCACTAACAAATAACTTTAAAAAATAGGTACAGTTGCCTAAAACTTCGATTCAAGGCCAAATAATCGCCTCAAATGTTACTATTTTCCGGGGGAGAATCCCTTGACCCTCTTGTTAACTGGGTATGGTCCACGTACTATCTCTGGTCACCTGGGAATTATTTTCTAATTTCGAAACACGTAGAGTTGGGAAATTCGATGCCTCAACCCTCATATAATTTTGTGTGACGCCCTTTCACGTACCGGTGCCAATTCATGGGCTACAGGCTGTGAAACACCATTAGCTCACCAAAAGGCAGAAAAACCACCTCCCCCCCTCCCCCATATTACTCTCTCAGAAATAATAATTATTATAAGAGGAAACATAATGATTTAGTACTATAATATATAGAGAGAACTGAATACATGATTAAGGCATAGGCTACATTTTAAGATCAGACTTACATCTTAATATTTTAGCACAGAAATAATAACTTATTCACATTAAATGCCCCCCATTTCCCCGAAGAAACGTTTTGGGTGCGCCACTGGGCAACCAACACGCCTCTAGATAATGTTGAGGTTGTGCTGACAGTAACTCGCGGGTAGGACTGGGGTGTTGCGGACAGATGTCTAAGGAGTCACACACCATCCTCCTACCGTCATCATTCAAACACTAACCTAATACATCAATGCGACACTCGCTCGTTAGGGCCTTCATCCCTTTTATGGGGCCCGCTCACCCTAATTTGTTACTTCCAAGGTTTAAAAATACTCTGATGAAATAAACAACAAGATATAGAAAGAATTATTTCTTCATACAATCACAATGACGCTGTATTTTTGAAAAGTAGTTTGCAACATACACAGATTTTTTATATTTTATTTTATAATTACTTGAAATTATTTATAAAAGCTATGGATTAATTTAAAACGCGTGGACCCCTCTTAATTTTTTGTTTAAGATTACCACCACTGTAAAGAATATAAAATTAAAACATTTTAATTTTTAAATAAAATTTCCTGTTTAAAAAAAATTAAAAGCATTATTTACCCAATAAAATTGATTCATAAAATAAAATATAAATAAATTATAGCTTTAAATGTTTATTATTGATGAAGATAGAATTCAAAGTTGTAAAAATAGAAAAGTTAAAGTTGTAATAATAGATGGAGATTGATGAGAAAATGTTATACAAATTAATAACAAATTGAATAGGTGATCTGTATTATGATAACAATTTATAAAATTTCATTAGACTTTATACATAATGAACATCTAAAAAGTTGATAACACATTAAAAATGTAAGCTTTGAGTCATTTAGTGTTTATGAAAAGTTAAAATAATTATATAGACGACAAGTTCTAAGTCATATGTATAATGAAACAACTAGAAAAACATATATAAATATAAGTGTGAAAAACTAAATTGTGTGACTAAAAATATTATACACAACTAAAGAGAGTATAAGAGTAAATTGATAATGTATGGCAAGAGATAATTGAATTCTTTCCTTATCTGTATTTTTAATTCCCTGTTCCTTGTGTGCTGTTGTCAAATTCAGCAAAGACTCTACATGTTTCGGCTACTCCAATAACATCTAAGAGGACTCACACCACCTAATAAATTGTTATCATAATAAAATCACTTATTCAATTTGTTATTAATTTGTATAACATTTTCTCATCAGTCTCCATCTATTATTATAACTTTAACTTTTTCTATTTTTACAACTTTGAATTCTATCTTCATCAATAATAATAATCGGTTCCTTACTACTATTTTATAATGTTTTTCAAAAATGTAAATGTTTAGTTTGAATTGACATAACAACCAGCAGCCCACAGCTGTGGTCACGTTGATTAGATGTCAAATACAGTCTTTTTTGCCGGTGACAGAGAGGTCGAAGTTCAAATCCTGGTTTGGTGTACTGAGGGTATTTTTTTCTGAATGGTTTTCCCAATCTCACTCCATTACAAAATCCGACATCTTAGCTCAGTCGGTAGCGTGTATGTTTAGTGAGATAAGGGTCCCAGGTTCGACTTCCAGCATCACTGAAAACTTTATTATTGGTGAAATGTGGGTTTACCCTTTCAAATTGATAAATTAACGGCCGGGGATTGGATGTTGTGCCCGTCCTAGTCTTAAGTTAGATTATAAGGCACATGAGCTATGTACGACAGGCCTAAGAAAGCCGGTAGTGGAAAATATATGGCTTGGATAGAAAACTTACTCAGGCCACGGGCCGGTAACAGTAATGGATGTAAAAAACGTAAAGCTCCATTATAATCCAGTTATATTTCCTCTGAAGTTACCTTCCTCACCTCAACCCAATCTAGTGTATCCGTACGTGTATCCGGATGTGGAGAAACTCGTGAACATTTACTATAGAGCAAAAGGGGTTTTATTTTCAGATATTCCATCCAGGTTATATACTTTATGTCCTGACTGTAGCCTCTGTTTTGATATATTGATTATTTCGAAGTAATTGTCAGATAATCTAAACAGAATATTTCATCGCTACTCGAATTGGTATTACGTTCTACAACGTGAATCGCATGAGGATAGGTAGTAGAGCCGCTGACCAGGCCAATTGTACATTTTATGATAAACGTATGAAATTTCTACCATAGTGTATACCATAGTGATTATATTTAGATGAGGAGGGAAGACCGACTTGACCTCTGAGGATGGTAAGAGGTCAGTTTCAATATGGGCGCCACTCCATCTGGCCTTATGTCTAAATATGCTTGTCTTAGGAAGCATATCTTGTAGAAAGTCATTTAAGGTGTTATTTACCAATAATCTGGGGATGCCCTTTCATTTGGTGACACCTTAGAGGTATTTAGATAATGTTTACTTGTGAATTTATGAACTTTAGAGAATTATCGCGAATTTCAGAATCTTTAGATAAAAAAATGTATTTTTGTATGTTGTGTATGCACGATGATGCATGATATTTGGTGGTTATGTTTGTTTTTGTGTTTCAGAATCCCCTCTCCTGTATTAATGATAAGGTTATGATTTACTCACTAACGTGTCGAAGCAATACATCCTGGTGGACCCTACTCAACCCTTTACATCCAAACCATCACCAAGAACTAAGTGGAAAATGTGTGTCCTTTGCCAAGTAGTAAGCGATGAATAACTAGTGTATCCACTCAGATCAACTAAACAGCCCGTTGGTAGTGGCCATGCATTCTTAGCTGAAGACCTTCTCCGGTTCCAAACCCTTCAGCCTAAGTCAATGGACCTGAACTTGGAACGATTGGATGACGGGGATGGCACAGAGTTCACTCTTAAGGCACACGAGTCTCAGTGACACAAGAAATTCCGGCAAAAAGCGTTTGAGGAGCAAAATCATAGGGAACTAACTAGAAGTCAATCGTGTCAACCAAGAACCTCTAATGTGCACACGTGATCTGCTCACAGCCATTCAGAGTCTACAAAGCTTACTTGCTTTTTCTATACAATGGTCCTGCTGGCTCTTCAGACCTACATGAAGCTAGTTAGACTCAAATGTGCGTAGGTGTGCCCTTGAACTGGAGGACACTGCTTTGTTGGCCAAGCTTGCAGCAGAAGATATAATGGCCATTGAGGCAGAGTACCATCTATACTGTCTGAGTTCACTGTACAACAGAACCAGGCTGGGTGTACCCAAAGGCAATGACGGAAATAATTCTTGCCTCCATGATATAGCCTTTGCGGAGCTAGTGGCATTCTTGTAAGACATGAATAGTGATGAGGACATTGCTCCTGTCTTTAAACTGGTAGATATCGCTCAGATTTACAAGGTGAGACTGGAGCAGCTAAGTCAGCCTATAGAGAAACGTATTCACACAACCAGACTAAAGAACAGATTGCTTTATACGATTCCTGATCTGAGGGCTCATATACAGGGAAGAAACACACTCCTAACTTTTGACAAGTTCATTGGACCAGCAATTAAGATAGCCTGTTCTCATGACAGTGAAGCCATGGATTTTAGCAGAGGCAAGGAACTTTATGCAGCATATGGAAGTGAAGGCCTATATTTTCCTGTTGAGTCATACTTAGCCTACCTAACCCCATGTTTGTATTTTTGGATTTGGCAGACGCTGTGTAAGGTGACCATACGTACCGTCGACGCTGATGTAGTAGTACTGGCTGTGAATTCATTAAGCTAATTAGCTCCAGATGAGTTGTGGATTGCCTTTGTGTCGGTTCAAACCTTCGGTATATAGGTATTCACGAAATTGTACCCACAATGACCCAACTCTGTCATACTCTGCCAGTCTGTCATGCTTTCACTGGCTGTGATAATGTTTCCACATTCACCGGTAGAGGAAAGAAGACTGCCGGGGATACTTGGAAGTCTTTCCCAAAGGTGAATGATGCTTTCCATGCCAAGTGAGATCAGTCAGGAGTCAATGTTTTTGTTGGAGCAATTTGTTGTGCTGGTGTATGACCAAACCAATGAAATCATGGAGGTTAATGGTGCCAGAAAGCAGCTCTTCACACAGAAGTCTAGAGCGATAGAAAACATTCCTCCAACACAGGCAACACTCAAGCAGCACATCAAGCGCGCTTGCCACCAAGCTAACTGCTGTAACCAGGCATTGGTCATGGATCCAGATCTGCCAGAGCCATTATACTGGGGCTGGACAAAGGATACAACTGGGTGGCAGCCTTTTTGGACCACTTTCCCTGAAGCATCAGATTCGTGCCATGAATAGATCCACTGTGGCTGTAAGAAAGCGTGCACTGGACACTGCAGGTCTGCCAAAGCTGCACTGTGCTTATGTTCTGGAGATTGTCAATTTTGTTCATTACATCTGTTACATATACATGTATTTGTTCATTATATATACTTTACGGTGTCATAAATAAATAAATTATACAAGCTATTCATGTTTATTTATATAAATATTGACCTTTTACCTTGGTCTAATAGCAATTCCTTGAATTATGGAGATCTCTAAAGGTCCCCAAATGAATGGACATCCCTAAATTATTTGTAAATGACATCTTAAATGCCTTTCTGCAATTTATGCTTCCTTAGTGTAATGGTCCCTCAGTTCTGCACAATATTTATATGCCTGCCCGGCTGGCGCCAGTGCAGAGACATCCAGGACTTAATCTCGGGCTTCTGGGTACCCGGACTCCTCACTGACAAAGATCATGGATGAGAGACAAACGAAACTACGTGTTCATCAACCCTCCACCATAAAGTAAAAAGAAACAAACAAGATAAAAGATTGGTCTCAAAACAAACACTTCAAACACTTAAAAACACACTTATAATTCCCCACAACAACAAGAATTGACAATTTCCACACATTAAAAACAACAATCAGTTACATCTCTTCATTATTTTTTCTTCCCTAAATGCTCTCCACATCTTCCAGTGTGACTGGAAGAGTCTTATTTAGAGTCTCTGGTAGTAATAGGCACAGCAAGGCACCTAACATGGAGAGAGTGCCTAACACCAGATCAGGGATTGCCCTCCAATATGTTGCCATTTTGACAAGCCTGCAATCCAGTGAGGTGCATCACCGGTCCTTTCAGATGCCCCCACACAGTTTTGGTTCGACCTTGACGCACTGAAACTGTTTTAGTAAGGACGGGGATGCAAGTTGTGGCGACCACACCTTATCCTCGCGTATTCTTCCCCTATAACCTAATAACACATAGGTTACAAAATATATGCAACATAAACTTACAAAAAAAAAACCTATTAGAAAAACGTGTCACCTCAACGCCCTTAAGCGCAACCTACTCTATCTGGTTCGGTTTTTGGTTGACACGAATTCTATAGGATAAACGCTGGTTTAACATACCACGGCAAACTATTTAGGCTTCCACGGCTTGAGTGACTCTGAGTTGAATGTACCCCGCACCTGCTGGATCCCTGGATCGAACAATACACAGGCATTGCTCCTTATAATTCCTATTATCTCAAAGGGCCCAGAATAGGGCAAGAACAGCTTTTTGGTCTCCCGTGACCAAAAATCTGATACCTGGTGCCTCCTTCAGCAATACCTGGTCTCCAACTTCGTACGGCCTCGCAGACGGTTTCTGCACTGCTCCCCGTCTTACCGCGGCAGCCTCTAACCATCCCCGTGCGATCCCTATCAAACGTTCCTTGGCTTCTTCCCTGGTAGTTGGAGCCTCTCCTTCGTGTTTCTTCAATGACCGGATGAAAGAGTCTTGTGAGACCTCACCAAAATGAACCTCGTGGGGAGACAAACCCAAAGTCGTATGTATGGTGGAGTTGGAATTTTCCTCAAACAGTGCCACGTACTCGGCCCACTTCGTGTGCTGAAAATAGCAGTATGTACGGAGAAATCTACCCAATTCTTTCATTACACGCTCGCTAGGGTTTGAAGCCGGATGCCTAATGGAACACATCGTGGGCCTGATCCCCATGTTGATTAAAGCTCTCTGCCAGCGGCCGCTCGTGAACTGAGGCCCGTGGTCACTCAGTATTGTTCTCGGTCTTCCCACTTGTTCCACGTATCGCTTCACCTTGGCAATACAAGTCTCGGCCGTAGCCCGTCTCACCAGGTAGAGCCTACACAGTTTGCTGAACGTATCTAACATCACAAAGACATAGGTAACGTTGCCCTTGGAGCGTGGTAAAGGACCGAACAAATCCACGGCCACTAAGACGCCTGGCGCTTCAGTGATTATTGGCATCCATTTGCCTGTGTGGTTCCGCGTACTGGCACAGTCCACACTTACTAAGTTCGGCCCGGACTGTTGCTGCTAGACCAGGCCAGTACACGAACCTCTTAATGTAGAGTTCGCATTTTCTACAACCAAAATGTCCTTTAATAAGATGTACGTGTTTTATGAGACGTATCCTTAGAACTTCCGGTATAAACACCTTATTTTTAAATTCCAAATGGTTTTCAGGATTACTACGCTGATACAGAAGATTATCTTTAAACACGTAACTCTCTATTAATCTCTTCTGCATGGTGTCGGCTTCAAACCCTGGACGTGCTGCATCATCCAACACTTTCCTTATCTGAGTACACTCGTTATCAGAAAATTGTAGTTCCTTAGATCGAAAAAGCTTCCTCCACCCCGGTTCCCCCTCTAGAACTGCCGCCAATACCAAGATTTCATCCCCGGGCGCCACACTAACTCCCTCAGGTTCCTCTCCTACTTCATGTGTTAGGCGACTCAGCGCGTCGCTCTGAGAATTCTCTTTTCCCGTGATGTAAGCGGTCTCCAGTTCAAACTCCTGCAGGGCTAGGATCCACCGGGTGAGGCGACCGCTCTTAAGACGGCATGTCCTCATAAAGGAAAGGGCCTGATGGTCGGACAACACCACAATTTTATTCCCCAACAATAAACTACGGAACTTGGTGAGGCTCCATACAATGCTAAGGCATTCCCTTTCGGTGACCGAGTAGTTTCGTTCTGCCGTGTTCAACTTGCGGCTGTCCATCGCTACCACCTTCAAGTCCCCGTTCTCGTCCTTTTGTTGAATGACGACTCCCAAGGCGTACCCACTAGCATCAGTAGTGACATAATAATCTTGATTATGCTTCGGGTGGTGGAGCATCTGTGTCTCGAAGAATAAGGCCTTGACCCCCTGAAAAGCCGCTTCTTCTTCCGCACCAAACTTCCACTTAGCGTCCTTCTTAAGTAACCGGAACAAAGGCAGCGCCTCCTCAGCCAAACGATTTGTGTAGCCCCGATAGTAGCCAACCACGCCTAAGAAAACCTTGATTTGGGTTTTGTTTTTCGGAGTAGGATACTCGGTGATCACCTTCCACTTATCTGGGTGTGGTCTGGTTCCGTTCGGCGTCAAGATGTGCCCGAGGAATGGTACCTCCTGTCTGAAAAATAGAGACTTGCTCAACTTGATGGTCATATTGGCCCTAATTATCTTCTTGAACACGGTCCTGAGATGCTCGATATGTTCGTCAAATGTTGAGGAGTTCACCAAAATATCGTCGACATAGGCCCGAACGAAACCACCACAATCCTCACCAAGAACCAGATCCATACACCTAGTAAATTCAGCGACAGCGTTACTAATGCCGAAAGGAACCACGTTGAAACAAAACTGCCTGTTTTTGTACAAGAATGCCGTGTACAACCGGGCTTCTTCTTCCAACGCTAGCTGATAATACCCTGCGTCATATCGCTAGTACTCAGGTATTTAGCCCCCTCAAAATCGTGGAGCATGTCACTGATGAGCGTTGGAGCTTCCCTATCCTTGACTATGAGCTTGTTGAGCATCCGCGCATCCAAACAAAGGCGAACAGAGCGGTCCTTTTTGATAACACAAACCAACGGGTTGGCGAAAGGGCTGGAACAGTGACTCACAATCCATTCATGTCCCATGTGGCGTCAAGCTCTTTTTCGTAGGCCTTGGGAAGGGGATAACTGCGCCTGAAACACGCTTTCGTGTCAGTTAGGCGGATGTTGGCCTTATACGTCAAGTTCAAACCCGGCCGGTCTGAAAAAGCTTCTCGGCACTCCTGGAGCAAGCCGTAGACGACCTCCCCCCCGCTCCTGGTCTAGAGTGATAATGTCACCTACAAAACTCTTTAGTTCCACATCGGTAGAAGTGTCTCCCGCAGTGAAAGGGAATCGCTTCTCTCAATCCAACAGGAACATTGCCGAGCTCTGCGCCTTTCTTCAACTGGACGACAAGGGCACCGATAGTGAGCCTATCAGGATTCACGTCCCATTGGACCGGTTTTTCCTGACACGCTGCCTCCAAACGACCGCCCCCAACGCAGATCGATTGCCTACCAAAATCCAAAGTGATAGAATGGGCCTCCAAGAAGTCCACCCCCAGTATCACGGGCTTGACCAGACCCCTTACCACTAAACAGTTGACGCTCTTCCCAGAACCTAGACCTTCCACACTTAGCTGCAGTTGGCGGGTGATGGCAGGGCTCTTCCTACTCGTCACGCCGACTATAACCATAAGGGGAAGTGGCAGACTCATAACGTGGGGGTTGTGTTCCAGAATCAAGTTAGCAAAATCCTCGGACACGCAACTCACCTCCGCCCCTGAATCTAATAGACAGCTCACCGTCTGGCCCCCAACCTTCAATTGCACTTCCGGACATTTTGGAACTCTTCCGATCTCCTCCTCTTCTTCCCGCAATAGGTCACTCCTACAATCGCGTCCAAACACATTGTACGTGCAGGCCCCTGCACAATAGTCGCCTCCTATTACGTCACTCAACACCCCCTCCTCTCTGGAGGAATCTAAGGAAGGGGTAGGGAGTTTGACGCTTCTCCTCTAGCACCGTCGTCCCTTGAACATTGTCGCGGAGGTTTTTGCTCTGCCTTCTTTCCTCTTCTCTTCTAGCTCCAGAGTCCAGCTGGCCTTCTCTTCCCCACTTGTTGTACGGAGAAATAGGCCTACTTCCTCCTTGTCCTTTCCGCTTCTTTCGCTTGTTATTGGCGCCGCCTGTAATGGTCCCTCAGTTCTGCACAATATTTATATACCTGCCCGGCTGGCGCCAGTGCAGAGACATCCAGGACTTAATCTCGGGCTTCTGGGTACCCGGACTCCTCACTGACAGAGATCATGGATGAGAGACAAACGAAACTACGTGTTCATCAACCCTCCACCATAAAGTAAAAAAAACAAACAAGATAAAAGATTGGTCTCAAAACAAACACTTCAAACACTTAAAAACACACTTATAATTCCCCACAAAAACAAGAATTGACAATTTCCACACATTAAAAAAAATCAGTTACATCTCTTGATTATTTTTTCTTCCCTTTCTTTTTTTTAGTCCCAACAATCAACAAAACAAATCCATCCACCACCGCCAACCATGAAAAAAAAAACTCTCTCCCCATCGATTTCTACACTTAATTATTTAACTAAACAAATTACTGCCTATTTAAATTTACCTTTCAAATCTATATGACCTTTTAATATATTCATATTTATGTTTAAATTATACTTAAATGGTGTCTCTCCATAAAAATGAAATTGATTTCTCCTCAAGGTTCTGCAATTTGTGGCCTTAGTAACCAAAAATCTCAAATTTTGACCTGGAAATATCCATTATTCCCACTCTTTACCACCCCATTATTGAAACTGGTGCCCTACTGTTAATTGAAATATTACATTTTTTTTTACCTTGGGACGTAAACTCTAGTACCAACTCCTTGACACCATTATCATTGTCTATTGAAGCTGAATGCACAACCTTTACCGAGGACCAGAGTTTGTGGCTTTGTTGGTCCTGCCCTAATTTGGGTAGATTTCATGTTTTATTCCTCACTATACGTTGTCTTGGAAGGTGTCCTACATTAATACAACTATAACAGCACCTACTTGCTGAATTCCCTGATGCCCTAGGTAATCTTGGCATTCTTAGACCGTGCCTAAAATCTCTTGAGGAGTGTCCTTTTATATTGCTATCGTAACAATGTTTTACCTTATTTACGAAAATACTTCTTTACGTGTCATCTGCTCTTTCTTTGAATGACGACAATAATTGGCTTCCACAATGTATATCGCAGCTTATATTGCTTCGTTAAACGTCTAAGGTTTCTCTTCAACTGTTTCTCTCTTGTTAAATCTAATTTTAGTGATTTGCTCCCTATAGAATCGGCTAGTAAGTATGTTTCCTCTTAAATCCACAGTCTAATGATTTTTTTTAGATCCTCTAAAGTACTCGCGTCTATGAAACTAGTGTCAGAAATCATGAAATTCAGTGCTTCGCCTCTTAAACGTAGTTAATGCCTGGCGTTCACTGTTGATATAGCTTAATATAGCTGATACCTAATCTAATTTGAAAATACTGTCTTCGTATCTACTAAACTGATTTAAGTACATTCGAGTAGTTAAAGGACTATCATTGATATAGGCTGAGATGTTCTAAAGTTCTCATTTTCTACTCTTACATTTTTAAATTAACTACCAATCTATCTAAAATGGTCAGTAGGCCAACCTCTACCTCCATGACTTTAACTGAAACCATACTTAATGTATTTGGTGGTCCATACCTTTTGTAGAGGTGTAGATCTGTCCCTCGTAGTTGCTGATACAGTTGACTGATACGGGTATTTCTTCTACTCTCAGCATGTACCTATTGTTGAGGACATCTCCCAGCGTCGTTGTCAGCTCTCGGGTGTACACCAACATGTTGACCATCCGCCTTTGTTTTTAATTCGAACATGTTATCGTGGTTTCACTGTATTCAAGTGCTAATAAAGTTTCAATACTAATTTTTCACTGTCTTCTGTATAAATTAAGTGAAAAATGTTCCATTTTTTGACATTAAATGCCTACTTCTGACAGCATTTTGAACGAATACCCCCTCGGAATACTATTTGTCGTGTCCTCCCTATCTATAATGGCGCTTTCTGGTCAGGATGGGCGCGGTAAAGAACTTACGGGCTGATAATTTAATAAAATAATAGTATTGAACCAGTTTAGACAGGGTTTTATTACAAAAGTACTAAAAAAAGGTCAACAATTGATTGAACTGTTGTGATGGGTATTTGTTTAAAATATGAGAAAAGTATAAATATATGCTATAAAAGTTCTAAGTGAAACCATCGTGCCAGCAGGCCACTTGATTTTAACCGGACCTCAATTGTTTCCCGGGTGGTCTCCTGGTACTTGCTTTACTATTAATCACGTCCCATCATGGTGAGCCCCCTAAGTACCACATTACCACCCACCCCCCACCTCAGGATGCACGTCTTATTTATTTGAAGTATTTAACGTGCCTTTTCTGAACTGACTGATTATTTCAGCACACGACTTATAAACTAACTTGAAACTAGGAAAAACACCGCATCCAGACCCTGACCATTAGTTCATCATTCTGAAAGGAAAACCCACGTTTCATTAATGGTATGTATTTTTCAGCCATTAAAGTAATTGAATCTTGGATCCTTAGCTTGATAGGCAGACCCGCTGCTACCGACTGAGCTAAGATGTCAAACCATCGTCTTGATTATACGTAATATTATATTTGGGGATGCTTACAAACCATTTAGCTATTCTAATGTAACTTTATCCCTGCTCCTGTTTGTTACTCTTAGGCTAAGTATATTTCTCAGCACTTTGTTCTAAAAAAATCTCTCAATTCATTATCTTGGTAAAAAGTGAGAGACAAAGCTTCTCATCCGTAAAGAACAACGGGTAGCATTATAGTTTGGTAGATTATTAGTTTAGTATCTCGAGACAGAAGACGAGATGATAATAGCTTACACACTAAATAATAATGAACATCGCGTGCATAAACTATATTTTTGATCTCCTCTTGAATTTAATTCTTATCTGTTAGCACAATTCCCAAGCATTTATATTCGCCAATTTTTTCAAAACGTATAGTTATCTATATGATTACAGGGTTTAAACACATAGTTATGTACTTGGTCTTATAAATATTTAAAAATCTCCCACCTAAACTTGTTTTTTCCCTCTGTCACTTAAGAAATCGTGGGGCCCTGTGCGGTCACACCGTTCACATACCCTTAAGGGCAGGCTTGATTTAATGTCAGAGACCAGTGTTCTCTTTAATGGCCCTAGCTGCATATCCAAGTGCAAAGTGAGAAAAACTATAGGGCCAAGGTTGTTTGAGACCATTGTGAATCTCAAATGTAACAGTCACCTACCTACTTTATTTCTCACACAAACGTTACCGGGAATTTCCTTCAAACACTATTTGGATAAACAAAAATAATGAACCATTTTTGCTTTTCGATGGAATTATGTCTTTTTGAAATAAATTCACTAACAGTTTATTGTATTCTCATTTTTTATTTTTTATTATTTTTAGCAACACGTCTTATTACCCGTTTGGGTTATACGCTTATATACCGGTACTAGTAATTACGTTAATGGTTTATGGATTAGGGAAGTTATATTTAAAGGAAGTGTATCCGCATTTGCGTGGAGGGAGAGTGGAAAACCCCTTTGGAAAAAACCTCAGTTCACCCTACTGAAATTTAAACCTCAATCTCCCCGTAATCGGCAGTCTAGTCTATTACGAGAGTAGCGCGTTAGATCACGTGGTCACAGAAGCATGTTTTCTCATCCTTTTTAAAATCCAAGATCTGTTTTATGATAAAAATGTGTTTAATTGATCTAAAAAATAAAGTTATTCCCCAGCAATGAATAGAGTTGATTATTGCACCAGTAATATTATAATATAATGACAAAGATTTTGTATTCCCATTCACTTTTATTAATTCCATCGAAATTAATTAACACCTTTTTAATTATTCTTTAATTTCTCTATGGCTTCCTTACTCTCAATATTATATCATACAAAACTTTTCACAATGTCTATTTTTTTTAAAGATATTTATGTTGTTTTAGTATTCCATACGTCATAGTTAAAAATGCTTCTTTGCAATGCATATTAAATTATCTACCTATAACTATTTTTAAACACAAGATTGCTACAAAGCTAGAATGTTGTTTTATCTTTATCCGAGACTATTTTCTCCTTTAAGAAGATATTTATTTTTGTTGGTATCACTCTCTATTTTCAAAACACTGGTGAAAACAATAAGGTAATTTTCAAGAGTTCGCTTTATTTTCATCATCGTAAGTTTATTTTTTATTTTACTAAGTTATCTTATTTTGTAGCACCATTCAAATAAGGCTAGTTACTTACAATAAGACTTGTCTCATATTATTTACAATAGTCAACAGCTATTAAAAATAAATATATAATAAATAGAGCTTACTAATTTCTATACAATTTAGCTTTATTCACTCACTATGACTATTTATAAGTATATTACAGCCAATTTTCATTTGACATCTTTGATAAAGGATTGAATTGATATGTTTTTTTAATAACAAATATATTTCAATTTTTTAATTTGTTCATTTTCTTGGAGTAAAAGACACTGTTGTAGAGCTAGGCTGTGTCTGAATAGTCAGCCCAAATGCACATGAAAACACTTGAAAATAGGGTTGTCATAAATTATAAGGGCGGAAGTCAATGGGTGCCTGATCTCTCCCATTCTCAGCCATTTCTTTCTTAAAATATTGATACCAGTTGTAGGACAACAGTACATTATTCTGAACATAAAAACACTTAGGCCTATAATCAATTTTAACACTAAAAAAAGCAAAATAAAAACCTAAATTGACTAAGAAAATGTTCCACTCACCTAAGCGATGGTTCTAGAATTAGTTGGACACATTACACCAAACCCCAAACAGAATTTACTCTCTTTACAAAGGTGTAAAAATTGTCTATAACGACCACATTTAACTTTATTTCGTAATAAATTTAACTTCATCAAGTGATTTGACTTGATGTAGGTGATCAATATTATCCATAGTGACTAAATTCTAGAAGAAGTTAAACATAATATTAATGACATTATGGAAACAACACTACTAGGCCTAGTTTATTGGCCTATTAATTATTATGACATTTATTTGACCCAGCTTAACCAAACCTTTCATAATTATGACACTTTCCCAACCCAGCTTACTTTCTTGGGTTAGTAAATTAAATTAATAATTATGGATAAAATAAACTATTCAATTTAATAGTTACACATGGGTGGTACACATGATCATACATTGCTGTCTTAGCCCTTTTAGTGTACACTACATGTGAACACGAGTGTAATGCAAAGCATCATGGGATGATGTCATCCATCTATTGTACATGAGCACAGGAAAGTTACACATCATTGTTAATATTTACATTTCGAAAGTGATTCGGGCGATAGGTTGTCGAGTTATGTTTGGATTTAGTATTTATTAAAAGTCTTAAAAATTTCTAAATCTTGGTGTCATTCAATTCTAGGCCTACATACTTTAATGTGCATAATAAACTAATTAAAATATCCAAACATTATACCATAAAAATGAAAAAAAAAGCCTAAAATGGGGAGGATAAAACATACTAGTGACCAATTTTGATGGTGTAAAAATAAATACAGAGGGGAACAACATAGAAATAAATTAATATTAAAGTATATTTACTGTACTATGTAGTACCATGACATACTTATAGAATATACTATCTACCTTGAAAAGTACCTTGACAAATTACACTATGACCTAATCTTATATTCTTACCATCGTGCAATAATGAAAGGTAAGCTTGCTACCTTGTATAGTAAATGAATGATACAGAAGTGTTTTCATAGATATTTGTATAATTATCAAATTTGAATTATTAATGTTTCAGATATCTGATGTTTGGTTAGTCGATGCTCAACTGTATTTAATGTTTTTGGTAATACTTTAAAGAGTTGGAATGTAATTGGACCTAAAAAAATGTTGTATAGGATCAAGATGGTATACAATGACAATAATATTTTAGGGTTAAACATAAAGTATTTCTTAAAAACTTTTTCCTTTTTAATATTTTGTTTTTCGACTTTAGTTTATAAAAATCATCTTATAAGTTATATCTGATAACGATCCTAGTTCTCACATAAAAGTTTATTTTTTAAATTGAAAACTAACATATCTATTTTATTAATGTGTTTTTAATACTTTTCATTCTTTGTTGGGAAATTGCTTAACTTAGGCTATATTAAAACATTTTTCTCTTGTCTTAATGCAACAAAATACTACAACTTTACTGTTGATTCTTTCAAACTAGGTACCTATTGAGATAAATTTTAGCTGGCTATTATAATTTCATTTTGAAGCTATTAACAAGAGCTAGATATTTTTAAGCCCTTTGGTACACCGAATACACAATCTAAAGCTTTATTTGTGTAGATATATTATTATCATCCCATAATTTATTTTTCACTTAATAGAAATATTTATTTCTTAACACTGTATTATTTCTGTTAATCTATATTGTATTCTTTAAATTGAAAAATGACACCTGGACACAGGAATCAAACCCGTGCTAAGGGGTCATTTTTCAATTTAAAGATTATATTTAAATGCGGCTATAACTGAAATTAACAAATATGATAGCTTGGCTATTTAATCCACCTTCTGTTAATATTGTTTTAAAATAATAAATTGCACAACAACATTTGTACAACTCTACTGTTACTTGACAGTGTTGAGGCAGGAATCATACTTTGGGGTGGGGAGCTTAGGACACTTTTACATAAACTGAATATTTATTTTACATTAGAACCTCGTTAATCTGAAATAATTGAGACCAAAGCTTGTTCAGATCGGCAAAAACTCGGATTAAGTGAGAAAATACAGAAAGGTCTGTGAGGAGTATTTTCATAAATTTAAATTACAATTGAATGAGTTCTATAAAACTTTCATTTGACTGATGTATAGCATGTAATACTATAGTTTTACATTCATAGTAGGGGCCTATATCGTTTTACAGTAGTTCTGTAATTAATTTTATTTGACTACAACATGTAAATATTAAGCATTTATTACTGCTGCTTACATTAATTATATTTTAACTTTAATTTGACTAAGTTTATTCCTCATTATCCTGTTTTCTGAAAACCGTGTGATTGGACTCTCCAGAATTTTGGACTAGTACCGGGATTGGGTCTAGAGGGGTTTTACTGCATTTGTAGTATCACATATATCAACTAGTGAAGTTACCTTTAGCCTTCTGGAATATGTATTGTATGGAGATTTGTTACAACAGTTGTATGGACCTTGTTCCATTTAATCTTATAGGGAAAATTATCCCTCACTTCCTGATTTTTATGTGTTATATAACTTGGCTGGTTTGTTATAGTGCATGCCATGCAGCTGGATAGTGAATAGCTCTCTCTGTTCTGATATGGACGATGCGGCTGTGTATCGACTAGAAGGCAGTAAACAGGAAATAGGAGGATTGATCTTCACGAAGAAGACACAGTCAGAAGATGGTTCCTTTAAAATTCCATCAGCCAAAAAATCTCTACTTGGCTTAGATAGGCTGGCAGGTTAGTCTGGTTTAATGTGCTGTTCTCAATCACTTGCTACACTATTACATTTCATTGTATCTAGAGGGCAGCCTATTTTTTGTGTGTGCCATGGAGCAATGTGTCATTTTATACAAAGCTTGATTTATGAAAATATATTTTGATTTTATGCTATTTTGGACTTAATAAGTGACTTTTTATCTATTTAAATAATACATATTTTTAAATAAAGAATATTTCTGAAATATTAAAAGTATCACAAACCAACCCCATCTTACACTTTAACTTTTATTATTTATGACACCCCCATCTCACACCTGCCCTTTCTGTTTTTGGCACGTACACCCTTTTATTTTCTCAACCCCCTCAAAGAGAGGAGTATTGTGGTCATCAAAATCAAACTCAAAAATTGATTAATGTCGACGTTTCATGACCCCTGTGAAATTTTTTTCCGTTGTGTGTGTGTTTGTGTGTGTGTGTGTGTGTGTGTGTGTGTGTGTGTGTGTTGCGTGCGTGTGGTGCGTGTGTTTTTTTTTCCTAAACCGTTTATTGATCAGGCCGACACTTAGTATTCAGGGCTTTCAAAGGGTTCCCCAGAGGGGTTTTTGGAATTAGGTTTCTAACTTGAAAATTAAGGGTAGTACTGTAGCCCACTGAAGAGCGAAAAAAAAATATTTTTTCTCCAAATCCGCTCGAACGATTTAAATGTAAATTTTGTATCTAGGTATAGTTTAACATTACAAATAAAATGGCCACTCTCATTTTCCCATGAAAATAACCCATGAAAATAACTTTAAAGGTACTTTACATAAGCAGAGATTTACAATTTCGATCAAATCTCTGCTCTTTGTAAGTTGAAATTGTTATTGTTGAGTTTGTTATGCTCTTTGGTGAACATGATGTCACTCTTTTCTCACAGTTTCTATAAAAGTGAATATTATTTCGTTTTTAATCTTTGGTGGAGTATTCCTGCAATAGTGTACTAAATGATTTCGTTTCACAAATCTTGAATTATTAGTAGTCCTAAATGTCTCTCTATTAAGATAAAAAAGAGAGAAAGTTTGTGTGATACTGTGTCGGCAAGATTGGCACTAAGCTAGTCTTTTTAATGAGCTTTGTGACATCACCTCCAGATGGGGTGAGGGTATGTGAGGCGAGGGTTGGCGGCAGATTAGAGTTGACTTGCAGCAAGACTGGTGAGTGGATGAGTTGAGTCCTTGGCTCACTTAGCCTCGTAGAAGAGACGTGCAGAGGGGATAACGAAGGATTGCTTTGTACAACACGACAGTAATAAATTTCGGGAAAGCATTAGTGTGTCTTTCTTGTATGATCCCTGCATTTGGCTAAGTGGAAATACGTCACCGGGCAGTGGCGATTTGCGAGGGCCAGATGTGCTGTACCCAGGACCTGGTGGTCCAAGGGGTTGGGCACAATACACTGTACCATTTATTTAATACCTTAATGGTAATGAGGTAGTTTACACTTCCAATCTTTAGGGCCAACTACTTCTTTTGCATGTTTCTAAGAATGTTTTTGTGTGCTTCTTTGTGGCTTTCAATATGACAATTTCTGTTCTTAGCTCGGGGTTTTAAGATTGTGCCCCAAAGCTATTTTACACAGAAAATTATGAAAAAACTAATCTAGGTATACTTTAACTTTTATATGTACCTAAAAAAAACAGGAAATATGAAATGTAAGGCCATAGTGATATTTTAAAACTAGGTGATTTAATGTGGAATACTTTTAAGTTAAGTTGGTTTGTATAGATCATGATGCTATTCTGCTCCTTTTAGCAATCCGCAGAAAGGAGAAAGATGATGAGATAAGAGGAGTGGATAAGTCCATGGTGACTTCGTACACTGACCAAGACGAGGGTCACGAAGTGGAGAACGTTACCACTGGGGACGAAAAGAAGAAAGGAGAGAGGTAGGTGGAACCTTGGTTAATAATTTCTTGTAATGTAGCCAATTTAAATTATTCCTACCATGGTCAAACTTTATAGGAAACTTAAATCATAAACATTAATAACTCTACACATTTTATGAGTAAACATGTGTTATAGGGAGTAAACATGTAGTTAATCAAGGGTTAGGTTAAATGGAACAAACAATAAGTACATAATTTTTGAATGTGTTTGGGATGAAGCACACACCAACCTTTTTCTTCTATTTAGTAGAAACATTATCAAAAATAAAATCTGAAATGTTTAGCAAAATTAACCCCTTGAACAACCCTTTATTTGGTAAATTACATAAATTGCTATGAAGTTCAACAAGCATTGTGCTATTGTGACTGAACTAATGCATCCTACACTTTCAATCAAAATTTTAAAATTGGGATGGATATGAACAGGCGCAAAAAATATTACTTGTCTCTTAGGGTGTGTTTTAAATCATTATACATTCTTGTTTATTAGTGAAGATTTTTTTTATATTGTATCTGGTGTGTAATACAAGTTTTTTTTGTGTAACAGACATTACAGACCAGCCCAGGATGAGACACCCTCACATACAGGTGGTATATCGGAAGAGGCTCGCAAAAGGCTGGTTGAGCGACTTCACAAAAACAAGGAGAGAGGAGTCCACTACTCATCTGCCAAGAAGAAAAAGAGGGGTGACTCTAAAGAAAGAGACAGGGACAAACATAGGCGGTCGAGAAACAGGGATTCCCATGCTAGAGGTGAGCTGATCAATTTTATGGAGTACTAAGATAAACATTAATGTGACATAAAGGTGAGCTGGACAAACATTGGCAGTCTTGAGACTTAAACTCCTGACATTGAGGTGAGCAGAGTCCGGCAAACTTTATAAACAGAGATCCACACATTCGTTCTTAGTCAAACAATAGTAGACTCTAGACATATTGGCTTTCTTAAGGTGAACCTTAGCAGACCCAAGACTAAGGTTGGACCCACTTAAAAAAAGTATACAAAAATCAAACAAATAACACTTATAACCAATTAAAGAATGCCCCGAGTTTGAACTAAAATCATAATCTTCCTAGTTGAAATAACGTTTTTAACATTTTTTTTATAATTCACTCTTTTTAAAATTATCTATTGACATTGAATTGAAAACATAAGCTCGAGTTCACTAATATTATATATATATATTTAATACATTAAAACAAATCTTTACAAGTTATTAGATATAAAATTTACATGTGAAATATGATTATTATTTCTGGTTCTATATTACCACCACTATGCTAACTTGGAATACTTTACAGTAAAACACCTTTTTAATTTTTAAATCAGGGAGTCAAACCGGAACCAGAACCGATAACCGAAATTAACAGTTATTTTTAAGGAATCAGAACCAGAACCCTAAAAACACTACTCTGAAATAATGGAATCAGAATTGGAACCGTTAAATAATCTTAGGTTCTAAAAGGTTATTAAAGATTCCTAGTTTTATAGAAATGTATGTAATTTTGATAAGTTGAACTTTTTTTTTTATTATCTTAATTTAATTTTGAAATGTTGTGTTTTCCCCTTCCTCAGTAAGTTCTGAAAGGGCTTGATATATTTTTGTTTACTACTTTGTTTGAAACCTCTTTTCTAAGGTGATTAGATACGTTAAGAGCCCTTAGCAATACACAGTAATGAGTCAAGTTAATCCAGAGGAATGTCATGACTGTCACATTGTTCGCTGTTTTCTCACTTTAATATTTAAACTAGAAGTTTAAGAAGAGGTATTTAGCTCTGATAGACTCTTTGATAGACTGCAAATAGTACCACATTCCTTAGAAGTTGAAGTACTGAAATTAAGAAATCATCTCTTTTGTACAAGCAGTCTAAGCCTATTGTAGTTAGTAGGCCTACTTCTTGGAAATTAAATTTGATAATCTGGTGGTTGGTTGATCAGCCTGGTGACCACTCTTGTGGACGTCTTTAAATTTGAAACTTCTTAAAGGTCCTCTAGGTTTGCATGTTTAGCACCACCTTAATCTCCACTCTCTTTCTGGAGCTGTACACTCATATATGGTTGACCTTGGCAAGCTACTTCTTCCCCTCCTCATTCTCACGAGTCTAAGATGGTAGAGTAGAATATATCTCTGTTTTTATCTAAATATTTCAAGCTCTCTCACTTGCTGAACCTACCTAACAAATATAACTGTTGCTAGACAGAGCACAATGGCTCACGCACCTCCCAACTTGTTTGTCTCATCAAAGCTTTAAACTACCCCCTACCCTGTACCCGTAAGCTTGCTACAGAGTCAGCAGTAACTGCCAGACACATGAAGCACGCTTTGTTTCCCGCTTTAAACTACCCCTTACCCTGTAACCGTAAGCTTGCTACAGAGTCAGCAGCAACTGCCAGGCACATGAAGCACGCTTTGTTTCCCGATTTAAACTACCCCTTACCCTGTAACCGTAAGCTTGCTACAGAGTCAGCAGCAACTGCCAGACACATGAAGCACGCTTTGTTTCCCGCTTTAAACTACCCCTTACCCTGTAACCGTAAGCTTGCTACAGAATAAAGCAGCAACTGCCAGACACATGAAGCACGCTTTGTTTCCCGCTTTAAACTACCCCTTACCCTGTAACCGTAAGCTTGCTACAGAGTCAGCAGCAACTGCCAGGCACATGAAGCACGCTTTGTTTCCCGCTTTAAACTACCCCTTACCCTGTACCCGTAAGCTTGCTACAGAGTCAGCAGCAACTGCCAGACACATGAAGCACGCTTTGTTTCCCGCTTTAAACTACCCCTTACCCTGTACCTGTAAGCTTGCTACAGAGTCAGCAGTAACTGCCAGGCACATGATGCACGCTTTGTTCCCGCTTTAAACTACCCTTACCCTGTAACCGTAAGCTTGCTACAGAGTCAGCAGCAACTGCCAGACACATGAAGCACGCTTTGTTTCCCGCTTTAAACTACCCCTTACCCTGTAACCGTAAGCTTGCTACAGAGTCAGCAGCAACTGCCAGGCACATGAAGCACGCTTTGTTTCCCGCTTTAAACTACCCCTTACCCTGTAACCGTAAGCTTGCTACAGAGTCAGCAGCAACTGCCAGGCACATGAAGCACGCTTTGTTTCCCGCTTTAAACTACCCCTTACCCTGTAACCGTAAGCTTGCTACAGAGTCAGCAGTAACTGCCAGGCACATGAAGCACGCTTTGTTTCCCGCTTTAAACTACCCCTTACCCTGTACCCGTAAGCTTGCTACAGAGTCAGCAGCAACTGCCAGACACATGAAGCACGCTTTGTTTCCCGCTTTAAACTACCCCTTACCCTGTACCCGTAAGCTTGCTACAGAGTCAGCAGCAACTGCCAGGCACATGAAGCACGCTTTGTTTCCCGCTTTAAACTTTTTGGGAAATAGCCATTCCCACCCAACCTAAAGGACCGGATAAATTCCTGACCTTTTCCAGAGTGTTCAAAATCCTGTTCCTCCATACTTAAAATTATTATAACTAAGGACATAGGAACAGAGAGCTATTTTCTAGGAACTGAAACTAGTTCTAATTCTTAAGGTGATTAACTCGCATAGCCAAGGTATTGAAAAAATGAATGTACACAGAAAGTCTAATTTTATAACACAAATGTTCATGTTTAGGCAAATTTGAGCACAAACGAATCACAAGCGAATGAGACAATAATTTTGTTAAATTAGTTTTGTTAAATGTGGAGGGCCAGCTTGAACTCAAGCTTTCTACAGGTTACGGAATAGGGAAAGCTCAAGTTAGTCAGCCACATTAAATGTTCTGTAAAAGGCTTAGTTTTATAGCACAAATATTCATGTTTGGGCACAGATAAGCACAAATGGAGCCAGGCCTCAACAGAAGATAGTTTCTTTCTTTCTACTTGATTTTTCAAATTTATTATTATTATTTTTATTTATTAATATTATTTTAAAGTATCATTTTTTATTTTTCATTATTATCATTATTTGAAATAGGTCTTTATAAATACTAACCATAGCCAAGGAATTTATATTTACTTCCAAAAACAGTTGGCACGATGTGTTTCTAACAGTTCTTCTTTAAATTAAAAATGGAGTAATCCAGTGTTTGTGTTATTTGTACTCTCTTCTTTGTGTTTGATAAAGGCAACTGTGCCGAAATATTATTCTATTTGTGTTAAAATTTGTGTGTGTGAGACTACTTCTACTATAGAAGACAGAAGAAAGGAAGAAGATGTCACCTTTGTGCATTGGATTCTTCCCATATTTTTCCTCTTTCCCTAGGTGGGCTTTCTTCATCAAATCTACTCTAAACAGTTTATTTTTCCTTTTTCTTTAGTTCTATTAATTTACTTTACTATAAAATCAATTCACCAGACAGTACTGATTAAAGTAATTGAATTATTGTCTAATGGCTTGGAAATGTTTAGTAATACTGTGTAGAAACACTGTCAAGTAATTTAAATTGTTGGGCGATATTACAACGTTAAGTGTTTTTGCAGATGAATTTAGCTACCTGTATTGTTTAGGAATTGTAATCACAATTCAACTCTGCAATGAGCCGCTATTGTTGGGCAAACATTTGGAAATAACCTAGTATTAGTGACAGTTAAAATAATAGATAATAGGTTCTAATTTTTAATTTGTGTTATTTTGGTTTGTCTCTAATAAATAAAATAAAATGGTGCGGGTACTTAGCGATGTTAAAAATTTGTTAACTAGTTTGTAACAGAGTCATAGTGTCTTTTATCTGACATTCCTATTTATATATATGTTAAGTGTTTCTCCATCAACACAAACAACGGATAGACTAAATAAATATTGCTCTACTATTTCCTAAATAGTCCAAGCAAATGTCTATAATTTAATATTTCACATACTTAATATTTGAAACAAAAGTTACCTTTTTGTTTCAGATAGGAGAGAAGAGAGTAAAGAGAGAAAGAGTCGGAAAAGGGTAGACTCTGAGAGAGGTTTTGAGAGAGGTGGCTCTGATAGAGGTGGCTCTGAGAGAGGTGGCTCTGATAGAGGTGGCTCTGAGAAAGGTGGCTCTGAGCGAAGAGGCTCAGAGAGGAGCAATTGGAATACCACCCCGCAGTTTAAGGATGAACCCCTCACTCCCAAATTTCGAGTGAAAGATTCACCTTCTAGGTGAGAATTAACTCACCTCTACTCTTTGCATGCTACTTTTATTCAGTACCTGTTGCAAGTGATTTAACACAGTTTTGACACTCATAATTCACAGTATTTCTAATAACTACTTGGGTTTTATTACACTGTTGTATGATATTCAGCATCTCTTTAATTCTGTACATTTTTCACTTATTTTAAAACAGTGGTATTTTGTAGCAGAGAACAAGTTCGGGCCACATAAAAAAGATAATACCGATTGGTTACCCAACTAGACATTCGCATTACCTCATATAACAATAATAGTTTCACTTGCATCAGAGATTGCATGGTCAAACACTTCATTCCCATGTTAGGCTGGATTTCCTGTAATGGGAAGATTGGGTTTTGAAACCTGATCAGGTGATTAAAGGCTGGCCTTAAATGGCTTCCCACTCTCCCTCCACACAGATGTGGGTACATTTTCTCTCAAATTTTTTCTTCCTCATTCCATTAGCATAATTAATGTATGGATATAACCCTAACAGGTACAAAGAAGCAGTGAAAAAACAAACAACAATAATAATTTGAACATCGTTCCAAAATGTTGTGTAAGGAAATTAGTGTTACAGAGTCAATAGATCATACACTACAGTACATCACACAGTTACAATACATCATTTATCAGCAGAAACTAAGAACTATTCTTTATCCTTCCATAACTCCCTTAATTCAATCACATCAAGATAAGTCTGGCTAAGGACTATGTATAGCGGCTATTGTCTTGGCTCAGTGTCATACACTGGACCTTTAACTTACATAACGTTTAAGGACTCTGTTTTATATTTAGTTTATTAATAGTCAGAAAAATATGGGGTGCAACGCCAGATTCGGTGTTCTTCAGCTCAAGGGCTTTGAGATGTGCTTGATCTGCATGGCTTTCGCATCAGCATGAATGCTCTCTTGATGGGAGGGCGTAGGAAAGAGAGAACTACCTGTTCAGATCGACCAATCCACGATGTGCCTCTATGTTGGTGGCCCCCAGCTGGTCGGCCTGGCCAACCAGCGGGTCAGGGGCTCCTTATAGAGTTGTGTGGGGGCGGGGAAAGGTGAGAGCGCCCACTCACCACACACTAAGTGGTTTGTAGTGTATGTCCAGGTACGGCTGGTATCCTTATAGAGTTGTGTGGGGGTGGGGAAAGGTGAGAGCGCCCACTCACCACACACTAAGTGGTTGGTAGTGTTTGTCCAGGTATGGCTGGTATCCTTATAGAGTTGTGTGGGGGCGGGGAAAGGTGAGAGCGCCCACTCACCACACACTAAGTGGTTGGTAGTGTTTGTCCAGGTATGGCTGGTATCCTTATAGAGTTGTGTGGGGGCGGGGAAAGGTGAGAGCGCCCACTCACCACACACTAAGTGGTTGGTAGTGTTTGTCCAGGTATGGCTGGTATCCTTATAGAGTTGTGTGGGGGTGGGGAAAGGTGAGAGCGCCCACTCACCACACACTAAGTGGTTGGTAGTGTTTGTCCAGGTATGGCTGGTATCCTTATAGAGTTGTGTGGGGGTGGGGAAAGGTGAGAGCGCCCACTCACCACACACTAAGTGGTTGGTAGTGTTTGTCCAGGTATGGCTGGTATCCTTATAGAGTTGTGTGGGGGTGGGGAAAGGTGAGAGCGCCCACTCACCACACACTAAGTGGTTGGTAGTGTTTGTCCAGGTACGGCTGGTATCCTTATAGAGTTGTGTGGGGGTGGGGAAAGGTGAGAGCGCCCACTCACCACACACTAAGTGGTTGGTAGTGTTTGTCCAGGTATGGCTGGTATCCTTATAGAGTTGTGTGGGGGTGGGGAAAGGTGAGAGCGCCCACTCACCACACACTAAGTGGTTGGTAGTGTTTGTCCAGGTACGGCTGGTATCCTTATAGAGTTGTGTGGGGGTGGGGAAAGGTGAGAGCGCCCACTCACCACACACTAAGTGGTTGGTAGTGTATGTCCAGTAGGGTGGAATGAAAAAATGTTTTTTTAAATTCAAATGTCTAATAGCGATATAAACTTGCCTTTTACTAATGTAATGAACTGACTAAAACATCAAAGCAATCAGAAAAGTTTTTGAGGTGCCGCAAACGGGTTGAAGTTTAATACATTTATGATTTTTTTCATTTTTTTGGTAGATTTCTGAAGACAATAATTTTTTGAATAAAAATTTCTAATAAAGATAAAAATAAACGTTTGACTATTGCTGTCAATTGACAAAAAAATCAAATCAAACAAATAATTTTTTGAGGTGCCACGAACAGTTTTGAAATTTTTTACTTTTTTTTGCTATTTTTCTTTTAATTTTTGTTTTTATTAATTTATTTTAACTTAAATATTGAATTGTGATATTCTTCGTTCCATCAATATCAGGCAGAAAGTGACAAGTAGTAGAATAGCTGAGGTAAAGAGTAACCTTGAACAAGCTGTAACAAGCGCAGCTTAGTAGGCAGGGATTTCATCTAGTTTTTCTTTTTGTGTTATAGACTATAGTTTTTTAATTATTAATTTAGCACTGCGTGTTACTAACCGTTCGGATTTTACGCTGTATAGACAATAGTGTTATTTTCTTTTGTGTATATCTTGTAACAGTAAAGTAAAAATGGTAATGTCAAAAACAGTACAGACTCAGCCAATGCACTAGTGCTCCATTTTTGGCTATCCAAAAAACCTTAGTAAAATATTACTGCTGACCTATGAAGAAGTAATGAAATGTTATCTTAATATAAGGCATGAGCTAAAACCAGAGAGTGCATCTAAGGAATCTACCGTAAGTGAAATCTCAGAAATATTGGTAGAAAAAATTGAAAAGTTGTGGTCAAGAGCTTCTATTCCTGTCGTATCCCACACTCGTATCTTGCAGATGATTAGAAAACATCATGATAGGTAGAGAAATATTTTCAGATCAAAAGATAGAATGGTAACTTAAGCTTTTGAATCAAATTTTATTTTATTTAAGGATGAGAGTAAACTTCTTTTTGAGATCGCTGCCTACAAATGTCTAAATTTTGCGCTTTGTATATGTGGGAAAGAAAAGAAGGTTCCGAATTTAGAGCAAATAATTTTAAAAGACCATAGAACGACTTGAAAAAATAGTTATTAGTACAGTGGATGTTGCAGTATCTAGAAATCTAGCAGTAAAATAACTCAAAGTATTGGAGAGAGAAATAAATTATAAAGAACAAAAATTACTGAAAAAGAATGGAATAGATGGAAAATGTGTCATAGATGATAAAAATAAAGAATATGAAGAAGACATGAAATTAGAAGCAAATGATGTTGTGGCTTCAAAATCTTATCAGATTGCAACACTAAGTTCACAAATGTGCATGAAATTTCCTTCTGTAAATTCAGTAGGTGATCGAACTGGTGTTTCTAATAGAGATGATGCAGCAATTGCAAGTGCAATTCTTCAGGATAGTGGCCTTATTAGTGAAGAGGACAAAAGTAAAGTAATTGTTAGGATGAAGATTAGAAGAGAAAGGTCAAAGAATCGAAAAAAACTGCATAGAAGGCCATAATGAAAGATCTACAACAACTAACAAAGGACTTTATTTTGATGGAAGATGAGACAAAACTATAATACAGGAAATATAGGGAGCAAATATCACAGGAAAACCGCTGTAGAAGAACATGTCGCTTATAGAAGAGCCTGGTTCGAAATATTGGGGATATGTGGCACCACGTTCTAGGATATTAAGGATAGCATTGTGTTGTTTTATAATGTTTATAACCGACCCATTGACATAACTACTGTAGGATGTGATGGAATTGTGACTAACACTGGTAAAACACAAGCTAATAAAGACCTTCCACCAGTAGACTTTCCCCTTTATCCGTGTCATACGCAAGCCGTTGAAAGGATAGTGAATTTAGTTACTGAATCATCATTGGCCATATGTGGGGCCTCACAAGAGATGGATTTTTAAAAGCGAAAATAGAATCGCAGAAATTGATACCAATATTTGAAACTAAGGAACATTTCAATATAAAAGTAAAATGACAATGTTATTCTTTAGCAATAAAGGTTAATGACATTTTTTCTTATTCTGTTGAATATTTTTAATATAATATACTTATATACAGTGACAAATGTTATCCTGTAGTGAATGTATGTTGCTTTTATAGCACATATATATCCACAAGTAAAATATTGATATGTTTTGTATAGTAAAATTGTATTCATTGAAATTTCATAAAAAAATCATCAAAATTTGATATATTAACAAATATATTGCACTCAAATAAATATCTTCTTGGAAAACTTTCAACGGTTTAAATGAAAAATATGCTTTTATATTTGTCATCAATATTATTTAAAGTGTTTAAAATTGAAAATTTTGTTTTTTTTAACTAAAAGTTCATTTTTTAAGGACCGTGCGGCACCTCAAAACATTTTCATAGAGTTTCAAAATTTTGTAGTATTAAAACTGATCCTAAAAGGCAACTTTTGCACCCTATTAGAACACTTGGTTTAAAAAAAAGTGTTTTAACCCCTGTTTTCATTCCACCCTAATGTCCAGGTATGGCTGGTATCCTTATAGAGTTGTGTGGGGGTGGGGAAAGGTGAGAGCGCCCACTCACCACACACTAAGTGGTTGGTAGTGTATGTCCAGGTACGGCTGGTATCCTTATAGAGTTGTGTGGGGGTGGGGAAAGGTGAGAGCGCCCACTCACCACACACTAAGTGGTTGGTAGTGTTTGTCCAGGTACGGCTGGTATCCTTATAGAGTTGTGTGGGGGTGGGGAAAGGTGAGAGCGCCCACTCACCACACACTAAGTGGTTGGTAGTGTTTGTACAGGTACGGCTGGTATCCTTATAGAGTTGTGTGGGGGTGGGGAAAGGTGAGAGCGCCCACTCACCACACACTAAGTGGTTGGTAGTGTTTGTCCAGGTATGGCTGGTATCCTTATAGAGTTGTGTGGGGGTGGAGAAAGGTGAGAGCGCCCACTCACCACACACTAAGTGGTTTGTAGTGTATGTCCAGGTACGGCTGGTATCCTTATAGAGTTGTGTGGGGGTGGGGAAAGGTGAGAGCGCCCACTCACCACACACTAAGTGGTTGGTAGTGTTTGTCCAGGCACGGCTGGTATCCTTATAGAGTTGTGTGGGGGTGGGGAAAGGTGAGAGCGCCCACTCACCACACACTAAGTGGTTGGTAGTGTTTGTCCAGGTATGGCTGGTATCCTTATAGAGTTGTGTGGGGGTGGGGAAAGGTGAGAGCGCCCACTCACCACACACTAAGTGGTTGGTAGTGTTTGTCCAGGTACGGCTGGTATCCTTATAGAGTTGTGTGGGGGTGGGGAAAGGTGAGAGCGCCCACTCACCACACACTAAGTGGTTGGTAGTGTTTGTACAGGTATGGCTGGTATCCTTATAGAGTTGTGTGGGGGTGGAGAAAGGTGAGAGCGCCCACTCACCACACACTAAGTGGTTTGTAGTGTATGTCCAGGTACGGCTGGTATCCTTATAGAGTTGTGTGGGGGTGGGGAAAGGTGAGAGCGCCCACTCACCACACACTAAGTGGTTGGTAGTGTTTGTCCAGGTATGGCTGGTATCCTTATAGAGTTGTGTGGGGGTGGGGAAAGGTGAGAGCGCCCACTCACCACACACTAAGTGGTTGGTAGTGTTTGTCCAGGCACGGCTGGTATCCTTATAGAGTTGTGTGGGGGTGGGGAAAGGTGAGAGCGCCCACTCACCACACACTAAGTGGTTGGTAGTGTTTGTCCAGGTATGGCTGGTATCCTTATAGAGTTGTGTGGGGGTGGGGAAAGGTGAGAGCGCCCACTCACCACACACTAAGTGGTTGGTAGTGTTTGTCCAGGTATGGCTGGTATCCTTATAGAGTTGTGTGGGGGTGGGGAAAGGTGAGAGTGCCCACTCACCACACACTAAGTGGTTGGTAGTGTTTGTCCAGGTATGGCTGGTATCCTTATAGAGTTGTGTGGGGGTGGGGAAAGGTGAGAGCGCCCACTCACCACACACTAAGTGGTTGGTAGTGTATGTCCAGGTACGACTGGTCAGAACACCACCACAAGGTCACTGCTGGGTAACTTAGGGTAGAGCTTTGTCAATCACTAAGGCTGAGTTTCTGACTTCTTCCGTAATGCTAGCTGTTGCATATGGAGGAGCAAACTCCTCCCGTCCTTGGAGCCAGGATGAAGGGGGGAAGGGGGGTTCCTCTAGGTATCTATTGAGGTCTGAGCATTTACTAACATGGGGTTGGTGACTGTACTTACATGGTGGGTTATAGGAGACCTTTGATAGAGTGTTTGCTCCCCATCATGGACTCCAGGAGTTTCATTGTTTTAAGCACGGTCCTGGATGGTTGCTGTAGGCACAAGCTCATCAGTATCCATCTGACTTAGCCATGGTAGCTAGATAGTCCCCTTGTGGGATGGATTATGGTGTCAGAGTCCATTTGGCTTGGTCAAAAAAATATGAATAGTATATATTTTTCAAATATGAAATTTTAATATATCCTACTAATTTACAAAATGTATGAAGGGTACATTTCCAGCCCAAATTGAATTAATCTTTGTATACAAATAGAGCCACAACACACCAAAGTTTAAAATACAATGTAAAAATAAAGTCTATAAAACTACACAAAACCAATATCGGGACTATAAACAACTGAAATAACAAGCTAATAATTTGGCTACCGGCCTAAAGACACACATCCAATCCCCACAATTACCATGAAACATGTGCAGTTGTTAGAAGAGCACTATTGGGGGATTCAACTCATGAAACATGTGCAGTTGTTAGAAGAGCAGTAGTGAGCGACTCATCTCATGAGACATGTGCAGTTGTTAGAAGAGCACTATTGGGGGATTCAACTCATGAAACATGTGCAGTTGTTAGAAGAGCACTATTGGGGGATTCAACTCATGAAACATGTGCAGTTGTTAGAAGAGCAGTAGTGAGCGACTCATCTCATGAAACATGTGCAGTTGTTAGAAGAGCACTATTGGGGGATTCAACTCATGAAACATGTGCAGTTGTTAGAAGAGCAGTAGTGAGCGACTCATCTCATGAAACATGTGCAGTTGTTAGAAGAGCACTATTGGGGGATTCAACTCATGAAACATGTGCAGTTGTTAGAAGAGCAGTAGTGAGCGACTCATCTCATGAGACATGTGCAGTTGTTAGAAGAGCAGTAGTGACGACTCATCTCATGAACATGTGCAGTGTGTTGAGGTATGGGGACTCATTATGAGAGATGTGTGTGTTGGAGAGCAGTAGTGAGAGGACCAACTCATGAAACATGTGAGTTGGTAGGAGCAGTATGACGTCGAACATCTCAGGACATGGTGCAGTTGTTAGAAGAGCAGTAGTGAGCGACTCATGTCATGAGACATTGCAGTACTTAGAAGACAGTAGTGAGTCTGACTCATCCATGAACATGTAGCTGTTGGCATATGGAGGCAACTCTCCAGACATTGCAGTGATGAAGGGGGAATGGGGGATTCCTCTAAACGGGGTATTAATGAGAGTATGAGCATATTACATAACATGGGGTTGTAGATGTACTACATGGTGGGTTAATATGAAACCTGTGATTGAGAGTATTGGGATTCACACTCATGACACCAGGTTCATTGTTTAAGCACGGTCCTGCATGGTTGCTGTTAGAGACACTATCAGTACCCAAATCATGAACTTACCCATTGGTTTAGAAGATAGTCCTTGTGATGGATCTCATTTTCATGAACCATTTGGCATTGTTAAAAATATGATATCAACTCAGAACATATTTTTAGAAAATATGAATTTTATATACCGTACAATTTAGAAAAGTATGAAGCGTACTCATCCAGACCATTGCATATTTTGAAACATATAGAGCCACAAACACAAGTTTAAAATACAATGTGAACAACATAAAGTTCATATTAAAACTAACACAAAACCAATTATCAGTAGCGACTATAAACAACATGAAAAGCAAGCTGACTAATTTGATACATGTGCCTAAAGACAACAACATCAGAGACATGCATCAGATCCCCACAATTACACATGAACATGTGCAGTTTAGAAGAGCAGTAGTGAGGACTCAATCTCATGAGACATGTGCAGTTGTTAGAAGAGCAGTAGTGAGGGACTCAATCATGAAACATGTGCAGTTGTTAGAAGAGCAGTAGTGAGCGACTCATCTCATGAGACATGTGCAGTTGTTAGAAGAGCAGTAGTGAGCGACTCATGTCATGAACATGTGCAGTTGTTAGAAGAGCAGTAGTGAGCGACTCATCTCATGAGACATGTGCAGTTGTTAGAAGAGCAGTAGTGAGCGACTCATTCATGAGACATGTGCAGTTGTTAGAAGAGCAGTAGTGAGCGACTCATCTCATGAGACATGTGCAGTTGTTAGAAGAGCAGTAGTGAGGACTCATCTCATGAGACATGTGCAGTTGTTAGAAGAGCAGTAGTGAGCGACTCATCTCATGAGACATGTGCATTGTTAGAAGAGCAGTAGTGAGCGACTCATCTCATGAGACATGTGCAGTTGTTAGAAGAGCAGTAGTGAGGACTCATCTCATGAGACATGTGCAGTTGTTAGAAGAGCAGTAGTGAGGGACTCATGTCATGAGACATGTGCAGTTGTTAGAAGAGCAGTAGTGAGGGACTCATGTCATGAAAAAGGAAGAACTGTCAACAATCACATGCCCCACCAGGTGTATACTATGAATAAAAAACATTACAAAGTTGTACAATTTCATAAAGACTCAACTGGAAAAATTTAGTAACTAATACAATATAAAAATAAATGTTATTATCACTATTTTATTATCATTATCATTATTAATATTATTATTATTATTATTATTTATTATTATTATTTATTATTTATTATTAAACACACTTCCTGAGCCCACTGACTATCTCAGCACACGACTTATAAATTAACATAAATCTAGGTTAACCCCTTGACCTACCATTTAACCTGGCTACACCAGTTTTACACCAGGATTACCATTTAAATTCACTCAAAATACTTTATGCACAAGTTTAATTAAACTGATATAACTTCTATAATATATTTGCAATTTCAATGCCATAAACATCAGATTTATGTCATGCTAAAATTTTCATTATTTCTCCTGCCCCCTCCTCCCATTTACATTCTTCCTCCCTCCCACTTTATCTCTTTCTCCATCCAGTTTCCCCTCACTATTCCTCCACTTATCGCCCTTTCTCCTAGAACTTCCCTTCAGCCTTTATTTATCTCTCTTTCTCTCAAAGGAGTTGTCACTTTCAGAAGACCTATCTATGTTATTATTACTGACACCTTCAGTTAGCTCTACACTTTCACTATCATAATCATCAGAAAAATCTACATCCTCACTATCACAGTACTACTAATCATTTTCACTGTCAGAATCACAAAGTATCTGTGTCATTCATAAAAGAAATAAAAATAAAAACTAAAAAAAATACACAAAAATAAACGAAACGTTTGAAATATAAGGAATAAAACTGCCAAGTTTTATTATACAGCCCCTGCCATCTATGAAGTATAAGCAAGAACACAATGTGCGAGCCTACTCGCATAACAATAAACAAGTTTAAAGAATTAAATAATTGTAAACTATGTTTATGTGTGAGCCCCGCTCATCAAAGTACATCAAGGAGTCAAATCTAGACCACAAAGATCCAGCCTTCAGCCGTTAATTCATCATTGTGAAAGGGGAAACCCACATTTCACCAATAATATATATTTTTTCCATTCTGGGAATCAAACCCAGAGCCTTTAGCTTCGGTAGACGCACTACTAAGCCAAGGTGTCAGATAAATACATTTATTATAATATACAGTTTATGAGAAATGTAATGAATCATTAGTATCTTTTAACAAATACAATACACAGTAAATCTCTATCGAAAATACAAACTGTTAGAAAAAAATAATTGACTGCACAAACAATAAAATGTTGTCCTCTGTGATTTTGGGGTGAAGTGCTCATCACCCGATGTTTGTGGGTTTGAATCTAGCCGGGTTCATTGAATTTTTTCTTGAGTGATAAAAATTCACAGCACAAGATCCTCGGGAGGGAAAGTAAAGCCTGATATAATCAGTCGTCAAATACCTCAAATTAAATAAAATGAAAAGCAATAATAATAAACAGGACTGTCCTTAAAACTATCAATATAAAATATTGATACTCTATCTACCTGATGAGAACATAACTTCTAAAGAGAATGTAATAATGTCACTATTGGCCTGCTAGGCCTGTCATAGCTTCATACTTTACAATAACTTAAGACTAGGGCAGGCACAATATTAAGTCCCTGGCACATTTCACCAATGATACATTTTTCGGCCATACCGAGAATTGAACCCAGGATCCTTAGCTCATTATACAGACGTGCTACCGACTGAGCTAAGATGTTGGATAATATTTCAGTTATCTATTTTTTAAATTTTTACAAACTTTTTAAAAACTAATAATGTTGATTTTATTAAATGTTACAACTCTTTAACCCTTTTAGTGTCACGCCTATTCCAGAGTTTGCGCACGAAGAATGCCAGAGGCCTGTTAGGTTTTGTGTGCAAAAATGCCACAGCTATTTCATATTTTTTTAAGGGTTTGCGAGAAAATTCAACAAACCTTTATTTATGAAGCGATTATTTTGATTTTTCTATAATTTTAATCTATATGTACTGTTCTTTAATAATAATAAATTATTACAATTTAATTAAAATTATTTAATTTCTAAATTTAATTAAAAAAATTTAAATTATTATTTTTAAATATTTTTTTTCACAACTAGTGCTAATTAACATATTTAAAAAATATATACATTTCAATATTATTTTGTTGTAGTGCATTTAGTTTTATACAAGAAAATAAAGTTTTGAATATATATGATTATAAATAGGAATTACAGGAATTTCTATTTGATATCCTACATTAGATATTTTTGGGCCGTTATTGCTTACCTCACACCAAGATTTGCTTACCTCATGAATAAATATTTAACCTACACATAATGAATGCATTATTCAAAAAACTTTCTATAATTAATAATTTCATATTAAAAAAAAAATTGTATAAAATTTATAAAGTCATTACGCCTATTTACCTACATTAGTAAAGAAATCTTTTCATTCACATGACATAACATGAAATCTAAATACTATTTTCTAAACTCATAACAATTTAACCGTACATTTGAAAACTGTTTAAAAACTATTAACATCAGTATGAATGTGAACCACACTTATGTTTTATGTAAACCGATGTTGCACTTAGCACATTGAGTACGTGACTGTACCATTGTAAATGTACTAAACTCACAGTTCCAACAACTATTTACGGTTAATTTTTGTTGCCAACTTTATACAGATTAATAGTGATATATGACACTACTACACTATCTATAAGATAAAGCGAGAACTAGCTCAAATCTGGAGAGCCGACCTCATTGGCTCTGGCACTTTTAATGGTAGTAGGTGGAGCCGATCAGATTGGCTCGTGGCACTAAAAGGACTAATAGGCCTATCTTTTTAGACATTTTAATAACTTTTTTACTATTGACAACAACTTTATTTTTATGATTTTAACTGTAAATTATATTGTTTTAATATATATATATATTTATCAATTTACTCCACTCATTTTCTTATAAAATTTGTGCTTTTAATTCTAATTATTGTCAAACATAAATAATTGAACCGTGCCTCAGGACAATAACCCAATTGTGTTCTAAAATAATTTTCAGATGAATTGTTTGGAAACTTTGTTATATACATACCTCAAAAAGGTTTAAAACAAAACATATCTATTGCACACCTTATATATTTTAGATAAATTTAAATATAACTTTATTTATAGTTGAGTTGAATTCACTATATTACAAATTCAAATCTCCAATTTACCTTTAAATCCCAAATCTCAAATTTGGATACAATCTTGTAAGAAATTATGACCTTAAGAGGAAATATAAATATGATAGAATAATATAAAATACAAATAGTCCGGTAACTGAAAGTTTCTTCTTCATATAAAACATTCATTATAATGTTATGCATTCAGTTGAGTGTTAAATTAATGGTCTGGAGTCTTCTTGTTAAGTTTGTCCTGTAATCATGTTGGGGATGAACTACCAACAAGCAATCTTAGAGGTCTAAAACAATTACAATATGAAAAATTGGAAAAAAACAAAAAAAAATACTGTTTTTAGGATTTGACTCTCGAATCTAAAATTTTTCTAGATTCTCAAATCTTGAATATCCTTAAGGATTTGAGGATTCCATCCCTAACTCTATAATTTAATCATAAGTGTACAAATACAATTTTCATCAACTTTAACCAAATGCAATAAAATTTCAATGTGTATAGAACATGAAATATTCTCTGATACACATCAATATATAAAATATATTGTAATTAACAAATTGATGTGTTAGTTTTTTTGAGGAAAACTTACTTTAGGTAGTTTACTAATTACTATTTCTGAAAATTTTGTTCCATATGAGAAAGTTAATGTGATTGTGTTGAACCATTTATTTTTAAAAACATATTCCTCTTGATATAATTATTTCTAATTACAATATTAAAATAATATGGAAACAGCTAGTATTATATTGAAACATGAGTTCATGTTGATGTTATCAGGACAAGTTGGGATGAAGATGAGCCAACACCTTATCGGCGGTCCAGCTGGGATCTACCAACCCCTAAGACGGATGGGGAATGGGGGTCACATAGTCGCAGACAGACACCTCGACCCACACCTGCACACAGGTTTAACACCTGGGCCAAGGATCGCAGAAGTACAGGGGCCACTCCTATGATAGGGACAGGTGAGATATATCAAATCCACTAATTTACTCATCTGAGTCCTACTTAACCTAAAAATCTCAAACTCAGAATCTTTATAAAAAAAAAATACCGTAAGAGGAAATAAAAATTTATAAAAATAACGAAAAATAGAAATGGTAACTAGATATTAAAAAATATTTTTATAGTGTATTTGGCACTCACACATTCAGTTAAGTGTTAAATCAATGGTTTGGGATCCCCAGTTCTAATATTTGTCCTATTAATTATCTTGGGGCTAAACAACCATAAGCACTATTAAAGCGCTAATACAAATTCCAATTAAAAGATTAAATTTCTTTATTTTTTAAATCTCAAATATATTTTCTTGAATCAAGGTGTCTACCGGTTCATGAAAGTCACCAAAGTCACGAAAAAGTTACTAATTGCAAAAAAGGTCATGAAAGTCCCTGAAAAGTAACGAATTTTCAATATTTTAGTCATAAAGTCATGAAAATATTTTTGTTTGAATTTCCCACATATTATAACAACGCATCTAATGTCGAGTCACCCATTATCCATGATGCCATGCACTAGCCACAAGTTGTCTGATTGTTTTTAGCGCGATACCAAGGACAAGGCTAATGTTCTCCATCCAGTTAAAGTTTAATGTTGCGTGTGAGTACATTATGCCTATGTATACATTATATAATGTTTGACCATTTACCAAAGGAATTTTCTGGTCAAAAACGTCACTAATTTTGGTTTCTCCAACTCAGTAGACACCCTGTGAATATTCAAATCTTCTTTAACTATTCGAGGAGTTTGAGGATTCAACTGTTCCATCCCTAATACTTATTTATAGTTTCTATAGGCAGGGAAATCAGTGCAAACCTGGAAAAGTCAGGAAAAACTGGCAAATGTCAGTAAATTTAACTAAAAATAAGGAACAATCATGATATTGAAATACTTGGCTATTTTTTTCAATACATTTTTAACCTAAATACTAAAACAAAAGTGTGAGATTCTATCCTCACATATTGACAAAATGTACTGCCTACATGTTTTTATACCATGTTTACACAGTACCACAAATAATGCATAAAGCATGTAATGCTGGAACAAGACATTAAAATATTTATGTTTAGTAAGCGGCTATTACTTTAAAAAAAAGTGACCCATGTAAGAAATGTAAAAATTGTCACTTGACAAGAAAAACTAGAAAAAGGGTAAGTCAGTGAAAATTAAAAAGAGCTGTCTGTAAAACATGAAACAATTTGGGAATTTTATAATAGTACTTGTGTAGCCACTCTTACATTTGTCTGAAAACTATTTCAATATTTTTGTCTCATTTTACAACCAATCCAGCTAGTTCGCTTATATACACCAATGTAGCATAGATAAAGAAGCCAGAATTTTTGAGGAAATATACTCACATTTATGAGTAGGAGATTGGAAAATCATTTAGGAAAACCACCCAGAGTACACCTAAACAGGATTTGAATGCTTACCTTACTGTTACTAGCAAACCAGACCAGACAAAGTTGATGATACCTTAGTCTGCATTCCCACCAATGTAAGTGTTTTAAAATTAATTTGCGCTTTTTTGTTTCAAGCACAGTTTTTTATGAAATTATAATAGTCTAATATTACCCTTTGAATTTTATATATTTGGTGTTTTAAATTTATCTGAGATATATGCAACAGTCTTAGCTAATTTGAAAAAATGGCTTATTTTAAAACTGCGTGTAGTAATAAATACCAAATATTTTGAGTCATCACAACTGATGGCACTTTTTACCGCTTAACCTTGACGAGGTAATTATAGCTATATCTTAATGCATTAATCCTTATTATATTCAAAGAGTTAAACAGAAACTAGAACCAGAACCGCTAACCAAAATTAACAGTTATTTTTAAGGCACCAGAACCACTATAGAAACCCAAGAAGTAAATTGTTTAAAAACTAAAACCAGAAATTTATATATATTTTTAAGTCATTATATATTCTTATTGGTTCTTAAAAATCCCTATGTTTTATAAAAAAAATATATAATTGCATTTTAGGCCCTTCTTTCTGAAACTTAATTTTATTTTGAAAATGAAATTTTCTCGTTTCTAAGGAAGTTTTTGCGATTGAAGGATATATTTATTTTCCAAAATATTATTGAAATATCGATGAACACTTAGCAGTAAGCACTAATGAGTTCAGATTTTTGAGGAATAGTTATTTTCTTATTTTGTAGGGTTTTCTTATTTTACTCTTTACGCTATGAGTTTATAGCTTTGAATGACACCAAGCATATCTTAGAAGGGAAATTGAGAAATGAGAAACTGCCCAGCTATACAAAAAGTTAAAAACAATTTAAGTAGTTATTGGACTGCCAGTTTGCTTGGAGACCTAAATGGTGGGGGGGGGGGGGGGGGGTCGAAAATTATTAATATTTTCACTCTGCTTTCAAATATCAAGTAAAATGTTGTTTTTATAGTTTTATTAATAATTAATGATATGAATTATTTGATAGATGGGGCGAAATAAATATTACCCAGTGTGGAATTTCTTTAACCCTTTTAGTGCCACGACTATTCTAGAGTATGTGTGTGAAGAATGCCAAACGCCTGTTAGGTTTTGTGTGCGAAGAATGCCACAGATATTTCCTCATTTTTGTAAGGGTTTGCAAGAAAATTCTTCAAACCTTTATTTATAAAGCGATTATTTTGATTTTTCTATCATTTTAATCAGTATGTACTGTTCTTTAATAATAATAAATTAATACAATTTAACTAAAATTATTTGATTTTTTTTCTTTCAAAACTAATGGTAATTAATATATTTTTAAAAATATTATACATACATTTTAATATTGTCTTGTTGTAGTGCATTTAGTTTTATACAAGAAAATAAAGTTTTGAATATATATGATTTAAAAAAAATTGATTATAGATAGTAATTACAGGAATTTTTATTTGACAGCCTACATTAGATATTTTTGGGTCATTATTGCTTACCTTACAGCAAGATTTATTATATTGCTTACCTCATGAATAAGTATTTAGGCCTACACAGGCGCGGATCCAGAAAATTTTCATAGGGGGTCAAGCTAATTATAAATAACATAATTACTAATAATGTAAGCTTATTATTTAAGTAAAATAAGAATATTTTAGAACGTTTGAAAATGCATTATAGCAATGTGATAGTTTTTTTTGTCTGATCAATTTCTCAGCGTAGTCACCTAAATAACTCTAGAAATCCACAAAAATTAAAATTATATAATGTCAATAGCAAGTATCTTTTTAAAGCAACAGTAATTACTACTACTACTACTACTGCTACTACTACTACTAATAATAATAATAATTAATAATAATAATAACTATAAAACCTATACAAAACATTGTTCAAACGTACCTCATATTTTATAAATGCATTAATTGCATTTTCCTCTTATTCTTTTGAGCAAATTTCTCCAAAACTTCATCAGGATGAACTTCTATGCTTCGATGAATATTTAACATGGCCAAACCATTTAATCGTTCCTCATCCATATTTGACCTTAAGTATGTCTTTAACCTTCTTAGGGTAGAAAATGATCTCTCACTAGTGCAAGTAGTCACGAGAAGAACAGACAAAATGTGGAGAAGAACTTTGATGTTTGGGTAAAAACCATCTGAAGCATGCATTAAGCTGTCAACCGCACTAGATGGACACTCTGCCTTAGATTTATGTTTCCAGCGTTGTTGCCACAAGTCAATCTCTCCACGAAGTTCTGACGGAGTCCCAGGAAGGTCATTAGCATATGTTTGAGCTGCTTGTAATAAAATTTCATTGTCTTGGTTAGCAAATGCTGGTATTAAACCGTATAATGTGATAATATTATCATGTCCAGTTGATGAAAATCTAGTTGACAGTTCAGAAATAAGATAGTCCACAAATGGCAGGTAGACATTTAGTCTATAATATTCCTCAGGACTATATGCAGCAACATTTGGCCCATGAGTTTGTGTTCGAAAGGTCCTTGGTATAGTGATGTCAATTTCATGTTTTACAGCCAAATTCACCGATTCATTATAGACTTCTGTATATTTATTAGGGTTATTCCGATAATCTTTCAATGTCTCTAAAACATTTGCTACCATATTATAGCAGTTTTTCAGGTCTAACGAAGGGTTTTGAAGCTGACGAGACAACGTGACTGTTAGACTGAAGATAAATGAAACAATATGCAGAGTTATAATAAAGTCAAACCTGAGAACTGAGGTGAGTAAAAGTGCTGACTTTGATGATGGTGCTTCCGCATCAAATACTTGTAGGAAACATACAACTGCATCAAAAACATGTAAGAATTGTAAAAATGCATCGTGTCGTTCTACCCAACGCGTCTCACAAAGCGTTTTGAGTTTGCACTTTGTTTCTTCAGGATATTGTTCATGTATTTTTGCTTTCATTAAATCTGTTCGTTTACTGGATTCTCTTACTTCATTTGTTACGTTACTGACCACAGCAATAGCGTTCCTTACACTTGTTAAAGAACATGCTTTAGAAATGGACAGATTTAGTTTGTGAGAAGCACAGTGCATATATATAGCAAGAGGCTGCTTTTCCCTAATACGAGCTTGCACACCTTTGATTTTACCAGACATGTTAGACCCTCCATCGTACCCTTGACCACGCAGGTTTTCAATTTTAAGTCCCAAATTGTTTAATTTTTCAAGAAGTAAGTTTGTGAGAGCCTCGCCGCTGAGATTTCTCGCTTCCACAAAACCTAAGAATTCTTCTCGAATTTTAAGTGAAACTATGTCCAGAAATCTAACACAAAGACTCATCTGTTCAACTGTTCCAACATCCGTTGTTTCATCTGCTAGTACCGAAAAAAATTGCCCTGCTTTAATGGACTTAACAATTTTACTAAGGATAACTTCTCCACAAGCTTCAATTAATTCGTTCTGAGTTGTTTTACTAATAAACGTTGCATTTTTGGGTGCTGTTTTTATGTGATTTTTTTAAATCATTATCACCGGCATCAATACGGAATCTTAAAAGTGCTCGAAAGTTTCCCTCATTTTCTGTGCTATCGTTTTCGCTAAGCTCTCCATCATCACGATGACCTCTTAGGGGAAAGTTTTGTCGGCCACATAGTATAACTGTCTTTATCATGGGTATCAAACGTGCTCGATTTTCTTCAATTCTTTTTTTCACTTCACAATTTAGTCTGACTTCAACTGATTGTGTCCTGTTTTCAAATGTATTCTTAAATTCAGAACATATTATAATTGCTGTTTTATGATATTCATTGGAGGCGTGTCCGCAAAGCATTTCATTTCCTTTTTTGTAGTTTAGAAACGGAGTCCGTACAAAGCTTCCGAGAGATATTCTACTCCTACCTCCTTCCTTTGATCCAAAAAGTACACATGCAATACAATAAGCGCCATTGTCCTTAGCACTGTACGTCAACCAAACAAACTTGTCCAGCCATGATCTTTGAAAATGTCTAATACCTCCTGACTGAACAACATTAGGGAACTTGTAGCTTAGTGGTGGAGTCCACGGTTCTACTAGCATGTGGTATTTTAAGTCATCGAAAATAGTTTCAGCTCCAACAAAGTTGCCAATATCAAATTTTTCTGGTCCTACACTTTCTATGGAGATTTTAGTATTTGAATTAAATCCACTGGTTGAGGGTGAGTCACAAACTAAGTTCACTGACGCACTATTTTCAATTAAATCCACAGTTTCGTTTCCTGTTGATTCAGGATTTTTTTTCTTGAAAAAACAAAATAAATCCGTCTGTCCCTTTCTTTTTGACATTATAATATCAATACTTGCATTCAAATCACATAACTAGCAAAGACAATAATTTAACACAAAATTGAATAGCAGGAGGAAGTATCACAGTCACAGTATCACAATGACAATAGGCAGTAGCACAATAACCATAAAAAACAAAACATAAATACCACACTCACAGTTTACTAAGAGTAAAGAAAACCATCATAGGTCATTATAATCACAAATAGACTGAAATATTTATAAATTACACTTTATTGCACATAAGCATTAACAAAACGAAACACACACGTAAAATGTTCCTCGTCTAAGGCCACTCGAACGAATCGTTCCGGTATTCTAAAAGTAAATATTTCCAGCTACCTCTGACTGGTTTGAAACAGATTAGCGTACTTTTCACTGGAAGGGGGTAAGTCTTTCTAAAAATAGCACACTCCACCCCTCTTTAACTCGGTCCACTACTTGTGTTGAAGACAGGTGTATGAGGTGAACAGCCTGCACTAGGAATTCAGTAGGGGTGTGCAAATCTTCGAAATGTCAAAGTCAAAGTTGAAGCCTAAGTCACCTTCGATTCGACGTCGTCACTTCGACAACCACCTTAGCATCTTGAGAAGTTTTGAAGATAAAATAAAACCTCTATAAATAACGAAAATATTTGAAAATCACTAATTACTACCCATTTAAATAAATTATAATAATCACATAACAGCAATAAAAAGTATTTTAACACTAACTTGATATTGAATTATATCTACCTATAACGCAAGCAGGAATAAACTCAGATATGTCAGCATAAAAATAATATAATATAGTGTGTTTTTTCCCTACTAAACTTTCTCTTTATTTAGAAGTATTATTAGATAATTTAAAAATTAATAATAGTGTTATTTGATTAAAAAAACTGTATTTGGTTTCAGCTTCAACCTTTCTTGGCATGCTTCAATCTTTGCTTCACCTGAGACTAAAAGAACATTCGCACATCCCTAGGAAAGATAAAAACTTGTATGATTTAATTTTTTAGTATTTTATTTCTAAATATACATTTTTTAAATTAATTTTCTAAACACCACAGGGGGGTCAGCTGACCCTTTGACCCCCCCTGTATCCGCGCCTGGGCCTACACATAATGAATGCTTTTTTCAAAAAACCTTTTATAATGAATAATTTCATTTTTTTACATATTATTTGAATTTATAAAGTTATTATGCCAATTTACTTACATTGGTAAATAAATCTTTTCATTCACATGACATAACATGAAAATCTAAATAATATATTTTTCTAAACTAACCTGAACATTTGAAAACTATTTACATCAGTATGATTGCTAACGGCACTTATGTTTTTCCTTACAGCTCGTATGTAAATCACATAAAGTTTATATATTGTAACCCTAAAAACTCATGTCTTATATGGTGTGTCTACAAATTAAGAACTTCAAGAAAGTACCAACATTTTAATTTAAATATTGCTGTAACATTATTTTAATATCCTGTTAATAAAGCCTAAGATAATGTTTTTAAACATAAAATGAATTGACAGAAACACTTTATAGCTGATTAAAATTTTGTAGACAAATAAACTAAAATCAAATAGAGGTCTACACTATTTCCTTTTGGTTCCGACATGGCATCTAACTGGTTTGGTTGCATCATCTCAGTTTTAGATAGTTAATTTACCTTTTTTTCAATTTAAAACACACTTAAAATATTCTTTTAATAAATTAATTTAAAATTAAAATTAAAATGAAAACATTTTCTTAATTTTTAAAAGCCATACTGAACAAGTGGTCTCCATCTATTGTCGAAGATAGTGTCAACTTCTGTGAATAGATGGTGTTATTTGTTCAGCACGACGAGCCCTTTGGTCACTGATCTCTTTTTTTTTAGACTGGAGCCGCTATTTCTTTATTCAAGTAGCTCTTCTTTTATCCTCACGAGGCTGAGTTTGACCCCATTTCAGACCTACTACGGTACTTAATTGAAAATTCTGGAAGTGCCATGGATCCAACCTAGAACCTTTGAATCTGTAACCAGAAACTTGATCGCTAGACCACAGAGGCCATATTTTTATTATTATTTTGGAGTTCTGGCAAACAAAAATAAAATAAAATGATCTACTCAAATGGAACCCTAAATTTTAAATAAATTGTGCAATCATCAAGCTCCTGAATTATTTGTATTTTTCTATATAATAACTTGTTTTGTAGTATATTATGTTTTAATATCATGTTTTATTTACAAATATATTAATGGGACTAAAACTAGTAAATATGAATTTTTTAGAACCTGAACTTAACTAAGAATCAAAATGAACAGGAACTTATTTTCTTCTAGAACCAGAACTTTATAATTTTGTTTGAAGAACCGAAACAGGAACTAGAACTGATAAGTATTTCAGTTTGACTCCCTGATTCAATAGGTTAAGATACGACTTAACAGGAATATGTCCATCAAAATGAAAAGGTTAAACTTTAAATAGTTTCTTTTTATTTTCAAACATGCATTAAAAACATTTTATTATCTTTAGTTTGCCACAAGTATTATTATATTGAAAGAGGATTTTATGTTTATCAACCTATTGTATTCTAACAATATGTCACACAACGTGATAATAGCGGACTGCCAAATAACTACACAATGGCTGGAACATGTTGCTTGTTATTCTGTTGAACCATTCACATAGTCGATATTTTCATGTCTAGTTGTCAACACCAATCAGATGCTGGGTGTATTTAGTTTTAATAAACACATTTCATTTAGACTAGTTAGGTTTTTTTGCCTTGAAATATATAAGAGTTCACTTCTTGGGCATCAGCTTTTTGAACAAGCTGGTCTTTGATGGTGTTGCTTAAGAGGATCTTTTTATTTGAGACAAAAAATAGTGATTTTTTTGGTGAGAAAGTGATTTTAGTTGTGAGGAATATAATTAATGGTTATTTAGAAAATTCATGTTGACCTCAAAGGTCTTGAGAGGTAGTGCTAGACTCAGGACCCAATGTTTATGGGCTCAAACTCAGTCATGGTCGACAAATTTTTCTTGAGCGATAAAAATCTGTAGCACAATTTCCTTCGGAGGGGAAGTAAAGCCGACGGTCCCATGTCGATTGTGGCATGTAAAATAACCTTGGAAGGTATGTGAAAATACCTTTATCGATAAAATTGATAGGCCCTTTCACTCTCGCTCATAGAAATTCTCATATGCTGACATTATCATTCATTTCAGCACATTAAATACATTTAAAAAAATCCCAGAAAATTCAAATGTTGATTCAAATAATGAAGATATTGATAACATTTCTATTCCAATTACATCAACAAGTGGTGTTGTTACAAACACCTTGGTGTGTTATCATATTGATGAAGACTGCTGGGAATGGTTTGGTGAACAAAATGATCCCAAAGTGTTTCCATTTACTAAAGTTTCAAAGTTTTCTGTGATATTTTATGCAGTCTCTAAAAGATTCTACAGCTAATGATGTGTAATCAAATAACTTACTGACAACTTTTGATCCAAGCTTAGTATAGAGACCAAAAAATATGCAGCACAAGTTTTCAAGTGCAAATTATAAGGTTAAAACTTTATGATGAAAGGTGGTTTGATACAACCACTGTTGAAATGAGGGCCTATCTTGTCTTGCACTGTGCATTGTAAGCACCCAAGTGAAAAAAATGCAAAGTGAAGTTAAACTAGGCAGGGAAAAAAATCCCAGTTTATGGGACAGTAATGTAATTCATTAGATTCCATTGCACATCAATATATTTCTACTTTGCTGGCAATGAAACTGTGGACATTGATAATAAAACTTCAAAAAAATATTTGTAATAAATAGGCTACCTCAATGACAAAATTAAAAATGTGTAAACACCCATGGATGATGAAGCTATAGATGAACGCCCTAGGAAATTCATGGGACGCCTTGTAGGAAGGATTTTATTTTCTCATTTCAGGGTTTCACAAATAAAATGTATGTGGCAGTGGATGTCATATTACTGAAACTGTTACATTTTAAAAGATACTACTATTAAGTGAATTTCATATGTTCCTACAAATATTCTAAAATAATTTTCAAAGCACTTTACTAAAATTATGTAAATATAATATTTTTTTTAACTTCACTAATCCAGATGCTTAAATATTTTTTTGAATTCATATTCTTATTAAGGTTGCTATGACTTGATATACTGGTAACTGCATAAACAATGCTATATAAAAGACATTTCACTGTTCCAACTGCCATATTTATTTTAATGAAATATATAACTGTGAAGTTAGCACCACATATTGTTGAAAGTGTCTTGAATTTTAAATAGGGCTTCTTTGACATGCACAGTACCAAGGCCTCTTGTACATACACAGTACCAAGTAAAGTAGGACACAAGGGGTTGAGTTTTACATATGAAATAAAATACAATACACATTTAATTAAATGTCATTAAATAGGGTAGAAAATTAAGCACAATTCACACAAATATGGTAGGTGAATTGAGTAGAAGTAGACTAGCCTGGGTACACTTCTTGAATATTAGATTTGTTCTATTCTACATGCTCTCCTTATTTATCTCTACCATTGCTGGACTTAACAATTTCCCATTGGCCCCATTATCCACCCTACTGCACATTTCACAAACAAAATCCACACAATTAAAGATAAAAGTAAACCAATGGCTCATCCATCGATACACATCCAAGAACAGAAGTAACCTCATACAACAAGCCCAATATTACCTGACTTGAAAATATGTTTATCCTAAACTTGAGCTTCTATTAAAGCAGCCATGTCAAACTTGCCCTATCCAAGTTTCTGTGCAGCCTGTCGACCTTATGATGCAATCCTATTCTTATTTTTATAAACATCGAGAAAAGAAAACATTTTGAAATGCAATATTGGAGAATTTGGCATAATTTTTAGAATTCTGGCATGAGAGCTTGGTGTACCAAATATTTCTCTGATATAGATCAATTCCAAAAAATTGTTGAATTTGTTCACCCAATATGTGGCTGTTTGGCAGAACATATGAACGCTAACAGTTGTTTTCTCAGATGAAAGTGAACCAAACACCCAATAGATCTTGGCCTATGGATACATTTGTCAAAATTTATGAAAATGACTTTGGCACAAGATTTAAAGCCAGGCACACTAACAATTTTTGCAAATAAAAGACTTTAAAATTTTTGATGGAAAATATAGGGTTAATCTTATTGTTTGTTTACAGCAAGGAGCCTACTTGTAAGTCTACGTTTTGACATTTTAAAAATTATAAAATAAAATAATTATCACATACTTTTTTCTCTTAGTAATAATAAAATACTATGCTGGAATTATTTTTAACTAATGTAATGACAATACAGAATTTGTTTTTAAAATGTGGCCCTTCACTATTTTTACAGTTCAATGTGACTTATGAACAAAGAGTTTGACATATCTGTATAAAGGTTTGTCTCAAAAATTTTAGTATTCACAGAGTTCTCTAATAATGTGTGGTGTAAATTTATAAACAGGCTTTATTTGCATTTATCAATCATCTAGATAACCACAAAAATAAAAAAACCATTTGATTAATTTCCCACTGTGGTTTATTATTTCATTTTTTGACATTATTTATAAACAACACGGTATAGATAATATACAACCAAAATAAACCATAACATATGTCAAAATGTGAACGGAGAATTAGTTTCTATAGGTCTGCTACCCCCTAACCCTTTCTTTTCCCATTTAACTAATGTTTTCATATTGTGGTTTTTCAAAAACACGATTTTTTTATAATGTAATGTTTTTCCAAAACTAAACTGCCACACTATAGGAGAACTTCCGGTATATAAAAGAAGGTACGGATTATTTAACTCGTGATTGCACCTATTAAGATGATACAGTTTAACGTTGGTGTTTATAGCCCGTGATCAAGCGCCAATTAAAATTATTACCATTTAATTAGCTGATATTTGCCCTGTGATCGAGCACTAATTAAAACGGTACAGATTGTAATCGTGATAATGCCCTGTGATTGAAAACTATCTATAACGATATTAAGTAAATAAGACTTTTGATGTTGCACACGGTTTATTAAGATGATTACACCCTCGGTATGATGATATTATATGAAATGATACAATTTTCGTTGAACTACAGATTATTTTCTGTGTACTCTCATGGTGGCTACAGACAGGGAAAACAGGAAAAACCTGTAAAAGTCAGGGAATTTTTGAATGACAGGGAAAACAGGGAAATGTCAGGGAATTTAACTAAAAATAAGGAATAGTCAGGGAATTAAAAAATATTTATAAAATATCCCATTAATTTCGCAATTAAACACTAAAATAAAAGTTAATAATACCTAAATAAAATAACATTTTAATTTTTAAAATAACTGATAAAATTGATAAACACTTTTTTTAATATGTGATCAATAATAAATAAAATAAAAGTCATCATCCACCATTAAAACTGGAAAAAAGTAGTCAGGGAAAATTGAAAAATGTTGCCTGGAAAACCTGGAAAAGTCAGGGAATTTTGTAAATTATGTTTTGTAGCCACCCTGAGTCTCTATGTATTTAAGTTAGTGGCACGATTCGTGTTCATACACACAAGTTGCATATATATGACCTACCCCTTGCCTCTTGGACCCCTTGTTACCAGTGTTAAAACCAACTAACAGAAAGACTCCTGGGAATACGATGTTGGGAGGGCTGGCTTCCTATTGGGTATAGGGAGCCACCGTCATAAGAGCTTTTCAATACTACGGAGTTGATAAAAAAAGTTTAAAGCATATTACATTAACATTATTTCTGAAAACATGTGATTTTCTATGGATGAAGTATTAAAAGGATAATTTGCTTATAGCGCTTTAAAGAAAATTACACTTAATCCATGACTTTTTGAATATATTAGAGGGGTCCAAAACAGTATCATTACAATTGTTGCCATTTAGCAAATGGATACTTTCAAAATAGTTTATATTGAATTTCTATTTTTCCATTTTATATAAATAATAGGTTTCTTAAACAATAAACTCCCTAAGCTGAACTACTAAACCTATGTAAGAAAATAATTATGTTAGATGCATTTTGCTTAATTTTGTTTTCTAACTCTCTCTCAACTCTTCATCAAGCCTTCACTGTTGACTGTGTGTTTATTTAGTTACTGAAGCTAAATGTTAGGTAATGTAATGTGTGTGTGATAGAGGGTGAGTTGAAGTGGTCATCTGTTGAGGACCGGGCCATCTGGGAAGAAGAACAGAAGCGGCTGGACCGCGAATGGTATTCACTAGATGATGGTTATGACGATGACAACAATCCTTTTGCTAACCTCAGCGAGGATTACACAAAAAAGAAAGAGGAACAGCTTGAGCAGAGGAAAAAGAAACGCATGTCTGCGCAGCAAAGGCAGATAAACAAGGTACATTACCAAATAAAATATACAAAAAAAACCAACATAAAGAAATAGACTAGGTACACATTAGAGAAAGATAAACACATTACACAACAAAGTTAGGTAAACTGTACACAACAGTCAGATAAAGACATATATGACACATTGCTGCACAGATTTTGTGTGTTTATTTTAAGAAATAATTTAGGGTGCTGTCACCAAAGACTTCCTCAGCCTTCTTGACCGTCCTTAGTATTTAGCCAGGTGAATCTATTCTAGCTGACCTATTTTATTTTTATAGTTTGATTAATGGAAGAAAGATTATTTCATGAGGAGTGTATGCAGAGAGTGAAGGCGTTATATCTCACTAGGGAAGGGGCAGACAGTCAAGGTGTGGACTGATGTTCATATAGAGCTGTGGTTGTAGACAAACGTAGGGAGTTATGAAAGAAAGTCAGGGTATACTTCCACAAAGTTTATAAGGTGAGCACTGTTGTGGGGAGGATTTATTCTTACATTTAATTATATCTAATAGTAGAGGGTCTAAAGTATGCATTAGGTTCTCTGCTTGTCTTTTGGTGGCCAAGTTTTACATCCTACAGAACTAATAATTTTATTGCTGACACTTGACAGATTTTTGCTTTTATCCTAAGCTCAGGGGATGTTAGGGGGCTCTTTGTAATGATGTGATTAGGGGGAAATCTCAGTGCATCACGTAAAATGAGAATAATGATCCTTAACAGATAGCACACATGGTATATTGAGGGGAGGAGAGGTTTTATATATTACTTGACTATCATATTTACATTTTTACGGTCATTGCCATTTCATGCATTAACAGCAATAGGGGGTGATTGGCACCTGCATGGTAATCATCTCTTTCTTGTTTAAGTGATTTTCACTCCTAAAATTGGTTCACTGAGGGAGTGGGACATTTAAAGATCTTATAATCCTCTCAGATGCTTCTTACAATAATCACACTAACCAACCTCCAGTGTGTTTTTTTGTGTGCATAACAGACACAGATAAAAGGCGGGTAAAGAAAGTGTAAGTAATATGAAGATAAACATGGTACATTGTAAAGACAAGAAAGACAGATGTGTAGCAAAAACAGGAAAGCTGGGTACATATAAAAGTAAGGAAAACAAGATACATCAAGACTAAAAAAGCTAAACACATGGTAGCAGCAGGAAATTAAAGTAATAGAAAAAAGGAAATATAGTAAGCTTACCTTGATTGATTCCACTATGGTGAATAAAGACATAAAAAACAAAAACGAAGTTCACAGATGATTGTTAAGAAAGCTAGCTGCACAGTTAAAAAAAAGAAAGATAAGTACACTCCATTTACTGAAGGGTAACTAGGAAATCTAAATACATTTGTAGGAAAGTTTAGTGCATTTTAGAGACAAGGAAATATGCATCAAAACAATGTATAAACCACCAAATAATCTTAAGCTTGAGTTGCCTATTTTATGTACTATCTAGTACAATTTACAAAAAAGGGCATTTGAATTATATATTTTCAATATGAAGTGAATTTGAAGGGAAGCTTTAAAAATCCAAGAAAGTTTTAAAGTAAATGTTACAAATTTGTGTCTTTCGACTTCATTAAATACAAATGCATTAAAATATAGAAAAACGTTTTAAATAAATAATGAAAGTTATTAATGTTGTCTGTTTTGAAAGATAACTTTATTTTAGTAGTAATGGATTGTAAGAAGAAAATATTAGGTTATTATGTTTTCTTTAAGATTAAAAAAAAGTTTTTTCAAAAAGATCTATAATTTGTTTATTTGAAATAATAAAAATAAAATAGTTACTTCAAAATAATAAAATAGTTATTTCACGGGAGCAGGCAAAGTGATAGACAACCAAGCGGTCGACACGAGAGAACAAATCTGTAAACAGACCAACTGCTAGACACGCAGAAACGACGTGGATCAAGTGATTGACACAAGCTGGACCATGTGATAGACAGCCAACCGGTAGACAAAATGAAAACAATTATTTTGAAGGCTGGGTGGGTCAAGTGGTCGACACGACTTGGAACAACTGCTAGACAAGCTCATGTATAGGGGTACAAAGTGATAGACAACCAAGTGGTCGACACAAGAGGACCAACTGCTCGACAAACTTTGATATCATCCAGCTAAGAGTGGCTCAAGTGACAGACAAGTTATTTCAAAACTAACAAAGTGATAAACATGGGCGTAGAAAGCTGTGTGTTATTTTGTAACTTTCAATAATATAGAATCATTCATAAGAGTTTAAAAGTATAACTCGTTAGGGAAAGATTGTAAAATTTTCATTTTGTCATCGTGTATTTGTACCCATTCAGTTAATACACATATGAACTAATTAAAGCCTGCTTCGATGGCCGCATGGTCTTACGCATTACCCTCGCAATTGACTGGCTGTCTAAGACAGGGATATCAGGGTTCAATCCCGGTCAGATGCAGTGAGGGTGATTTTTCTTAAAAGGTTTTCCACTCTCCCACCACGCAAATTCGGGTGCAATACCTATAAATTCAATCTTCCTTATCCCTAACACATTAACGTAACTAGTAAATAAGCGTATAACCCGAACAGGTGGTAAGATGTGGTGCTAAAAAAAATCCATACCTCAGTTTTAGCTTCTGTGGTGCTGACTGACAGCTCACAGCTGACTTCTGACGGCTTTAAAAAGCTACCAGACCAAATTATGTATCCCTACGCCGAACCATATGATCTGCAAAAAACATGTCTTTAGCAGTTGTCACTTCTGACAGTCAAAATTTAGGTATATACCTAAATGTTGACTGTCAGAAGTCAGCTGTGAACTGTCAGTCAGCACCAAAGAAGCCATGGGGCTACTGTAACTACACTAATGGGTTACACTAATGGATTACAGAAAGAATGTTACTATTATTATTATTTAGCACCGCGTCTTACTAACCGTTCGGGTTATTCGCTTAAGTACTAATTACGCTAATGAATTAGGAATTGGGAAGGTTGAATTTAGAGGAAGTGAACCCACATTTGCGTTGAACCTCGATCTCCCCGTCCTCGGAAGTCGATCTCAACACGACTAGCGCGTTAGCCAACTACGCCACCGAGGCGGGCAATGTTGTTATTATGAGATGTGTACTCTCATTTGCAATTAGGGAAAGTGTAAATCATTAATGAAAAACCACCCTTCGTACACCCGAGAGAATTTGAACCCCGGTATCCCCGTCATTGACAGTCCAGTCTATTGTGAGAGTGACGCCTTAGACCATCAACCACCGAAGCTAAGAACATTTAGTTGATGTTGCACCAGGTTCATTAATGGTTTGGAATAAGGAGCTAAGTTAATATGAAATAATCCCGCATTAGTGTAAAAGGAAGATGTAAAAACCACAAGGGTGTTAACTATCAGCCCAATCCACTCAGAAATAGATGGCGTTGCTAACGTTATACAAACTAGTGAATTGCAGCCATCAGGTTGGCAGCATTACTGCTTTGTCAAAACAATTGGGAGGCTGGCTGACCTGTAATCAGTCAAGGCCGCGAGCAAACTTTTCCCAGAACTGATAGAGATAAGAAGTGTAGTGCCTACCAGATTGTAAAATGTGTGGGCGACACAAGTTGGACCAAATGTGAGGAGATAAAACGTCAAGATACAATCATACTCTCGAGCAGAAAAATTATCCTAGCCATCCCAGCCAGCAAGACGCTTCGGTCTGACGCGTGCAAAATAAGCCAAAACCCAGTCAAGGAATCTAGAGGCCGAAAATGTTAACGATTACAATATTTTCTTTATGTGTATGAATGTTTAGACTATAAAAAGGGAGAGAGTGAAATCATAGTTTTGTGGAAATATACAGTCTGTTGAAATTGCACACATGCCTGCGACACTTGACTTCCTTATTTCTCCCATTAGTGTACATTTTTGGGTAGTTTGGTAGTTCTCAAAAATAGCAATTTACCGTGTTGGTGATCACATGCTCTAAGAAGGCGTCTTTCTCGCATTAGCGCAATAGACTGGTTTGTCATTGACGGAGAGGTAGGGGCTCAAATCTCTGCTGAAGGTATTTTGGATGTATCTTTTCAATTTTTTTTTCTCTTTTCCCACGCAAATGTGAGTACATTTCCTGTAATTACTTCTACCTTCATCACCACCACCCCAATATCGTAATTAATATACATGCATTTAGCCCAGACGGGAAATATAACGCGGTGATTTTTTGTCATATATATATGTTGATTACTTTTATTTCTCATTTGATCTAAAACTACTGACACTAGAGTATAAAAAAATCTCAACATAACACTATTACTGCCCGGTTTCGCTAGTTATTTTGCTTAGTGTAAAAGGGTCACGAACAAATAAAAGTGAACCCTTGGTCTGGAGATTATCAATAGTTACAAAAGACTAGGGTGGAAAAAAATATGACATATTGGTCTATTAGAGGCCTCGGGCAGTGTTAAGTACGCCAAATTGTTTTGACAAATAACATGTGATTAGTTGGTCAGTTTTAATCCCAATAGAGTCGAGTTCTCTTAGTCCTAAATTCTAACTAAATGTGAATTAACATGGGGTACGATTCGGGGAGCTATTATCTCTTAGCTTGTGAAACCTGTAAAAATAATGTAGACCAGTATTTCACGAGCTTTGGTCAGTTGTGTGCCAATTTTGGGGGTCATGGCCTAAGGGACTGTCCTTAAATTATGTAGGGATTTTGGGTGAGAGGTAGGTCCAGTATTTCACTACGTTTTCTTGTGAGGGGGTGGGGAGTCAGAATTTATCTTACGTAAGAATTTTTATCGGGGGGTGTCATAGAAAATCTTACGGTACCTTACGTGGGGTGCGGGAGGGGGAGCGGGGGTTGAAAATCATGAAAAAAGACTTAACGTAATTTAAGGACGGCCCCTAACCAACGTACCACTTCCAGCTCTTTATGAAATAAAATAAACATATATATATATATATATATATATATATATCGTCTTGCAAAGTATTAACAGTCTATCCAAATGCTAACAAAGCTCTAGCAGAAAATTAAACAAAACCTTAATAGAAGAAAAGAAAGTCTAATAAATGCCATCCCTTTACGTCAAAATCTGCGTTAATTTGTCTATCAGACTTACTACTGTCATATAATAATTTATGATTCATATGACTCAGTTTTACGTCACGTATCTCTGGAGGTACACGTACCACACTTCTCTATAGTCTAAGCCAGACTTTCTCTATGGGGTGCCAAGGCAGCGGTGCAGCGAGAAAATATGGAAATTAATAATTAAATCTATATAAATATTCCACTAGAAAAATACTTGATTTTTTCTGAAATTTGAAAAATGACACCTGGACACGGGAATCGAACCCGGAACCTTCGGCTTAGTAGGCCAATGCTCCACTCACTGAGATATCCAGGAATCATCTCGTGCTCAGGGACATTTTACACTCATATTTTAAGGCAGAGTCTATGATGGACGTGCGGAAATCGTCAGCTACAAGTGTGTGATTATATTAATATCACGAGCTATCAGATAACACAGCCATCTTCGAGTCGGTAGTTGGCTTATTGCTACCATTTGTAAAATTATTATAATTGTACGGGATTGAATATTAAGAATTAAATAGCCAAAGCTATTATTATGTTCTAGTGAGGATTTACTCGCATCTAGATATAATATTCTAAAAATTAACAAATGGCTTTGGCCAGGTGTACTGATAGTTGTTTTTCCTAAGTGGTTTTCCATTTTCCCTCCATTGTCCTTTGTCTAAATAAACTCTCATCATTAATCCATAAACGTAATTAGTTCCTATGCTTATAATCCGAAATCTGAGTGGGTAGTAGAACACAGTGGTAAAATATCTAACTAAATAAATAAATATAGGACGTAGCTAAACTAAATATACCTACTCTCTTGTTAAAAAATACTGTAGAAACACTAAATTAATATCAAATATACCCATATTTATGTATCACTTCTAACGCAATGGTGTGGTGAATTTTTTTTTAATGTGTCAGTATACCCAACCGGGATTCGAACCCGGTCTCTTTGCTACCGCAATTCAATGTAATACGCGAGCGATGCCTTGTGATCATACGATCACCGACGCGGATAGCACGGCAGTGAATGAGGGAAGAAAGCAATGACCATTGTTACATGCTTGCATTTTGTAAGCTTATTTTTACAGTATTATGTTATTAGCAGGAGCTAATTCCTTAATGATTATATATTATGGTAATTAAATAATAAGCTTAACTTAGGTGATATGATATAACCCTTAAGAAAATATATCATTTAAGTATATATTATAATTTAACAATTCAAGAAAATGGAGATTTGATCATTCTGTTAAAGTAACTTATTATTATTCATATACAGGAATTTTGGAAAATTTTCTTGAATATAGATAAAATTTTCCCCTATCCCCTTTGTTGAATAGTTAGAGGAATTGTAAATACCCTTAACGGCCATAGAGTTAAGTAGCCTCTGTTTCGGTGGCCGTAAGGTCTAACGCGCAACTATCGCAATAGACTTGACTGCTGATGAAAGTGATATCGGGGCTCGATTCCAGTCGGGTGGACTGAAAGTGGATTTTCATAAATGGTTTTCCACTCTTACTACACGAAAAATCAGGTTCAGGTCATCTAAATCCAACCTTACTCATCCCTTAACACATTAGCGTAATTAGTATATAGGCGTATAATCCGAACAGGTAGTATCTCTCTAGTATAACACGGTGCTAAAACCAAAAATATGTAACACTAAATATACTAAATAAATTAAAATTATCTGTTTGAAAAATAATAAAAATCCCTTTTATTGTCGCTTATTGCCGGTTACTAATATTACATACTATTTTAAAACTGTTGTCAAATTTCAAGTTTTAATAAAGGCCGCTAATGAATTTTTACTCAATGGTTTTCAACTCTTTCTTCATGGAAAAGCGGGTATATTTTCTCTAAATTATATCCTCCTCACCTCTAATCTATTAATATAAAAATAAGATAGTTCATAAGTGTGGACCAGCGCTCACTGTTCTTTAATGTTGCAGCCAGCGTTGCAGAATTATTTACGACTGTTCAATTCATGATATTATTTTATAAGGTCATCATTAGTTCGAGTTATTTTCACCTATATTTTTACTTTAGCAAACCCTACAAAAAAAATTGTCAAGAAGTGTAAGGTTAAGCTGACGGGTTGGGGAGAAAAATTATTTGAGTGTAAACAAGGACACTCGTGTAGTAAATTAACTGTTCTTCACTTAGCCCACTCTTAACTGGATGATATCAAAGTTTGTCGAGCAGTTGGTCCTCTCGTGTCGACCGCTTGGTTGTCTATCACTTTGTACTCCTATACATGAGCTTGTCTAGCAGTTGGTCCAAGTCGTGTCGGCCACTTGACCCACCCAGCCTTCTAAATGATTTTTTATAGCTTGTCGAGCAGTTTGTTGTCTAGCAGTTTGTATGGTGCCTTATTTCACACTGTGTTAATTTCTATACACTGTTAGACATTTGTCAAAGAGCTTAGTTTGATTAAGATGTTTTTATACATTCTAAGGAAGGTATAGTTGATGAAATTGAAGAATTGAATAGGGTTGGCTTTTGGATTGACTATTTTCAAATCTTAAAAAAACCTAAAAAAACAAGTTAGTGTACCTAGTTGATTCTTCCCACATCTTCTCCCCTCTTTTTAACATCAATTTAGACGGTAGTCGGTTGGTCCACTTCAGCCAGTAGTTTCAGTAGAGCATCAAAAATCTCATCAGGGGCTTGTTACTTCTGGGGGTGGGGAATTAAGGCTAAAGAAAAATGATAATAGTGTTAATAACTTGAGTTATATTTTAAATATTTGAAACATTCACAGTGTCAGAAACAACATTATAAAATACGTTACTTGAGGGTTGATGTACCATAGACTGTAAAGAGTGTGACCTTGACTTTCCAATATGTCCGGGGCAGTTAAAATCTTCCTTTATGTTTGCATAGGTAACTGCTTAGTGAATCACATTCTCAAGTCACGTGGTAGAGGTGGGTAGTTACTAAATTTATCTACGAAACATAAGCAACAAACACAATATGGCATTTACATATTATGTTTGTTCCTTTTATGTTTCTATCCACCTTTCCTGTACTTTCCTCCCAATAAAAGGAGTAAATAATAAAGGGAAAAGAGGTTTCCCTTATAGAGATAAATTTAACCACGGTGATGGTAATGTAAATTGTTAGAAAAGCCACCACAGTTGATCCTTTTTCACCTGTAAGCTCTTCAGCGTACTAAATGCTAACCTAGAAATGTAGCATGTCCGATAGGTACCTGTATCACCAGATAAGTGTGTGCAGTAAACTTGCATCCCCAAACATCACCCCTCCAGTTTCCTCTCAAAGAAGGATAGTGCTAAGTGCTAGTTGGATGTCTGTCTCGCATCAAACCTTCCCTTTACTCTATGAAGCTGCACACACAACTTGAAATATAACCCAGCTTTCAGGTGGAAACAAAATAATAATAATAGAATAGTAAGAACCGCGATTGGAAGTATTATTTTAACAATGGCTTCATTAGAACAAAAATTTCAAGATTGAAAAGCTATTATCATAAAAATAAAGTTAATGAATTGAAATTTAGAAGATAGAACTCCACACTTTTTTTATAATTAAATATTTTAGCCAAACAATTTACTAAGGACAAATATATACTAAATTAGGCCTATAATTAACATCGATGATACATGCTGAGGACTATTAAGCATACAATAAGCCTGGCTTGTTAAATAGCAATAATATTTGATTATGTTTCCTCACTATACTGACAATGACAACATATAATTACTAATAAATTTGAGGGGGAAGAGTTGAATAAAATGAGGTATAAAACTGGTCAAATTTCCTTGAATATTATTACTGATGGGTACTTACAAGCATATTACAAGAACAAATGAATTCCGGTGTTAAAGAATAATATTTAATTAACAAAATAAACAAGGGAAATTAAACATTTAGATGAAATGGTGGAGAGGTATGAACCAAAAAAACCCTGACCACTTTACATAATATGTTGTTATTACAGTCATATCATATTATCTAGTACATACAATAAAACATTTATAAAATGTAATAGTTTTACCAACAATTTTATTTAGTGATTGTTGTTTGCTTATGCTCTGAATCTTGGATTTCCTCTGTTCTCCTGCTAGCGTTTCAATAATATTTCATGATCTATGATTGTATATCTCCTTGTATTTTGGTTATTGCTCGACACTGAAGCAAGTGTTCTCCATTCATGGCAATATCTGGTAGTTTGCACAGGTGCAATTGGGTGAGGAATAAAGGTTTAGGGGACCTGGTTGTCTAGGGGTAAGGTGTCAGACTTCTGTGCTGGGGGTCTGGTGTTCTAATCCTTGGTCCCGGTACATCTGATTGCCAAACCCTTCCTTCACCTCTGACAAGACGTGTATTAATCACAACTTGTGAATGTGTCGAATTCCAGGCCTCCACCGTGGTTCGGATCCCACGTTAAACTGTAGGTCCTCCATTTCATCTCACAATCACCCTACCATTACACATTAGCGTAAGTGCGTATAACCTGAATAGGTAGTAATACACGGTGCTAATAATAATAATAAAGGTTTAATCTATGAAGATGTGCACTGGTTAATCGGAATAGACCTACAGCTTTTCTTTGTGGGGAATCAGGAGTCGGGTTTTTATTTTCAAGAATTATGTTCTTTTTACCTGCACAACTGTTTTTGAATTCTTCCATTACTCTCTTAGTTTAGTCTTAAATTTATGTTTGATCCGCAGCGTGGAAGAATGACATGTCATGTTTTTGGTTCTCAATTGTTTAATATGGGTACCTTTCTTTGCTAATATATCAGCTTGTTGATTTCCTTCAATACTGACATGAAATGGTATCATTAAAAAGTAATTTTTTTCCCAAGGTTTTGTAGTAAATTAAATGTATAATGTATTTCTTCTATTGTACTGTCACATGGGTATAGTGCTGCTTCTCTTGAACCACTTTGTTAAATTCATGAATAAAACTAAGGAGTTGTATTAAACTTGAATTGATGGCTTCTATTTCTCCATCAAAATGAGTTGTGTTTGTACCTAAGGACAAATAAAGGTTGAGTAGTTCACAATGGATTCCTGCACCAGCATTCCCAGTTCTATTTATCTGTGAATATTTGCAACCACGCTTGTTTTGGGTAATTAGGTTGTTTGGTTTCTTTAGCAGTAGGTCTAAATTATTCCTAGATGTAATTGTCTCTGTTAACTGTTCTTGGCAATTAATTTTGAACTGTGATACGGGACATGTTGAGAAAAGTAGAGTTTCAGTCTTAGTAATTGTTGCTAAGTTATATTTCTTCTGAAGTGTATTGAATTTATGTATAAAACCTTCTTGGGTCTTAAGATGTTTTGTGTATTTATTGTATGTGTTTCGGAAGTTATTATATGGTAATCTTAGTAACATTTCATATTTAATTGTTATATAGTAATTTTGTAATTTCTGTCTTCTTTGCTTGTGATATACCTCCTGCATTCCATTTTAATATCTTAAATGGCTTATTTCCCAAAGTAGTCCTCGTCCGGAGATCCGAATAGGGAACTACTTTGACTATTAAAATGTTTTAATTTGGGATTCATCATGAGCTTCATTGCAGTCACTAATCATTACTCAGAGTGCACCGCACTTCTTAATTTTGCTAAAATAGAATTGTAATTGTGTAGTAATTCAAATATAGGTGGGGAGATTTTGTATTAGGATGGGAATAATATAGAGTAAGAATGCCTAATTTGGAGAGGGCTCCTAATTTTGGTGAGGTATCTCAGTCCAGGATGGGCTGCTACTTAGAAGAGTACCTCAAAACTACATTAGCAAGTCATCTTGACTTGTTAGTGGTGGCAGCAGTTTTATTGAGGTTGTGTGTAGTGAGCTCGTTGAGTTTTTGAATATCTCACAATATTTTTTGCCTAAACTTTCATTGGAGCACATTTTATAAATGGTAAGAGATATTTCATATGTATCTTTTGATAATGAATTAGTATTTACCAATAACTGTAATATTAAAACACTACAATGCACATTTGTGCAACAAGTTTTCTGACTGAAAATGCTAGGACAACAAAACTCGGGAGGTGTCCTAAATTGGGGAGCCCCAAATTAAAGACACATTTAATTTATTTTAAAAACAACAGGGTTTTTCGTTTACAGATGGTTTCAAAAAAGTAGTGGGATAAGGAATGAATGAAATCTACTGTCATTGCAGTTAGAAGAAAGGAAATGGGGAGTTTTAACGCTTTTGGAGTTTTTAATGTCCCTCAAACAACATTGCAGCATTACGTGAAAATTTCTTTTAGTGATAAATTATCTGTTAGGCCTATTGGTAGAAAGCCGACATTGCCAAAACTTATAGAAGAAGATTTAGCAAAATATTGCACAATTATGGAAGACAAATTATATGGTTTGACTACAAAAGATGTTCGTATCATAGCATACCAACTAGCGTCAAGAAACTGAATAAAACGTAGATTTTCTCAAAGTAGTGAGCAGGCAGGGAGGAAGTGGCTTAATTTTTTTCCCCGTAGAAATTCATATCTTTCTGTAAGAGAACCACGAGGGCTCTCTTTTTATAGGGTGAAGGGGTTCAATCCTGAGGATGCTTCAAGATTTTTTTTATTTGCATGAACCTTGTCTACAAAAAATTAAGAACAATCCATCACGTTTATACAATATTGTGATTAAACTGGAATCACTATTGTACAGCACAAGCTTACAAAAGTAGTTGCACTAAAGGGAAAAAGTAGGTAGCATCCCCTCAATCCGCAGAAGGAGGGTCCCTAATGACGATTGTTACTTGTACAAGTCCTTTGGGGCATGTCATACCTCCAATAATAATTTTTCCTGGGAAAACACGAAACTAGAATTGATGAATGGCACACCTCCTGGTTTTATTCATGCTTGTCATCCCTCAGGTTGGATTCAATTGCATATTTTACTGACTGGTTATGTCATGTTATTAGTCATGTCAAGTCGACTGGAGATGACCCTGTTGTGTTGGTTTTGGATGGGCACTTTACCCACACCGGGAATATTGATGTCATTAACATAGCTGGAGAAAATCCTGTCATCATAGTTTGCTTACCACAGCACAGTTCTCATAAATTGCAACCACTTGACGTGGGGAAGAGGACACATAGGAAGGGTTGTGACTGTTTATCACATTGGTGAACTGTTTGGTAAGGCCTACATGAAAGCAGCAAACGCTCAATCAGCTGCTAATGGCTTAGAGAAGACAGGTTTTTGGACCACAGGACTTTCCCCTACACTCTCAACATGAGGATAACTCTTATGAGGCCACTGAAACATCAGCTTTTGGTAATGCGGGAAAATAGGTTAACAACAAGGAATTCTCCAATACAGGATCATCCAGTGGGACAGGGGCCAGTGTATCAGCCCGATCACAAAACTATTCAGAACCTCTGCAGAAGAGAGACAAATGTCTGTTGGTCTAAATGATAACAGGAACACCCATGAGATTTCGTGTGCAAGTAAGGAAAATGGGGCTACATATGAAATTGAAGGTCAAATTGTTAAGGCCTCACATATTTCGCCTATTCCAGCTTTGACTACAAAAATGAATAAACATCCCCATACTGGATCAGCTTAAATAATAACTAGCAGTCCACATAAGAAACTAGTTGAAGAAGAGAAATAAAAGAAAATGAAGAAATTTGAGTGAGTAAATAATGTAAAAGGGAAAAGAGAGGAAGAAAGAAAATTGAAGGTCAAAAGAGAGGAAAAGAGCTAAAGGAGCCTAAAAATAAAAAGGTTAGCCGCAAGCTGTTGAGAAGTAACTCATCAGAGTCAGAAGATGAAGAAATTCTATACAATGATGACTCATATTCTGAAAATTGAAAAATGACACCTGGACACGGGAATCGAACCCGGGACCTCTGGCTTAGTACGCCAATGCTCTAACCACTGAGCTATCCAGGATTCGTCTCGTGCCCTGGGTCATTGGGTTAGAGCATTGGCGTACTAAGCCAGAGGTCCCGGGTTCGATTCCCGTGTCCAGGTGTCATTTTTCAATTTTCAGAATATGATATCTAGATGGAGTAATTCCCACTAATAAGCATAAATAATAGCTCTGGCTATAAATTCTTAATATGTGCGATCCCGTACAATTTAATAATTGTGCAAATGGCAGCATAATGCCAACTACCGAGTCGCAGATGGCTGTGTTATCCGATGGCTCGTGATATTAATATAATCACATATTTGTAGCCGACGATTTCCGCTAAGTCCATCATAGACTCTGCCTTAAAATATGAGTGAAGAATGGCCCAGGGCACGAGACGAATCCTGAATAGCTCAGTGGTTAGAGCATTGGCGTACTAAGCCAGAGGTCCCGGGTTCGATTCCTGTGTCCAGGTGTCAATTTTCAATTTTCAGAATATGATATCTAGGTGGAGTAATCCCCACTAATAAGCATAAATAATAGCTTTGGCTATTAATTCTTAATGATGACTCAGCTGACGACTGCCACTTGTGTTCAGACGAAGAGAATGTCTATATTGCACCGGATTATATTCAGAAGATCACAACATAGAGGACTGGGTGCGCTGCACAGCTTTTTTTCAAATGGTCCCACACAAATTGTGCTGATATTGGTTCTGCTGTATTTGTGTGTGTTTTTTGTGCAAAAAACAAGGTTTTGAAACTACTATAAGACATTTTGATATAACATTGTAAGATTTTTAAATTTCATATAATCTTTTATTTTCTTTGTTAAATAAAGTGAAACAGAAAATTTCATTAAGCTTGTTTACTAAAATGTATTAAAAATATGCTACGACTCCATTAAAATGCATAAAATTATAAACTAAAAGTAATAATTTTATGTTTTACAAGTTTTTAAAAAAAAAATTTGTCCACATTTTCATTAAAAAATAGTGTATAAAAGATACCCCCCCCCCCCCCCCCCCAAATTAGGTGCACGTGTTCTCAAAAGGGGAGATCGCATAGTTTTTCTATTTGATTCATAATATTGAAAAACATAAAAATTTAATTTTGATAATTTAGCATATGCATCATAAAATAATAATCTACATTTACAGTGTTCCACAGGCTCAAAAACCTGTAAACAACAAAGATATAACTTAACAAAAAAACCTTCCCAAATTAGGCATCCTTACTCTATAAGTGTTTTTATGGAGCCATGTTTGTGGTCATTTTTGGTTCTCTTAATATTTTCATATTCTATATATATTCCCATTTTTGGTAAAAACTTAACAGAACAAATCTTCACACCAAATGTACTCAGGTTGGTTTATTTCCCAGCACCTGACATGAAACCAGTGTAACCCTCGGCCGGGTATTACAATGGGAGGTTTTGATGTGTTTTTCCAGGACAATGAGCTGTGGGAGCGGAACCGCATGCTTACAAGTGGTGTGGTCCAGTCTGTGGACGTGGATGAAGATTTTGATGAAGAAAGTGTGGATCGTGTTCATCTTCTAGTGCACAATATTGTACCTCCCTTCCTGGATGGTCGCATCGTGTTCACCAAACAACCAGAGCCTGTCGTGCCTGTCAGGGTGAGCACAACATTGCCCCCCCCCCCCCCCCTTTCCTAAATGTTCACATATTATTCAACAAACAGATTAAACCTCTTGTGCCCATTTGCTGGTTGACCACATTGTATTAACCATACATTCAAAGGATGTTGTGCTCTTTACAAAAAAAAATTAAATTTATCTTCTGGTGCACAACATTGACATATGCTTTGTTAACCATACAGGTAGAATATATTGTGTTCCTTATGGTGAGTAGAGTACTTCACTTTGTCTATATTACTGAAAAATTATTTCATGTTCATCAAGTAACCATAGCTTGTGCTACTCTGATTTAGTAAATTACCCTTTAATGTTTTTCATTGCATCTTTGGGTAGCTACATTGTGTTTAAAAAAACAAGTAGAACCGGAGGCTATTTACAGTTGGCCAGAATGGGTATAAAAAACCGTTCTCTCCAATTAACCCCTCCCTCTATTTACTTAAAGCCAGGTAGGGATAAAATACATTATGGTAAATTCAAATATAATCCCTAAGGAAAATTCCTTTTCACTTTTTGATCATATTTTGTTGTGTATGGAAGAAGATATAAGAGAAGAGGGAGGAAACATAATATAGCTTTTACAATGAAAATAACACATATTGCTGCCACTGGACAAAGAGGTAATGGCTGGGTGAATTTCTTAAAGAGGTGGTCAATACCTCTGTCCAGTGGCATCAATGTAAAGTGTGAATTGTGTTCTTCTTTTCTTTGTAAAAGACTTGTGCTTATATCCCTTCTTCATTATATTGCATCATGAATTATGATGTATGTGTTCCCAGGATGCAACATCTGACATGGCAATGGTGGCCCGTAAAGGATCAGGATTAGTAAGAACATATCGAGAGCAGAAGGAGAGGAGGAAGGCGCAGAAGAAACACTGGGAGCTCGCAGGTACCACTATCGGCAACATCATGGGTGTAAAGAAAACTGAAGAAAAGGTGATCTCTCCTCCTTTTATTCTCATATCAATAGTTTTGAATGTACATAATCATCCCTTATTACTTATCGGGGATTAATTCATTTGGGACCCGCATCGGTGGTGTAGTTGGCTTAGGCGCTAGTCATGCTGAGCTCGACCGCCAAGGACAGGGAGATCGAGGTTCGAATCTCAGTCGGGTGAACTGGGGGTGGTTTTTCCTAAATGGTTTTTCACTCTCCCTCCACGCAAATGCGGGTTCACTTCCTCTAAATTCAACCCTCCCAATTCCTAATTCATTAGAGTAATTAGTACTTAAGCGTATAACCCGAACGGGTAGTAAGACGCGGTGCTTAAAATATTAAAAAATATATTAAATTCATTTGGGCATTAATACTTGAAAGTAAAACAAAAATATTGATAATTTGTTACTCTTAAGGTGGGGTTGTAAGGAACATGCAAATAAAGTGTGTTTTTGCAGTGCTTTTAGCAAAACATTAGGGATCCGCGAGCTTGGTTTTTTTAAATTTTATTCAAACTTTGGTTGAGTATTTTAAAAAGCTCTCAAGTTCGACTATATTCATATTTTTAAAATGTTAAAATAAATATTTGTTAAATTTAAAAGTAAAATAGTAGATGTATACTTGAAATGTTAAAACAAGCATAAAATGTAAATACCATACCTTTAAAAGATAGAATATAAGGAAAATGGTAGAGCACAAACAAAAGTAAAAACAAATTGTTTTGCTCAATGCACTTTATTTCATACATACCTTTAAAATGTGAGATTTTAAGAATATATGAAAACAACTCGTGTTCTTAAAATAAGAATTACATTAATTTCTATGAATTATTAAATTATAAATAACTCTTTAATAAAACGTGATTTAAAAATTACTACAACACTCAAATTAAAATATAATAGGAAAAAAAATAATCAAAATTGTTTCAACATTCATGAATTACAAAAAAAGTTAATCAAATTGACGTTTTAATGAGCTAATAGTTCCCCAAAATAAGCCTCTGTAACTTAAATTACCCTATAAGAAATTATAAGAATCACAAGAGGTTAGAAATTTTAAATGTTTCATATTTCTTTTATTAGTCCTTAGTGCAATAATCATGCAGCACTAGCGTATAACCCGAATGGGTAGTAAGACGCGGTGCTAAATAATAATAATAATAATAATAATCATGCATAATCACTTTTTATTTTCAGTTCCATTTCCATTCCTCTGTTCTGTTCTGTTGTGCATGTGTCTTATAAGGTCTTTAACTAGCAACTATCTTATAGTGAAATTTATTTAATTTCAATTTATAATGCTCATAAAAGTTTATGAAAAATAATTTGATTAAACTAACATTTCTAGTAGACATTATGAAATAGTAAATGCGGTTTTTATTTAAATGTGGTCAGTTTGGTAAAATATTTATTGAAATATTGATCAACTCTGATTTTAGACAGGGTTTACCAACATTATTATTAATTAGATACTAGTAACTAATGCTTATTTTGTAGTTGAACACATTAATACAAGTTTAAAATACATTAAGTTCGAAAACAATCAATACATATTCTCAATGTTAGATTTTTAATTTAACTTAACTGAAATTATAATTTAAAAAAGGGATCATGTAAAAATAATGATTATTCAAGTATTTACTTTTCTGGATGTAGACATCACACTCCATCAGGGACACCTGAAAACAACTGTGCACACCAAGGAAACCAACCAGTAACAATACCTTCCTAGCGACAGCTGCCACCCTATGAGCACAAAGAGATCACTCCCACATAGCCGAACCAGTAGAGCCAAAAGAATTATCTCCAACCATGATGACCTTTTACAATACAATAAAAAACTGCAACATGCTTTTATGAACAGAGGCTACCCCAAAGCACTGGTGTGTAATCAAATAGACAGAGTTCAAAATAGCGGCCCCACAACATCTACTGTAACAAACAACACCATCCCTCTGGTCACTACATACCACCCTGGACTCCACAAACTCAACAATCTCTTGAAAACTGGTTTCCCCATACTGCAATCTTCCACCACTACACAACATATCTTCAAGGAGCCCCCAAAAGTAACCTATAAACAACCAGCCAATCTGCGCAACTTACTTGTAAAACCCAAACTGCCAGACCCTACTATTCAACCCGAACCCAAACAAATATCAGGTTCATTTCCCTGCAACCGCACCCCCTGCAAAACCTGCACCATACATAAACCAACAAATTCATTCTCCAGCAATATAACTAAAATAAATTATCCTATAAAAGGCCACCATACTTGTGATACTGAAAACCTCATCTACCAACTGGAATGCAACCAGTGCCAAGCACAATACATTGGTCTCACAACAGAAACACTAAGAAGAGAATGAATGGTCATCGACATGACACAAAAATGAAAAATAAAGATAAGCCTGTAGCAGCACATGCCGAAACCCATAATCTGGACTTATAATCACTGTTACACAACAAGGTGGTTAAATCCCTGAACAAAGAAATATGCAACCCTTCACAACTAAGGATATGGGAACTGGCCCATCAATATATCATCAAATCTAGACAAGCCCCTAACCTCAACCTCAGGTAATTCCTCTCCTTCCTACCAGCACATTAATTATTACATTCACAGTCACAATAAAAATACATTATATAACACAATTTTTAGTTTTTCTATCTATCTAGTTACTCATAGTGCTACCATCTATACAGTGATATCATAACTAAAAAACAGTCAGCTGTGGACAGTCAACCTTACAGTTCAACCAAGCACCAGTCTACTCTCTAGACCTGATGAAGCTGTCTGTGACAGTGAAAGCTTGTCCTTAAAAATGTGTTTGTGTGTTTTATAGTGTTCTATCTAAACAATTTCTACTCTAGTATCTGTAAGGTAAGTATGCTGGCTATCCCTCTATTCTAAACCATGATTTAGCCTAGTGTTCTATTCCAAATAATATTCAAGTATTTAGTGATCTACTTAGCTATTTTTATTTCCTTGTCATGGCAATGCAACTTCAATTGAGGATAATTCAAAATTGACGAAAATATTGAATTATTCTACCCAACCAAAGTAGTTTTACAACGCTTAAGTATTTATAAGTATCATATAAATTAAATAGCCGAGTCTTATCATTTGTAATTATATTTGTAAGAAGGTACAGGAAAGGTGGATAGAAAACAATTAAAGGGAAAAATACACAATATAGCTTTTTACACTGAAAGAAGAACACAGTTCAACTTTACATTGCTGCCAATGGACAAAGAGGTAATGATGCCTCTTAAAGAAAATTGATAGTCACCACCCAACTCCCCGACCTAAGTTTCATTCTATCGGAACTCATTAGGGGAGGAGTGTGAAACGCGCAACACAACTTCCCAAAAGAGGAAACCTTAAAAAAAAAAAAAAAAAAAAAAAAAGGGAGAAAAAGGAAATTGGTAAAGGAGGATGTGTCCTACTCTCAACTTAGCCATTGTGCATACTTACTTTATAGTTACCACCAAACTTTTACTAAGAAATCTGTCAGACTCCTAAAATAATAGTAGATCCATTGTCTATGCTGGCACAAAACTAAGCGATACTTGGATTTCATGTTCTAAATCTAATTTACATTAATATGAAAATAAAATAAATAAATATTATTAAATTATATTAGGGGATTGAAGGGTGTAAAAAACAATGATATTACATATTACAATTACTTCTCCTTGAATGGAGGATGTATAAGCTCACAGCAACATTTTATGAGTATTGACACCATTATAATTAGCTGGATATAAGCTTGAATACTATTCTTAAAGTAATTTGACTTGGCAGTTTTAAATAAAAGCGACTCAAGTTTTGGGTATTCTCATACCAAATAGAAGATACAGTTTATTAACTTTAGTAAATATTAATGTTAATGAGCATTAAATACAAACATGACATTAATAGATATTTTTCATTTGTAACTTTTTAATATTAATTTTCCACAAAAAATCCAGGAAAAGGGTTTTTCCTGCCCAATGATCACACAGACCTACTCTGATGTTTTATTGAACTTTTGTAGGCCAGGGTAGTACTTACTACTAAAAGAAAAGTGTAGGGTTTTGGGAGTAAATAATTATTGTGTTTGTATTGTTAAGAAGACTAAGGCATGTAAAGACATTTTAAATGCTCAGTTTGGGATGTTGATTATGTTTATATAATATTAGCATTTATAAATGATGTAAATTCAGTTTAAATTGTTATGTTAGGATGATAAAGTGAATGCGGATGATGAAACTGACTATAAGACAGACCAGAAATTTGCCGACCACATGCAAAATGCATCAGAAGCAAGTAGTGAGTTTGCCAAAAAGAAGACTATTCTCCAACAGAGAAGATATCTGCCAGTATTTGCCGTCAGACAAGAGGTGAGTGAACTTGTTTTGATATATTTTTGGGTTATTCCAATTGAGGTGAACAAATGTTTTGCCAATTATTTATCATTTTGTACTTTAACTGAGCTGTACATTAATTTTCTGAGGTTTAATTCTTTATATTTGCCAACCGTAGTCTAGTTGGCTACGGCCATTGTTGAGTCACCGCAACGAAGATCGAGTTCATCTCGTGTACTAGATGTTTTTCTAAATGGTTATCACTCTCCTGCCAGAATGTTCATTCCTCTAATTAACCTTAGTTCTAACATTAGTGTAATTGTATTAAGGTATACCAGGTATAAAACGGTGCTGTATTATATAGTATTTATGATTGCCAAAATTCATGCAGGTCATTAAAACTTTCCTTCATTTATCTAAAGTAGCTCACATGCTAATTTGCTTATATCATCTGAGATAGACAAGACAAATCAGCCCTGTATGTCTCTTATAATAATATAAAGGTAACAATAATTTATAGTTTGGCCGGCATGACTTCTTAGATAGTATGAGATGATGAGTAGTTAACATGTAACATGAATGAAGACAGGGTAAGGAGTTGTTTCAAATGTGATGGACATGTAATGAGAGGGAGACATGATGGAGAAGCAAGCTGATGGATGACTGAAGTGAGGAAAGTGTTGGTACAGGGCTTACTTGGTAACCATTTGAATTGAGACTAGAAAACTATGAACAGTGAATGTAAGAGAGATTAGGGAAAATGTGGAGAGGGCATGGGAATGAATTTAGTGGGGAAAGCAATGGTTATGCTGTAATGAGAGTGGAGAACAAATATTAGGGACTGAACTTATGGATGGAAGTTGGGTAGTGGAGTACATGGATAGTAGAGGAAGCAAGACTGAGATGGTATGGACATGTAATGAGGATGTTGGAGTACATGAGATAGTAGAGGAAGCAAGACTGAGATGGTATGGACATGTAGGGATGGACAAAGAATATTCTAAAGAAAAATATGCAAATGAACTATTAGGAAAAAGACCACAAGGGATGCCAAAAAAGAGGTGGGAGGATCAAATAACAGAAAGTGTGTGAGGGAGAGGAAAAGAATGGAAACAATTAAAGGAGGAACAATGTTGGAAGGATAGGTATTTTACCAAAGGAAGCATTTTAATAAATTGACCCAACCACAGGCTGGAAACAGTTGACGACGCACCACCACCACTTTTGTAATATATGATAAATATGATCAAACAAAGTAAAAGTGACGATATTGTTGCCAAAAAAACAGAATACAACAATATAAACAAAAAACCATGCAGAAGAAATTGAGGAAAATGAAGTTATAACAACTTTTGAAAACAGTATTAGGACTACACAGTGTCAAGAATATGACGATCCCAATGAAATGACCGAACTATTAGCACGCAAGGTCCATAAACAAACATTTTGATTAACTTATTACTTTACTGGAAAATGTTAATGATAAAATAGACATTATAGTGCTTACAGAGTAAAATCAGATGATATTCAATATAATATTGATGATTATAATAAATGCTGGGACAATAGGCCCAATAACTTTGGGAGAGATGAAATTATGTACTATAGGAATGCCTTGAGACAACCATATTAGAACATAAAATAAAATACTCAGCAAATATAAATTGATTAAAATTAAGTAAATTAGTGATAGCTCCAAAATTAATATATTAGAGTTAAGTACACTTTTATTCAGAATATTAGGACATAATTAAATTAGTTCCATTAAATGAACAGGTAGTTTTGTTAGGTGATATAAATTTAAACATAATTAGATGCAAATACATCAAATAGAAAGTTATAACAATATGCTTGGATCTCATGGTTTAGAATGTACCGTTAATAAAGTTACAAGAGAGAAATATTTGAAAGTAGGTGTTTAAATCGTGCCTGGATCATATATATGTTAGAACAAGACAAATAACAAGGAGTATAATAAAGACTAAAATTACTGATCACACTATAGTAGCATTAGAAATTGGTTCCAACCCAAAATAATGATTTTTATAGTAAAATTAATAATAACTCTATTTTATTGGATAAACTTGATGAGAATTTAGTTAAAATTAAACTCAAGAATGTTAATTGGGATGCGTTACTAAATCGAGGAAATATTGAATCATTATATGCAAACATTTCTGAGATATTTAATGGAATTTATGATAGCTCCAAATACAAATAAAATCCTGTTAGAAAACTCACACAGAAGAAATGGATAACACCAATGTGTTGGAGAAATGCACCACAGAGATAAGTTATTTAGGAAGTGGAATAGACGCCCATCTGCTAATGCCTTTAAAATAGAGTACCAAAGAAAAAGAAACTTTATCAATAAATTAATTTTTAAGAAAAAACAATTATATTATCAAACTGAATTAAAGTAAGTAGAACTTTAAGAAAACTTGGGGGTGACCTGGCGGTCTTAGAGGTAAGATGTCAGACCTCTGTGCTGGAGGTCCGGGTTCAATCTTCAGTCCCGGCACATATTTATCTGATTGCCAAACCTGAATGCCAGGCCTCCACTGGTTCGGATTCCACGTTAAACTGTAGGTCCTCCATTTAATTTCACAATCACACTACCATTGCACATTAGCGTAAGTGTGTATAACCTGAACGGGTAGTAAACGCGGTGATGATAGTGATATAATAATAACAATAACAATAACAACAGCAGCAGTAGCAACAGTAGTAACAGTAACTGAAACGGCAACAACAACACATAAAACATGGTATAAAATTCTGGGTAGAAAAAGTAAAATTACAACTATTGATGAAGTAATAAATACACATCTAGGCAAAATTGAGAAAATTGAAAATATTGCAAATAATTTTTGTGAAATATTCAAAAACCAAGTCACACAACTTGCAATTATGTGACTAGACAAAACGAATGGTCGAAACAATTACCGAATTCAAAGTATGTTTATACCTAGGGCTACATGTTCTAAAATAAAATACATTATTGAGAAATTATAAATATAAATAAAAGCAGTGGCGGCTCCAGATATGTTTCTCAGGAAGGCACAAAAATAATTAAGCTAATTAGTTATGTAAAAATTAATAGGCTACTATTTTCATGTACATAACATTAATATGAATTCCTGTAAAACATTGCATACAAGAATATATATTTATCTATATACACCACTACCTACACCATACCTAATTATGCATTTTAACTTGCATTTTTTTACAAGAAATAAATTGTTTTGCCAGGTTAGCTAAGTAATACTTTTCAACTTGAATAAATAATTTTTCTAGCAAAACAATATTCTTCTTCTTAATACAAAATTATTTCTAAGAAAAACAACAAAACTATGATAGTTAGCATGAATCTTCATAGAATCAAAAGACCTAGTTGCATTTGTTGCAATGATCAGTATCAAAACTGTTTAGAAATGTAATATTATGGATTAGACAATAACTAAATATCTTCTTTCACAATCATACACAGGAAAAGTTCATTTTTCGTTTTGGATCACCGAATGCTTTTTTATTTTCTATCCAAGTGTTTGAGATCAACTACACCTGTAGTCGCCCAAGTGTCTGCAGAGCCGAAATAGTACGACAAAAAATATTTTGTTTTCGTCACACTTTGCAATTCTAGTAGCTTTCTCATAGAGTTTCGGTTAAAACTACGACTGTAGTTTCTCTTCTGGCTATGATAAGTACGTGATAGGCTAAGTTGTGGTCTTGGAGGGCCAAGTTTCTTTATTTCAAGCCTTTTTTTTGATAGTCTAATGGCTTGCTTGCTATGTCCTTGTTGTTTGGACTCTTGTTAATATAAATTACACAAAAGAAGCACTCAGAATCAATATTAGTTAAAAATAAAAATACACACTACAGTTACGATTCAATGCGCAACTTATAGAGACGTTAATGTGTTGCGCCAGACGGCACATTATCCTCTGAGTGAAAGGCAGCTCAGCTCGAGTGCCGACTAATTGTTCCCGAGAATAGCAATTGTTCGGTGACCTCCAACTAGTTTCATGCACGCTCGGCCTAACACAATACACAGGGCTTGGGTGTAGGAGCTCTGGACCCCAAATCTATATGGTAAAAAACCTTCGTCTGCCTCTAACACAAATACACAGGGCTCTGGGTGTTGTAAGGAGGGGTCCTGTACCCCAAATCTTAGTAAAAACCTTCGTCTGCCTTACACAAATACACAGGGCTTCGGGGTGTAGGAGCTCTGCACCCCAAATCTTAGTAAAAACCTTTGTCTGCCTCTGACAGAAAGAGAATTGCTCGCTATTAATAAAATGTCATTATTAAACACTAAATAAGTTACTTTTATGAAACTAAAACATAAAATGAAGTTATTATTTATAAATTAGATTACAATTGTATAATTATTTTATTTTTTATTTTGGGGAGGCACGTGCCCTTTGACCCATTGACTAGAGCCACCCATGAATAAAAGCCAGGGAATAGATAAAATAAGAATCAAGACTTGAAAACTATCAACAGCAAATTACCCCTTTGATAACGATGCTATTAATTTAAGTATACAACATGTGTAGTCCCGCAAAAACTTAAAACCGCAATTATTAGACCATTTATAAAAAAGGGAAGCACTTAAATTATGGAAATTACTTTACCTATAGCAATTCTATCTGTTTTAGACAAAATGATGGAAAGATACGTTGCCAACTATTTGATAAATTATTTAGATAAATATAGAATAATTGACCAAAAACAATATGGATTCCAAAAAAACAAAGGTATGAAAATACTCCTACACATTTGTACTAATGAAATGCTTGAGAAATTAAACAAAAACAAACGCATAGCTATAGCATTTTAAAATGATTCTGAATTATTGAGATATAATTGGTATTTATAGCCCCGTGATCAGCGCCAATTACTACGATACGGTATTATTGAGATATAATTGTCCCGCGATTGGAAGCCAATTATGATGATACGGTTTAGTTATGATATAATTGGTATTTATAGCCCCGTGATCGAGCGCCAATTTATTACGTTACTGTTTTTTGATCGCACATTGGGCGTCAATTTATTATGATATTTTACTTGAATAAATACATCTTTTAATGTTGCACACGATTTATTGAAGTAATTTTATCTTTGGTACAAAGATATTATGTAAAATTATAAAATTTTACTTGAGCTACAGATTATTACTGTAGTGATATAACACGTTCTCTAGGTTTATGTCGCTGGCACTCTCTCTGTGTTCATACACACAAACAGTTTATATATGACTACTCCTTGCCCCTTGGACCTCTCTGACTAGTGTCAAAACCAACAAATGAAAGCATCCCTGCGACAAGGTCTAAGTAGTTCCTATTGGGATATAGGGAGCTGACGTCTCTTGCTTGTTTGGTAAATACTACGGAGTTAAAATTTTGAATAAAAAAATAAGTTTTAAGGTGCAATTCTTCTACATTATTTCTGCAAAACTCGTGATTCTCCATGGATGAAATCTTAAAAGGATAATTTACATACAATTTATTGAAGAAAAATACCTTCCTCCGTGACTTTTTAAATATATGAAAGTGGTCCAAATCAGTATCGTTACTAATTTATTAGACATGTCAAAAGTATCTGATAAGTTAGATAAAAGTATTTTACTAGAATCACTTTATAAAATTGGTCTCAGAGGTAATATTTATGAATGGTTTAAAGATGTACCTAACAAATAGGAAAATAATAGTTAAAATAAATAATATAGAAAGTGAAGTGAAGGAACATAAATATCGGAGTACCACAAGGCTCTCTTCTTGGGCCAATACTATACTTAATCTGTACAAGAACAATGACAAACTGTATACAGAATTTGGGTATATTTATGTATGCTGATGACACGATGCTGTATACAGTGCATAAAAATATTAATAGAGCTAAACAAATGTTGCAGAAAGACTTTAACAGGATACACAACTAGACTCGCAATAATAATAATTATCATTAATTATCATTAATTAACATTAAAAAATGCAAACAATGCATATCATACTACCACATGTTATAAAGTATAAATTAGATATCAAAGGTCATTGTTTAAATTGTCTACATATTATAAAACCATTTAAATTGTTCAACATTCATGCAAGTTAGATATTAATTATCTTGGGATAATGATTGATTCTCATATGAAATAAATACATTGGGTAGGAAGCTAAGAGCAGGAATGGTGAATAAATGTATACCAAAACAATATGTTACATTTGATGTTCTAAAAATATTGTATCATGCGCTAATCTAATCACATCTAAGCCATGGTATTACTTCCTGGGGTAAGACAAGTGATTTATATTTAAATCATTTAAGAATATTCAAATTAAAGTTCTTAAAACAATGAGTGAAAACAACATAGTACCAAAGTCATGAATAAGGAGTGGAAACCATTCATGTATAACTATAAAATAATAATTCACTTCTACTACTCGAAACATTTAAAGTAAGACAGGCTCATAGTCCCAACACAAAAAACCGACAGTACAAAATACCTTTAAATATAAATAAATACGGAAAACAACACATGAAAATAATAATACCAACACTTTTTAACATGATACCAGATACCCTTTTGGGACTCGAGACTGGTTTTTGAATAGTAAATAAAATATAAAATGTAATAGATTTAAGGAACTAAATTAAGTATTAGAATTATGTTAGCTGTAAGAATAGACTTAAAGGAATTAGGAGTGGATGGGATTCCAAACACTCAGGGAAAATGTTGGGGCGGGAAAACCCTTTCTCGGCAAGGGTTGGGGGGGGGGGGATAAAGCCCGTTTATTGTTCAGCAGGTACTACTGGCTCAATCTCTATTGGAGACAGTCATCTTCTTTGTTCTATAGCAAACTTTGTGGTGAGACAAACAACTAGGTAGGGAAGCTCGTGAGTCAGTGTGCTATGTCTAGCAATAGTTTCTTGTTAGGTTCAGCTAACGATGAGAGAGAGAGAGCTATATTATACTTACCATCTTTTGGGGCATAGAAATGGGGGGAAGTAACTTGTCAAGGTCATCTATTTATGAGCATCAGCCTGTCTGTTGTTAGCAACCAAAGAGTAGAGATTACAGGGGTGTTAAACAAAGAACCTTTAAGGGGTGTCAATTCTAGAGAGCATTGAAGGGACTTTAAACAGAGAGAAGTTTATTATTATTATTAGCACCGGTCTTACTACGTTCGGGTTATAGGGTTATAAGTTTAAGTGTTTAAACATAGAGAATATTTAAAGGGTAACAAACCTAGGGAACCTTAAAGGAGTTTTAGATCTAAAGAATATTTAAGGTGTTTCAAACCTAGATAGCCTTTAAGAGGTGTTAAAATAGAGGACATTTAAGAAAGGTAAAATCTATATTTTTATTTTTGTACTCTTCCAAAAGGTAGTTAAACATAAAACACAATTTTCAAGAGACTAACTAATAAAACTAACGTATTAAAATTAATTATTTTATTTGTATTATTCAATATCTGTCCAATATTTTGCTATTTGTTTCAGTAAAAAATGCAATTTTCACACTTCTATATTAATAAGTTTTTATCCTATATTTTTTTATTACTATATTTTATAATGTCAAAATTTTTATAAGAATTACCTAAATAGTTTTAAAACAATATAAATTTTAATCTAGAATTATTTTAAAGCGTCATTTTTATAATTTCCCGTTCCCGTCGCGATCCCGATATTTTGACTCGTGTCCCATTCCCATCCCATATAAAATGTCATTCCCATCCATCCCTTAAAGGAATGAAATGTATTTACTATATATTTACACTATAACATGTATGTATGACATTTATGGTGAGGCACCAGCTGACAAGCACATTGTGCTTAGCTGGACCATGTTTAGGGATTAAAAATATGTACTCCTGATACAATAAAAAACCTACTACTACTACTGCTACTACTACCACCACCACTACCAGGAAAACCAGCTTGGTCATCATTAAAAAGCAGATGGCAGCAACAAACCTATTTATTTAACTCATTATTTGTATGACTATTTGTGTGTTAACAGCTACTGAATGTAATCAGAGAAAACAACGTTGTAATCATTATTGGAGAGACAGGCAGTGGTAAGACCACTCAATTGACCCAGTACCTACATGAGGATGGCTATAGTCGCTATGGGATGATTGGTTGCACTCAGCCTCGCAGAGTGGCCGCCATGTCAGTGGCTAAGAGAGTTTCTGACGAGATGGGCACACATCTTGGGGATGAAGTTGGTTATGCCATACGTTTTGAGGATTGCACTTCAGAGGTAACCAATTTTTTTAATTTGAATTAATTACAATATCATCTATTCCAGGATCTTTACTAATATGCTATATTTTATCATAATAAAATAATACTAATTAGAATCCACTTTTATTAAAATGTTAAGGAAAATTACTCATTTTTAAGTTAATTTGAAAAAAAAAGCTTCATAAATTTCCTTTTACTTACAAAAATTAATTTAATTTACTCAAGTACTTAATTTGTTCACAGATTAGCTGTGACATTATTTTAATGAGCTATGTCATATAAATATATGAATAATAATTTCATTTTGATTACAGTAATTTCACACAACTATGGCTATAACTTCTAAATTAAAGCTTTCCAAAAGATTATTTTTGCTGATATTACATGTAGAAAGATAAGAAATTGATGATAAACACTTTTGCTGTTCTATATATAGTTTTTTTTTTGACAAACTTTGGACCATAGTTGTGTTATGAGGTCCACAACTATGGTCCATTGAATATTTCCTTTAATAAATCAATAAAAACTGTAGTTGAGAGAATGTTTTGCAACTATATCATAAACCAGTCAATAATCATTAAAATAAAACACAGATTTGCAGAAGTCATTAAGAAAAAGTATTTATTTAGTATTTATTTACAAAATTAAGGATTAAAAAAAATTGTATGCCCTCCACTTGCTTAAGTTACTTAGTAAGCCACTACGAATTCCTCTCTTGCTGGTTGATAACCATAAATCAGGACCTGTATTGATATAAGCTTGTAAAGAACATAACATTGTGTTCATAGTGCTTTCTCCAAATTCCACCCTCTGAAGCAACCTCTCAACAGAGATTATTTTCGGCTGTTCAAATGCCATTGGCGGCAAATATTTGATGAGTGGAAAGCGACGCCAAATGAACAAAGGATGCCAACAGTCCCAAAAATGTATTTCCTTCATTGTTAAATAATCTCTGGAATAAAGTTCTTCCCAACCCAAAATACAATTTACAAGCTGGATTCAAGAAGACTGGCGTCTTTCCTCTTTGTATAGTCAAAGTTCTATAATGCCTCCCCAATGTCACAGACCCAGATCTAAGTGCTGTTCAGACACCTTCATAAAAATATTGAAATGACAAGGAAACAAGCAGTAGAACAAGGGACATCCATAAAGAGGAAGCTTGATGTTGAGCCATGTAAAAGTATTTCAGTAGAAGGTATTGAAAAAACTTGCCTTACCATCTACCTCAAAAACTGCAGTTTTCCCAAGTAAAAAGAAAGTTTATCGCAAGATGAACGCAGTAGAAAGTTCTACCGAAGAAGACAAAAGAAAAGAGTACTATTCCTTGGCTTCAGAATCTTCATTGGACTTTTTTTTTATATATATATATATATATATTCTTCACAAGCTTTTAGATTCCCTTAAGCTGATGTAAGAACTGAGGGGGTCACCAATTATGACTTTCTTTTCATTTTCCTTTCTTAACACTGGCAATATGATTGGAAAAAAAATCCTCAAAGCTGGAACTGTCGAATCAGCAAGATCTGTATCTGTTGTATCTTGTGTTCGGGGGGCCATCTTTGGTCCTCTTTTTTCTTTCCGACCCTGTAGTTTACATATGGTGGGCACATCTCTACAGCAGCATTCCCACAAACTATAATACTCCAAGCAGCTTTGGTTGAGTTTCTAATTGCTTCAGGACATTTACATCTAAGTTTGAACGAGATTATTTTTATTGCCGAGAGAGTGTCGACTAGATTGGTTAAATTGTAGTTGTAATAGGTTCGCGAGCCTGGTTAATATGTGGATTGTAAAAAGGTTCGGCAGCAATGATTAAATTGTAGTTGTAAATTAGGTTCGGACATGGTTAAATGTAGTTTGTAAATATAGGTTCGGCAGCATGTTTAATTGTAGTTGTAAATAAGGTTCGGCAGCACATCCTTGATTTCATTCTCTCAATGTGAGAAGAAGGATCTGATTATTTCTTCACTTACGGCGACCCTAACCCTTTTAATGTTGCTGCTAAACCTTTGTGATTATTCTTTCTTGTGACGTTCTAAAAAGCATTCCACTCAACATTTTCCAGGTAAGTTGTTACTGAATGCTACCTGTTAGTAAATGAATGCTATTTTGCGGTCTTGGCTATCCAGGTACATCTTTACAATACATTTAAGGTTGAATAAAGTAAACGGAAATCCAAATTTGTACATGATGTAACATGCTTGATGAACACTTTTTCTTCTGAAGGCAACAAGATGCATTGGCGACCAGGTGAGTTTAGTTTATTTTCACGCAGTGCTTTTAGTTTAAATATTATGGAACTTAGAGTTATTTTTACTTTTCTGTGGCTTCTCGCTGTGTCATTACTTTGTTGGTGATATATTTTATACATAGATCCATACTTCTGCCATGAAAATGAAACTGAAACTGCATCATAATATTGATTAAATATCTGAAAAGATTAAATTACCCGTCATGTAGACTAACAGGAACACAGAACAGCTTGTGATTACAGGTAGCCAAAAGAGTTTTCAGCTGACTAGTTTAGGTGAAATAGCTAACCCTCAATGATAGTTGACAAGTGAAACAACATGGCAGACAAATTATGTTCCAATTCCATGACAATATCATTCAATCTAGACTCTTTTGTTTAGTATTCATGAAGTTCACTAGATGTCACTCATGTTTAAAATAGTGGTGTTTTTGTGCGCACACGTATTTGGACAGTAGTTGTTTGAAATTATTTTACGTTGATTGTATTAAAAATATATACTTAAGTATTATTTATTTGTTCAATTCATGGTTAAATACAAATATAACCATTTTTATACTATCACCAAGGGATTTATCAAAGCTAGTTGCTAATAGAATTCAACAGCCCCATAAAATTGTGCTTATCTTTACCAAATGAACCACTGAAGCAGGGAATAGTCTGGTAATGATCAATTTTCCTTAAGAGGCAACCATTACCTCTTTGTCCAACGGCAGCATTATAAAGTGTGAATTGTGTTCTTCTTTTCATTGTAAAAGCCATATTGTGTCTTTTATGTCCACCTTTCCTATACCTTGTTCCACTATATTAATTACTCATAAAGTGAAAAAGGTTTTCCTTATGGAGATACATTATTATAAAAAGATCTACTTTATTAGTTAATAAACCTTTTGTACAAACTATGGAAGTTATAAAAAACACTTGCACATCTCAAGGCTACTTAATTTTTATGTCTGTTATTGTTTCCATTCTGTGGCCTGGGTCAGTTAAAAGTATTATTAGTTTGTGTATAAATATTTCCAGAGAGAATTATTGTTAGTTGGCGGCAGAGTCTCCCCCCACCTCTTTTCACTCTCGATTCTCTTGTTAATTAGTCTAACAAAAAAAGGCTGGATATTGCTAAAGTTAAGAAGCTGCTAAATTATTTTAATTTCTATTAGTCATAAATTCATAAGTTTGTTCTGGTACCATCTCTAAAAATATACAATTTGGAATATGTCGTTTATTTGACTATCAATACAAAATCTGTATTAAGGGTCGGCCCATGGGCACAAAGCCTATTTTATAATAATAACATAAAATTATGGTGGATCTTAGAATCAACAAAATATGCATTAGTTTAACTTCATTGCCTTCTACAACATTAATTAATTGCATTTATGTGATTTGTTTTTAGAAAACTGTGATCAAGTACATGACAGATGGCATCTTGTTACGAGAGTCTCTTCGTGAAGCTGACCTGGACAACTACAGTGCTATTATCATGGACGAGGCTCACGAGCGCTCACTCAGTACAGACGTATTGTTTGGTCTTCTGCGGGATGTGAGTAGTAATATAGAGATGGGCTTAATATACTTTTCCTTGAATACAAATTTAAAAAAGTTTAATGACTTACAAATACATAACACAATATAGGCCTTAACTATAAATTAAGATTTTTTTTAAATTCATAACAATTTAATCAACCCCAACCATCACCTGAAAATACTTGTTTAGATACAGTCAAATTAATCAATCTAGGCTCATATTATGTTAAATAAATCATAATAAAAGTGACTAATTAGATCTCTTAAAAAATGTTGTTAAGCTTCTAAAAAATATCAAATGAACAAACAGATAAGGAGCTAATGCTATTAACTTTAATCATCAATGAAGGACTACAATTCATTTTAATAAGAGCTGCAAGAAAAATATTTAAAAAATAATGAATTAAAGAATATTTATCTATGTTCAATAGTTTTTTTTATCCACTTTTGGGCAATTATTTAGTCATTATTTGTATACCTCAGTTTTAGCTTATGTGGTGCTGACTGACAGCTCACAGCTGACTTCTGATGGCTTTAAAAAGCTACCAGACCAAATTATGTATCCCTATGCTGAACCATATGATCTGCAAAAAACATGTCTTTAGCAGCTGTCACTTCTGACAGTCAAAATTTATATATATACCTAAATGTTGACTGTCAGAAGTCAGCTGTGAACTGTCAGTCAGCACCACATAAGCTAAAACTGAGGTATAAAATGTGAAATAAATGTGAAAAAAAAATTATATTACTCAATGATGCTAATCAAATAAAGAATGGGGCAGAAAGTGTTGACACATTAAAAAACATAGCTTTACTATTTTAACTACTAAATGCTTCAAATTACACTTAAAATAACAACAAAAGATAGACAATATTTTATGTATCCTTTAATTACTCATTTTTTAAAAACAATGTCCTTATGATGGCCACCATTATATGCAATACATTCTTGTATGCGCTTCTTGGATTTTGACATGACTTTGCGCAACGTCTCTTGTTGAATTGCTTCAACTTTCATCACAATTCTTTCTTTAAGTTCCTGAATTGTTTTTGGGTGAGTCACGTAAACATGACTCTATAACATGTCCCACAAGAATAAGTCTGGAGCTGTTAACTCTGGTGAACGTGGTGGGCAAGCGATGTTCGTAAATCGTGAAATGAGGTGCCCAGGAAACACCTCCAATGACATTCACTATAGGTGGGCCATTTCTTTATCTTGATGGAACCACATGTTGTTGGTATCCATTACCTTATGTTGTAGTTCAAGGGTCAGAAAGGTTAAACATCAATGGAGGTGCTTCACAAAAGTTTCCTGGGCACCTCGTTTCATAATTTGGGGGACATCACCTGGCGACCACATTCACCAGACTTAACAGAGAGTCATGGCTACGCGACTCACCCAAAAAATCCAGGAATTTAATGAATTGTGGCGGAAGTTGGAGCGATTCATTAAGAGACATGATGCAAAGTTATGTCGATTTTATAAGAACGCATACGACCGTGTATGACATACAATGGTCACCATCTTAAGGACGTTGTTTTTTAAAAATGAAAAATTCATGGATATGTAAAAGAATATCAATCTTTTGTTATTTAAAGTTTAATTTGAAGTACTTAGTAGTTAAAATAGTAAAAATATAGTGTTAATAAATGTGTCATCACTTTCTGCCCCACCTGTATCAAATAATTCAAAGCTGTTAAATTATTGATGACTTTAATTGCTGAAAATTCATTCGATTTAAAACAATAAATATATTCGATTTTTGCATATGTTGATTACTGAGAACCTATTCAACTTTAAACACTTCAAATATATTTGACTCTTGTTTTAGGTTCAGTCACATTTTACATTTGACTGTGTTTGTTTACTTTTCCATTTAGTTAAAAAAAAAAGTCAATTTAAGAACAAATAATGAACTATCAAATCGTTATTTGATTCTTAAAACTTGACAGTAGTGTCAAAGTGACCAGAATACCTAAATTGATTCTAAACAAACCATCGATTATAATATGTAAAGTAGAGATAACTAGAAAACTATAGAGGTGCCAAACTTTTATTCTGTGAACTTGAGTTATTTTTCATGAAACCCCACAAAATATCTAACTTAAGGATAGTATGAAATAAATTATACACCTTAAGTATAACAAGACAGTGTAGACACATTGTACAATGATGTAAAGTAAGTGATAGTGAAGGAAGAACAAACACACTTCTCTCTTCATGTCTTCTTACACTTTTACACTTCCACTTTTTAAAACTTCCACAGTTGCACATTGTTTTAAATTTTCGGAAATATGCCTTTTTTCATGTAAAGACAAAAAAAGATATCATATGGAACTACATGCTTCTTGAAGAATTTGAAATATAACTGAAAACTTGCAGTTTTGCCAAATTGATATAACAGGCTGGAGGCTTGAATAGATAGATAGTGTGCTGAAAAATTAATAACTAAACATATCTATAAGACTAACAAAGACTATACTTGAAATATTAATAATAAAAAATAAATACTTTTTATCTCATATTTAGTCTGTATTTGGTTACCTGGTTGAGAGTTGTTGAAAGTGGCTGTAGGGAATGTTTCGAGTACTCTGGTGGTATAGCAGCAATCAAAGTTGTGTGTGTTAGCATGGGAAGAAACTGGTTATCTATTTTTGGTTTGTATGAACAGTGATTGTTCATGCGTATTCTCAAAGGTCCTGTTGGGATTCCAATGTATTCACCCTCACAAAAATTACATTGAAGTTGGGTGTGTTGCAGTCATAATGGCCTTGGATGGGGTATTACTTCTTCTTGTTCTCCCTATTGAAGGTCTTGCTGGGTGGGTGGATTTTGCTGGTGTTGTTTCATACACAGATGTGGATCTTTTGCTTGCTGTGTTGATTGTGGTGAAAGTTTTGTTGAGATCGGGCAATTTTGGGTGCACTAGAAGGTTGTGAAGGTTAGGTGGCCATTTGAAAGAGATTCTTGGTGGAGAGCTGAGAAAATTTGTTGTCTGAGTGGAAGAAATTGGAAAGTTGTAGCCATTTTTAAGGATAGTGTTGATTCTTTGCAGTCCCACATGATATTTGGTAGTGAAACGGATGTCATCAGAAATTTGTCTGTGCTTTGTCGAATCATTTGGGAGGGTTTTGGAGATTAGACTTTCAATGAGAGTTGAAGGGAACCCCCTTTCTTGAAAAGCTTAGAAAAGTTTATTGCAATACTGAGTGAGGTCAGCACTGTCTGAACATATGAGTTTGGCCCAATGGCCAGGCTGTAAAGGAGAGACTTGTTAGTGTAAGAAGAGTGGCTGCTGCGGAAGTGGAGGTATTGTTGGTTGTTTGTGGGTTTTATGTGAACTGTCGTGCGAATATTATTGTATTCATTGAAGACATCAACATCCAAATAGATGACATGGGGTAGTGAGATATTGTGGTGGATTTGAGAGTATTTAAATGCTGTAGTGAGATATTGTGGGTGGATTTGAGAGTATGAAATAGAGTGGTGATATCAATTGTAATGAAGGAGGATTCCGGGCTGGTTACCTGATTTGGTGCAGGCTGTCTAGGAAATGTTTGATGGCAGGCAGTTCTTTTACTAAGGGGAACCACTACAGAGACATAGGGAACATTCTGGTGGTGGGAGGATACCTTTGTGAATTTTGGAAAGAACTGAGAGTACAGAAGTTTGAGTTTTACCAATGGAAAGAAGTATTATATACTTAGGTGAAAGTTTCTGTGCTGTATTCTTGTGTGGGGTATTCTTGGAGGAGCTTATAGGTGGACATGTCCGAAAGCTGGGTTATTGCTTCAGCTATGTAGTCCGATCCTGTATCGGCAGGAAGAATAATTATATCCTTGTTGGCATGAAGGGATTTGATTGCTTTCTGTTCATTGAAATTTAGATTCTTGTTTTTTGACATAATATCAGAGAAGTTTGGCTCAAATATGAAAAAGGAATATTTCCGAAAATTTAAAATATTGCGCAACTGTCAAAGTGGGAAGAATTGGGAAGTGTAAAAGTGTAAGAAGAAATGTATAGACAAGCGAGTTGTTTCCTAACCTAACTATCTTTTAAAATTGTCTTCCTTCACTATCACTTACTTTATATTACTGTACAGTGTTTCTATAGTGTCTTATTATGCATTTACAAACCATTAGGCAATATTTCATTTTATAATACCTGCTTAGACATAGATGGTTGAAACCAGTCAAGTAATAAGAATAAATATGCTTGTTTAATAATCACTAATTTATGGCGCGCAAACAAATGTATGTAGGAAATATCATGGCGGGTGGCTTTATATTTTTGTAGCCTGTGAAATGTGTTCCTCCCTCTGTTATCAAATCCACAAAATGTTTTATTTATCTCGAGCTTATTTGAATTTTTAGTTTTGATCTTTAGTTTTAGAACACTTTTATTGTGTATATTAAATATTTGCAAGAATGTTCACGAGATAAAAGTTAAATTAGAGAGCATGTGTTGTAATACTCAAGTCCAAGTTTTGCATCGAGGGGGGAGTAGGGTATTATATTTTCTAGACCATAATACTTTTATCTAATTTTATCTAATTATTTTATCTAATTGTTCATATCATACACTATGTTTTCTCCATGAAAATTTTATTTAAATCTTACATTTTAGTGCTTGTCAATTTCACATAATTTCACATATTACATTTACCACTTTATTAACTGCTTAGTTTAAAAATCGATTTTACAATTTTCTAGATTAACTTATCTAGGTCTTAACTTTCAACATAACATTATTATTATTTAATACCTAAAATAACAATTTTCTATTGTTTTTACAAAACTAATCTCTTTGTCAAAATAATGGCTATAGTATAAATTGTGATTTCCAAGTAGGCCTACTTGTAATTTTTTAATTAATTCATAATAGAATGCTTTGTTTATAAAGTAAATATTTGATGATTGAATCCTTGAATCTCAAATACTAGTCAAGATTCAGTGGATTCAAAGATTCGAGCGGCCCTCTCTAATGTTCTCACATCATTGTGTCACATATGAATATCCATCCTACATCATTTGTATGTTGCATTGAGAAAGCTACATTATAAGTTTGAGATTTTTGCGGCCTACTTGACTAGACCATTTCTATCAACAAAAGACCACATTTACTCTACTGTTTTATCTTCCTTAACTTCCTTAACTAAGTCAAATATTCTGTGTAATAATATCGTTAGCTAAATAGACTAGATGAAGGTAAACAGAGAGCAAGAAAATCATGATATTTTCTCCTGTTGAACCTTAATAATAAGTTACCTACATTACTAGGATAGTCTTTGAAATTGTAAGATATTAAGAACAGGATGTTATATAATTACTAGTCTTCAAGCATTGACTTATCCTTATGTATTTTTTAAATAAAAATAATTACATTGTACCCTAAATATAGCTTTTAAATTAAAACTGCTGTTCTCTTTTTGAGGTACTTTTGATTATACAGGTAAGTAGGTACAGAAAAGAGGTATAGGAACAAATAAAAGGAGCAAACATAATATAGATTTTACAGTAAAAATAGGAACCAAGTTCAGACTTTACATCAATGCCAAAGTAATGGCTGCCTCTTGAAGAAAATTGATTGTTACTGATAAATCTCTTGACAAAGTTTTAATACTAGGGATCTGTGAAGCTTCTATAATATAGATATTAATTCGTTAACTCGAAACGAACCAAACTAGAAAAAATCTAAAAGGTTTTAGGTCGTTGCAAATTCCACAATGTGCCTAAAATATGTTAATTTATTTTTAATAACAATTATTCTGAGGTGAATTAAATTTTTATTAACTTTTACCATATTTACTGGAGAATAAGTTTTACTTTTTTTTTTTTAGCAAAACAGCTAAAACCTTCACATAACCTAAAATTGCACCCTTGGGTACATAACAACGTTGTTAACATTGAGGACCAAAGATATATATTGAAATTGTTTATAATAACCTCAATAGATGGTGTTCTTTATCGCTTAACTTTGACAAGACGAATTATTGTTGCATTAACATGTTGAAGAACTTACATTTATTCATGATAACTTATAGGACTAGGGTCCAAAACTAATCCAATAGTTCTTTTTATAATTTGTAACACTTTTAATTTAACATCATAAGTTTATAATATTTTAACACCAATATGATTTGATAATTTTTTGAAATTCGTGAATAATATTTGCTTTGATTTGAGATTTGAACTGAACTAAAAAAATCTTCTCAAATATATATTTAATGCTATAGGAACTCTTTTAGAAACTAATGTGAAATGCACATCACAACTTCTTAAAATTAGAAATCAAATCAAATCAAATATAAGTTGGTAAAGAATGTTAGAACGTAAAGGTTTGTTACGCTTCAATTAAGTTCATGCCCCACGGAAGGAATAAATTAGTTGACAAATTTTGTAATACTGAATTTCTCTTTAAATCATAAATGAAACATTTCAATAAGTGATCCTTCTTTATTGTAATTTTGTAGTCACCAAATTAACTACACCACCTAATTACGTATACTGCATGAACATCATTCATAGCGTGGCCCGTGTAAAACCACACTTGTCATTGGCTACTTCCCAAAACAAGAGAAGAGGACTGCTAGCCTTCCCTTGTCCAGCAATGTTGCACAAGGAAAGGGTGGATTTCATCAGCTCCAGTGTTCTTGAATATTCCGAGCATCCTATGAAGCTTATTTTAAAATGAAATTCTAGACCATGCTACACATCTTGTAAAAGTACTGGAATTTAAACAAAGACTGCTTGCATTGCACAAGGGATAGAGATATGTGTGGAATATTATTTAAATCAAAATGAAATAGCAATATTTATTAAGTCACTAGAATTATATACTTGAAAGTAAAATATATTATTAATCACCTCGCCTAGCAAGCAAATCAAAGCCACTACTGTTCTATTCAGAGTTTTTTTTCCCTCCTTCATACCAGCCATAAGAGTCCAATCCAAATCAATTAGTTTATAGTGAAATGGTTTTGAATTGAATAAAAGTATAAATTATACTGACTTATTTATTTTATAATTGAGTTCAATCAAATAAATAATCTCATAAAATCTGAACATTGTGTTTAAATTAATTAATGAATAAAGAGATTATTATGAATATATGTGTAGTGAAATTCACAAGTTATTGTGCTCAAATCAAATAATGTGAGTTGATTCATTAAAATGTAAATAGGTCACCATGACCAACAAAATTTTTGTTGTTGAAATTGTTGATTTGATTTTGAAAACAGATTTATATTTCTATAAAAAAAAATTATTGTAAAGTTCATCTCTTAGGTCCCAAATTTTGAATTAAATCTGATTGAATTAATGTTTGGGATATATTTGAATTAGAAATTTAAAATATTAAACATTTCAGAATTTTGAATTTAATATGGATCTTAATTGATTTCAGATTCAAATTTGAATTCATAACTCACAATATTCACACAGGCTTAGTACCTTTCCTAATATATAATTTGTATAATACTTTTTTTTAATGTTTAAACTACACTTAAATAGATTCATACAACTTTTACAATAACTTAATACATTCAAGTAAAAACAAAACTGAATAAACTCAAAACATGGTTCAAACAAAGTTTTTTTAAATCTTTTATTTGCATGATGCTGCTATGTTTATTTAATTTCATTAAATTGTAAACATAAAATCAAATTAAAAGTAATTAATTATATTATAAAAGTTGTAGTGATTTTAATTTTAATTTTTTTAAAAGTGTATTATGAAAACATTCTTCAGCTTAAATACTAATAACTGTTAACAAGATTGAGTTGCTTATAACCGATTGTTTTCTTGAATACCACCAGGAAAGGGGAGTTGGAGTTGAAAACTAATAGTAAATATTAATCAAATCATTTGTTTGGAATATAATATGTAGTTCCTAGTAATGTCAATGTGATCCCTAATATAATAAGTTGTTTCTAAAAATGTCAATGTAATCTGATAATTACATCCTGAGTTATTGCTTATAGCATAGACTCATGTTATTAAAAATAAAGGGGATAGTGGTGGGGAATTGGGCTCTTATAATAGGGCCGGGAAAGGGTTAAATAAAGGGGATAGTGGTGGGGAATTGGGCTCTTATAATAGGGCTGGGAAAGGGTTAAATAAAGGAGATAGTGATGGGGAATTGGGCTCTTATAATAGGGCTGGGAAAGGGTTAAATAAAGGAGATAGTGGTGGGGAATTGGGCTCTCATAATAGGGCTGGGAAAGGGTTAAATAAAGGAGATAGTGGTGGGGAATTGGGCTCTTATAATAGGGCTGGGAAAGGGTTAAATAAAGGGGATAGTGGTGGGAATTGGGCTCTTATAATAGGGCTGGGAAAGGGTTAAATAAAGGAGATAGTGGTGGGGAATTGGGCTCTCATAATAGGGCTGGGAAAGGGTTAAATAAAGGAGATAGTGGTGGGGAATTGGGCTCTTATAATAGGGCTGGGAAAGGGTTAAATAAAGGAGATAGTGGTGGGGAATTGGGCTCTTATAATAGGGCTGGGAAAGGGTTAAATAAAGGGGATAGTGGTGGGGAATTGGGCTCTTATAATAGGGCTGGGAAAGGGTTAAATAAAGGAGATAGTGGTGGGGAATTGGGCTCTCATAATAGGGCTGGGAAAGGGTTAAATAAAGGAGATAGTGGTGGGGAATTGGGCTCTTATAATAGGGCTGGGAAAGGGTTAAATAAAGGGGATAGTGGTGGGAATTGGGCTCTTATAATAGGGCTGGGAAAGGGTTAAATAAAGGAGATAGTGGTGGGGAATTGGGCTCTCATAATAGGGCTGGGAAAGGGTTAAATAAAGGAGATAGTGGTGGGGAATTGGGCTCTTATAATAGGGCTGGGAAAGGGTTAAATAAAGGAGATAGTGGTGGGGAATTGGGCTCTTATAATAGGGCTGGGAAAGGGTTAAATAAAGGGGATAGTGGTGGGGAATTGGGCTCTTATAATAGGGCTGGGAAAGGGTTAAATAAAGGGGATAGTGGTGGGGAATTGGGCTCTTATAATAGGGCTGGGAAAGGGTTAAATAAAGGGGATAGTGGTGGGGAATTGGGCTCTTATAATAGGGCTGGGAAAGGGTTAAACACAGTAATGCAAAATGGACTTTACATTAGAAACAATAACATTTTTGTTTGTTTTTTTGATTTACTAAATACATATGCAAATATGATCATTTGTATTAATTTTATTTTGGCTCTCGGATCCATCATTTTCCTGTAGCTTTTCTCTCTGTCTCTCTCTCTCTCTCTCTCCGATAAAAACTATGTATTGAGGTTTCACTTTAAAGATGTATTACAAAAAATAAATAATTTGTATTTTCAGAAATAATTGCTCAAAATTTGAACAGTAATACTTTGAAAATTGATATTCAAAATTGAACTGTACTGAGAGCTTCCAAGATGTGTACAAGGGTCAGTCTATATCACTTCCTCCAATCAGCTCCTAATCTGTTCAGAAATTGTGCTGTGATCTTCCTACATGTGTACAAGGGTCAGTCTATATCACTTCCTCCAATCAGCTCCTAATCTGTTCAGAAATTGTGCTGTGATCTTCCTACATGTGTACAAGGGTCAGTCTATATCACTTCCTCCAATCAGCTCCTAATCTGTTCAGAAATTGTGCTGTGATCTTCCTACATGTGTACAAGGGTCAGTCTATATCACTTCCTCCAATCAGCTCCTAATCTGTTCAGAAATTGTGCTGTGATCTTCCTACATGTGTACAAGGGTCAGTCTCTCATGGTTTCACAAGCTGAGCTTTTAAGATATGTGTCTAGGAACAGAATAATACCCTACACAAATTATTTGTCATAGGAATAAGATTACAGGATCATTAATGTTACATTCATAAATAGCTCAAAGTTTTCTAATACATTTTATTGTATTAAACTATTAAAGTTATTGTTGTCGAGATATCTTCAAAACCTGGAAAATTCTTTTAATTTTTCTTTATCAAAGAAAGAAGCTACTACACATATGTTTGATCATATCCCATCCTGCCAGACTCGTGCTTCATGTGGCTACCATTGTCATTATCCACGGCTGTTACTGAGTGTTGTGACGTTTCTTCTTCATAAACATGAGGACTCCCATAGTGGCCGTCACTCCACCCCACCTTGTCATCTCGCTCACCTGACAAAATTACTTCAACTTCAGTGGTTAGAAACTTCAAAAGAACATCATTAAAAAGTACATACAAAATACTTTCTGACCCTCTTGAAAAATTAAAAAATGGAAACATTACTTATAGCATAGTTAAAAATTATTTGTGAAAATTCATTGGCCTATATATATTTTGAATAAACACTTCACACATTGTGACAAAACTATTTTCGTAATTTTGGTTACATTTGTATCACAAATATTATATGTTTTTAAAAGTAAAATATTTTATTTTCTGCCCTTATTTAGAAAAAAATGACTTTCATATATTAAAATGTTGTGACAGGCATTTTGAAAGTTTTTAACCATGTTCTATCTAATTTTTGGTTCTTTGTATTAGGAAAAAAAACTAATTCCATAGCTATGTATGTATGTGTGTGTGTGTGTGTGTTTGTTTGTGTGTCTGCATGTGTGTGTGTGCGTGCGCGTGCGCGTGCGTGTGCGTGTGTACCAGTGGACATATTTTGGTCTAATTCTATACACAAATTAAATAAATCGTTATCATTATCTTGTTTACCATTCACGCACCAGATGCAGGTATACTTGGAGAAAAAAGATGATTTCAATCATATTTTTCACTTAGTATGTAGTAAACGACTAGTCCATTACCCTGCATCAGTTGTATTTTTTTTAATGTTTTTGTGTTTCCCCAGATATACAGTAGCTCCATGACTTCTTTGGTGCTGACTGACAGCTCACAGCTGACAACTGACGGCTTTGAAAAGTTACTAGACCAAATTATGTATCCCTACGCTGAACCATATGATCTTCAAAACCATGTGTTTAACACCTGTAACTTCTGACACTCAATATTTAGGTATATACCTAAATATTGAGTGTCAGAAGTCAGCTGTGAACTGTCAGTCAGCACCACAGAAGTCGTGGAGCTACTGTATTTTCTCTTCAACTTTGTGCCCCCAAATTTGTTGGTTTTCATAATTCAAGCTATACATATATAATTGAAATCTAAAATAAATAAATGGCACTCCCATATCCCACGTCTGGATCTCTGGTGGCTAATCCTAAATCTGGCACAGACTATACAATGTTTATCATGGAAATAATATATATATATATAATTACAAAAATAAGGAAAGAAACATAAGTTATATTAGAAGAGGACTCCAATGTGCAACAAACTTTTCATCAAAAGATTAAGTAACAAAAAGTAAACACATAGATATTATAACAGTTAGCATATTTTTGTGTATACATTTGTCAAAAAATAGAAGTAAAAACCATTAAGTGTTAAATTTAATATGAAACAATTTCTCTAAGTTAAAAATGTCTAAACCACTGTTGAAAGATGAATGTAATTTAACGTAACATAATACTAGTATGGAAAAGAAAATATTAAAGATAAGATTGATTAGGAGTGATGAATAAGGTTTAATCAATTAATGACACAAGCATGAAATTATTTTACACCACCAGAAAATGTTATGTTTTCTTAACCTATTAATACCTGCACATGTGGTCACATCAAAGGTCTAAGGTATTAAGCTTGTAATACTAGATTTCAGGTGACGGAAGGTCAATTGGTTCTCTACATGGACTTAATCACTTTCATTTTACTGTCCTCTTTCCATACTAATGCAGGTCAACTTCCTCTAAATAACTTGACTCATCACTATTTCATAGATAAAGCCATTGTTGGATAGTATAATTAATCAAATCTTGGTTAGTTTGATAACAAGTTCAGTAAGTTAATAGGCAAAGAGGCAGATTATTCCCTTTTATTATATCAAATAAGTTTTTTTATTGGTTTTTTCAAATACCACCTCATGCCACTGCCACTGGGGCTATGATCATAACATATTACAAGTACTACATGGTATTAGAGGTTTATGTTCAAAATGACAGATACTATGCATCAAAACATGTCAACCCAGGAAACTATAATATTCCAATTGTTTCCTTACAACATTAATAATTGCACAGTTGGTAGTCTCACATATCAATAGATTACAAACTTGGGTGTGACAGATTAGATTTCACTGCCAAGTTATTGACCTCTACAATCAACATGGTCATAAAAGAGAGTATAGATGAACATCATCTTACAAGTGATAAGGATGATGTATTGACTGGTACTCACCTGTCTGGGTATTTTCGCACTGCTCACCTTCTCTCCGTGCCGACACCAGTGAGCCAAGTGTTCACTGTTGTGCCATTTCTGATGCTTGTTCTTCAGAGCCTGCAAACAGCAGTGTTTCCGTGTTATTCACAATAATATAATGAGTTGAAGCTTCTATTCTGAGCTTAGATTAACATTCATTTAGTGGATCTCAAAATAACAATCACGTTTGAGAAAATAAAATATCTATTAATAAAACGCCATTGTTCAAATTAAGATTGCATGAAAAAATATCATGTTCCAAAATATAAACTTGTGTAAGTTCCCTGTCCTACTTCTGACTAAACTGTGTAGGTTACTAGTTTTATCTGGGTACCCGATAGCCAACCCTACTACAGCGCTACCGTGGCACCGTAGGGACTCACATGGTGAGGATGGACCCCGAGCGGTAGGGGTTGGAATGGATGGTTCGTGGGGAGTGAGACTCGCAAGTTAGTCCAAGAAGATATATTTACTAAGCTATTAAGATACTAAACTACTACATGGATCTGGGTAGAACTCTCGTGACGAGGGAGCAGGCATGATAACGGTCTCGCAACTTTTCTGTAGACCCGCGATCGACCCTCCGGCGGGATGAACCACCAGATCCCATTTTATATCATCATTACGCAGTCGTACACGCTACCAACCCACATGCACTCAGCATGGCGTCCAACATTCAACAGCCCTGTCTTATTCTCACACACAAAACTGCTGATCTTGATCTTTTACCAGCCAGGAAGGTCCATCGGTCGCATCATGCTCGCTCGTCAACAGGCTTCAAGCTATATGAGATATATGCTATTCTTAACAGGATGGTAACCCAACACTCTTGACTTCCAAGGAAATATACAAGCGTAGGTTAACATCTTGCCAGAACAAGCCTTATAATAATTATGCTCTTACAGTGGTATTTGGCAGAAGAAAGATAAGTTTGGATCTTTCTTCTTAAATAGAGAAATTATTGTAATCATGAAAATTCTTGACATCAAGATTATAATGAATCTTTACTATGTGGACCTGAACTCAAAAAAGTGGGCCTACATTTATATCTGTTTATACCCCGTGCTACAGCTGAAACGATTTGACAGATTTTTTTCAAATGCGATATTTACATTTTATATGGTCTTACCCTACAATGAAATTGTGATTTTCATTTTTGCTTTAAATTTAAGGGTAGTTTACTAATTAATTAATTAATTAATTTTAGTACCACGTATATATTTTACCACCCGTTCGGGTTATACGCTTAAGTACTAATTACTCTAATGGATTAGGAATTGGGAAGGTTGAATTTAGAGGAAGTGAACCCGCATTTGCGTTGAGGGAGAGTGGAAAACCATTTAGGGAAAAACCACAGTTCACCCGACCGAGATTGAACCTCGATCTCCCCGTCCTCAGTGGTCTGGCTCAACACGACTGGCGCGTTAGCCAACTACGCCACTGAGGCGGGTGGGTAGTTTACTGATAAGTGATGACTGATCAACCTAGATTCAAACATTTTCTAAAAGGGTACAAATGATTTTGTTCAAAATGAATACCTGGTTACATGATAAATAACACTTGGTGCTGGGTTTTTTTTTTATGAATTTTTGAAAATGTTATGCCAAACTATAGTTGACTTTATTATAAAGTATTACCTGTCACACTATTTATTTATTATTCAATGGTTTGTTTATAAATAAGATAATTCTTCAATTTTTCCTCTCTTTGTCATCAACTTAAAAATCTAAACTCTTACTTTTATTGTTAATTGTACTACACATTTAAAAAAATAAGTATCCCAAAAGAAACTCGCTAACTTCACAATACCCAAAACAATAAGTTTAAAAAATGCAAAAACCAAGCACCAATGTCTGCTTGACTAACACAATATATCAAACAAAATGTGTTGTTTGGTCTTTACACTCATAATAACAAGATGTTAATTTTGAACCAAAAATAGGTGCATGGCCCTTGTGTTGTGTTTCTTCCTGAATCCCCTTTTTGGAGGGTTTGTGCCTAGATATAGAGTTCAATATTGGGAATTGTTGTGTCACAAAGGACTTTTAAACTGTCCGCTGTATATAAGTCAACTGTAGGCAGACTAGGCACACTATACTTGAGTGCTCATAGATATTAAACTTATTTAAAATGTTTAACACGGAGCTGAAAACAGTCACTTACGCATACAAACACAAACACAACACACTTAATTTATGTTTAAATGTGTGACTATTTCTACTATAAGAAATAGATGGAAAAAAAGATGTCACCTTTTGTGCATTTTTCCTCTTTCCATAGGTGGGCTTTCTTCATTAAGTTTGCATTTATTAGTTTGTTTTTACTTTTTCTTTATTAGTTTTTTTTTTCTTTTTCTTTATTAAATATTAATCTTATTAATGGATGAAAGTACTGTTGTGTCTTTTAAACTTTGGCCAGAGTTAACTTTACCAACCTCTAAGAAATCAGAACTCGTGTAATTGTAACTACTATTGTGTTTATGTTACTTCTCTAAGAGTTGCCGTGCTAAAGCTGCAGGGTCAAGCTAAATGCTGACTAGAGAACATAAGTAGGATTTCACATCAAACCATTTCCAAGTTTGTTAATATTACTTACTATTGTGTTTAATTGTTTTCAAGAACAAATTTGAAAAAGATTATTTTAGCTATTTTCTTTGGTGAAGAAGATTAATTTTGAAGATTAGGTAGAAAGAACCATTACTAAACTGGTTATGGTTTTTGGTCAATATGATCTTTGCTCTCAGTTCTGAAAATACATTAAAAAAATATTATTGAGCTTATGTTCCTCATGATAAAGTGATGGAAGTACAGTGGTTTTTTTGTCATAAACTTTTTATTGATGCATTTTGGTGATTTTTAAAATCTAGAGTGTTCAATTTAAATATCTGGCCACCATCTTTGACAAGAATCATTAAAGATTGTAGTTGAAAATATGACAAACTATTGCAAGCTTCTATCATCACATGTCCCTTGAAGTTGTGAATGAACAAAACCTTAGTTTAGTCCTTTACGTAATCTCTAAATACAATATTCCCAGATGTTCTTATTTTACTCTAGCTACTGGGTTGTTCCATGAACTCAATTAGGTGAATATATCGGTTAATATAACTACCATTTAAAGGAAGTACTGTTTACTGATATTTAGTTTAGTTATAAAACTAACTTTAATGTTCACTTAATTTTACTCTAGCATGTAAAGGAAGGTTAATTCACATGATGGCCAGGTACAGAATATATAAATACATAAATTGGTCAGCTATGTTTTCAAACACTATAAATACTCTATAATCCAATTCTCACCCTTCAGGCTCTGTATTTGTCATTACACTTGGATCACCATTGGATAAAACTAGTCAGGACAATTTGAAAAGTTATTATTAAATGTGTGTTGATAGACGATGTTAATTCTGACAGTTGTAAATAGAGTAGCCTATTTTGAGTGTTGGCTACTCTGCATCTATTGTGTTAAAATGTATCTCAAACGGTTTCTTCTCTAGTTAATGTCATTTTATTATTCAATCATAGTTAGAAACAAATGAATGTGCTAGAGCAATTGATACATTCCATCTTGAAAATACACAACAAATCACATCACACTAATAGATACAACAGAAGAAACTTATTAAATATTGTTTAATCAGTCTTAAGAAAGAAAGGTTTTATTGGTTCAAATCATTGGCGTTAATATTTTTGAATAATTTGTGTTCCTCAAAATAGTTATTAAAAAAAATAAAAATTAATGCATGTCTGAATAAAAATAAACCATAGCACTGGTAATAAATATTACAGCCCAGATATTGATACCAATACAAGTATTGACTTTTATTTGATAACAAATCCTCTCAAAGGCAAAAGTTGACATCAAGTGAAGATACTTTTTTTCCTTATAAGCTCAATAAATATGTTTTAATACCCTGTTTCACCACACACACAACACATAACTTGGCTAGGTAATACAGTTTGAACTGGACATTTTATGTAATCTTCATTTTTAAGAAAAACATTGGAGTCAAGACTAGAAAAATCAATTTACCACATTAAACTAAACATAACAAAACTGAAAAATACTTATTCACTAATCTCAATGTCTCTGTTGTAAAGGGAAGAATACTTTATTAAGAAAAAACACACTTTCACTTTCACAAGATTAATGGTTCAACGTAATTGTTAAGCTAATACTCAAGTTAGTCAACTGCCATGAGATATGCTCTTTATACATTTTCCAACGTAAATTAAATTAAGGTGATTTTATCTATACCGCTGAAATATAAATACAGTGAAACTCACTACAAGTGTGATTTTTAAGTAAACACAAATACCTACTACATGTTAAGTAGATCCCTATATTTCAACTAGAAGAGCATTTAATGGGTCTATTGAAGCTAATTGAGCCCAGACTAAGTGAAGTAATTGCAACTCTAAGTAAATGAGCCCACATTATGAACGAAACTTGTGTGTCCACTTCAATTATTTGAGACCAACTTTTGTGTCCACTACAGTATTTGAGTCTAGATTATGAATATACCACATGTATATATATTGAGTATTTGATCCCAGACTACAATAAGCTATTTTATTTATATTATTGCTAAAAGAATAAAATGTAACTCAAGTTTGGTTGAGTTAACAATAACACACTACGTAAGTGTTCTCACATAAGCCACTTGTTTCCTAATGTCCTCCTCGTTGTGGTAGGGAGCATCTCGATCACTTTTGTTGTTGATACGAATCTTAGCACCCTCCACCCAAAATCTCTTAAGGGGCTCTTGGACCACCTTTCCCTTGCTCTTCTTGAAGTAGGCCACCTGAATTGCATCAGGACCCTTTTCACCGCCTGCAAGAGATCATCAACACGGTTTCCAGCTTCAAGATAATTTACATACTATCTCCAAGAATGTTTTTAATATGCAAGATTTTTTATGAAAGTAGTTTTATTATAATTTATGTTCATGTTCATTCATGTAGTAGTATGTGTGCATGTTTACCCTTATAAGTTTTGATTTTATTGGGAGGTATACCTCAGTTTTAGCTTATGTGGTGCTGACTGACAGCTCACAGCTGACTTCTGACGGCTTTAAAAAGCTACCAGACCAAATTATGTATCCCTACGCCGAACCATATGATCTGCAAAAAACATGTCTTTAGCAGTTGTCACTTCTGACAGTCAAAATTTAGGTATATACCTAAATGTTGACTGTCAGAAGTCAGCTGTGAACTGTCAGTCAGCACCACATAAGCTAAAACTGAGGTATATCAACCAAAATTTGAATATACACAAAATCCACCAGGATTACATTCAGCCCTTTTATAGTTCCAAAGAATGACAAGAAAAAATTATTATTTTTTATCAATTTTGTTCTCAAAAATAGTACATATGATTCAACTTTGGGGGTACCAACTTTAAGAGAAATATATTTAGGGGGGGTGAACAAAATACCTAGGTTGAATACCATTGGATTAGACAACGTGGTAAAGTCCAATTCACCAATCCTTTTTTTAAATCATATCTAGGATTTGGCTTTACAAAATTTAATTTTCATAATATACTTCTACATAGTATTACTTTTGGCACAGATTTTAATATATTTGTATCCAAAAATAAGATTTCTAAAGATTATTTTATAATACAACATTTTAAACATGCCAGTTCCTGTAATAAATTAACAGTAAAGTTTGAAACTGTTAGCATTATGTAATAGTAAGTGACTAAATAATAATAAATACACCTGTACTCCAGAATTAAAGATAAAGAAACATCTAGTCATGGTTTGTATAATAATGGATATACCTGTACTCCCTACTCTGAGTCCAATACCAAATTGATGTTCATCACTTAATTCTGTTTCTACGATATCCCCAGACTCCATCACATTACAGAACACTGACTCTTCTTCCTGACAGAGCCACTTAGACACTGTCATGGTGCCAAACTTGATACTGCTTATCTGCTTGGAACTGGCTGATCTTCGAATACCTCAACAACACAAATTGACATCACGTTATAGAACACTGACTGTTTGGCTTGGACACTCTTACAATACCTCAACAACACAAATTGACATTACGTTATAGAACACTGACTGCTCTGCTTGGACAGCATACAGTATATCAACAAAACAAGTTGACATCACATTACAGAACACTGACTGCTCTTCTTGGACAGCATACAATATATCAACAAAACAAGTTGACATCACATTACAGAACACTGACTGTTTGGCTTGGACACTCTTACAATACCTCAACAACACAAATTGACATCACATTACAGAACACTGACTGCTCTTCTTGGACAGCATACAATATATCAACAAAACAAGTTGACATCACATTACAGAACACTGACTGTTTGGCTTGGACACTCTTACAATACCTCAACAACACAAATTGACATCACATTACAGAACACTGACTGCTCTTCTTGGACAGCATACAATATATCAACAAAACAAGTTGACATCACATTACAGAACACTGACTGTTTGGCTTGGACACTCTTACAATACCTCAACAACACAAATTGACATTACATTACAGAACACTGACTGCTCTGCTTGGACACTTACAATACCTCAACAACACAAATTGACATTACATTACAGAACACTGACTGCTCTTCTTGGACAGCATACAATATATCAACAAAACAAGTTGACATCACGTTACAGAACACTGACTGCTCTTCTTGGACACTTACAATACCTCAACAACACAAATTGACATTACATTACAGAACACTGACTGCTCTGCTTGGACACTTACAATACCTCAACAACACAAATTGACATTACATTACAGAACACTGACTGCTCTTCTTGGACAGCATACAATATATCAACAAAACAAGTTGACATCACGTTACAGAACACTGACTGCTCTTCTTGGACACTTACAATACCTCAACAACACAAATTGACATCACGTTACAGAACACTGACTGTTTGGCTTGGACACACTATCAATAACATAAATTGATGGCAATACTTGCTATAAAAATAGTAAAAAACCAGATGTATGACATAGTTTATACCTGCTTCTATCTACTATCTTTTTACATGGACGTAACACCTTTTGATCTTCTAAATAATAAATTCTTGACATGATCATATTCCACTCTGTTTGCTGTTGCATGTCTATTAGTATGTATACCTACACGGAACTCTTAGAGCTATCACATGAACCTATATTGGTTCCTTTAGATCCACCACATAATCCTCTAGTAGTTTAGAAATATACTGAATTTTTGTAGTAAAAAGGCCTTTCAGGTGTCCATTTCTTCAAAAATCAGTCCATACATGACACCCTGTAGACCTGCCACATAACCTTCTTTTTGTATAGATACATGAACTCTCCTTTAGACCTGTCACATAACCTGCTATTTTTATGGATACATTACTTTTCTTTAGACCTGCCACTTAACCTGCTATATATAGGTATAAGTAGGAGGCCTACTTGAACTTTCCTTTCTAACTGCCACAAAACCTGATATTTGTATAAATACATGAACTTTCCTCTTAAATTACTTTTTTTTTAGATTGAAAGGATATATATGTTAATTGGGGAAGGGTTATTATTTATTTTATTTTCATTTAGTTGAGATATTTAACTTGCACTTTCTGATCTAGCAGAACGACTACAAAACACATGTGTTCGATACATATTTAACTTAAAACGGCACGACCATATTTCTAAGTATTTTAAAAAACTGGGTTGGTTAAGAATAAATCAAAGGCGAAGGCTACATTTATTAGTATTGCTTCATAAAATATTATCAACATCTCAGCCTCAATACCTATCCAAACGGTTCCTATTTCTTAAAGATAAACACAGCCGAGCTACTAGATCAGAATCCACTCTACAGATGTCTATTCCCATACATAGATCTCAAACTTATGGTCGTTCTTTCACTGTCCTGGCATCACAGGCTTGGAACAAACTAGATATCTCGACTCGTCACCTAACATCCACAATTCCCTTTAAGCGTGCGGTCACGCAATATATCTTGTCTAATAAGTTAAACTGAGATCTTGAAACTACTTGAGCTTTAAATGAGTGTATGAATGTTTTTATTCTTATTTGAATATTCCTTTATTAAATTGTATTTCAATAAATGTAATAGTGTATGTTATATTCAACACTGGTTAAGTGGAAGAGAAGGTTAACGCCTTAACTTCGCCAGATAAATAAAGGCTGCTATTATTATATATTATTATTATTATTATTATTATTATTATTATTATTATTATTATTATTATTATTATTATTATTATTATTATTATTATTATTATTATTATTATTATTATTATTATTATTATTATTATTATTATTATTATTATTATTATTATTATTATTATTATTTATTATTATTATTATTATTATTATTATTATTATTATTATTATTATTATTATTATTGTTATTATTGTTATTATTGTTATTATTATTATTATTATTATTATTATTATTATTATTATTATTATTATTATTATTATTATTATTATTATTATTATTATTATTATTATTATTATTATTATTATTATTATTATTATATTAACTGACTGATTAAATCAGAACATAAGAATTTCTATGAGCAGGAGTGAAAGAGCTTACCAGTTTTGCCAGGAAAGGTATTTTCACATACCTTCCAGGGTTCTTTTACATGCCACAATCGACATGGGGCTGACGGCTTTACTTCCCCTCTGAAGGAGGTTGTGTTCTGGTCTTTTATCACTTAAGAAACATCCGTCGATCCACTTTGGGCTTGAACTCAGGAACATTGGGTCCTGAGGCGAGAACTTTACCCCAAGACCACCTAAGTTGACTGGAAAGGGTTGTTGAAGGTGGTATATGTTCTGTCCATCCCTCACTACCCTATATCACCTTTGAGAGTGCCAGTTGGTTTAGCTGGAGTGTATGTTTTTAGTTGTTTGTTGTTGAATTTGTTAAGAATAATATGTTTTAGAAGTTCTTTGCCTAACCTTGTCATGATGTCCATTATTTAGAGTATACAATGAATTGAACACATTGAAACATTACAGTAGAATCAGGTGTTGACATAATGAGCTTGTTGTATGAATCACCTGTTAAAACAGCATTACGGCTTCCAAAGCTTAACCTGTTAACATTGTTGACAATTTTAAGTTCACTTAGCCATCTTGATTAGAAGGAAGTGCTGATAGAGTTAAAAGTCACTGTTTGATAAGTTTGTAATTGTGCATTGTATTATTACAAAAAATGTGAAGTTAAAAACTAACACAACCTATTCTCTTGATTAAATGATAAAAAGGTTATGCAGTTACTTTACAAATAAATTGCATCAGCCTCTCAAACAAATTGCAAACCACTTCTTGTAATATTTAATGCTATATTTGCCACAGTAGCATACTAAACTTTGCATTAATTACAGTTTTACTAATTATGACTTATTACTTTTACCAAGTTTCTCCCTCATCAGACTAGTAATTGAGTATAGCACCCCTTTATTATGGGGGGCTGGTTTAATAAAATGAACATGTTCAATTTAAATTAAATAATATTAACCACTTTTATGAACTCAAATTAAAGTGTATCACATTTTCTAAAATATTAAAATGTGTGTAGTATTGTGTAGTGGAATTGTGTTGTGCTGTATTTAATAAATGTTCTGATTGTCAGCTGGCCTCTATACTACTCACTCGCTTTCACGAGTTATAATCATACAAATACAATATTAATTGAATAGTATATTTGACAGTTGTACACCCACACACACAAGTGATGGACATGTAACATCAAATAAGGTTCAACGTTTTGAGAGACTTAAGTTTTGTATGAGCTACCATTGAACCAATAGACTTGTTCCAGGTGACAAAACTGCTCATTTTAGTACATTTGACGGTTCACTTTGGCAGCAACAAAACTAGCCAAATATTTAAATTATTGACGATAGCTTGGTTATGTTTATAATAGGAAAGAAAAGATTCATTGTCTATCCACAAATCAAGAATTATATATATATATAAATTAGATCTACAGCTAAAAACTATACAGGCTGTAGGGGGTGACTAGATAAGTATTTGCATGTAATGAACTTGGGGTCAGCAAGCCAAATGATGGTGCTACGTACGATACATCAAATTTGGGGTTGTATGCACCTGGAGGATAGGCAACTTATCAATCTTGAGCATATGACAAGTGGAGTATGGTGTACATTATGACTAGTAACAGGCATTGAATTTCCTGAATACGGATACCCATAAGGAATTGTTGATTTTTCAAAGATATGGTTTTTGATCCTGACAAGGGCTGATGATAGTGAGAGCGAAGGAAGGGGATTCACCACTCATTGGTGAGCTACACATTGGCAACAGAACGTCTGTATGAAGACGCCAACGTTGACATCTTGTAGCACCACCATTTGGTGTCGCCGACTCCAAGTTCATTACGTGGGAATACTTGTCTTGTCACCCCTACAACCTGTATAGTTTTTTACCTGGAGGTTTGAATAACCCTGTGTGAATGTGTATATGTGTGTGTATGTGTGTGTATGTGTGTTTTTTTTTGTTTTTTACTTATCGGGAAATTTTAATAGATATATAATGCAACAACCTCGGACTAATCTGTTCCCCGACTAGCTCAAAATTTCACACATTAGCCAAAATAAAATTCTATGGATGATAGGAGGTGTTACCAAACTAACATGGACATTTATTGAACATTCACCAAGTTGGCAAGGAATTTGTATTTGAGTTTAAGAACATGCCTTACTTGGTTTTCTAAGTCTCTTACATTGAATCTTACATTGAAAGAATAAATAATGAGTCATCTGTAAATGAGTAGTTAGGCCAAAACAAACATCTTGAATTAATGTTATAGCGTTTAGGTATCTGGAGATATATGATATTGCTAAGGGGGCAACATTTATAATGAAATCTTGATATTACAAATTTTCTTACACCTTAACATTGAAAATATATCAGAATATTATTCTTTGAACATAGATAACTCCTAATGTTAGCTTGATTTAACACTGACCACAATATCTCTATGTCACTTCTAAATATTGAGTAGAGGCATTTATAACCTGCACTACAACACAAAGAAATTGTGACAGCTCATCAACCTTTATATATGATTTTCCTAGCCTTTCATAGTAATATTAATCTACAGTATTAAATTACCAAGCGTTGACATTTAATATTTATTGAAGAGTTACCTTGATCTTTAGAGGTTCTAGAGCCATTGGGAAGGGACCCAGTGCTACCAATCTTCCCATCATATCAAAGTTAAACTACTCTCGGCTCTGCATCCACTGAGCTCAACTTGTGTTACTAGTTTGTTTGAGTGTGTTTTCGGTGATTGTCTTATCACAACGACAATAGTTGGACCATTGTTAGATAACACAAGATACTTAAGTCCTGAGATAACATTTTAACTTAACTTGATCATAAATCAATGTAGTGAGAATTGATTTGTTGACTTGATAAGGAAAGGTGGACTTGACTTTAAATATGTCAGTTTTACTCAAGTATAATGCAGGTTAGAATATTTACATTGATATTTGATGATTTATTTAAATTGCAAACTAGTTTAAGCTCTTTATTGTAAATTATAACAGTTCAGTCCATTGAATATTGTGAGCCATTAGAATGCATCAATAATGACTTACTAAAAATGATAGAACAAATTTTCCAAGCTCAACATCTAAAGGATATTAAAACACCTAAAATAGAACTTACACTCATACTATTGCAGGAATTGTAAATTAAAAATAGTGGTTATTGAATCTAGTTCTTTTGACTAATACTTTATTCAGGCTAAGTGGTAGGTTTTACAAACACTAATTTATAGGGCTGAGGAGTTGAAGTCTGAAGCAATTTTGGGTGGATTTGGAGTCGGTAAAAATTAACCGACTCTTATTTTGGCCTCAAAATAAAATCTTATAACAATATAACATTATATGGTAACTATATCATTTTAATTTCATACTTTTTTATTTTTTACGACCAATATTTGTAATTTGAATAGACACATTTATTTAGATATACATTCAAAATGTCAAAGAAGCTTTCAATAAAGTTATCTGTATCAAGGCATTTTACTTTCGTAAATTTAATTAATATATATTAACCATTTATGAAGTAGTTTGAGTCAAACAGAGGAAAAATAGAGCAGTCGGAGTCGAAAACTTGGTGTAGGTACTGATTACATAGTTCTGCTTAATTCAACTTTTTACCTTTTAGTAAATACTGATTTAATTTATTGGCTAGTTACCTAGTTATAAAATAAAACTTATTATTATGATCAGCCTGTTTCACAAATTTTATCTTATATAGGTTTTAGTTTTGTTCAAAAATAAGAGACAGATAATCTACTTGCTTTAGATTCAAGGGGTTTTATTTATCAATACTAAAAGTGTTTCAGGTGTTTAGAGTTTTTATATAATGATACAAAAAATACTTGTATTTAAACCTTTGACCTTTGAATAAAATGTGTTTGTAATATATTTGAGGTTCATAACAAAAGGTTCCTACTGCTGATTTTTTTATATTCCACTATAATGTAAACATTAACTGAACATTTTTTTAATCAAGCGTGAAACATTTCAGTCAAATCTTTCTTGAAAGGTTATTACAATATACAAAGACCTAAAATAAATTATAGCTCTAATGAAACAATAGTTTAAACAGTTTGTTTATTAGTACTAACCAAAATCTTACTGTAAATTAAACTTCAACCCCTTATTTTTTAATGCTGTGTGGCTTCTCTTGTATAGGCCATTCAAAACTGAAAACAGGATTAATTTTTATATATAGATAAATTAAGTATCTTGGCTATAAATAAGGGAAAGGTTAGCTTAAACTCTTTACCTAGTAAAGGATCTATCTAAATGGAAAATCTCTGCACTAAGGTCTTGTGTAGACAAAGAGGAGCTATAGTTCCAGTCATAATTCCAAAGTTAAACGTAATCTATTACATTAATATATTTTTCTAAATGGTTTATATATGTACCAATCCTATAAAATAATATCAACTTCATGCCTATGGTTAAAAATCTACAAAATTATATTTTACATCAGACATAGGAAATTAAATAATAATAACACTAATAATAAAATCTGCATAAAACTTGAACATGTAGTAAAATAAAAAATAAAAATTATCTTTAATAATAAATATTCCATGTTCATTTTAAATACCTAAAGAAAAGGCTACTTAACTGAGATGGTGATGAATGGATATTTGACTCAACACTTCGGTTAGTTACTAAATTTTTTTAATACTGTTTCTTTTCTCTATCCAATCGTGAAAAAATTAGTTTTTTAAATAAACTGAGTTTTCCTGATTTTGTAACGTGAAGTACAGTAGCAGTGTCAGAGAAATAATAGATTTTGTGTTTTCACCAGAAATAACAGAAATGCAATTACCTTGGATGAAGATTTACAAATATGGCAACCTTTATTTTTAATGAGGGGTAATTTAATTTGATAACTGTCGCAACCCCCTCCCCCCCCCCCTCCAGTGGGCTGGATCTATCAGGATAGCTTGCAGGAGGGGTTAGGTCACAGGCAAGGTAGTTGTGTGGGTTTGAAATAATAAGTAGGGCTACGAATTTTGGTTCAATAGAAGTACTAAGAGATAATCAAAATGTGATGTTAAATGAAATATAAAAGAAATATAAGAGATTTGACACTCGCACTCTTGGAAGAACTGGCTTACTTGTGGAAACTTAGTCTGATGGAATGACTGACATGGCTCACGACCCCCTACAGAACTCGATCTCGGCACCATGGGTTCGACGATGCCCTCTAAGCACAAGTGCTAATAATAACCCGATATGTAGTCTGCTATGGTCCAGCTTCAGGCAGTGTCTCTGCCTACGAATTTGATGAAAATGTGTCAGCCCCGATGTCAACAAATAAAAAACTTTTATAGGCTGTTCTGAGCCCTTTACTCTCTAACTAAAGCAACATTGTTATGTGAGTAGTTGGCACTCCTCTTTAATATTTAATTCGTTACATCATATTTGCTAAGCCAGTGCTTTTGAGCACATACGTCCCAAGAAAGCTATGTAAATCAAAACAAAAATCCCAACATTCCTCATGGCTATGACATAACACAAATTATCAATTTAATTTGTTAAACCAAGTATCTTTTGCATGTATTGTCTAGTATTTTCAAGTTTTCTGTGCTGACACCTTTTTTTCCCATAATGAATTGAAATTAACTTTTGACACAGATGACTGACTTTCACAAATATTAAATTTAGTATAAGTTGCAAAATTACGCTTTGGCATGGGGATTGAATGCGAGACTTTTGACATAGCTCACCAATGCTCTATCACTGAGCTATCCAGGTCCATGGCTATACATCACTTAGTTTTAAGACCCAAGTATGTGACACAGTGATGGCTCCTGACAAAAAAAATAATAAAAAAATAGATGGTGCACAAATACAAATATTCTGAACTATGGTATGTACACTTTTTTTATATAGGCCTAACCTATTTAATCCACATATAACTTCACATAGGCTAACATTTTACATTAGTACATATTATATAACACTTTGCTATAGTTAAGGTACAATAATTAACTACCTTAAAATAAAAAGTACAAAATTAATAAATGGAAAAATGTACAGCCAAATATAAAGAACTGTTCATGTTTAACAACAATGTTTAATTTTTCTTATTCACTCTCTTAAATGTTTTAAATCAGTCATGCCTAAATTCATCTAAGATAAGTCCCCACCAAAGCGAAGACACGGAAAACAGAACAATGTATTTTTCACATTACAATCTTTTTTTTTTTTTGTAGTTTTCTACTTTGAACTTTATAGTAAGTTCACGATTTTTATTTTTTGTCACTATTTTCTAGAATTATACTTGGTGGGGGTCTACCAAATGTTTTAGTTTTAACTTTTCTTCCTGAATACACAAGCTAATTTTCTTTTTGCAAAACTTTTTCACAGAATTAATGTGTAGAGATAAAGAAAATTGCACTAACAATGATTGTGAAATAAAAAACTATTATTTACATAAACTCTTGTTTATAAATAATTAATTTTGTGAGAACTAAGAAAGAATAATTGCACTTTAAAAATTATTAAAAACTTGGTAGCAACACTTTAATTACACTCATGATTCCAAAACAAAGCTCCACGTTAGCTTTCGAGTTGTGCACCAGGTCACATAGTAAAGGGATGCTTTAAAACTTGCTAGCTAGGAAAACAACCTCTCTTTTTTCCAATGCGCATGCTCAGATGGTTGCACGCACCTACAACTTAGTAGTAACAGAAGGGCAGCGCTAAGCAGTCAAGATTGCAAGTGTAATAGTAAAGAGCAAAGCCATTTTATTTCAATCTTAATAAATATATTGACTCTTTATGAAGTGTTATTATTCAATTAAAATAAAATGAAATAGTATTTTGTTTGAAATTATAAGCGGTGCACTTGCACTTGCGCACTCAAAGAGGAGTTGCCACTGATGTGATGGATGTGTGAGATCTTAAAGCTCTTGAGTAAAAAGTTTGACAAATTATTTTAATTGTTCTAAATTTGGGGGTCCTAAGGATTATAAAATAAAAGTTCATGTATCTTTTTATCAAAGTCAGTACAATATAATATTAAAATACATATTTACAAATTGAGGGGACATAAAAATAATAATAAAGGATGAATGTGGTTTGTATTTCAACACCTTTGTGATTCTTTAATACTGAAAAATTGTGTAAGAAACTTATATTTAATATTGATTTTACATTTTCTTCACAGCATAAATATTTTGTTCAGATCCATTCTTTTTAATCAATAAATAACCGACTCAGATTATTTTAGTAATATTCATTATAGTTTTTAGTAAGGAGAAATATGAAATTATAATATAAGGAACACACTTAGGTGTATATTTACTTAAATTGATATGTATAGCTTATTTTGGTCAATTAAATTAAGATAAAACTAAGAAAAATAACATGCAAGATTATTTATTTAAAGAAAGACCTCAATTTATCATGAATTATGAAGTCAATTAAAACAGGTACAACATCACTTCTAAAAAGTAATTAGTAAGATTGTTACAATAATAATGTTCCTGCATTATTAAATTAACAGATAAACAAGGAAAGAATAATCTGTGATGATTAAAATATTTTAAGCAATAGCAGTTATAGGATTGGCTGAAAAGTTTATTGACTTGTGGATAAATTGGCAATTTGACTAGATTGTAGTTATTAATAGCTTAAAATGTTAAAAAAGACAGTTAATAAATTTTAATAACTTTGACACAAAATATTCTAAAGGTTATATGAAAGGTATGACTTATCTTTATACAAAAGTAATAGGTAAATTGGTATGCCATTAATAATGAACTTTTTAGTTGAATTAATTATATATACTAGAAAATTGTTTGAAAAACAAGTTAACAGGAAAGCATGTTCTGTAATGATTAAAATATTTTGAGCCGTGACAGTTATGAAAATGACTAATAGAAAGGTTAATTAGTTTGACTAGATTGTTATTGATGTACCTTACACATGTGAACAAAGACAATTAACGGTATAAAATACCAACATTTTTATTGGAATCTATTTAGTTTAAGTTAGGGATAGGTGTACATATGTTAATTATATCTTCTTTTAAGAACTTTAATGTCATTAGTCATTGCGAGATTAATTACTCTTGTGTGACATTGCTGCTGGTCTATTACTTTTTTTGTAAATACATTTATCTAATGTCCTTATGACATGTTCTCTTTGCTTATTAAAGTTAGTCGCTTTTTATATTGTAAAATATTTCCTTTTCCATAACTGAGTTGTTATAAAAATGTTCATAAAACTTCATATAATTATTGAACTAACTAATGTAAATTACTACCATATTTTTTATATTTCATATTGATACTTGCTATAATAAAACATATTTATATAATTAAATACTGATTTGCTGACTTGCTCAATTATGTAAATGTTCTTTCCTTAGGGTTGATAAGTACTCATTTTCTACACTTTCAAATTTATGTCCTTTTCCTACTAGGCCTATAGCGTGCTTGTGAAAGGAATTGGCTTGACATAAGGGAATATATTAATTGATAATATATTCACAATACAAAGTCCTAACAGCTCATTCTGCATTCACCCCCTTTTTTTAAAATGTATTTGTAATGTTGTATGCCTTCCTTTTTCCCTTAGGGATCAAAAGGAGGCTACACTGTTGTAAACATTTGTTTGTGGGTGGATGATGTTGGTTAGCCCACAGCTCACTGTTGTATACAACTGTTTGTGGGTGGGTGATGTTTGTTAGCCCACTGTTGTATACAACTGTTTGTGGGTGGTGATGTTGGTAATCCCACAGTTCACTGTTGTATACAACTGTTTGTGGTTGGGTGATGTTGATAATCCCACAGTTCACTGTTGTATACAACTGTTTGTGGTTGGGTGATGTTGATAATCCCACATTTCACTGTTGTATACAACTGTTTGTGGTTGGGTGATGTTGGTAATCCCACAGTTCACTGTTGTATACAACTGTTTGTGGGTGGGTGATGTTGATAATCCCACGTTCACTGTTGTATACAACTGTTTGTGGTTGGGTGATGTTGGTAATCCCACAGTTCACTGTTGTATACAACTGTTTGTGGGTGGGTGATGTTTGTTAGCCCACTGTTGTATACAACTGTTTGTGGGTGGGTGATGTTGGTAATCCCACAGTTCACTGTTGTATACAACTGTTTGTGGTTGGGTGATGTTGATAATCCACAGTTCACTGTTGTATACAACTGTTTGTGTTGGGTGATGTTGATAATCCCACAGTTCACTGTTGTATACAACTGTTTGTGGTTGGGTGATGTTGGTAATCCCACAGTTCACTGTTGTATACAACTGTTTGTGGGTGGGTGATGTTTGTTAGCCCACTGTTGTATACAACTGTTTGTGGGTGGGTGATGTTGGTTAGCCCACAGCTCACTGTTGCATAACATATTTTTAATGTGTAATGCTGGTTATCCCACAACTCAACCATTGTTCACATCTGTTTGTGAATGTTTGATGTTGGTGTTCACACTCACTGATTTAGAACTACACTACTGTAATATTTATTTTAATACACCTCAAAAGTATGCATGGGGTATGCCCTACAGACATTTGTGATATCCCACTTTGGCCTAGTGTTTGAGTTCATTTATAACTGTTTATTGTAGGTGGTGGCTCGACGTCAGGACCTGAAGTTGATAGTCACCTCTGCTACAATGGATGCGACCAAGTTCTCCACATTTTTTGGCAATGTTCCAACATACACCATTCCTGGACGCACATTCCCAGTTGATGTCATGTTCAGTAAGAACCCAGTGGAGGATTATGTCGATTCTGCAGTAAAACAAGCCCTACAAGTCCATCTGCAGCCCACAGAAGGTAATGATTGGCTATTCTGTATCTAAGCACATCAAAGTGTTGGTCTAAATACTGTTTTTGGAGCTCAAAAAATAAATACACTATAGCTCTCAGTGGAAACCTGGTCTACAGATGCGCAAGAAAGAATGTAGCTATGCAATCTATTATTGACTAAAGTGTATGATTTTGAAGGGATTTGTCTTAGTTCAAACTTAGTTTATTCATTACTGAGCTAAATGAAAAACTAGTTTTATTTGTCAAGTGAAATAACCTAATTTCATGTTGCTAAACACATTTAACTTAGACTTTGTTGTACTTATGCAAGATAATATTTCTAAGTACAAAAGAGTTCATAATTTAAAAGTATAAAATAAAGAAAACTATAAAACATATTCCTGTCCTGATCCGATAATGCTTACATAAACAACACTAATACTGGTAGAAATAAATCATATCTGTGCCTTAGCTAGCCTAGCAATATTTGCCAGATACCCAGGCTCCCAAACGGTAGAAATAAACATTGTAGCTAGTGCTAGCGCCTTTTCTCTTTGACCTTGTAGGTATCTAGCTGCTTTCGTGTATTATCACTAAATGTGTCGATCTACTGGCTAGTCAAGTTCTTTTTGCTGTGACGCCATATTGTTTTCAACAAGTATTGGAACATAATTTTTGGTTTAAGTTTACTTGATTGATTGAAGATGACACGCTACTTCCCTCAAGGAAACAATTCATGATGTTCATTAAGTCAGTGATAGTGAGCTGCTCTTCGCAGTTATTTTTAAAATACGTGCAGGTACGTAGATAACCAAGTTGTTGATCTTCATTTTCTGGTCGGTCTAATTTAGATTTTTTTTTGTATCAGAGAAATCAGTTCTATTTCCTGTGAAATCTGTCTTCCTCTTGTTAAATTCCCACTAGATGTTTTATGATAGACACACTCAGCTGCTTGAAGGTCAAACGCGAAGTACTCTCTGCGACCACTCACCAGAATGAACCACTCATCACTTCTCTCTTTGCACCATTTTTCAATTGAATCAGCAAACTCAGCAGTTCTCACTTTTTGACATTCCCTTGATGCCCGGTTTTTCTTCTATCTCATCTTTTGAAACTTTATTAAAATTGATTTTAAATGTATACTTTTTCCTGCAACTGATGTGAGCTCGACAGCCAGAAACGCTTCAATGTTATCACCCTTAATTCGACTTACATCATAAATAGTGCTCAAAACCTTTGTTTTGAAGAGTGATACAGACTTTTTCTGCAATCTTTTTCTTGCTAATGATGCAATATGCTTCCTTGCTTTACTTCATCAAATCAGAACCTAAAAAAGAAAAATACACTTCTTTAGTGGTTTACATAATTATATGGTTATAAAACTTTTAAAGCACTAGTATAGCAATGGCTCGACAGAGTGATGTGTCTGGCCAAAGCTTCTTATAGGTTGACCTAGGGCACAGACAAGGAATAACAGATACGTAGCCTTACGGGAGATTTGTTGCGCCCCTCGAGTCAGGTAGAACTTAAAATATCCAGTGATAACAGCGCATCCAAGTGAGAATTCTTTAAACAACTCACTTTCTAAATGTCCCTCGTGAGAAAAGACTAGCTGAGAGCTAAGAGCTGCCTCCTGTCCGAATACAATAGTCAGGTAGAGGTAATCTCTTACCCCACCTCAACACCCTTTCATTGAACAAAACTTTTCAAACAATGGAGATGGTTGGACCCAAATATACAAAGCCAGGCTTCTACAGTGTTTAAACATAAGTGAAACACAGTCTTGGAAATGCATTGTAAATGAATTATAAATATTTTTAGGATTCATTTTTTCATTGGACTTGTCTGCAAATAACTGGAATATCAGTGTTTGAATCTCGATCGGGTGTAAGGAAAGTGTTTTTTCCTAAATTGCTTAGAATTCTCCTTCAACGCAAATATGGGCACATTTCCCAAAAATGTTACCTTCCTCATTCTTATCTATAGGAGTAAATACGTGGTTAGCTGTAATGGGAAGTAAGATACGGCACACAAAATATATCAGTAACTAAAATTAAATACTTATGTTGTAAAGGTTGCATTTATTTTTTACATTTTGTTGTCAAGTTAATACAAACAAAACATACAAGTGATATGCTACTTTATAAACTAAAAAAAAGTTAAATGCATGGAAAATACAATGAAAAGAGTTTCCTAAGTATATATTTGGCATCAGCAATATCTCCTTATTTTAAACACTGGAATGATTATATTCAACATTATTTTATACTAATACCCACCTCGGTGACATAGTTAGCTAACACACTAGTTTCTTTTGAGCTAGACTGCCGAGAACGGGGAGAAAGGGATTTTAATCTCGCTCGGTTGAACTTGAGGGGGGAGAGGGTGGTTTTCTAAATTGTTTTCCACTCGGGCTCCATGCAAATGTGGGCTCACTTCCTCTATATCCAACCTTCTCAAGTCCTAACCCATTAACATAATTAGCACATAAACGTATAACCCAAACGGGTAGTAAGATGCGTACTAAGTATTAGTATTATTATTTTATACTAATGTGCAATGAGAGTTAGCAAATCAGTTTTAAATCAATTTATAGTAAAATCAAGTTTGAAAATGAAGCTTAGCTCCCTAAACGCGCTTTTAGGATTACACAACAAAAAGCTCTTAATGTTTGGTTCAATTATACTCGTCCAACACCTTCTCGTGTCTGTATGAAAAATTAAATATCTCTTAATTTTAGTAAAGAGGAATAGAATTAAATATTTAAAAAATTATACTGAATACTCTTTCAGTATAAGATTACTTTACTATGATAGAACATTATTTTCATACAATTAATAATAGCAGATTTTCTTAAGAAATAAATATTTATATAACAATAAAATAGAGTTTAGTAAAGTAGTAAAATTTTTGACAATACAAAGTATATGAAAAGATAATCTTAACTCTACCCAAATATTGTTTTAGTCACAGCTATAGTTATTAAGTGTTTGGTATAAAAATTATCTACTAAAGTAAAGAAAAAGAGTTCTGTTTATGTAGTTTAGATAGGTTTGAAACTAAAATTATGATCACTATCATCAAAAAATCAATACAATTTATAATAATATTTACTTTGATTTAATTATGTCATTTGGACCATGATATTACTAATTTCTGGTTATATTCGTTAAGTACTAGATTACTTAAGTATTACAGGAATTGGGAGGTTGAATTTTAGAGATTTGTGTAATCCTAGCTAACCATGGCATGGCAGCAGTAGTGGAAAACCATATTTAGGAAAAAAACCACCACCAGTTCACAACGACCGAGATTCGAACCTCGATCTCCCCGTCCTCGGCGGTCGAGCTCAACACGACTAGCGCGTTAGCCAACTACGCCACCAAGGCGGGTAATTAATTATAATACAGAAATAGGATTTAACAAAAATTTGATTAAAATCTATGTCAAAAAAAAAATTTGGACATTGATATATTTCATAATATTCTGGTCACTATGATTTCGTAATGTACTAGATTGAGCTTTGATGTATTTAGCTATAGCAGTCTTGCTCTATTGGTGAATATCCAGCTGTCATAATTTTTTTAAAGTACCTTAGTGTACAATCCTAAGTTAACCATGGCAATCCCAAACCAGTTATGGCAATTAACAAATAAAAAATCTTATAAAGAAAATATTACCTAGTCTACAGTCTGAGTGCACAAACGAACGCAATCACAGGGCGGCCGTCGCACTCCCATTGACAACACAAACTTTACCTAAGCATGATCATAGAAACATGTTTGAAAAAAGAGCATCATAATTCACAACGAGCATAAATTAAATAATAGAATGTTACAGAAACATATTAAGTATGAAGCATCATTATTAACCAAAGCTTTCTAACTTTTATGGTTATGTGGGATAGTCTTTTTATCAACTTGGTGAATTTAAATTTTCTTTCATGCATAAAAGTATATTTTCTTTGGAAAGATGGCAATTTACTCTCATTTCCAAACCCATCTGTCCCCCCAACCCTCCTTAGCTCCCACAGTTACAATTTAAATTTTAAGACTTATTTGGTTATCTTATATGACATTTAACATGGCTACCAGATTTAAACCTAAACACATTGTAAATAATGTTCTATATTGGTTGTATACATTTTAAGCGCTACCATTTCTTGGGCTTCAATTATGAAATTCCATTTGTTCAAGAGTGTAGGAAGCGTGAGAAAAAGTAAATGTTTTTGCAGTTTTTTTAATCAAATTTATTTTTGTCCAAAATAAATAAATATCGCTTCAGTAGAAATATATAATTTTTCTTCACTTGGTGATATCAACAGTTGTTTAATATCTTTCATGAGCATAGCGCATTAGATGAGAAACTTTTTAAATGAATTAACGGAACAAGGTATTTCTGTCTAGTGACTCAAACCTGTTTTATTATTAAACTATATGGCGACATTTTGAGGGGACCATCCCTCCCTATTTTCCTAGTCTTCATTTTGAAATTCAAGAATTTAGACCTTGATACATTTTGAATTGGTCCTTATACTCGCCTGACTTATGTCAATCATCTAACACTTTGAGAAGTAGTTTAGTCATTTTAGTTTTAAAATTTGAGACCCTCTATATCACCTGTCTCCTTAGAAATAACTAATATTTAAATGTATTTGCGGTTATTTGAAGTTATCCCTCTACATGCCTGACAAATTTAAATATTCTACCTCCCACTTGTACACCCCATCACCCCCATCCCTCCCCCTACTTCCCTATTTCCTGTAGTCTCATTTTGAAATGTAAAATGTTCAGACTTTATAGTTAATTTGGGTGGTCCCTATCTCTGCTTGACGAATTCCAGTTTTTACACCACACACAGGAGTATTTAGCACCGCGTCTTACTACCCGTTCGGGTTATACGCTTAATACTAATTACTCTAATGATTAGGAATTGGAGGTTGATTTAGAGAAGTGAACCCGCATTTGCGTGGAGGAGAGTGGAAAACCATTTAGAAACCCCTCAGTTCACCACGAGATTCGAATCGATCTCCCGTCTCGCATCGAGTCAACACGACTGCGCGTTAGTCAACTACGCCACCGAGCGGGTCACACAGGATACTTATTATGTTGAAAAGTCTCCCTGCCATCTATAACTCCCACTTCAAAATCTCAAATTTAAGACTTATTTGGTTATCTGAAGCCGTATCTCTACCAGCATGCAAAATTTAGACTTTCCACCATACTTAAGATCTCTTACAAACCCCCCTTTATTTACTGACTCCATTATAAACTTTAAAATTTTCAGACTGTTATATTTATTTGGAGTGGTATCTTGGCCTATATGCAGGATTTTAGTTTTATACCACAAACGAGAAGAGGTTGTTTCAAATAGTTTTGTAAGTTTTTAACCACTCAACCAATTTTTCCAACCCACTCTGATAAATTTTAAAATCTAATATTTATTTGGTTATCTGGAGTTTTATTTCTACCTGTCTTTCAAATTTTAATTTTTAACCTCATCTCAAAAGATAACTAGCTGTAGCTTCCCCCTCCCGCATTTCCCATAGTTTAAATTTAAAATTTAAAACTTTCATATTTTTTTGTTTATTTAGAGTTTATTTATACCTACGAATTTAAGTTTTCTACCACACAGAGAAGTAGTTGAATGTATTAGTTTTTGTAAATGTTGAGCACGCACCCATACCCTACCATTTCTTAAACTCCCACTTAGAAATTTCAAATATCAAGATCTATTTGCTTATTTTGAAAGGCATTCTACTTACTTGCCAAATTTAAATATTTTATCACAGCTAAAAGTTGTTTTTATTTTTATAGCCCTTTACCCCTTCCCTCCCTATTTCCCAGGGTCCCATTTAAAATTTAAAATGTACAGACTTATAATAATTTGACATGTTCTTTTACTTTACTTATACATTTAAATCTTCTACCACACTGGAAATTAATTGTTTCTATTAGTTTTGTAAATATTTAAGCTCATTTTTCTAACTATAATTTAGAAATTTCTATTTTTAAGACTTATTTGGCTATTTGGAGTTGTCCTCCTAAATGACTGTCAAGTTTAAATTTTCTAGCATTCATAAAAGGTTTTTATTCTGTTTATATCCCCTTCCTAATGTCCCAGGGTCCCACTTATTAGACAAAAATGTTCATACTTCCTTTATAATTTTTGGAGTGTTTCATTGGCTGTCTGCAAAATTTTAACCGTCTATCACCTTGGAAAGTATTTATTTATATTAGTTTTGGTAGTCTCGAACACACTTTTCACCAACACACCTCGCGACCCATTGTGTGGATGCCGTACATAAATTAATTTCATATTAGTATTTTGTGACACGATAAACCCCCATATATCAAATTTCATCTTTATTGGAGGACATAGAATTTATTACCCCTTTATTCCCTTTACACTCCTTTAGACGATGAAATTAAAAAAAAAAACTAAACATTTTTCACCCAATTCTATAAAGAAAATTCATTTTAAATGTCAAGGCTCTATGTGCATGTAACCCGAGCAGGTAGTAAGACACAGTGCTAATAATAATAATAAAAATAATAAAAATTAAAGGCTTTATGTCCACTAGTTCAAAAGATGCACAGGCAGTGAATTTTTAAAACTTTCGATCCCCCCCCCCCCCTTTTTCATCTCTTAAAGGTTGAATTTCACAAATTTTGGTCCTATATCTGGTCTAGGGCCAAAAAGGAACATTTACTAAAAATTTCAAATTTTCATGTTTGAAACCATTAAGCTCTTCTAACAAAACCATAAACTAACCTTCTCATTAATTGTCTACAGGCAAAATTGGCCTTGTTGTTTGGAATTTTAAGCAATAATGTCTCATTCCCGTATATCCACACTCGTGTTAATATCATTAGATTAATATTTAAGATAATAATATAAGAGAGAAAACATAATAAATCCTCAAATTTTTGCTTTATACTTATAATATTTAGATAAAGTATTTTTAAATAGCAGTTTAAATGGACTATTTGGCAAAAATTAACTGTAGATAAATGTTTTCAATAGAAAATTCTTCTCTTATATCAGTTTTGATATCCACTAAGTGACAAATAATGTTGTAATAAAGACAAAACTACAAACTAGTTTATAAGTTGTATAATATTAACTTGTGTCCATATTATTAAGGCTAATAACTAAGCCTACCTCAATAAATAAATGGTATGGTGCACCACACAGACTTTCTCTCTCCTTTGTCAAAAATGGAAACATTTACTTAAAACTCGTAAGATTTGTGAAACCAGATAATATACATTTTTGCAGAAACATGATGGAAAAAAAGAGCATCACATTCCACCAAGAGGCATAAATGAAAGAAACGTATTGTTCATTATTCATATTTTACAGAATCATATTGTTCATCAAAAAGCATAATAATCAACTTCCAATTTCCGAGACCTCAATTAAAAAAAATACTTGCCAATAGCTCGGAAGCTAAGGACCATCCATAAATTATGTAAGGATTTTTTAGGGTGGGGGTGATCAGTATTTTCTTACTTTTTTGTGGTGGTGGGCAGAATCCATCATAACTAAGGATTTAATCAATGTTTACTGTGAGACAAAATTTAAAAAAACACTTCTACAGACATGCGGTCAAAAAAGTTGCACTTAGCGATGCTAGGTGGCACTTAAGCATAGTCTATAGACATACACAGCTATACATAGCTATAAACTGTCATTTACTTATTATGTGTTACACATAATTTTATTGCGATAAGTATTCTATGATAATTTCACATCATTAATCCTTTTGTCTAAAATAATATAATCTACCAAATCATAAGAATATTATGTAAGATCGGTAAGATGGAGAGGGGTGAACTAAAAATCTTACAATCCCTTACGTAGGGAGATCTTGGGGAGGAGTGGGTCAAAATAATGGAAAAAAAAAACCTTACATAATTTATCGACAGCCCCCTATTGGCTTTATAAAAATATATTTCAAGTAAAGGTTTTATTTTAATTTTACTACAACCTTACAATAATGAGTTATTTTGTGTCTCCAATACTTGCGAAGATATTATTAAAATTGGCAATATATGTCTATGTAAATTACCCTTAAAATGATGTTCATGGGATGATTAGAATGGACATTTTTTTTATAGCAATAAACAATGCCCATATAGGAAATTTAATAAAAATTGTTACAGTGGATTTCGAGATAGCTTGTTTTCTCTCTTTTTTACCTTTAGTAAACTACCCTCAATTTTAGGGTAAGATATCTAACTCCAAAACTCCTCGGGGGAACGTTATAAAAACCATATATGCTAAGTTTTAGCCTGATCAGTAAAATGGTGTCAGCTCAAGGCCTTGACATAAACACACAGGCAGACGACAACTAAAAAAACACCTTTTCAGTTTCAGGAGGTTGACAGTTATCAAAATTTGGACTTTTTTTTTTACGAGCACAGTACTTATCTTCAAGTTGTCGAGAGAAAGTAAAAATTGTCTATTTACCTATAGATGAGTACAAATCATAGTCTTACACGCTTCAATGGTGCAAACACATTTCTATTCATTCTTAGAACTACTTTCATCTAAAGGCTCAATGACACTATGGAATAAAATAATTACAATTTAAGAAGCAAAAAGTAGTAAATATTTCATTGGCCACTTAATGTAAGTTTTTGAGTCCATACAGTCATAATGTCCCATTATTTGAATATCGTATTTATTTTTAACACAACTATAGTTATATAGTCTTATGAAAAGTGTTTAGTTAGATACCGATACATATTTGAGTTTTTACACACTTTAAAAACTAAAGTGTTTTATTGAAAGATACCTCCTATCCAAGCTATTATTTAAAAGCCAAAGTTGTTAACCTAAAGTTTAAGCCAAACAGCTGGTTTTGTTTGTAAAACAATCACAACTATTCAACATTAAAATTACTTATAAATCCTTACACTATTTCAACATTTCAAAATGGAACACGCTACAAATATTACTTTTGAGACACGAGTCTAGATTCATAGTAATATGTCAAAACACAGTTAATCTATTACATTTAACTGGGATCAAAATCAAATTAAAGTCACAAGTACTCAACCCTCCAAAGTTTACTCAACGAGATGAGATTATTGGTGTAATTTGCTGCTTATTTTCTGCGTCGGTTTCCCTAAACATTAAATATTCTCCTTTGCAGTCCACAGCAAGTGATTGTGATTCTAACTTTAAGGAGGTGGCTTAGTGCAAAATAGCTAGTGTTGTTTTCATTGTTTAAGCCATGAGCGTACATTATCCTTATTTTCTTCAATGCCTTTCCTAACATTATATATACAATACCTTCTTTCTGTTGCACATAAGGAAATTGTTCGATAAATGTTTTTAGGATATGTGTGTGAATATATCTGTAGGGGATTTGAGATTCCCTAAGTCATCATGCCCTTTATTGAGATATGCTCTATGAAATATTAGATAATCATGTCATGACTCCATATTGGCATCACACTTTGTTAATGTATTCTTACAGAGTTAACGGTGAAATTTCCTTTCCATCTTTTATGCAAGATAGCCAGCAACATATTTAAAATATCGAACGGTAAAACAAATAGATATTGAATCTTAATTTGTGATGATAAAATAACATTTAAATTGTATGTGTCTGTTTCAATTGTTAGTTCTATTTAAAATACCATTCATTTTATACAATTATGTTGAATATTAAATAGGAAAGCATTTTGTGATACCTTTTTATTTTGTATCTCACATATCAAAATAATATTTATATAGCCTACAATCAGTTACACTGAAAGGTGACATCAATACTTTAATGGACTAGACTAACCTATAGGCCGTATTTTATAAGCCACACTGCTACATCGTAGTAATTCATAAAATAAAGCTTGCTACCTTTTAAGATAAATGGAATGTAGGGTATATAATATGTTGAATAATTGCTTCAATAAACTGTACATAATTTTATTTATATGTATGGGCCCTATATTATTAATTAAAATTTCGAACTAATTTAACTTTTATTAACAGACATAACCCCTTTCAAGGTCGAATTACAAGGCAGGATTCACAAACAAACGCGAGACATAGCTGACCGGCCCATTTATCTGAAATATCTTTATATGACTATCTGGCCTGCATTCATGTACTCACACATAATACAATAATTTAACTTTAGTGTTTACTGTGTAATTTTAAATAACAGAAACCCTTAAAACTATTTAAAAACCATGCTATATTTTTGTTTCAACTTTAAATACCTGAGTGTGGGAATTTTAATTTACAATAGGAAAATACCAATTTTTAATTTATCTAAAATATACATTAATTATTTTAAATACATAACATCAAAGCATCAAATATCCATTATAGACCTGCATTAGTGGCAGTATGGTATTTAGCCTTCCTCTATCAAATAAAGTCATGTTTTGATAGCGTCACAATTTGTGGGATTGTTTTATATGGTTCTATATAAGATATCACACATTAAAAAACCTAGAATTAAAATTTAAACTTTTTAACTGGTTGGAACTTTCACCTTCATTTTGGTGAAAACTATACTAAAAAATATCTAGCCACTTCTTAAATGAATATGTATTTCTAAACGTCTGAAATTCTCCTCAGTGCTACTTAACAAATAATTGCAGCTGACAGCCAGTCCCTTAGTAAAAAAAAAGTCCATTGTGTTCCAAGTTTTCTTTGTAATGTACAGTCAGAGTAAACTTATTTGTGTGGCAGGATTATGTTACTTAGGGACGAGGGCTGGGTTAGAGATGGGAGCTGAAGCTTGCTCGGTGGCAGCCAGTCGACTGGTTAACTTTGAGAAGCTCATATTTTGTATCTGCCTTCTAGTAAATTTGAGATTAAAGTGAGTCGTTTAGAAAATATTCACTTGATTGAGCTGTAGTCATTAGGGAGGGACTGCACCTAACGATCCCAACGTTGAAGGAGTAAAACCTCAAAAAAGGAGGGCAACACGTTTAACCTAGCGGCTTGGATCTGTTCTTTCCTTGTCTCTGACCTAGGGTTGGGGTAGGAGTGGGGTAGTAGTTTTAGTCCTCAGGCATGAAGTACATATTTGCTGCTCAATAATAATTAATATATTATAGTGTTGGTACCCATAAAATATTGTACCTTGTTCATAAAGCAAGCTATTTATGCATAAAGAATCGGCAAGGGGCATTTCGGCTTCGATCTTGGATTCTCACCTATTTCCAGTGAAGCGATTCTTGGCGATTTTGAGTATGTTACTCTACACACATTCTTAAGTACAGCTACAAAAAAAATCAATTGTATTGCAATTTTTCCCAGGTTCATTGGTTTTATTTCATGAAATGACTGGACTAAGAGAGAAACTATTTTAACTTTTTAAGTGCATATTGATAACTAACATAATAATTTTTAGAGGTAACAAGTAAAATTGTATTTAATTAATGATATTGTGATTATTTCAACTTGTATATTATTATTGTGTGTGTATATAAACTAGCATCACGTCTTACTAGTTACCTGTTTGGGGTATATGCCGAATTAATATTAACTCAAAACAGTTTTGTCTCAACTTTGTGTCCATGTATTGTATTTTTTAAATACTTGTTGATGGATTAATGTAATCTGTATGTCCAGGGGACATACTGATCTTCATGCCTGGTCAGGAAGACATAGAGGTGACATGTGAAGTTCTGGCTGAGAGACTTGGAGAGATTGACAATGCTCCTCAACTGTCAGTTCTGCCAATCTACTCGCAGCTACCTTCTGATCTACAGGCCAAGATCTTCCAAAGGTCAGCCGAGGGACTCAGAAAATGTGTAGTGGCCACAAATATTGCAGAAACTTCTTTAACAGGTGAAATAATTAATTTTAAATGAACACCAAGGCCGAGAACACATCTCTTAGCATTCATTATATTATTAAATTCAGTTCCACAAAGAAATAATGATTTGCCTATAACCTTATAGAATTTTTTTCCTATAAAATTGATGTTCTAATGAGCTAATTTCCACAAATATGCTCCCGTAACTTTATTTACCATAAATGAAAATGTAAAAATCACAAACAATTTGAAATTTGATATGTTTCATATTTAATTTATTAGTCCTTAATGTAATAATCGTGCATCATCCCTTCATCTGTTCCAATTCCATTCCTCTTGCGCAGTTGTGCATGGCATTGTATGAGCTCTCACTAGAAACTATCTTACCATGAAGTTTATTTCACTTAAATTTTGAATGCCTATAATAAGCCTTATTTGTTTTCTCAAATATTCTATTGTAAATTGAGATCAAGTTTTCAAAAATAATTAATCATTAATCTAACCTCAAATGATCGTTATTATACTAGTATGTAAAGACTTCCTAGATATCCATTTTAAACAAAATCTCTATGTCATTTTTCAAAAATCATCCACCATCATGCAGAGGCATTTTTCAGAAGTGTGAGAATGTTGATTTGTAGTAGGGATATGCCAGACAAGTGCAAGGGAGTGATCTACAATGCCTATTACATACCAATACTGACATACGCTGCAGAAACGAGGGTAATGAAGGTCTGAAGGTAGTAAGGAATGTGGAGGAGAGAGGAGAGGTGGGGGAGAGGCTTATGTTCCAAACAGACCCAGCCAGTGGCTGGAAGCTGTTCATTATGTTCTTGATCCAACAAACTATTGTTTCTTTGAGGGCTTCAATCAAAATCAAAACAGCACTCTGAGAACAGATAGAATTTTTTGTGGTTAAAGGGCACATAAAATATAAAGATTAATCATAATCTCGAGGTATACATTTTTCAAAGCTACAATATTTTTTCTCTTCACCCTACAAACATTCAAATCTTACTGTTTTTAAATTTATCTACACTGCAGTTTACTACCATTCCAGGCCACTTGTATTTAATTACATTATTAGGGTAGGAAAGAAAAAAGAAGAATTTTTAAGAAATGTAGATGATTGTTGAGAAATCATTTTGAAAAAATCCCCCTCATTACACTCCGCCAAAATTCATACCCTGACTTCCTCATCATCGATAAACTAAGCTAGACAAGCGTGATGCTTATTCTGTGTGCTCACTGACACTGGCTTTAAGTATCATAAATGTAATTAATATATCATGATATTAAGAACGTGTCTGAGAGGTCACCAGATTGGTGGCTATTTTGGAGCTCTTGCAGCACCACTTACTCAAACATGAGGCTGTTATAACACCATATAAGTCTTTAGTGCCCAATATGTAGAACGAGAGTTTCTTCTCCCTCTTACACTTTTTCTTTTTATCTTCTTTCTTCACTTTCATTTCACATTGTTTTGCATCCAGGTTAAAATTTTGGGGAGGATTGATGGTAATCAGGATATAAGGAACCAATATTGGATGGCTCAAATTATACACCATACTTTTAAAATTCCTTAAATGGAATTTCCCATTGCAGCCAACCAACCTCCAACTGAATCTCACTTTAAAGTTCTCACCAATCTTCATCCTCGTCAAGACCAGGAAGAGTTGAAGTCACGAGACATGCTCTACCACTTCCAAATGCATAGTTTACTCTAGATTTGCACAAACGATACCCAACAACATTCTCTGCAACTCTGCATTGTTAAATAATTGTTGACACATATTTAAAGTTCGGTCGAATACATTATTTTACAAATTCAAATTTCCAAATTACCTTTGAATCTCAAATCCAAATCTTGGGGGGAAAAAATGAACGTAGGGTAAATATAAATTTAATAGAGTAAAAGAAAATACAATTTATAGTCACTAAATATAAACTGTTTACTTATAATCCATTCATTTTATTCATTCACACATTTAGTTGTGTTAAATCACTGATCAGGGACCTGATTGTTGAGTTAATTCTATAATTACAATTGGTTCTGATCCACCAATGACAATATTAGAGATCTAAAACAAATTTAACTTAAAATATGAAATAAAAACAACTTCTTTTTTAAGAATTTGAGGTATCTGAGGTCCTATTTTTAAATATATTCCTTGCACTTAGCATTTAATGTCACTCACTAAAAGTATTTTGGATAAAGCCATGACTACCTGATCCACTAAGACAAATTAAATCTAGGAATAAATATCCAAGCTTTGTCTATACAACTTCAAGTCTAACCCTCTCTCAGCAACTGTGCCCAGAAGGCGTACACCAAACAACCCCACCATTTTTTAATTCGCCCAAACCTTAAACCGTAACATATTTGTACACTCTATACACCAATCCATTCAGTACCAAGACTAAACTAACCCACCATGGCAACATCACAGAAAACTACTACTCAGAGAACATTCTCATCCACAAGTGTGATCAACTTATCTGTATGCTAATTTCTGAAAACCAAATTCATTGTTTTAAACAAGGGACATCATTTGATGTTGGAGGTGTATTAGTTAACCCAATTTATAAAGAATATTACATTCAGAAAGGAAGTATCAAAGAATTATTATTAATTCCAGTTAAAGAGACTGTTACATTTCGGAGGGAATAATGACGGGATTGCAATTAATGCCAGTTAAAGATACTCTTTCATTCTAAAAGGGAGGATAAAATGGTTGCAATTATGTTTGGAGACATATTGCTATATATTCAGCTAAAGATTGGTGGTCTTGTAGTTTATTCCAGTCAAAGCAACATTGTTACATTCACATGGGATGAAGTTGTTGATGTCTCTTCCCATTAAGTAATTAGCTTTTGTTGTTGTCACAGTGGATGGTATTATGTATGTGGTGGACTCTGGCTACTGCAAGCTAAAAGTTTACAACCCTCGCATCGGAATGGATGCGCTGCAGATTTACCCAATCAGTCAGGCCAATGCCAACCAGCGCTCTGGGCGAGCTGGGCGGACAGGCCCTGGCCAATGCTTCAGGTTAGCTAGCATCTAGCACTATAATGAAAAGACACTGAAAATGATTAAAAATGTAATAATTTATTCTTAAGTAGTTAATAACTCTCATATTAAAAAGTATTTATTAGTGAATAATCCCGAATATGTTTTTTTACTTCATCAAATAGATACATCACCAGTTGTTAAGTTGTTTTTTTTGGCAACTGTTTCAGAAACAATGCAAATTAAATTTGTTTAATTAACACTTTTGGTTAAGTATCTTTAACATGTTTATATAGGGCAGTAATATCAAAAATAAATTTCTGATTAACTTTATAATTTAATTTGGCCTTGATCTTGTAAGACATTGTACTTAGGGTCAAAAACAGCTTAATGTGTGTGCAGTTTTCAAACCTTGACACTAACATTTTTCCACACCACCTCCTTCCTCAACCTTCAAATAAAGGCCCAAATTAAAAAATAAATGTGGGTTTTTTTACAGATTACATAAACTATTGTCATGATTCATTATTTTATGGTCATTGAGTTTAGTTGCAAAATAAACTTTTCCCAGCAAGCTAGCTGATATATATTAGTCAGTAAACTGCCTCCTTCCCTTTGTTTGTAGATCAACCAACCATTCGATTCCTACTCAGGATGTCTATAGTTAATTAAATTAAGGTTATGACAGTTATTAAATTGTCATAATTTTATTTACATTGGTTCACATGTCACACACGTTTTTATCCTCAACACTGTCATTAGTTATATCTGTTTGTGTAAAACACCACAATAATATTCTGAAAATTGAAAAATGACACCTGGGACCTTTGGTTTAGTACGCTAACAATAACAACAAAAGTTAATAAATATGTATGTTTCTAATAAATTTAAGTTTTATTTCTTTACCGACCGCCCCTTTGATCTAGTGGTTGGAATTCCTGGCTTCAGATCTAGAGCTCCCGGGTTCGATCCCCGACACATAACAGATTTTCTGTGAAGTAGTGGGTCTGTAACAGTGCCGACTCAGCCTGAGGAGGACAATTGTGGAGCTACTTGAATGAAAAAGTAGCGGCTCTGGTCTAGAAAACCGAGCTTAATGGCCGGAGATTTTGTTGTACTGACCACATGACACTCTCTGTCCTCAGAAGTTGGCACTATCTTGGCCAACATATGGTGGCCGCATGTTTGGTACGCTCGATTACTGGCTATTGCCGTGGGTTTTTTTCTCTCCCCCTATCACCTAGCTTTATGTTGTGTCATAATGACATCCAGAGTTCTTAATACTCCAAAATTTAGTGCTTGTATATTTTAATTTAAGATTTAAATATTTCTATAAACTTCTGATAAAGAATGTGTGCATGTTAATTTTCCCTCCTGACATTTGCATGAAGAAAAATATTTTACAATATGCCTCATGAATCTGTTTTTAAACAATTTTGGTTGAATAATTTCCACAAAAAGATGAATGGGAATGAATTGAAGGATAATTGTACTCTATGCAAATCAAAGTTTAATTTCAACATTGTGGCTTTGTTTCTGCAGAAGAGGAGAGGGGTCTTTTATAAGGGGGAACAAACCAGGGCAAAAGAAAGAAATACTTTTCAACTGGTCAACAGACTTTTGGATTTCCAATTCAATTTTCATAACCAAACAATAATTATCTCTGAAATTCTCTGAATTTTATACAGCAAGAGTTCAAATCATCAAAAATAAGAAACTCATTTCAAATTAGTAGGATAATTAATCATAATGAAAAAGTACTATGTATTTTCAAAGAATTATTAGATTATCTGGTTGAAGGGGAAGTGACAAGTTCAGAAATCATCTGAACTGTGAACAAAGGGATGACCTATTTATCAGAAAGTTAAAATGGCAGCATAATGTATTATTCTCATATTTCTTGATAGCAGGATAGCTTCAAACTTGGATGGACATTAACTTAATATATTGTTTGTGTTATCTTATAGGTATTGATAATATCTATTAAAAGTGACAGCTGCAAATAACAAGATTTGATTTATGAATATATTAAAATTGTTTTAGTAACTTACCTGCCTCGGTGGCATAGTTAGCTAACGCGCTAGATTCGTGTTGAGCTAGACTGCCAAGGATGGGGAGATTGAGGTTCGACTCTCACTCTCATGAACTGGGGATGGTTTAGCCTAAATGGTTTTCCACTCTCCTCCACACAAATGTGGGTTCACTTACTCTATATTAAACCTTCCCAATTCCTAACCCATTAGCATAATTAGTACTTATAACCCGAACGCTTAGTAAGACGCAGGCTAATTATTATTATTAATTATTATTGTTGTTGTTGTTGTTGTTGTTGTTGTTGTTGTTGTTTATTCTTTCTACCAAAATCATACTTTACAAAGTATGCCTTATACAGCACTTCCCTACACTTCAAGGGCACTTCTCTTCCCCATATCAGGTCTCTTACCCAACTATAGAACAACTCTCCCTGCTGTCCTCTTCTCATTATATCATTATTACTACCTATAATTTCTAAATATCAAGTTTGAACAAAATCATTTTGGTTATAGCAACAGTCTATACTTACTGTTGATATTGAAGCAAATAAAACATAATTTGATATCAGCATGAAAAAGTACAACTGCTTTGTTTGACTTTTTGATTGCAATTCATACGTAACTAAACATCAAACCACCTTTGCAGGAAAATATCTGTAAATAGTAATATCTTGTCTTTCTCATGAAGTTGCCTTGAGTACTCTGAATTTATCTAAAGTGATAGAACTAGAAGAGTTTCCAACTCTTAACAACCTTTCTGGTCATAAAGCTTATGTACCTGTATTTCTCTATATTATTAACATTGATACAGAGGTTAGAATATTTCAGGATAGACTTAAATATGTAATAGACGCTCAACTTTTCAATTTGGAAGGTGAAGCTCATGATGCCCTATTAAAAAAGGTATCTATTCATTTTAACTAATTGTGTTTGTTTGATTCTGTTTGGTGAGGAACAAAAAGGAATACCTCATTGATAATAATCAAGAAAAATCATTAGTTGCTGGTATCCGCCTCGGTGGCGTAGTTGGCTAACGCGCTAGTCGTGTTGAGCTCGACCGCCGAGGACGAGGAGATTGAGGTTCGAATCTCGCTCTGGTGAACTGGGGATGGTTTTCCCTAAATGGTTTTTCACTCTCCCTCCACGCAAATGCGGGTTCACTTCCTCTAAATTCAACCCTCCCAATTCCTAATCCATTAGCGTAATAAGTACTTAAGCTTATAACCCGAATGGGTAGTAAGACGCGGTGCTAAATATTATATTATTATTATTACACTAGTTGCTCAAAACTCAGTCTCCATTTCTATGAAATTACTTGGAAATCAACCATATATATCTTAAGGAATGTGATTCTGCTGTGTAACACCCATCTCCTGTACAAAGACTGCATTTAAAGAAAAACAGCTAAAGGCAAAAGAAGAAATAAATATAATTAATTATATTGATAATGAAGTGAAACATCTATAGCAAAGTAGAAGAAATATTATATATATATATATATATATATAATATATATGATGTATTAGTTTTTACACAAGCATCCTGCTCTGGTCATTTTTATTTTATACACCATAAATATTATAAATAAACAATTAAAAAAGGAAATAGTGTAAAGGGGATATTAGCATTCAATTAACTGTTTTGAATGCTTATACACTATTTTCAAAATAATAACTTTATTTGTCAAAAAATGTTGGAAGGGTTCTTATTTTCCCATAATTTGACCAACCAAAGAAATAATGTTTCATATAAAAAGTAATAATTTTCATTAATCTTAAAAAATATGGTAGACACCCTGAGTTTATTAATTTAGCTATTATTTTTAGTCATGAACAATTTATTTTTTAATAAATTAAACATAATCAAAGGGAGGTATGCAAAAACGATGCTCAAACAAAGGCACAGTCGAGTGTATCCAAAGGTGAAGCTGTACCTTGCTAGAATGTTTTGCTAGCAGTCACATGATTAAATCTAACACAGAGGAAAAAAAAATGAAGACATGTCTATCAAAATTGTGGTAAAAGTTAAAAATATATATAATTCAGTAAGGAAGAATGGAATAAATTGTGAAGTTTCCAATTTTTGGAACTAAACAATAAAAACATTTTGAGGAAATTGTAACCAAGAAAAAAAAAAGTGAATGGGCAAAAATAGCAAGGATCTTCAACTCGACAGGTAGTTTCCAAAAGGTGATCACTATATTCAATTTTATAGCTCTTTCTTTTGAAGCTTTTACAATGTTATATATATGTATAGACAATTATTGAATCAAAAGGCTATAATAAGCCTGGAAAGAATCCTAGAAATCCCTTACATACCTTTGCTAAATTATTATGACTTTATTAGCTTGCAATTTAAAAGGCTCGTAGACTATGTTCATCATAATCATCATCATGCACAGTTCCTTGCCCATGGCATATTCTGTAGCGAACATTTACTTCTGTTCTCCCACCACCTTACTTCCTCCTCTCCTCTCCACACTCCTCTCCTTTGCACTCCCTTTATCCACCTGCCCCTATGTTTATAAATTCAACAAATCTATAATATAGAAGTCTAATGTTGCTAAATTAGTTTAACTTTATAGATTCTTTTAGCATAGTTTACTATACCATTTATTTAACATGACATTAATGAATCGTTACATTTAAACACAACTTGCTAGTTCACTGCTCACAAACACAATGATGACCAACATATTTTATACCATCATAAATTACAGATATCACAGCACTGCTCAAGGTATTAAAGTTAAGGTCCAATCACTGAACATTCCAAGGAACGTCATATTTTCTTGCCTAAAGAAAACAGAAATACAATACATGACATATATAACAAATGTGCCACGCCATCTTATGTTATACCTGAGTCGAGTCAAAGTCTGCTTGGGGCCTACCTTATGAGCAACTCAACACTATTGTATCATTTCTTGAAAATATAGCCACAAGCTCATCTAAATAAATAATCAGCCTTGTTCTGACTCTGCTCACGGTCCACCTTTGCTCAAGCATCATTCTTGCATACCATCCAAGATGGGTGTAAAGTTCATTTTTTGTAAAATTATGACCATTAAATGAACTAAAAAATAACAGCTATGGCACACTTCTTTGATTAGAGAAAGCTTCACATTACAAAATCTAATAAGCATACCAGGAAAAAAAACTAAATACCTTTAATTTTATATTTTTGAGCCCCTTTTGAGTCACAGTCTCTTGGTCTTGATAGCTTATGAAAGTGGGTAGGGTATGAAAAAATCAGAGTTAACTTAAAGTACAGTCTTAGCCTCTAATTCCAATAACCCTCAATCCAGAAGTGACAATGATCTTCCAACACTACTCCTTGTTCTACATTCCTGGCTATTCTCACAAGTGACCTCCACTCCCTGTTCTACATTCCTGGCTATTCTCACAAGTGACCTCCACTACTCCCTGTTCTACATTCCTGGCTATTCTCACAAGTGACCTCCACTACTCCCTGTTCTACATTCCTGGCTATTCTCTCAAGTGACCTCCACTCCTTGTTCTACATTCCTGGCTATTCTCACAAGTGACCTCCACTACTCCCTGTTGTACATTCCTGGCTATTCTCACAAGTGACCTCCACTACTCCCTGTTCCACATTCCTGGCTATTCTCACAAGTGACCTCCACTACTCCCTGTTCTACATTCCTGGCTATTCTCTCAAGTGACCTCCACTCCTTGTTCTACATTCCTGGCTATTCTCACAAGTGTACCTCCACTAACTCCTGTTGTACATTCCTGGCTATTCTCACAAGTGACCTCCACTCCTTGTTCTACATTCCTGGCTATTCTCACAAGTGACCTCCACTCCCTGTTCTACATTCCTGGCTATTCTCACAAGTGACCTCCACTACTCCCTGTTGTACATTCCTGGCTATTCTCACAAGTGACCTCCACTCCCTGTTGTACATTCCTGGCTATTCTCTCAAGTGACCTCCACTCCCTGTTGTACATTCCTGGCTATTCTCACAAGTGACCTCCACTACTCCCTGTTCCACATTCCTGGCTATTCTCACAAGTGACCTCCACTACTCCCTGTTCTACATTCCTGGCTATTCTCACAAGTGACCTCCACTACTCCCTGTTGTACATTCCTGGCTATTCTCTCAAGTGACCTCCACTCCCTGTTGTACATTCCTGGCTATTCTCACAAGTGACCTCCACTACTCCCTGTTGTACATTCCTGGCTATTCTCTCAAGTGACCTCCACTCCCTGTTGTACATTCCTGGCTATTCTCTCAAGTGACCTCCACTCCCTGTTGTACATTCCTGGCTATTCTCACAAGTGACCTCCACTACTCCTTGTTCTACATTCCTGGCTATTCTCTCAAGTGACCTCCACTACTCCCTGTTCTACATTCCTGGCTATTCTCTCAAGTGACCTCCACTCCCTGTTCCACATTCCTGGCTATTCTCTCAAGTGACCTCCACTCCCTGTTGTACATTCCTGGCTATTCTCTCAAGTGACCTCCACTCCCTGTTGTACATTCCTGGCTATTCTCACAAGTGACCTCCACTACTCCCTGTTGTACATTCCTGGCTATTCTCACAAGTGACCTCCACTCCCTGTTGTACATTCCTGGCTATTCTCACAAGTGACCTCCACTCCCTGTTCCACATTCCTGGATATTCTCTCAAGTGACCTCCACTCCCTGTTGTACATTCCTGGCTATTCTCACAAGTGACCTCCACTACTCCCTGTTGTACATTCCTGGCTATTCTCACAAGTGACCTCCACTACTCCCTGTTCCACATTCCTGGCTATTCTCACAAGTGACCTCCACTCCCTGTTGTACATTCCTGGCTATTCTCACAAGTGACCTCCACTACTCCTTGTTCTACATTCCTGGCTATTCTCTCAAGTGACCTCCACTACTCCTTGTTCCACATTCCTGGATATTCTCACAAGTGACCTCCACTACTCCCTGTTCCACATTCCTGGATATTCTCACAAGTGACCTCCACTACTCCTTGTTCTACATTCCTGACTATATTACATCATAGTTCGGAAGTGCTATTTGCTAACTTCCTACCAGTATCCCTTGACGTGGAATGTGCACAATCAGTACCACTGGCTGATTAAGGTAAGTGCAACTCAATAATTTACTTGTTTGATTGTTTTAATATCAATCAAATATGCAGGTCACGGTATTATAAAATCTCGAATGACCACTGAATGTTTGTTTTTTTGCTACAGAAATAAATCTGAGCCATGGGGATGATTAAGTATAAAATGTTCTAAATGATAAGAATATATTCAGTAAATACTTAATTTAATCGATCCGTGCCCAAGAGAGATAATCCACCGTAAATCACCCAAAACTATAGTTTGGTGCTGAACCACTTTCATCTTAAGACTCTTTATTTGTTATAACGAAGGAACTAGTTTTTTTTAGATAATTAACACAATCTATGTAACTTGAGGCATTTTACCAAAACAAACTTATTTTAATAGAAATAATAAAGATGGTTGATGATTCAAGTTGTATATAATATAATCTCTCCAAGATATAAATGTGTTTTTTGTTGTTTTAGACTGTACACTGAAAGACAGTATAAGGATGAACTATTGGTGACAACTGTACCTGAGATCCAGAGAACCAACCTAGCTAACACTGTGCTACTGCTCAAGTCTCTGGGAGTACAAGATCTACTGCAATTCCACTTCATGGACCCTCCACCGCAGGTAGGAGCTTAGCTCATGGGATTACAAATAAAAATGTTTATTTCTTGCATGTTAATCTAATTTACCACATTCCAAAAGCACTAGTATTCCAAATTGTAACCACAGAAGCAGTATTCTGCAAACATTGAAGAAGCAATACTAGATTGTCAATAGTCAAAACAACCACAGTATGTCAGCTCATTGCTGAGTAAGCTATAATAGAAGCTCGTGTAAATATGTAAATCATTCCTACCTTGAGGATCTGGCTCTCATTGATTAGTCTGATTATATGACAACCAAGGGGAAGCAAATGTCCTATTGCTGTTTAATTAGATTCATTCCCTGAAGCAGTAAGCAAGTACGCAAGAAAGGAAGCTAATCTATCATGTCGCGGATGTTACTCCGACTCTTATGGTCATGATGAATTCTCACTGTGAATAACATTTAGAGAAGTGTTAAAAGGCTGCAATGCATCAGTGTGGGCTTAGAATATAGGAGGCACATGGACCTCCTGGGCATCAAATATAGACACACTGACAAAAGTGCTGATTACTGACATGACATTTTGAATAATTAAATTTCTATTACCATCTTCACGATTATCATCACAGCTTGTATACTTATTTATGTGCACACCATACTTTTTATATTAAACAACATCAAAAACCATTTTCCAACTGTCTTCTCTGTCTTACCTTGAATTCTCACAATCCAACCCGACAAAATCACCTTCAGGGTAGTTAGGGGATTATAAAACTGCTTGGTCTAAAGAGTTTAGTTATTGATGAGGATAGTAGTTTAGAAGAAGTGCATTTACGTTATCAAGGAAAAGAAATTGGGAAACCACACTCATAAATCAAATGTTAAAAATGCCTCCTGTTACTTTAAAACTAATTTTTCGAGTCTTGTAGGAATCTTCAAGTCTAGTTTGAACAGCTACTAAAACTTGACTCGAACTCAAATTTTCAAGTACTCGCTTACCCCTAGTTTAGGTGGTGGAATTTCACCATATATGATTTTGTTTCCAGGATAACATCTTGAACTCACTGTACCAGCTGTGGATTCTTGGAGCCTTGGATCACACTGGGTCCCTCACACCCCTGGGTCGGCAGATGGCAGAGTTCCCTCTGGATCCACCACAATGCAAGATGCTCATAGTCGCTCACCAAATGGGCTGCACCGCTGACATACTCATCATAGGTAGGTGTGCATCCAGATTTACAAGCACTACATAGCATACTCACTATTGAGAGCTAATTCTTACTTTAGAAAACGTTGGCGAATGACTAATAAATTATCAAACCAAGCATTGAAGTTCAGGCAAGGGTAATCACATAAAGGAAACAGATTCATTTCAACATTTTCTACTATAGACAAGAAACTATAAACATAATTTAAAACATTACAGATAAATAGCTACAAATTTAACCCTAAAAATAAAACTCATTCTTCATATGTAAGTAATTTTACCTATGTCCAGACACTTATACTGCAGTCCAATAATGAGTTGGTCATATTTCAAGTCCTATGATGTTACTGCTATCTTCAAACATCCAATCATAGGATCGGTAGTTATGCAGTTTTTACGTTTGGTTTTGATTGTGCTCATGGTAGAAAATATTGATTCTCACAATTTGGCAAATTTAAAAAATGCTTTAAAATAAAATGAAAGTTTTTGATTATTCTGATATGATTCATAACACTGCTATTACTATCAGTAGCTCTTACTTTCAGGGACATGTTGTAACAACTGCCATAACACTGCTATTACTATCAGTAGCTCTTACTTTCAGATATGTTGTAGCTCATCTTAACTACTTTTGCTTCGAATTTACTAGAATCGCTGTCAACTAATTCTGCTATGTTTGAAGTGAGTTTGTTCACCTATTTTATTATTTTTCTTTGAATACAAATGTCATAAAAGTCCAACGTCCTCCAGTTTTGAATACTCTATGAACCTTTTTTAAAATTTTCAGTGCAAAACATCCAATTGCTCTGCAAAGCACTTAGACTCTTCTTCAATACATTTAAAATTAAGCTGCCACACTTAAGCTGTGTTTGAAATATTTTGATTCCTTCTTTGGAATTGATATTTAATTTTTTCTTGTAAGATTATATTTAGTTGATTCAGTTTTACAGTGATATCACAAAGAAATAATAATTTCATTAACCACTGTTCATCTTCATATCAACTCATTTTAATTTTCTCCTCGTGATATTAAAATGTCTCTAATTTTTGGTAGAAGGCTCCTGAACTGCCTTAAGAATATCGGGCAACCAAGCCAGTGTACATCTGTGAGAAGAAGGAGATCTCTATACTCATCTCAACATTCTTCGAGCAAAGCTTGAAATTAGTACTTGTGTAGTTTTATGGCTCAAATCAAGTTCTTGGGATGTTAATCAACAGGATTTATGTTTTTTGATACCACTTAGATAATTACTCTTTGTTTAACCCAAATGTTAGCATTCTTACCTTGGCGGGCAACACTATGCCCTATCTTATCAGCGATACCTTTCAAGGTAAATGAAGGGTGAATACATATTCAACTTAATATTTTATTTATACCGGCTAAGTACACTTCTGTATTTGGCTAATAGCTTTACATGTCTTGCACCATCTACATACAAGTAGAAATACACATTAGCTCCACGAGAAACACCAAACTATCAAATGTGCTATATTACTGATGTACTTACAATAATTAGGTCTAAACATAAATTTACAATCTGACGTCACAGACGCTGCGAGAATCAAGGTGCATTCATATATAAAATGATAAGTATTGAAGTACATTTCATTTTGTTGGTACCTTTGGATTCCATTCACCTGAGTTTTATAGCTTCTTTGTTACTCATATATTTTTCAACTTGTATGTCTAAAATGACTAAAGCTATTGTTATGTTTTTAGTATCCATGCTCTCGGTACCATCTATATTCTACCGTCCCAAAGGAAGGGAAGAGGAAGCGGACGGGGTGAGGGAAAAGTTTCAAGTTCCTGAGTCAGACCACTTGACCTATCTCAATGTTTACAACCAGTGGAAATCAAACAAGTGAGTAATTGCTGTAATCTTGTTTGAAACTGCAATGTTGAGGGGGGTGTATCTGAAGATTACGTGGTCACCTCTCGTCTAGTATCAGAATTATGATCATCTTGGTGTCTACTGTGTAAGGCAGAAAGAAGAAAGAAAGAAGCTGTCACATTTGTGCATTGGATTCTTCCCACATTTTTTCCTCTTTCCCTAGGTGGGCTTTCACTCGCTTAGTTTATCTTTGTCAATTTTCATTATTGTAAAATCTGTTATATAAGAAGTATTTCATCTTTTTTTTAGAAATTGGAGCTATAACTGTGCTTGCTGTAGATGCTCTGTAGTTTATTGTTATAACTTTGTGTAATAGTGAGTACTACAATAAAGTGTATAGTTGTATATGTGTTTAGCTACTCTGCATCTTGGTGTAATGAGCACTTCATCCACATAAAGGCTATGAGGAAAGTGCGGGAAGTTAGACAACAGCTCAAGGATATTCTTGAGCAGCAGAAGATTGAAGTCATCTCATGTGGAACAGATTGGGATATTATCCGAAAGTGCATATGTTCAGGTAAAAAATTATTATTTTCTCAGGTTTTATTATGTGTGACTGATTTATTTTATTTTTTACTCATTGGTGTCAGCTTGCAATCAGGCCATACTGACAAAGCGGCAACCATCTGTTGGCAAAGAAAATACCAACTTCTGCAGATAGAAGGTATCATGTGGTCAGCACAACAAGCCCTCTGGCTGTTAATCTTAGTTTTATAGACCAGAACCACTACTTTATCATTCAAGTAGCTCCTCATTTGTCCTCACAAGGCTGAGTAGACCTCATTCCAGACCCATTGCTTCACAGAAAAGCTGAAGTTCTTTAGCCAGGAACTCTGACCACTAGACCAAAAAGGCAGTCGTTATACCGATACATGATTGAATTTTAATACTTATTTGTTCAATCTCCATATATTTTTCAATTTATTTGAATACGATTCAGATAAGGCTGATTTCCGTAGCTAAAATAATTCATCCCCCAAGCTTCGTCTTTCACATATAAACTTAATTGTATAGTGTTGTCTAAACTTTAGGTCAACTAAATTTGGCTGAACTTCAACCTCGTTTTTTTTTTTTATACTCGATATTCATTTTTGACAAAATGACTTTTGGTGAGATTAATTTCTAGGCCAACAGTCTTTTCATAAAAATTAATTTTTAGATCATTATTTAAAGTATGTTTACGCTGTCTTCGGAAACATTCGTTATGATTTATTATGATATTACTAGATGGTGAAGTGTTTCTATTTAATTGAATAGTATTTATAATAGTTTCTAAATACCTCATCTTCTTTGAAGCCACTACCGACTAAAGTCTAAAACATATGATCTCTACACTCTTTAGTCAAAGGTACTATGATTGATATCAGGTTAATTCAATATTTTAAATTTTATCAGAGTAAAAAAAACACTTGTTAACTCAAATTTATTATAAATATAGTCCTAGTTTTTATTTAGTAAATGTTTTTTAAACATAAAAATGGTAGGTAAGTTAATAAAGGGTTCACTATTCCAATGCTCCACAAACTTTTTAAGTTCTTACCAAGCATACATTTTTTGCAGCACAGTGTTTTGTTAACAATCTCTAACTGTGATTCATGAACAACCGATTACAGAATATGTTTAGCTAGCCAAGAATCAAGACATAAGTTTGAAAAGTAATTATAAGATCCAAAATGATAAAACTTGAACCATGGTCCCCTCAGTGTTTTACTATCTTTTGCTGAAAAAAAACCCAGCCCGATGTGCTCTGAATTTTTATTTAAAAGACAACTTCATAGCCATTCTCTTAAATCTAAACAAAACCAACAATGGCAGAAGAAATTGCTAATTTCTTTGGCATAAGATGAGTTTTCAAATCGGACTATTATTGGTTCCACTGAAAGAAACTTGTATTAGGGGATTTAATAAGAAAAGTGCAAAATAAATTGTCCTTTTAAATTATTTGGATACTAGACCACTTATGATACCTCTAAATAATTATTTGGTTCATGTGCTTCTAAAAATTGTTGGTTCCTAAACTATTTGCGTTATGTGCTTCTAAAAATTCCAGAAAATGATTACAGATTTTAAAAAAATTATCCATTAAACTTTGGCTACAATATTGAAATGTTTTTAATTTGTCATTTGAAACTTTTATACTTGGGCTTAGTTTTACTTTTTGGAATCTTTCCAGAGTGTATTTTATCTTACTACAAATTTCATGTTATTAATAAATAGTAAGCTGCTTCATAAATTTAGTCTTATAGGTAGGCTACTATACTAAATCAAACACAATATTCTTTAACTTTGAGCAAGAAAATAATCAAATAAACATGCTCATAGTCAGGGCCGGATTTTGCTTCTTGTAGGCCATAGACACTTTTATTACAAAATTTACTATAAAAGGGATGAACGATTATTCAATTTTAAGGCTTTGACTAGAAATAAGGTAAATTGATAACACTACAATTTTAACTATTGTGATTGATGAACCACCTCACTTGATAGAATGACTATTCTTTCTTAATTCATACTTTCTCGGACAGCCTCTATTTTTCAAATGCACATTGAATTGAAACTCCTAAATATGTGCATTTTATTTTTTGTTAGTTACTAAACAGGGAAAAGAGTAAAACATTTATTTCTTGGTTCAAATTGTTCTGTGTATGTATACGTATAGTGGTAGTAAATAGTGAATAAGTATCACATTTTAATGCCTCTCAAATAAAGTCTAATAAACTATATTTTCATATTTTGTTCTTATAAATTCTATGTTGACTGGGCTTGACCTAGCCTAAAATTTCATATAAATTTAAGAGAAAACACAAAACTGGTTATGTTATAATTAAAAAATAAAAGACTTTTAGTAAAATTTAAAGGCTATTGCTGGAATAAATCAATGTTCCACAGTAATTCAGTTGTAACATTGGTCAATAAGAAGATGTTAGGGTTGGCATTCATAAGCCTAGCTCTACGGATGAAAGAACCCAGTCCGCAGAAAGCTGCAGTCACTTTTTTAGACATTCTACAATTATTGTTTTATACATTCTTTGTTGCCTGACGTTAAGATGCTGCAAGATCATTGAAAAGATATTGCAATGAAATCTGTGCAGCACTGGTTGATATGTCATAATTTGAAAACAGACACTAACAGTGGTTCACGAAGCAAAACCTTAGGTAAAAATAAAATCTGAATATCTTAAAAATGGCATTCATGAAAGTCATTTGGTAAAATTTTCTGAAAAACAATGATATAAAGATATCTAAGAAGCTGTTATTGAGTTGTGCATAGTTGCTAAACTATATTATTATGCCCTTCTGAAACTTGATTGATGTTTGAGACGAAAACGAATAAGAAGATTTTGAAAAATGGCAAAAACTTATTTTTAAATTCTGCTTAAAAGCAATGAAATGGCTAAATTTGGAACTGGTACCACAAACAATTAAGTGCAAAAGATCTATTTCAGCTTTAATTTTTTTTATCAAGTTGTGGACGTAAATCAGTACAGAATTTTTAAAAAGACATACTGAACTTTGAGAACATTATCAAAGTGTTTGTTGCAACAAGAAGCCCATAAAAGAAACTTCCTTAAGAAATGTTAAAAGTAGCTTGGATTATGAAATTGGTTTTTTTGAAATATAATTTTATTAATTGCATCTTTTTTACTGTCTCAGATTTTTTTCTTTCTATTTTTTCAAATGAGATTTTCTAGTTTAGTTTAGTTTTAAAAAAATCAGCCCTTGTAGGCCTAACGGGTTCATAGGCCCTAAGCACTGTGTACTTGTTCACCACCATTTCTAAGGTCTTTAGATTCAAACAGCACCACATTTTTTTTAAAAGTAAATTATGTTTGTTTTTAAGAAATTAAGTGAGTTAATGTGGATATCACTTAATGACTGGATTCCTGGTCATTAAATAGCAACATATATATAAAAAATTGTAGAAATAAAGTTTTAAGACAATTTATCCTCTCTGAAATAATATTGGTCTTTATTAGTTGAATAATTTTCAGATAAAAGTCACCAATATATAACCCTACTGAGATTCTTTCTTTTTTTGAAAAAATTGACACCAAATAATTAGTCAATTAATTGGTTTGATTTGTTTCAAGATTGGTGTATAGTATATTTTTAAATGGAACTTTATTTTTGTTCATTTAAATCTGTTCCTTTGTAATTGAATGGAAATGATTGGAGAAACATAGGTATTTAAAATTATTTAGAGTGTATCAAACATATTCAGTTTGTTGTCCAAGTCTCTGTGTAACTGTCAGAGTGTTCATTTCACAGCCTACTTCCACCAAGCTGCAAGATTGAAGGGCATTGGAGAGTATGTGAACTGTCGAACAGGCATGCCGTGCCACCTACACCCCACATCTGCTTTGTTTGGTATGGGCTTCACACCTGACTATGTGGTGTATCACGAGCTCATCATGACTGCTAAAGTAAGCTTACTGTCATTAATAAATCTATATTCCAATTAACAGTCTTAACATTTTGTAAAGAAAGCCTAGTCATTAATACAATAGTTACTAATTCAAAGCTAAATTTTATGAAGCAAAATATTGTAATAAATTTCAGGTAAAGGTTTAAAAGAAAAAAAAAAACTATTTCTTTTTTTGCATAAGCTTATGGAATATTTGTGCACCACATAAAACTTAAGCAACACATTAAGGTAATTCTTGGTTAAGTAGTTCAGACAACTTGAGTGTGCTTTGTAAGCACATGCTTTTTAAAAATGTAGTGTAAACCACCCTCTCTCCTCACTGCGCTCATTCATCAACTGTTTTCAGCCTTTAGTAAAATACCTCCATCTTCCTCTTTATCTAATCACACAAATAGGTGGAGGAGTTTACCATACACAATATTTTAAATTGAGGATCACTTATTGTATACAAATGAATGTGAAGAAAGACCACAAAGGCTTCAATGATGTACCTCTTAAATTTATCCATACAAAGGCTCCATGTTAGATTAAAAGCATTAGTGTTATGCAAAATTAAAAATAAAAACACTTTCATGATCATAAATTGGTTGAAATATGGGCATATTAATTTTTGTGTTTTAAATTGGGATCAAATAAATTGCATTGCTCAAGAAATATATATTTTCTCCAGCTATTATAATCATTAAAATAAAATATGCTGGGCCAATGCCTCTTTAAAGTTAAATGTGAACTCTGGCCTCATTCATGGTTAGGTACACTTAATGGTCGGGAGAATGTTTTCCATTTCAAAATATTTGACAGGTGAAATTATTATAGGTGGGGCAGTTGTACATTCTTTAAAATAATATTAAGGCATAAATGAACCAACTATCATGCTTTTTAATAAATATATATTAACTGTCAGTGTTTGTACATCTTTAGATTCTAAATTTTTATTGTTTTGAATCAGTGATTTGCCTATTGGCATTGAAGGCAGCCTTAGTGGGGGAAAGCCTATTTTTGGGACACATATACTCGAGTTTTGGATAGCAAAGGTTGGTTGCAAGGAGGACTGGAGAGCTGTAATAAGAGATTTCTTCTAGTAGGGTAAGACCTGCCTCTGCCTAGCCGATGGTTAGTCAAAGATAATATCTTGGGTGAATTCTGAACCCACTCAAATGTCTAGTAACTCTTGAGTCATGTTGCAAAGAGAGCTTGCAAGTCTAAGCTAGGTCAATGTGCGGACTATTGGTATAGTAAGACATTGACATGGGCTAGTGACCTTCTCAAACATCTCTTAAACTGTCACGCCATGTATTTTCCTAGTAATAACTTGATAGTAACTGACTCAACGAGGTAGCGGCATAACCATATATTTTAGATCAAATTTATGTTGTTTTTTTACAACCACATCTTACTACCCATTCAGGTTACATGTTTATGTACTAATTGCGCTAGTGGTTTTTTTAATGATGAGGAAGGTTATATTTGGAGGAAGTAGTACACCTGACCAAGATTCGAACCTAGATCTCCTCATCATTGGCAGTCTAGTCTAGTGCAAGAGTAACACCTAAGACTATGCGGCCACCAAAGTGGGTAAATTTGATTCATACATAACAAATTGGAAAGAATAATTACTAAAAACTAGGTATGTGAATCTACTTAAATGTTCTATAACTTCAAGTTTTTGCAATATGTTGGGGTTTCTCATTCTTTATGTCCTTTATTTTAGTTGTCTCACTTAAAAGAATTTCTACTGCTTAACATTATAGATTGTTTTTTGGCCTCCTCTTTTAGAAGGTTGCGTTATGTGTTTCACACTTCCCTCTGACAAGTTCCGATAGGATAAAACCTAAGTTGGGGGATTGGGAGGTAGCCATCGATTTTCTTTAAAAGGCAGCCATTCATTACCTCTTTGTCTGATGGCAGTAATGTAAAGTGTAACCTTTGTTCTTCTTTTCAATGTAAAAGCCAGATTGTGTTTGTTCCTTTTATATATTTATATCCACCTTTCCCATTCCTTGTTCCAAATATAATACAACTACCTCATAGATTGTACCATAGATATTATTCATCCTAATTCCTCCACAGGTTCTTGAATTAGTTTGGGTCGCTATGAGCAAATAAGTTTGTGCATAGCAGATAATTTCCTCCCTCTTAAATCATTTCCCATCACTAGCATTGTCAAGCATTTTTAGGTGGTGCTGAGGCATTCCCTTTTCACCCCATTCATAGTAGGTTGTCTTATTTATTGAAATCACCTACAAAGCTCTCATATTAACGACGCTACTAGCTTACACCAGCATAAGGCTATTGCTATATTCTCCAGTTTTTGTTATTGTGAATCTTACCACTTGTTGGGGCTATCTGCAAATCCACATCGATAAGGTACGGTCAATAATAAGGCTCAATTCAGAGGAAATATACCCAAATTTGTGTGGATGTAAAGTGGGAAATTATTTAGGAAAAACCACTCTCTTTATACCCAATGAGGATTCAAAGCTTTACCTCGCTACTAGCAGTCTAGTCTCTTGCGAGAGTGACACCTTTAGAACATGTGACAATTGATAAGGATGGTACTGACATTAAACTTTGATAAAATCACTAGTATTTTCTAATTCTTATACTAAAAATTAATAAAACTAATAGTATTTCCTGAAGGGTTTAAAAAAATGAGTAATACTAATAGTATTTCCCGATATTAATTTTAAAAAAACAGTATTATTTTCCCATTTTAATATTTTCAATAACAGCATTATATGTTGAAAAATTAACAACCTTTGTTTTATAGTACACTTTTGTTAATGTTTTATACCCGCTTTGGTGGCCGCAAGGTCTAATGCACTAATCTTGTAGTAGACTAAACTACCGATGACGGGGAGATTGAGGTTTGAATCTTGGCCAGGTATACTAAGGGTTGTTTTACCAAAATGGTTTTCCATTCTCCCTCCACACAAATGCGGGTACACTTTCTATAAATATATTTTTCCTAATACCTAAATAATTAGTGCAATTAGTACATAAGCACATAACCTGAATGGGTAGTAAGACATGGTGCTAAAAAATAGTTAATGTTATATATTTTAGTTCACTAGAATCTGATTTCTTTTAAAGTAGAAGTGGGACCCTCTAATCTCTCTAATCTTATAATATCAAATAGATTTAGTGCTAATAATTAGTTTACTTTTTTTTTTTGCCTATGACATAATAAACATAACAAATTAGCATTTGTCAGTAGCACCAAGCCTTAAACAATGTGTGCCACCAAGTCCTAAACATTGTTTTTAAATTCAATTTTAGAGAATTTCAATATTCAAAAGAAAATTTAATATTCAAATTCAAGAAATATAAGATTTGCTACGTTTTTAAAAACACATTAAAATAGATGTATTTAAACTATTCATCTTACAAATATATTTATGAACTTATCTACAAGGTACACTAAAAAAGTTCCTGAACTTTAGAAATAGTGTGCCAATGTGATGTGCGGAAGGTGGCGCTGCTTAGCGGCAAACCTAGCACTTAATCTACTGTTTAGCTAGTCCTATTGTGACTAGTCATGGCACAGTATTGTTGTGATTAGGAGCTATCTATGCTTGTGTTGGGATTTTTGAGATGAGTTAGTTTTACAAGCAGCATATCAACATCAAATTTTGCGTCAAACTTGAAAAAAGTTTACGAAGCCTCATGAAATGACGAAACAAGTTTATGGTGGTCAGTGCTTAGGACATACACAGTGTTATGTCAACAACACTGGTGATGAAGCATGGGGCTTACATCTACAATATTGAGACAAAACCCCGATCTTCACATTGGGTTGAAAAAAAAATTTGAAATCAAAAAAAGCACGGCAGGTCAGGTTGAACGTACAAGTCATGCTGACAGGTTGGGGTTTTTTTTTACATTGAGGGAGAACATTTCTCATTATGAATTTTCACCAGAGGGACAAACAGTGAATTGGTGGTATTATATTTAAGTGTTGAGATGTCTGAGAGAAAAAGGTCCAAGCTGCAGAAAAACAAAACTTGGTTCCTCCATCACGACAACATGCCCCCACACACACATTGGTGTTGATTCGTGACTTTTGCACCAAAATGGAGACATCTGTGCTTCCCCAACCTCGCTACACGTCTGACCCGGCCCCCGCAGACTTTTTCCTGCTTTCAAAACTAAAATACGTGTTGAAAGGATGAAGATTCAACACTATTGCAGGCAGACCTACTTGTGGTCAGGACTGCTTCAAGAAGTGAAAACGGCATTGGAAGCAGTGTAGGCCTATAAACCAAAGAGGATTGTACTTCAAAGGTGACAAGGCTGAATAAGTTGTGGGTAGCCCAAAAAAGTAAAAAAAAAAAGTTCAGGAACTTTTTGAATACACCCTGTATCACTAAACATGCACTTTGTTCTTGTTTTAGGTGTTCTTACAAATATATTTACAAAGACTTATTTAATTTACCAACCTTGCATTCAAATTAAATCATGCCTATATTTTATTTGTGTTATTAATGGGAATTTCAATTAAAGTATTATTGCACATCTGACAAAAACTCTCATTTTTGATATCAGCATGTCATTATAAAGAATTACTCTAAGCAAGACAATAATATAGAAAAATATAAAATTGTATACACTTATTTTTTATTTTGTACCCCCTAAAACAATTAACTCTACAATTTCAAAATAAAATATTTCCAGAACTGTTTTATTTTCAAAAATAATGTCACTATATGTCTTAAATACAAATATGGCCAAAAAGGAATTAAATAAAAAATTTGATCCGGGAAACAAACTCACAAAATAGTGAATAGAGCTTTTGACACTAATATTCTGTTTTGCTATAAACAAAAGTGTGTATGTTCAAGATGTTTTACATCTCGTATTGTTTTATCTTAGTTGAGTGTATATTTTTCAGGAATACATGCAATGTGTGACAGCAGTAGATGGCCATTGGTTGGCAGAGTTGGGGCCAATGTTCTTCTCAGTGAAGGAAACGGGGCGGTCAGGTCGGGCCAAACGCCGCCAAGCTTTGGAACATCTCCAGGATATGGAAGGACAAATGAAGATTGCTCAAGAGGAGATAAAGGCGAGGAAACAGGAGCATGAGCGGAAGCTGCAAGCTGGAGCTAGGATGTATGTACACATTTAGTTTCCTTTCTTTTTTGTTATATCGGAATAATGTTTGTATTTTAGTAGGAATAATTTACTTAAATATTTTAACATCACTGTACAAAAAGGGAAATATTTGTTTTTAATCCATAAATTATCTTATTGATAGTTTAACATAATGTTGATTTTAGGAATTCGTAATTTTTTTTTAAAATTAGGTAGGATCCATTTAAAGTAATTTCTTATCCATTTTTATGTATTAAATAAAGAGCAAACAGGTTACATGGCATTAAGTTAATAAATATAATAGAATGTAGAAATTGAAGCACAAATAAGATTAAAAAAACATTAACACATAATTACAAACACTTCAATCAATACCACATGGCATCTTCCTCACGAGATACTAGACTAAACAGGCAGTTTATGGTAAGAGCAAACAGGTAGTGACAGGTATAGAACATCATACTTAGCTTATGAGTCATAACAGACAGGCAGTGACTTGATGCTGAGCGACGCAAGGTCGACTGGGGTGATTCACTTTAAAAGTAGTTTGTTTACAACAAGTCTGTGGAGTCATCAATTTTCGACTTCGACACATCTATTTTCATATAGTCCATCTTTGACTCTTTCATAAATGGCTAAAGTATATTAATTAATAATAACAAACTGGCTGCAGTAAAATGCTCAGATACAGATTACTTCATGGGAAGCTTCTTTGGCATTGTGAATTTATATTTAAATAAATTTGCTATTCTAAATTAAAAATTTTTGTCCTAAATAATAATAAAAAGCGATTCTACATGACAAGATGGACTTGGAGCTCCTGATTGCCAAAGTATTTTCCCAGCCACAGGTTTTCTCCAGTTTGGATGCTTCTAAAAGCTATTCTAAGAAGTGTTCACCAGAATTTCTTATAATTATTAGATTCTCTAGAAGCTATTTAGAGTGTTCTTCAACTGATTTTCCCCCATGAAAATTAGATGCCTCTAAAAGCTGTTTAAAGTGGTCTTCCACCAGCAAATTTTTGAAAATTGGATGCCCTTAGTAGCTATTTAAAATGGTCTTCCCCAACACATTTTTGAAAATTGGATGCTTTTAGAAACTAATTAAAGAGGTCTTTGCTTGGATTTTTTTTTAAATATTATATGTATATAGAAGCTATTTGGAGTGGCCCCATATGGGAATTTCTCTTATGGAATGGCCTCTAGAAGCCATTTAGAGTGATATTCACCTGGAAATTTTTTGAAACGTAAATGTCTCTAAGTTATTTGAAGTTTGATACAAGGATCTTTAAGCTTCATATTAAAAACATTGAAACCATTTTGTAGTAGGGAGATTTGAAGCCAATAAACCCCTCACTCTCTACACCCATGCATTCCCTGTCTAGACACACTTCATGTACCCACTCACTCTTCCTCCAACCTTTCAAGGTTTGCCACTTTAAAGAAAGAGTTTTCACTAAGAAACACTTAATACAATAGTTTTGACGACAGAATTTTCCAACTAGAGAAGTGCTGTCCCGCTCAGCTCTTATCGTATCACTTTCTCTTGCTGCTTATTGCACTTACCCTTAGCAGTTGAAGAATGAAAACTTCTCCTGTGAAGTAAAAATTCTCTTGAGCATCTACTATTGTGACAGGTTGTGTAACAGGATTCATATATGGGCCATCTAATGAATATTTAGGTTGGGTGTTCTCCTAGGCTTTGTGATCTATTTCCCATCATCTATTTAAACAGGGCTCTCTTGAATGATTTTAGGAATTTTAAAATGTATCAAAAGTAAGAAAAGAGAGGGGGAGGTTACATATTAGTGAACGAAGGATGGGGAGAGAGAAACGAGGAAGGTAGAAGGCTGTTGGCGCTATGTGCAAGAAATAAAATAAAAGTGTCAAACAGCTGGTATAAGTAGTAAAGAGTAAACCACCAGATACATTTGGAATTGGGAACAAAGGTCGGTGGTAGACTACTTCCTCGTAGATGGAGAAATGAAAAGACAAAACTGTGAACATCAAGGTATTACCAAGTGTGTTCTGGTTGCTGGTAGCAGACATAAAGGAATGGGAATTTAGGAGAAAAGTAGCAAAACAAGAAAGAGACTAAAAGATGAAGAGGAAAGAGAGCTGGACCTAAGAAAAGCAATAAGCTTATTTCCGAAGAATGAGATACAAAGTGTAGAGGTGAAATGGAAAAGGTTTAAGAAAAGTTTGGTGGGAGCTAAAAGTGATAAAGAAGAAGCGGAAGAAGACACAATGGTGGAACGACAGCATGAAGGAAGCAGTGGGCAGAGAAGAATAAAGCATTCAAAAGAAGTTTTAAGAATAGGAATGAGGAAATAGAAGACAAATATAGGGAGAAGAAGAAAAGAACCAAGCGAGTGGTATGAGAAGCCAGAAATGATTGGATGAAAAAAAAACAGAGATTAGTAATTAGGTGTTATATAGACAGGTAAGAAACAAGACAAGAAGTTAGAATAATGGATGAAACAATGAAAAGAAGCACTCGGTCTGGACCAACTGACTGTGGAAATGATAAGAGCTGCAGGATACAATGGTTATACAGGATGCTGAGAGTGATATAGAAGGAGAACAAGGTACTTGAAGAACGGAACTATAGGGTTTAGATGGGAGGAGATGTAGTATGAACATATGGCAAGGTTACATAAGATATATATTTGTTTGTTTGTGGAGTTTAGATATATATTTCACTTAAATTAAAATAATATAGTTGAGAAATTACACCTGCACACAGGAATAAATCCCAGGAACTTTGGCACACCAGTGTTTTTAACAATAAGCTATTCAGGAACTGTTTAATTCTTCACTCATTGTTTAGAGCAGAGTTTGTGATGAACCTTGAATTCATCAGCTCGAGATTGTTTTTATACCCGCATTGGTGGACATGTGTACTAAGCTGTCATTGATATAAAATGCATTATAGGCATGCACTTTAACATAATCAAAGAAATTACTCAAAATCTCTTGTTTATTTCTTATGTTAGATGATAAGTGTAAATCATCATTAAGGCTTACTGCTTGTTATTGTCTATTTTTTTAAACTTATTTTAGTAAATTTCATTTTATAAACATTCATTATTGAAAATGTATGCATACTTATACGTGTTGATTCAAAACTGTCAAGGCTATAAACACTTAGTGACCTTCGAAATATATAGATATCCACTTGCCAATACCAATCTTTAAAAGATCAGTTGCACTTTATCGGGTTTTTTTACCCTAAAAAACATATCAAGCCTACCTTGCATTTCATCATTGTTTATTTTATAAGATAGGTTCATAATGCAATCATCACTATATTATCAATTAACTCCAGTTAAATGTCACAAGCTACATTCTTTCTTACATCACTATATCATTATATTTTATTTGTACATTAAAAATATTGTGTAACAGTCCAACCTCTTGGTCTGGGGGTCAGTGTTCCTGGTTACTAATCTAGAGGTCCCAGGTTTGATTCCCAGCGGTACCATAGGTATTTTTCCTGAAAGAGAATTGTTCCTCTAGTCTGGTTATTAGACTTCTACTTGCACTACATAATCATATATTATATATGTAACAACAAAAATTGTAATATCATGTGCAACACTGAATTAAAACCCATTTCATTGGCCGAATGGTATATAACGTCACTCTTGTATTAGATTAGCCTGCTGATCTCAGGGAGATTGGGGTTTGAATCCCAGTCAGGTCTATTGAAGGGTGTTTTTCCTGAATGGTTTCCCAATCTACTTCCACACAAATGTGGGTACATTACCTCTAAAAGGTAGGCTTCCTTCAAACATGTGTACAACCTTTAACCTGAACAGGTGACATGACTCGCTCAGTAATTGAATGGTCTAAGGAGTCACTTTAGAATAAACTGGACTGCCGATGACAGAGATATCGAGGTTTGGTCCAATCGGGTGTACTTAGGTTGGTTTTCCCTCCACACACATGTGGGTACACTTCCTATAAATTCAATCTTCCTCATCCTGAACACATTATACAACCTCAACGGATAGTGAGACGCAGTGCTAAAAAAAGTAATATATGGTGATAAAAAACCTAAATTAAATAAATCAAAGTCAGGAAGTTTGGGATGGACTAGAATATTGTGGAGATTGGGTGGCCGTTTGAACTTCCCGACCCCAAGAGAATCCGAGAAGAAAAACCCAACTACCAAAGGTTCATACCCCTGCGGTAGCACCCGTTGCAGCACATGTGGAATCCACCTACCAGCTACATCCTTCAACAGCAAAGTAACCAAATTGGAATACAAAATCCCTGGTTATTACAATTGCAAAACAAACAACTTGATATATCAACTACAGTGCAAATCATGCGATGCAGAGTATATAGGCCTTACTACAGGCTCTCTCAGACAGCGAATGAACAATCATCGTTTTGACACAAACCACAAAGCTCCGGACAAGCCTGTACCCATTCATGCTGGTACCCACAACCAGGGCTTTCAAACCTGCTACACCACCAACATATTAAGAGCATTTCCCAAACAGTGCAACAGTTCTCAACTTAGACAGTGGGAACTGGCCCACCAATGGATTACCAAATCAAGATTACCACCAGGCCTCAACAGAAGATAGTTTCTTTCTTTCTATTAGATTATCATTTTTCAAATTATTATTATCATTATTATTATTATTATTATTATTATTATTATTATTATTATTATTATTATTATTATTATTATTATTATTATTTATTATTATTATTATTTTTAAATGGGTCTCTATAAATACTAACCATAGCCAAGGAATTTATCTTTACTCCCAAAAACAGTTGGCACACTGTGTTTCTAACAGTTCTTCTTTAAATTCAAAATGGAGTAATCCATTGTTTGTGTTATCTGTACACTCTTCTTTGTGTTTGATAAAGGCAACAATGCCGAAATATTATTCTATTTGTGTTAAAATGTGTGTGTGACTATTTCTACTATAGAAGACAGAAGAAAGGAAGATGTCACTTTTGTGCATTGGATTCTTCCCAGATTTTTCCTCTTTCCCTAGGTGGGCTTTCTTCATCAAATTTACTCTTAATAGTCTATTTTTCCTTTTTCTTTAGTTTTATCACTTTACTTTACTATACGATTATTTAGCCATTGGGCCACCTCATTTTTATACATAAATCAAAATAAATCATATTTCCCAGTAACCACTCTTTATCTTGTACATCATTGGTATTATTATGCGACCCTGAGAATATTTAAACTTTGGCATAAGAAATCAATAGTAAAGTAAATTCACAAAACAATGAACAATGAATGTTGATTTACTTAATTTCTTCTGGAATCATTTTGATTCAATTTCATTCATATAGGATATAGCATAAAATAATACTTTATCCCAAGACCACCGAGATCAACCTAAATAAAATAATATTAAATTTATCAAGTCTTACAATACTTAACATAATGAGTCTAGATTATTTATAACTAATTGGAAAAGGTTTGTAAACCAAACAAATAATAAAGGAAGCATACTAGCCCCGAATTACATTTCCCTTGCATTTAATATTAGGTCATTATTTGAAAAGTATTCTTACCTTCAAATCAGTAAATGGACATAGAAATCACAATATTTCATTTGCTTTTCCCTTCTGAAACATTATTAGAGAGCTAAGAAAACAATTAGAACTATGTTACAAGTATTAATCCTACACATTCATACATAAGTAAAATTCATGAACTGAGCAAACCTTAGAATTACTATTTTTAAATTAAAGTAAATCCTCATTAATTCTAACCTCAATATTTTGTATTCACACTAATTTAGACCCAATCATATCTCACTTTGTTAATGATTGTGTTTGTCTGGTTTGAATAGTGAAATACTATTTCAATACACTCATGCAAGCAGTCTTTGTGTCCATTTATTATTCCAGTGCTGAGATTGTGAGTCCAGGACTTAAAGAACCAGGCACACCATCTACACCGCGCAAAACTCCCGCAAGATTGGGTCTTTGATCTCGACACTTGGTTCCATTGCAGGAGGAGGTTTTATTTTTAAAGACAATCAAGGTGTTTCTGAAAATAAACGACATTTGGAAGTTGGATTTAATACACATATCTATTGTTAAATAAAATTTAAGATAAAGATTTTAGAAAAATTAATTACTATGAAATTTTATTTAATGTAATGATTGCAAACCTTATCTCCGATTTTAAAATAAGGAAATAACTATTATATTTTTTATTGTGTGGCTCAGTTAGTACTAATTATATAGTAATTTATTCATGATGATTTGCTAATCTTTATTTTAGGAATGTAAAGTGGTTGGAGATTTTAAACGCTTAACTTTATAACATTTAAACCGTACTTAAACGGTTAATGTTTTCTTAAAAACCGTTAAAAGTTTGACTCTTCAAGTGAGTGGACTCACTCGATACCTACCGCTCGAGTACATTTCAAATTGTTTGTATCTTTAATACTACCAGATGGGAAACAAGAGGGAGAAAAGCATTCAATTCAAAACTATCAAAAATATATTTATTAATACTGGGTACATAGACTTAAAATAGATAGTATGAGTTGTCTAGACTAACGCTAGACTATTTCAGGATTTTGACATCGCGATAATTTGTCTACATTAAACAGGTAGTAATGATATATCATGATTTAATTCTTTGAGTTTTTAGGGCTATGTTTAGGCAGGGGTCGGGGGTAGGGTTGAGCTAAAAATAAAATGTAGTAGGGGGATTACTTTGTTAACAATCACGACCTCTGACTAATAAAGAAACCAGACCTAGAATTTGCTGCCGGGAATAAACATTTGACTGAAGAAGGCTTTGTTAATCTTATGTTCTCAAAATAACAATTTAAAAAAAAACATGAAATAAGAATTATTATTTGGGGGAGCTATGCTTGATGATTGCTGAGCTTCAATCTAGCTTTGATATTTATTTATTATAACAAATAATTATGCTCAATAGTGACTTGATTAATTTATTTTTGTTGTGAGCAGTAAATTGATTTTATATTATTTATATTTTATATAATAAAAGATTAAAACTTATTCAGTAAAATAATAAATTAGAGCCACGCAAATGTATTAAATGTATAGACTAAATATTGAGACCAGAATGAGCTTTTATTGAAAAGGTATACCGCTACGCATATCAAAAGTATTTCTAAAAACCCCAATTGGACTGGCATAGTAGCTTCGGTACATTGTATGTCCCTCCCAAAGAAAATTTCTGAGTGCAACATCAATCTTTTAAAATGTCAACACAACTTATGACTGGCACTTCTTTCCTCTTGCAAACTGCTTGTCAAAGTTGTTTTAAACAAACTAAACCAATGGCACAGTAGTCTTTGTCCCCATCTCAAAATACAGGGTTCCTTAATGTCAGCATAACTATATTTATACATGTGTGGTGGTTGGGAGATAAGGGAGGTTTTACTGCCGAGCAAGTGATTATTCATGGGAGCCAGAGTGAATGGCAATGGATGTCATGACATGACCTTCCACCTAGCAATTATAGATCCAAGAATGTGTTTGACAACCTTCATTTGTTATTGGTTTAAATTATTTGGCAATATTTTGTAATAACTCAAATTGGAAATAAAAGTGTTTATTCACAACATTCAAGGGTATAACAATTTTGCCATCAATCAATTAAATCATATTTGTAATCTGCATCAGTATTAAACTATTGGTAAACAGTACCTTGCATCACCTAGTGGGACAATATATTGTGAATATAACACTGTATTTCTGAGAAGGATGATGCATCGCTGAGTTATTTGTTGCACTTTTAGCAAAGTTTATGTATACACAAAGCTTAGGACACAATATCAATTACAGCCGTCCAATTCTTAGTGGAAATTATTATTTTATAGTTAATGATTATTAAATTTAATTTGTTACTTAACAGTAATCTAAAACAAGAAACCTGCTCAGGTACATAAAACACCAGATCACACCTACTGTAGATCTGGATTAAACATATAGGGATGTGTATATATATATATATATAGATGTATCATATACTAATATATATATGTGTGTGTGTGTGTGTGTGTGTGGGTGCGCGTGTGTGTGTATATATATATATATCATAATAGACAATGTCACACAATACACAGCCGATGCATCATGGTATACAATGAATTGTCTGTCCACCACGATGCATTGTCATTCATTATGTCATGGGAGACTATACACTGTATTGGACGATATACCATGGACAATACACACTGGTAGAAGATATATCGCCACATCAAAAACTGTAATATTGGTATATTGATGTAAATATTTAACAGTTTTTTTTTTTGTGATATGTTGTCCAGCCCTATTGTGGACATAAGTTTACTTTTTTTCACATATATAAATAATATAAATTTAAAAAATATTTTTAATTTAATTTTAAGCTACCTAATGAATTTTAGACTAGGTTTATATTCATGCAAAACACAAAACTAATAGTGAATATTGCATAGCATACAGTGCACAGTTAATAATAAATATACAATATAGTGATTAAAGTCTTTTATTTATAGAAATTGACCTAACAACTTTGGTTTGGTATAAATCTTGCTAGTAAAACAATGTCCATTAAAGTGCATCTTCTGAAACATAAAATTAACCTAATATATTAGTGCCTGTACTATTAAATCAATTTTTATATGGTTATAATTTTATTACTATCATTAATAACTATGGTTTTACATATAAACATTCTAGATAATGGTCTAATAAAAATTTAATGAAAAGCTTGTTTGTAAAGCTGTCCTAAAACTAAGGCTATGCAGGTATGTGTCAGAGGAGGGGGAATATTGTTCCTTAAGTCCTATCAATATTAAGGTGGGCTATGCGAGAAAAGGTCAGTGTTTTTTCAGTTACTATATCCACAAAAAAAATTGATCAGAATAAATATTGCTTTAATACAAACATGTAGATTAATTTTCTTCACATGATGACATCAAAATTTCTTGAATATCTGTCAAGAGTATCCTGGAATTTAATGACAACTTTTTCTCTTCATTTAAAAAAGTTTGTCATCTTATTCCGCTATGCTCGTGACATATTCAAAAACTGTTGCTATCACCATGTTTGTAGTGAAGCAATATTTTATTTATTTTGGTCAAAAAATGTTTTGCTATAAAAACTGCAAAAACACTGGTCTTTTCTTGTGATCCCTACATCACCACCTTGAGGAACCTGGCCACGTCACTAGACTGACACCTTATATAAGTCCAAGACTTTTCAAAGTGGAAACTTACCTGCCATGTCAGTGTGTGGCATCTGCTTATCTAGGGAACAGATACCTCCTCTAACCCATCATGCCTATGTCCTTCGAGTGTAACCACACATACAACATGTGCAGCAGGCACTTTAGGAACTGATGACCCTGTGCCCATCATTAAACAGCTGGGAAAACCCTCGCACCTTGGCCAGACTCCCATCGCGGAAGGAGTTGGCTCCTCCTACCGTGTGTGCTGGATTCACACTTCAGGGAGTCAAGACTCAACCTAGGAACAGCTCTGAAGAGATCTTTAACCTAGACCTTCCCAGAAGTTACTAGCTACCAGCCGCTTAGTGTGTGGTGAGGGGGGGGGCCTCCCGGAGGCCACCACAAGGAGGCATTCTGTCAGGATTACCAGACAAAGAACACCCCACTGGCAGGGGTGGGGAGCCTCTCGTCCCGTCCGAGTTAGGGCAATCACACGAGGGCTAGCACATCTCAAAGCCAAGGAGATTCCAACCCCAAACCAGTGCAACCCTTTAAATCCTATCAACAGGTATAATTGTGCAGTCAACTATTCTACTTACTATATTTATGGAATTAGAAACCCAAAGTTTTATTGCTGCACTTAAAAATACTCCACTGTCTCTTTCTTGGGCTAGTTTTATTCAGTCCTCATAACACCCATGTATCTTTCAGGTCCACTCCAATGTTATCCTCACATTTGCATAATTTCACTGCATAGATGGCAGCACTTTGATTAAATATATAGATGTATAGAAAAACATCCTCTTCCACCCTCCACACCCTGAGAACATAATGGGAAGTAGAAATAGCCTCCTTTTTCTATGTTGAATTGATAAACTAAAAGCTCACATGGGCTTCTTAGTAATATGGATACGGTCTTAGTATATTTTTAGTACGAGGACATAGTTCGAGTCATTCACAGCCATGATGCATGTATTAAACTATGTTTGGACTTAGTCTATAGCACCGTGGTTCGTAGAGCAATGGACGAACGTTGGACAATTCAAGCTGATTAATGTAAGTAAGCCACAAGTAAGGACCCTAATACGCAATATGAAGTGCCAGGTAGGACCAACCTTTCTAAAGTAGTTAATGATGTGTTTGCCAACCATGGACTACCGACACTATAAGTTGTTTGTTTCTAAATTACTCTTTTAATGGAATACCCTCACATTTTTGTTATGTATTATCTTAACAAGTACCTACCACACATCATCAACCCCAAACTGGGTTCATCTGATTCAGTCATAGCCTGATCCTTCCTTTAGACCACCCTTACTGATTTCTCGACCGATTGCCCATACTAAGGGTAAACATCTACATCAACTGATGTCAAAATGGAAAGTAATTAAAAATTATGTCAAAAGCAGTCTTTGTAGTCTAAAAATGTATATCAGAAGTGTTGACTCGTTACAGTTGGATAGGCTCTAACTAAATTATTTATTAATTTTGGAAACTATTAAGAAGTACCTATTAGATTCACAGCATCTTGGTTAAAGCTTCTTGCCGCAATATACATCCATGACAACTCTGCATGGAAATTATTAGTTTCTAAATGTATTAATCCATCCAGAATTTTATTTTAAATTGAATTTTAATCGACTTTGAATACTGGGAAGGTTTCTAGGTTGACTAACTTTTTTCAAGTTTTAATCTCATAGGTAAAAGATTATTTTTATCAAATTATCTTCATTAAGAATAATATATGTTTTTGGGTATTAGGGATTTTAAATGGGCAATAATGTAGCTATTATTTTATACTACCATATTACCCATTTAAAACTCAACATCTTCATTTATGGTCATGTAATGTGTCCCATTGGTATTTGTTGGACAATGATTGTGAATGGAAATCCTTTTTAGAGACCCTTAAAATTTGGAAGAACCATTTCAATTAAAAGCTCTATAGTTATTTAGTCCAATGAACGTGTGAAACTGTTCCTCAATTGAAGATTTCATTGTAAACAATATTTTTCATGTATACTTTTTTATTTTTTGGGGGCACCCATGTGAATTTTTGGTCAACCAGTATGTCGGCACTCTTTTTGGTTAGGGGATAAATGCTTGCAAATCAGACATGAGGCATTGGACATAAAATTATCAGACCTAAAGTCACAACTCCTAAACTAAATTTTTTACCTTCATAACACCTAACATAAGATCTAATCTCACTGCACCTAATTTTATAGCTCCTAACTTCACTAGACCTAAAAGCACTGGACTTAGAATTAATTTTTTATAGATTACTTTAAAATATCCTTAACTGTTCAAACAGACAGTGGACCTAAAGGCAGTAGGCAAGACTTAACTTCACTGGACCTTATTTTATAAGATCTAACTCCAAAAGACCTAAACTCACAAGGCAACTAGCACAAGACCTAACATGATATGGCCTTGCTGGCATAAGTACTAAAACAACATTCTTTTTAACACACTAATAGGAACACGGACAAAGGCGTCATCTTGTCTTGGGAATGGGAGGCTGGAGTTCAAATCCTGTTGGGTGTATCGCGCTCATCAAGTAAGAACGGGTGCCTCCCATTTATCTTTAATTGCTAACTGTCTTGGATTACGATAGTTGAATCAATGTTTATGAATGGTTTGAGTTTAACATCAAGATATAAAACATACCTTTCGAGATAAAGTGGTTTAATAAACATGGCCACAAAAATTGGAATGTGGAATAATGTCAAGCTCATCTAATACAGTTTGCTGCTAACAAGGAAGTTGGGATTAGAATTATGGCTGAGCGTACAGAGGTATTTTTCCTAGATAATTTCTCTCTCTCTTTTCAAGCAAATGGGAAAACATTTCCACTAAATTCCTCATTTTTCAGTCACTTTAAAATAGTGAAATCAAATGTGAATAGATTGAACAAGAAATAAGATGAAAATCTGTGACAGGCATGATTGCCGCAATGTTAATAATCTCGACTGACGTGCTCAGCTTTTATTTAGGAAGTTAATATTTGTCTATCCTTTTCGAGTATGCTTGGAGTGTTTTCCCACTTATTTGTCTACTTATCCTTCTTCACGTATTTCACCATATTTAAAAATAAATTAATATTAAAAATTTACCCTAGGGACATATTTATTACTAACTAAAAAAGAAAATGTTACTTTGCAATAATCGTGGCCCATATGTTTATGTCCCCCATATCACGTTTTTACTAGCCCTCTTGGGCTATCCACATATTTACACAATGGTGTAAGAAAGAGAAATGTAAATTTAGAAGAAATTTACTCTCATTTGTGTGGAAGAAGAATCAGAAACAATTGATTAAAACCCACCCTCAGTACACTTGACTGGAATTTGAACCGGTTCTATTGTCTGAATCATTCGATCACCGATGCGGGCTACAGAGCAGTTATTGAGGTTGAACAAAGCCAATATCATTATTGGATGCTTGTATTTTACCAGCTTAATCTCATGGCATATGCCATTAGCAACCTTCATCTATTTGTGTAGTTAATTAATGGGTTATTCTTATTAAAATACATATTATATATTATTATATTTTAACCATTGAAAGACTTGAGAGCCGCATCAATGACATAAATAGGTGACCTATATATAATATATATAGATAGGCATATATATATATTATATATTTGTCCATCATATTTATAAAATGTGAGTTTTTTTATTTTATTGAAAGTCAAAAGTATAGCTAACATTAGGACCTAATATATGTTTAATAAAATAACACGTTAAAGCTCTGCAAATGAAAAACAACACATTTAAAGTTGGGTTCCCCAACACTGCCACTCTCTCTTCCCACCCCATATATCCTCCCTACATCCACTTTTTTCTCTTGTGAAACAATCATGACACTAATAATGATGCTGATTTGATACTAAAGACAAAAATTTTACTTGTAGAAAATTAAACGAAAACCTAGGAGGTCGAGATCTTAAAGCTACTTAAAAAGGGGATATAATAAATATATGAAAATTTGTTTGATTTTATAATATAGTTTCTGTCTGGAAAAACTCTTGTGGCCTGTGTGTTGACACCCCTAATTTGAAGTTTGGGTTGAAAGAATTTTGACAAAGAAAAAAATAATTTTGCAAGCAGAATTTCATGTGTGTTTAATAATTTCACAAAAACTTTCTGTATATTGTTTTAGACTTTTACTTCAGATTATGTGGTTCAGTCCCAACTGGATTCACTAGAGACCAAGACTGATTTAAAGCCGTAGGTCGGTCGTGAAAGATGAGCTGCTAAACAAGTACTCATTCGTGAACAACTGAATGCTAAAAATGAACAGATTATTTCACTGAAATGAATCACTTTGAGCCGTTCTTTCCATCTCTACTCTGGTCTGCCACCAGACTGCCATTCTCATATTTCGCTAAAATTTCCCCAGCCTGATAACTTTTCCCATATCCTTTAATGCCTAAATAAACTAACCCGAGATTTTTAATTGTGCTATTATGTTTATTATACTGGACATAAGCATACGCTTTGCCAAAGACCAAAGCGTGATGCTCAAGTTTATCCTCTGCTTCATTGTGGGGGGACAGATTTAACGGTTTCTTTCAATGTTCTTATGCGAAAACATGTCTCTGATGAATAAAAGTGTTATTGTTTGAAAATAGTGAAGTATTATACCACACTTTCCTGAAGAAACATTTACATTAAAGGATATACAATTCAATTTTACATGTAATACTGTACAGATATGAATAAAACCTTAGATATTCCCATTTCTATGTATTTATCATCAATGTTGTTTACAGTCTGGCACGACTACACTTATATTTAAAGTTGATTATTAGCTTGTATATTGGTTTCAGAAACCATATTATATTGAAAGTTATATAAATATAATGAACAAGGTATCTTAAAACTTGATTAAATTTGTTTGAATGACAAATTTTATGTAGTGGCCATAGGTTCAAATGATCACTTAGGTTATAGCTTGTAGAAAGTACTGTTATACTATTAAAAAAAGTTAGCTCATATCTTATATATTGCCTTCAGAAACCATATTATGTTAAAAGTTCGATAACTATAATGAAACAAGTTAGCTAAAAACTCTATTGCATTTAAGGGCCGTTTCATAGTCAGCTCACTAAACTCTTACTAAACTCCAGGGCTACACAGCACTCCGTGCTGACCCACTCGCCCTAAATAATTTAGTACGTTTCATAGTCAAGATAGTTTGGATTGTTTTAGTAACTCGAAGTAATAGGGAGCTTGGTCGTAAAAGTTCGTTTCTGTCCGTAATATTGGTGACGTCACTCCAGGCAGCCAATGATAATGCGTATAATTAGTGACGTAGATATAACAAGACAAGAAAGAAATCATTTGTTGTTGTCAACATGGAGGACGTAAAGAGAACTTATGATCGCTTTACTGCCAACGAGAGAGAAATATTATTCTCCCTTATTCATTCTAAATCAGCAGTCATTGAAGATAAGAGAACTTCGTTTTCCGTTTTAATGGCAAAGAAGAAAGCCTGGCAAGACATCGCAGACGGCTTCAATTCATATGCTGATGTGACACATGTAAGTACAGACTGTACGTTTCAAAAGTATGTTAGGTTTACTTATATTCTGATGTTTTTAATTCCTTGAGTCATTTGGTATTACTATTTCTTCTATTTATAATCTTGTTTTCTTGTATTTTATTGTACTGATTTCTTACTCAAGATTTTCCAAGGGTTTAATCATTTACACACCCTTCAAGACGACATAAATGTTATTAAGGACCGTTTCAAATAATGCATAAAAACACATATAATGTATTTACTTTATATATGTAATTATAATGTAAAATACATAGGCCTATGCACTAATTCTTACTATACCGGTATAAAACAGTTGGTTTACACAACTTGTTTACAGTCAGGCCTAGGCCTAAAACATTATTAATTTTTCATTGTTTATTTTATTTGACTTTTAAATTTTTGCAAACCGTTTACAAAATAAATCATTGCTTGTTTTTAGACACAGGCAGAGGCCTAGCATTTTTTAAAGTAATGTGTTATTTGGGTCTAGGCCTGCAGCAAATATATTAATAAGTTAATTGTTCCTTTTATAAGGGGGGAACCTTACAGACATAACTAGGCCTAGCATGTTTTTAAATAAAATATATTCATTTGTCCTAGGACTGTAGCAAATATATAATCAAGTAAATAATCGGTACTTCTTACAGACATAATTAGGCCAACCATTTATTTAAATTAAATAGTTTATTATGTTTATTTGAATTGACCAACATTTTCAAACATTTCACTAAATAAAATGTAACTGCATCTATTTACACACAGGTGTAGGCCTAGAATTTTTTTAAATAATATATTCATTTGTTCTAGGCTTACATTAGCAAATATATTATGAAGTAAATAATTAGACCTTTCTAAGACATAACTAGGCCTACCATTTCTTTTAATGAAATATGTATATTTGATTTAGGTCTATATTTTCAAATACTTTACTAAATAAATCAGCACTTCATTTTACATTCAGACATAGGCATAGCATTTTTTTCAATAAAATGTTTATTTGGTTTATTTATCTACATTTGCAAACATTTTTAAGTATCCATTTATCGTTTATTCCTAACAATAAAACAAGAATAAATATAATTATTTTTATCAAACAGCGATCAGCACCTCAGCTGAAGAAATGTTGGGAGAACGAGAAGGCAAGGAGGAAGAAACTCCTTGCCACAGAATCTCGAAGGAGAATGGCGACTGGTGGTGGACCATTTACACCTGGAGAGTCCACAGACCCTGAGCTTGAGGCAATCCTGTGCACTCCTATTGCCTACACTGTGGAAGGTACTGAGGATTGCGATACAGTTTTACCTCCAACTCCGAGGCCTGAGGAGAGTAGTGCGACCCAGTCTCCACCAGAGGTAGCAATCCCAACATTTTCTGGTGAGTATTTGCATAAGAATATGTTCAGCGGGTTGTTTTGTAAATAAATGAGCACACCAAGAAAATTTGAATGTGTTTAATATGATTAACAAGACAAACTGATTGTTTTTCTGTAAAAAATAACTTTTTTTTATTTGATAATTGATTACATGTTCCAAAGACTTGAGTTCACTTATAGGATTATGAAATATAATTATGAAACTTTACATGGGTTTGAATTTTAAAAGATTAGGCCTACAAACATTAGATCATAAAATAAAAGTAAAACAACATAAAAAAACACCAAAATATACTAAATATAATAGACAAGAGTACAATGTGACAGATTAGATAATTTTGAAATATGTATGATAATATTGTTGAATACATTTTATCAATAAACATAAGTAGGCCTAAAAAAATAAAATAAATAATGAGCAATTTCCCTTGAAATAAAGATGAAAATCGAGGAAAATAAATTAGTATTACAATAATAAACAATACATGTAGTTATATTGAGGGAAATAATAATTCCAAAAAAATTCTAAAATGTTTACTCTAATGGTTAGTTTATTGAAAACCCATTTTTAAAATTTTTTTAAATGTGGTTCCAAACTATCATTTACTTTATGAGAAAGATTGTGCATTGGTGTTGTACCATTTATTTTTTAATATGCTGCTTATAGATTAGATTGACTTAACACCAAAGAGTGAGTTTAGGCTATTGAAGAAAATCAAAATGTGTATGAACTGTGGTATTAACTTCATCTGACCCGCTTCGATGGCCACATGGTCTAAGGCGCTACTCTCCCTGTAGATTTGACTTCCAAGGACGGAGAGATCGGGGATTGAAATCTGTCGGGTCTATGGAGGGTGATTTTCCCTAAATGGTTTCCCACTCTCCTTCCACGCAAATGTGGGTAAGTACCTATAAAAGTTTCCTTCCTCATACCTACCCTTTTAGATCAATTATCATGTATGTTTATAACCTGAACAGGTTGTCATATAAGTTCTTTTTACTAGGTACATATTTTGTTTGTAGGTAACTCATCATCTTCAGTTCTTGTGGTAACATTACCATAGGACACCATTCCTAATGCCTTACACACGGCTGCCAGCTGTCACACTGAAGTGCCAGCCTCCTCTTCAACTGTTAATACCCCTGTATCAAGCAAATTGAGCAAGGGTGTCGCAATTGAGAGGGTTGTAGAGCAACGTTTGAATCGAGCCGCTGCAAACTCCCTTGAAGAGAAACATTTGTTTCGCTTGAGGGGTAGGAAGCAACGACTTCAGATTCAAGCCGCGCGACTAAAGTGTGCTCAGCTTCGTGCAGAAAAAGAGCGATCAGCTAGGATGGAGAAGGAGATGCTCGAAGCCACAGTCCAGGCTGAAGCACATAAACAGCAGCTTCATGATCAGCTCATGAATCACCAAAAGCAGTTGTTTGAAAATCAGAATGAGTTGCATAAGGAGCTCATGCTGAGAGAAAAACAAAAGCTTGAACAGCAAAATGAGCTGCATAAGCTGCTTATGGAGCAGAAAAAGGAAGGAGCATGAGCTGAGATTGAAGCTGTTGCAGGATACAGGCATAGACGGTTTTTAGTGTGTTTCTTTGCCATGTTTATTGAAAACGAAGTGTACTTGCTCTTTAACGCTGGAACGGGTAAGGCGGAAAAATTTTTTTTTTTCTAACTATTTGTACGTTTTGTCTGTCAGCTGTTTTATTTGTATGTTTCGTCCATTATCTGTTTTATGTGTGTTTTGTCCAACATGGAAATAGGCCTCCTGGGAAATCGCCATGTAAAAATAAGGATTAACGCATCCTGCACAGTACCACATGAGTTCACACTCTATGGTGATGCGGAAAGCTGTGTCCAGTCCCGGTTTCCCTTTTAACCTTTCAAAGCAAATGTAGGTATATTACCTCTAAAAAAATTCCTTCCTCATCTACCACTATAGTCTCATTATCTATAATATACAACCAGAATTTAAATATATTTAATTATTGGTCAAACACTTGCAAACTAGGCTAGGAGTGAATATTTCACCAAAGAAAAATGATTATTTTAGGGGTGTAAATCTCAAATCTTTGGGGGAAAGGGGTGTCCTCTCTCATCTCCCCTTCCACCTCCTCTGCATGTATGCCTACATTCAACACTCATTAAAATACAATCCTTTGATTTGTTTGAACTAATTTAAAACTAAATAAAATCAAAGCTAATGTCACAAAGGGAAATCGCTCATTGTTAGTAATAAACAATTTACTACATTTTAAATATATTAATTGGTATAAATTATTCAAATCAGAATTGATTATTTGATCTGATACAACTGTAGGGACACTTGTATATAATTCAACTTGTAATATAAATATATTTTTAAATTGAAAATGACACCTAGACTCAGGAATCGAACTTAAGACTTTTGGCATAGCGTGCCGAGGCGGGTTTTACAACATACACTTTTGTGTTAATGATTGCTTGTTGAATGGGAATACCCTGAGTTAACTGAAGTCAAATTTGAAGTTTTAATTCAAGCATGCCTTCTCAATGTCGAGAATGCTTGTATTGGGCTAAATAATAGTTCGATGACCCAATGCCTCACTGTTTTCTTTACAGGTTTAAAAATAACTTCTGAACATGAGAATAAAACCTGGGTGAACCATGACCCAGGCATTAATTAGTTGAAAAATTATCTTGGTTATAACACATAAGACACATAACTTAAGTAATGAAACAAATATTTCTCATGTAAAGTTTATTAGGAGCCAATTAAAAGTCCTAAACTAAACAATGTAATAAGGACAATTAATGAGGTGTTGAATTCAGGCAAACCTGTGGGGGGTTGGGGTTGATGAAGGGGTAAGGCGGGTTATGCCCTTAAAATAATAACAATAGTGGGATATTTCTTAATATTTTTTTCTTAGTTGAATTGTTTTTAACTTTTTTTTTAACAACTACACCCCCTCCCTTGTGATTGAATTCACAACTGTGATAGGAGTAGGGTGTGACACAGCTTTCCGCATCACCATAGAGCGTGGGCCCATGTGAACACACACAAAACAATTGACAATACAAGCCATGATCAGTGTTCAGCTGGGCTGAAAGTGGCGCCTGACGACTTGATGGGACGTACATTCTGTACAGGAACTTGTACCATTGGTCGGTCAGGATCCTCGGGTGGGAGCTCACGGCGTCGGATGGCGATGTTGTGTAACACAGCACACGCAGTGATGACTTTACCTCAAAGTGGTAAAATGTTGTGAGCAAAATAAGATAATAAAATAGCCAAAAGACTTTAAAAAAATATGTTTGACTTTGAATACTCAGAATTTCACATTCACTCCTAAAAAGAGGCAGGTGATGTTAGTTTGACTAATAAAGTTATTAACATACGTATACCCTATGGGGTAGGCAAGAAAATGTGTATATAAGCTCAAAAACAAAATTAAAAATTCACAGATATGCTTGCTTTTTCCAATTTTTGGGATAGTGGACACATTGTTTACAACTAGGGTGGGGGCATATAATATTTCCATATTTTGGAGAGACACATATTATTTACAACTTTGGGAACATAATGTTATTAATTTGATTCTATATAACATTAATGTAGCTGAATCAAATGTAACCCCTTTATTTTGTGTGAAATCTAAATACTAAGGTTATATATACATTTTAACTATGCTATTATCAGCCTCAATGGCCGAATGGTCTACAGCGTCATTCTTGTGTTAGACTGATGTGCTGTAGACAGGGAGATAGGGGTTCAATCCCGGTGGATCCATTGAAGATTTTAAAATAAAATGGTTTTCCACTCTCCCTCCATGCAAATGCAGGTGGGTTATCTCTTAAGTGTTTCCTTCCTCATCTCTACCCCATAAGTGTATAAAAAACTTCAATAGATAAATCAAATACCTGAACATTTAGGGACATGTACTGTTTCCTGTTCCGGAAGAGCTCAGCAAATTCCCCTCCTGGGCTTTTGATTGCTACATGAGTGCAATCAATACACCCAGATACACCGGGAAAATGGTACATGTTCCAGAACAGGCGGTAGTTTCTTTCAACTTCCTGGTCTCTGGTTGGGAACTTTACATATTCCAAGAGGTGGCCTGTCAACTCATTAGACACCACCTAAAAATAAACTACTATAATTATCGACAAAGTTTTTGAAACCTATCTTATTTATGGTTGGTTTGGGGATTGCATACATCAAATTATAATGAAACCTCATTCTATTACTTGCAATAGAATACCAACAAAAAAATATCTCTACCTGTTCATGATTTATTAATTTCACTAGACCTATGTTGTGGGTTTATTAATGCATTTTATTTCTTCAAAATATCAAGAACATGATATGTGCAGTAGAACCCTCATTTCTGTATTTGAGACTAGTTGAGTGGTAAATTTATTAACACAGGCCTATTTTAAAAATTTAACACAAAGGCATACAAATTTAAAAAGAATATAAAACCTTCATTAGGCCTAGATAAAAAAAATTAACTTAATTTCAACACAAAGTAGGCCTACAAAACTTTAAAAGAATATAAAAACCTTCATTAGGCCTATATAAAAAACTAACTTAATTTGAACATGAAGTAGACCTACAAACTTTTAAAGAATATAAAGCCTACATTATATGAAAAAAATAAACTAGGCCTATCTTACAAAATATGTTGACAGTTTTGGAATTGACAAACAAATATTTGGACCAGCCATATTTTCATTTTAACATACAGTACCTTGACAATCCTGGAGATGGTGGCAGAGCTCAACCGAACCAGATCACCACAAACCAGCTGCAAAATATATAATATTATTGAATTGTCTTTAAGGTGTGGCAGAAGGGAGCGCTTGTAAATTTACAGTTTTTATAGCATTCAACTATTTTGGCCAAAATAAATCAAATATTTCTCTAGTGGCAACACTAAGTTTAGTTTTTTGCACATGCTAATAGCAACAGATCTTGAATATTTTTCAAGGGTGTCCAGGAATGTTATCAACAAATTTTAAATCAAGAGAAAAAGTTTTGACAAAATTCCAGGACACCCTTGACAGATATTCAAGATCTGTTGATATTTGCATGTGCAGAAAACTAAACTCTATATTGCTACTAGAGAAATATTAGATTTATTTTGGCCAAAAAATTTCAATTCTATAAAAACTGTCAAAATACTTGTGCTCCCTTCGGCCGCACCTTTACAATATTCATATTAATTGTAAATGTCTCACACAACAGATTGTTGATAGTATTGAGTCCAGAGTTCGAATCCTGCTCAGGTATGATAAGTGTGGTTTTCCATAAATGGTTTTCTCCTCTGCCCGCAAATGAGGGTACATTTGCTCAAAGCTATACTTTTCCCATCCCTATCCCATTGTTGTAAATATGTGGATAGACCAAACAGCTTGCAGACTGCTATGCCAAAAATAAATTAATTATATATATAATAGACATCAAAGTGTTTATGGGAAAACAGTGATCAACTGATAATTATGTTAAACTATATAGAATAAGCTTTACCTGAACTTTAACAAGGAAAAAAGTGAAGGCCTACAGGTATGTCACGTCCAATTATTAATATGGTTGTATAATCTGAACAATCCCCGCAATTAAATATACTGTACCATCCCAAGGCTCATGGGAGTATTGATAAAATAAATAAAGAAAAAAGTTTGTGATAAAATAATATAGTTTAGTCAAATATTGAATTTAAACTTTGATAAGGTTAGATTATATTTCAGTGAGACGTTAGTTTACATTAACGCATTATATTTATGTATTTATCACATTGGCCGTGTCTGAATAGTTTGTCCCCTACGCACTTGTGCACTTTACTGCGCACTTTAATAAAACAAGTTTCTGGTGCCCCTAAGTACATAGGGTGCATGATAGTTTTCGCACATCAATGTACAGCTAGAGCCATCTGGTGGCTAATTCTGAAACATGCGTTTCCATGGCAACGATAATGAATTTTGATAGTGTTTTGTCAATGGTGACATTTTTTTTAAGGCGCAAATTCATATTTATCATTTATCTTCCTTAATTCTACGAACCTTAAGGTTTGTTCTACTTCCCCTGTAAAGAATAAAATCAATTGTATACCGTTGATGATATTTTATAATAATCATAATAAAAAAGAGAGCATTATAATCAAAAGTAGACAAAAGTAAAATGAGGTTCAAGCTATGGTTTTTATTTATTTAACCCCTTTATTATGTTATTGTTAAACAACGTATTTGGAAAACGTGTGCCAAAAGTGGTCAATCCTATCACAGTTTTATAAACTTTAAAATTTTTGGGAAGCTGACAAACTAGGCCGAACTTACATTAATATCAAGTTGTTTTAAAGCATGTAAAAATATTGCCAGATAAATACATAGGCTATAGGAATTCCAAAATAAATTACTTAATTTACATGTTGATCTCTTGTTTTTAAACATTTCTCCGGAATGAGTGAATGCTCAATAAACAAAGAAATTAAAGCTACGCGCCAAAAGGAGCGCGATCTACGCAGGGATACCAAAGAGCATGTCAAACATTTTTGCATGTGTAGAGAAATTGTTAAATATATACGTATATTATATAAATATATATTGCCCTAATTAATTTACTTATATATGTAAAGTATTATTCTCAAACAAATTTTACTGAAGATCTTTTAACTCGTAAATAAAGTTCCTTTTGAGAGAGATTTTCACATTAGATAGAGAAATTTGACCGTTTAACTTCATGTATATAAACAAAGAACAAACCATATAGTTTTATTTAACATTATGTGAATGTTTTATTCCATTTTCACAAAATATATATTACTTTCATTCAATATAAAAAGCTAATTTAACTAAAGTGCGCGATAAAGGGCAAGTCGTATGTGCCCCTTAGTAAAGTGCGCCATAAGGGGTGCAATTGTACACTTTAAGAGAATTCAGACACCATTAAAAATCACTTCCGGCCTTTCAGCCGACGCCATTGCAACTTTAAAGTGCACATGGCTCCCAAGGGCCCTTAGACGGACTATTCAGACACGGCCATTATGTTCATGTAGAATAAACGAGAATATAACTAGAATTTATATTTTTACGTAACTATCCAGATGTCTTGGACCATGCTGTTAGTAAACAAATAAAAAAAAAGATAACTCAAATATAGGCGCCTGTGGACGACCACAATTTTGTCATTTGGTAATGCAATTAACTTTATACAAGGGTATTTTGAGGATGTAAAACATAGATATTAAAATAATAATTTCAAAACATATTTACCTGAAAGCTACCAGTCCCATAAAATCGAAGTGCTGTAATCACCTTTATTAAAGGTGGCACTGGCAAACCACGGGCGTTTTGGTTTGGCCCAGTCAATAGTGGCACGATGACGTTCACCACGGTATCTTTGCGGAATCGGAACCTTCTAATAAATTCCCTGTCGGAATAAAATTCGACAGGGTTTTCCGCATCCCGCAAATATCTTTTTGGTTCAGGTAACCTATCAATGACATCGATAACCTGAACCAAATCCACTAAGTCTTCATCAAAATACACGATGGTCATCCATCTTGAAAGTTGAATAGTGTCGATTTAGTGTGCTCGCAGCATTGCTAAAGTTTAGGTCGGACCGATATTAAAATTTAGTGGCTAGCGCGACTAAACTGTGACTATGAAACGTACTTCATTCGGTTTTAGGGAGGATGGCGCCTAAACTTTCTATTTAGCGTTACTAAATGCGACTATGAAACCGGCCCTAAGTCTTAAGTTCAAACAATAATTTAGGTTATAGGCTTGTAGGAAGTAGGCCTACGGTATGTACTAAATCCTAATTTAAGTAAGAATCCCAATCTGTAAGGATTTATTTCGTACCAGAATACTATAATATATTAGTATTTTATGCCGGGATCACGATCAACTTAACGTTAACTTAAAGTTAACTTAACATAAGAGATGTCCTGGGAGGTCTTTTACTTTAATGCCGGATCACGATCAACTTGGCATTAACTTAACGTATGTGTGATCACGATTCACGTAACTTAACGTAACAACTCGAGCCAAACATCTTCATTCTCGAGTATGATCTGTGATTTGTACTAGTTTTACAGTGATGATCTGTGAATGTTTATATTTTTCAATCGATATAATAAATATCTATTACAAATTTTTTTTTTATAAATTTAGCTTTTCTATTTTAGTGTAATTATTTTGTTTCAAGGTCTGATCCATTGATCTCTATAATATAACTGGATGGACATCTTTGGCTGAAATTTTCGAGCTGTCGTCTGCATACCATTGTGTAAGGGAGAAGGAAACTTTCGGGTATCTCTTTCTCTCTTACACCCATACACGGAAATGTGGCATTTTGACATCGTTCATTAATTTGATTGAATACATGAGATACATCAATGTGTGAATGGTTAAATTAAATAAATATGTTAGTTAAAGTTTTGAAGAGCATATAAAAGTTCAAAACTGGTTAGTTTTTTTCTTTAAATAAGTTGATGTAGCCTAATATATACGATGATTTTTGAATGGAAGCTCGCTTGTAAGGCTTTATCTCGTACAAGAATACTACCCTAAAGTTGTGTTTAGTTAGCATAAAAGACCTTACAGAAGGAAATTATACTTCCGTTTTAAATTGCCGTTTATCCTACCAAAATATTATATATATGATATTATTCTGGTACGAAATAAGGCCTTACGGATTGGGATTATTACTAAAATCAGGGCTTAGTAGATACAATACTTCCTCAAGCCTATAACCTAAATTATCATTTGAACGTAAGACTTCTACACAAAGTGTGTCATTCAAACAAATGTAATACAGTTTTTAGCTAACTTGTTTCATTATAGTTATCAAAATTTCAACATAATATGGTTTCTGAAAGATATAAGCCAAATTAAAAAAAACGGTATTATAATAGTACTTTCCACAAGCCTATAACCTAAGTGATAGTTTGAATACATGGCAACTATACAAAGTTTGTCATTCAAACAAATGTAATCAAGTTTTAAGATACCTTGTTCATTATATTTATCGAATTTTCAACATAATATTGTTTCTTAAACCAATATACAAGCTAATAACCAACTTTAAATATAAGTGTAGTCGTGGCAGACTGTAAACAGCATTGATGACAACTACATAAAAACTGAAATATCTAAGGTTTTATTCGTATTTGTACAGTATTACCTGTAAAACTGGATTGTGTATCCTTTAATATAAATGTTTCTTCAGGAAAGTGTGGTATAATACTTCACTATTTTCCAATAATAACACTTTTATTCATCAGAGACATGTTTTCGCATAAGAACATTTAAAGAAACCGTTAAATCTGTCCCCCCCCTCAGTGTAGCAGACGATACACTTGAGCGTCACGCCTTTATCCTTGGAATGTGCGTGTATATGTCCATCCAGTTATATTATAGAGATCAATGGTCTGATCACTAGAACTTACGCTAAAGAGTAAACATTAGTCATAATACCAACAAATGAGTTACTAAATATCCCTGATGACATCACTCGCATGATTGGCTGGCTAGAACACGTGATACCCTTCAAGTAACGTAAAGTAAAAGACCTCCCAGGACATCTCTTACGTTAAGTTAACTGCAAGTCAACGTTTAGTTAAGTGCATCGTGATCGCTTCCATTTAAACACACAAGAAGGTTCTTTACGTTAAGTTACGTTAAGTTAAGTCTAAGTTGATCGTGATCCCGGCATAAACGACCATTAAGAACGGAAGTGAAAATTTCCTTCTGGAAGGTTTTCTTATACTTAAACCCTTTTATAGGGTAGGCTTCTGGTACGAGATAAAGCCTTCCAAACGAGCTTCCTTCAAAAATCAACGTATATATTAGCCTAAATCAACTTATTTAAAGAAAAAATTCTCCAGTTTCTAACTTTGTTATGCTCTTCAAGGCCTTTACTAACTCATTTAAAGCATTGGCTTGCTTGGGTGTAAGAGAGAAAGAGATACACGAAAGTTCCCTTCTCTCCTACACAATGTTATTGAGATGACAGTTAGAAAATTTCAGCCAGATATATACCCATCCATTTATATTATACAAATCAATGGTTCTATCTCGCTAAAAGTGACAATGAATATACGGTTGAATTTACAGAAGATGGTTTTGTTTCTGTTGCTTGGGGGAGGAACCCCGCACCTCCTATTAAAGTAGTTTTTGTACTTGCCTTGGTCACTTGGGAATTTTTATGGTTTAAAACACTAGGAGTTGGAAAATTCACTGTCTAAACCCACATAACCCCCCTCCAAAAAATACATTTCGTGCAACGCCCTTGTACTCTAGCCTCATTTCATTCAACCACTAAACCAGATTGTCCTCAAATTAAGATAAATAATTCAAACATACTATTAAATATAGAAGGATGGGTTCTATAAAATTCATTTACCCGTGATGATAAAAAGCCAGAAATGCAATTCTAGATGGTCTGCCATTAAATGCTAAATATATAAATTCAGATTAATACTATTTAGTAAACAGTACCAATATTTATCTCTCAGATTATAATACAGCTAGTAAAATTGGCGTGTTAAAGGAAACAAGGATATTATATTTGTAAGTATGTAAATTATTTTGAAGACCAATGATTGACATATCCATAGAGGTAGTGTAACAAGTTACTATTATTGAAACAACACTCACCAAACCTGGGGCCAGCTCACGGATTACCAACGCACAACAAGAACACAAACTTTGACCTCAGCTCTCCGACATTAGTCCCGTCTGACTGATCGGTTCGCCGGAGTGAACTGACTACGAGAGTCAAACCCGTGTCCAGCCGGCCAATAAGAAAGAGTTCCGTTTCCGGCCTCGCGACGTCTGGATGGTTCTACTTCCTACTCGGGCCATGTGGATCTTTCCATTATTGTTTCTCCCACCTTCCTTTCCTTCTTCCCTTCCCCTTCTCTGTGAATTGATGATATATATATGGGATTGTTGGTGATCTAAAATCACTTATTACACCATTGGCTTCGTTGAAAGGAGGTGAGAAAGGCGACGTAGAACTTGGGGATCATTATTATTTATTATACCAAAATTTCTGTTTCGGCGTCATGGGGGGGGGGGGACACTAGTCAAAATTACTGTTTCGGCACTTAAACTCTTGAAGTATGTTTATTTATGTTATGTTATGCCATGCGCTTAACGCGGCAGTTATAGATGTCGTCGCCCTTCGATCTCCGCTTAGGTTTTGGGATACTAGCCCAATTCAATTGTCTAGTAACCTTGTAAACTCATTTTTTATGTCAAGCTCGCTGAGTCGACTTGCGTATCTCGGGATTACTGCCCGTCTTGTAAACTTTGATAAATTTTAGTTTCATTTAAGGGCAGCCTAGTACATTAGTTTAGGAAAACAGGTTTAGATATGTTATAGTGAGACTTGGTCCATTCTTATATATTTAGGGTCGTTACATTTGAGTAACGTAATGTTAGTTATGCGCACGTCAGGTGTTTACCTTTGCGCGCTGGTTGTTAGTTCGTCTCCGGGGGGGAGTTACAGTTAGGAATTATCCTAGAGTTTATACTCGTAGATTACGGGGCCTAGGGGCCGAGTTCCTGATTGTTCAACACTAAAGATCCCTGACTATAAAGTAATAATTATTGTTGTTCTCAACACACTTGGTGTAATCTTGTGTAACCGATCCACGAGGGATTCTAGGGTTATTTGTTTATGATGCCTAACATGTTTTGATGATTGTGAAAGAGGCGCTTCACGCACTGTTTGTTTATTCTCTAATTTTTGTACTATTATTGTTAATTTCATAATAAAATATATTATGTTCAACCAGGCGACACTCTTGCCTGATTTTCAGCCTTCCTCGGCCTATAGATATTAAGGGGGGAGAGGGGGGTAGCAGTAGTATCCTTAAAATACCACGCGAGCAAGGAGATCACCTCTCAAACAAATGACAATCGTTATGAATGTCTTATTCACTAGGTTGCATTATAAACCTTAGTAATTTTCTTATAAATTATGCACTATACACTATGCGCTATTCATTATTAGTTATGAGTTATGCATGAATATAAACTAAGCCTAAGTATGAAGATAATATATTTGGATAGGTATTAGTTATTCCTTTCTTTTAAAAGTTTCTTTAATTATCTTAACAATCTTATCTTAAGAAAAAGTAGTCATCAATATTATCACACATATTTAAAAAATTATCTTATCTGTAACTTTGTACTGTTACTGCTGTCTTTTATGTTTGGTGTATCTTGAAAAAAAAAAGTTTAGTTTTTATTTTGTTTTTATTTTATTTCATGATAAAATTAAAATTAAAATTAAAATCTTAACTATGTAAAATTTCAATTATTATAAATCCATAATTCTATAAGTGAGCTATAGCTCTTTGGATCATCTAATTAATTATCAAATAATAATAAAAAACACAAATACATAGACTAGACTAACTTATTTGTAAATCGAAATAATTATAATTTTGTACAACACCTCTATTTTATGTATTTGTATAGTTATTTTAGTTTTAATAATATTTGTAATTAAAGTCTGTTCACCATAGGAATTGTTTTCTGAAAGGCCTTCTTCCCTACCAGAAATCTATTATATAGTAGGATATTGGTAGGAAAAAAGACCTTTCAGAGAGTAATTCCTACCGTGAATGGAGTATACCTATATAATTATTATTCATACTTTCCGTCAAATTCATTCACACATTTAATTGTATAAGGCGGTTTTGAAAATATAATTTATCAAAAATATTATTTAATCAAAATTTAGACTAATTTATATTTTTATAAACAAGTAAATTTAAAAAATTCAATAATCTCTTGATATAGATTTTTTTTTAAAGACGTGACATTGTAAGTTTCCTGCGATCTATCTACGATGTCTGACAATCATCTTCATTGTGGCTGTTAAAACGCTTTACTTATAGTACCCTATATATATTAGATCTTGTCTTAAACACGCGTGCGTCTAAAGTAATTTAAGTGGTTATCTTTCAGACATCCGTCATGGACGACCTCCATTGTGTTAATTCGTAGTCTTCGGAAAAAGGGTACTGAACCCAGTGCTCGTATTTTAAAAGTATATTTTTTTGTGATTGTTGAATCACCACGTGAATGGCTTTTAATTTCCCCCTAAAGTGTGTCCCTAGGTGTAAATAGTGTGGAATGGCTGGCGCCAAAGTGTTACTTCGTTGAGTGTTTGACCTAATAGAGCCCTAACAAACGCATTAATTGTGTCATTCAAAACATCGTTCAGGGAGTAATTTAGTTATCTTTGGCTTATTTTACATTCGGGCTACAATGGTGAAGGAGAAACCAAATTCCACTCGCATATACGACGAAGAGGGTTTCAGACGAAGAGCAGCGTGCATTTGTGTGAAGAGCGAGTTGGAAAAGGAGGTAAGTTTGATATTTTGGTAAATTAGTGGTGATTGGTACTTCCTGGTCTTATTCCAATATTATACTTGAACTGTCTCGCCTTGTATCATATTAAGGTCCTCTCTACAACCAGTTGTACCTCTTTGTACGGCTCTCGGTTTATTGGCTGTATCCTAGTTCTCTACTTTGTTGCCTTGATAACCTACTTTGTAAAAGTTGCATCGGTGATCATGTGACCTAGTGTAGATCTGTCTGAACTGTCAACAAGGATGCCGATGCACACCTCACACACCCTTGAGTCCAAGGACAGAAGTACCTAATGTGAGATATGCCTTTGGTTTGGTGTTTGACTGGCAACTGGAGTAGAGAACGTTTATGATTTCTTTAGAGAAAAATATTTTTCACAAAAATAACTAATCTTGCAGTTTTATTAATTCTATAAGAGACACACACACAAAAGTCAACTATTTATATAGTATGTTTGGTTAGCTAAATAACTTATCAGAAAACACATGACAACTTTGCATGGAAATAACTAGTTTTTAAATATATTAAGCCATCCAAAATTCTTTTGTAGTTTAATTTAATTTTCAAATACTTGGGCTGTATCCTAATAGTCCAAGGATCTGTGAGATGAAGTCTTGATGAATTCACACTCACCACGCACTTCCCAAACGAAGACTGCATCAAACTATTTGAATGCCAACGACCTTGCTACACCCCTGGGTCCGCAGTGCCGCTCTCTAGCAATGATCTTAGAAATTATGTAGTCATCTATTAGCCCTAAAGAAAACTATTTCGGCGTACTAAGATTGGTGTGTTTTAAATTGTTGGTTGTAAAATTTGCACCATAGGCTTTAATATTATTTGCAACGTTTGTTTACTGTATATCACACTGAGAAACAATTTGATAGTTTTGATAGTTAGTATCAAATGAGATGATAATAGAACAGTTGCTGGTCAAACTCCGCACCAAGGCCGAACGAGGACGTATCTATGACGTGTGGCTTGCATCCTTGGATCCAAGGACGTGAAGAGGGATGCATCAGCATCCTTTGTGACTCTTTGGACAGATCTACACTTGATCACGTAATTTCCAATGCAACTCTCAAGGATACACGTATCAAGGTGACAGCGCATAAATAGACTCTTCGGATACAGCCTTGGAAGGTACCTAAGTTAAGCTTGGTTAGTTAATTTTATACATTATAAGCACACTTATCTATGGAAAAGACCTAGGCCTAGATCTTCAAGGTGTGGTTACTGTAGACTTTAGTGTCTTGTTACATCCTTTGAAATAGTTTTTTTGAGTTGAGCAACTATTTTCCAAATTATTAATTAAATACGGTAATCTTAGTATTTGGATGACTAACTTTTTTGTCTTATTTAATTAATAATGCTGCAAGGCAAGGTTTTTTTTTTTGCAAAAAAAGTATTTTCTTAAAAATAACCTTAAGTGTTCTTGTTTCTCGCCATTTTAAATTATATGGACTAAGCTACTAAAGCAAACATGTTTTATAATACTAAGAAGTTGGTTATTTTGAAAAGTTGATTAATTTAATCCAAGCCTACTATTTTATTATCACTTAAGGTAGCAAATTGTTTATTGGTATCACATGATTTAATTTTCATAAAACAATGAGAAAACAATCAACTCAAACAATAAAATGGTGCAACTATTAAACACCATAAGATTTTTATTTTCACTAGGCCTGATAGATGGGGTTTGACATAAGATGGGGTTTGACATAGTTTCTAAGCTCATTGGTTGGTAATAGTACTGTGGTCCCAAAGCTTTAGCAATGCTCATATCTGTTCGAATTGGCTAGAACTAGCAGTCTTTGGTAGTATGTGCACATGGAGTGTGAATTCTTCAAGTCCATAGGATCCTTGAGACATGTAAGAATTTTCAAAAGGATAAAGATGAATATTGCCCATCTCTTGCGTTAATAGGGCATTCTATGCCAAATCACAGAGACTATGACACGGTCTACCACCTCAGATTTTCATTAAACTTGTCTTACTTGTTACTACCAACATGTGAAATGTTTCCTCCCTGGGTCACATACGTTCTGAGATATAAAATGTTGTGTCAGAGCCTCCGTGTGCAGTATTTTAGCAGGGTAAATATTAATCCTATTATCATTGAGTGAAATGTTGGCTACAGAAGTTTGCAACTAAAAAATTTAAAAAAAATCCATGTTCTCTTCCATTGCAATGCAGCTGTTGAGTGAAGTCTTTCTATAAATAAAGAATATCAGGTTAAATACCTACATGAGGACAGTCTTATTGCTCAAGATGTAACTTATGATACAGTCACTGCATCTGAAATATGACAAATTCCAAAAATATAATTCATGCTGCAAGGGATGCATCAGGAATAAGGAAAGAAGCTCTTGAAATAAAGAAAATTATTGTTTTAGACTTATATCTAATAATAAAAAAAGCATCGAATGAAATAAGGAAATTGGAACTAAAATGAACAGTTTGCAAAAAGAGAAGAGGCAGAAATCTTAGCACATTAAATTAAAATATTAAAAAACTTTTGTGATTAAGTGTTAATTTTTATCTCCACCATAAGAAAGATTTTGTTTGAAGGTTGTATTATCTTAATTCTTATTCATTTAGGTAACTGCAATCATCCTTATTTCCAATTAATTTTTTCTTACTATCATATTTGTTTGTTTTTTTTAATTGAAGATTCTCTATTTTTATTACTATGTATTTATTTAAAAAAATCAATATTAAAAAAGATGACTTTTGTAATGTAATTTTTGCTAAAATAATTACTTATAATATAAATTTAATTGTCAGTTGACTCAGTCTTTTAAATACTAATTACATTGACCACCTTACTGTTTGATTTTTTTTTTATTTCAATCACAATTTTTCTCCTAAAGTTTTGAATATTAATTATTTATCTACAATTAAAAATATTTATATGTTATATATAATCTACTTATCTTTATTTCACTATATTAAATTTTCCTTCTTTATTTGATTCATAAACTGCCAACCCGCCATGCTTATTTTTTTTTTTTTTTTGTAGATGATTTTAACGCTATCTGCTTTAGAGAGTGGTTTATTTCAGAACTGTTATGATCTTAGTTTCATTTATGTTCGGGGACGCTTATAGCATCTGGCTGTTATTTGAAGAACTAATTGCCCCTAGCGGAAGAGATCATCATTAATCTTGTTTAGATTTTTGGTGGGAAATTTAAAAATTAATTTTAAAGATGATTTATGTTTATTTGTCAAATTATACTATATTAAGTGATTTTTATAATAATACTATCTTTCACTGTCTAAAGAGTTAAGATTTTTTTTATTAGTTGTAAATCTCGGCATATAGTGTTCTCCTAGGCCGGAAGTTATTTTAAAAAGAAAGAGAACATGTTTGTTAATTGTTAATGGTTTTGTTTTGTAGACTCGCAGAAATTGTTAGAAAAGATAAGGATGGACTCCATTTGGGCCATCTCAAATATATTAATTTTCTATAGTTAAATATCATTTTGGCGGCAAAAACTTCTTTAAAAGTGAGGACTAACCTTTAAGGAAGGACAGGAGATTGTTTCAACGAGGAATATTTAAGGTATAAAACCTAGAATATACCATTGTTACCAGAGCCTGAGATCACCAGCTTATGTTATTGGGTGGGACAAAATAATTTGTCCATCATCATCCAGCTATTAGAAGTATCAAGTTATATATATTTTTTTAAAGAACTCAATATTTTAATCTAATAAAAAACCTAAATTAAACCTGTTATGTTATCATTTCATTTCAAGGAATATTTCTGTAATAATTCATAATTTTATTTTGTGTACATTGTTATCACATTTCAAGTGAGTTTAAAAATATTTCAAGTGTTGGTTCACAATCCTTAAATTAATTTTATATCATAGGAGACATGCCTTATTAGGTAGGGTTTATTTATTTAAAGATTTTTTTCTCACAATAATTACAATAACAATATAAATTTCATGGTGTCATTGGTTTATTTATCGAATCCTAGGTATGAATCTGTTGGTTGTATGTCCAAGCCAGGAATAATAATCTGCTCTAGGGAGTCCTTTGGTCTAAGTGTCCAACTTTGAATTTTAAAAAAAACTTTAGGTAAAGTCCATTGGTCCTGAATAAAGGGGTTTTTCATATCACTGCTGAGCAGTTTCGGGGGATTTAATTTACAGCTAAACAAGTCACTGAATTAAATAATAAGAGTAATAGTCAAGTATGTAAAATTAATAATCTAATAAGAAAACATAAAATAGAATCAAATTAAATAAATACATTAATAATTACAAAACAAATAACAATTCAAGTATTTCAAAAGTCACAAAAATGTTGACACAGTTGACAACAAAAATATCTATGTCACCCGTGTAGTCCACATTAATCAGCACTTGTGCCCATGACACACTGTGCTGACTTGTGCTGATTCTCTCGACCCACTTGCTGGCCCATTTGTAACACTCCCGGGCATGCTAGTCTGGACACACCGTTACACTAACTTGGCTAACCTCAACTCAGACTGCCAACTGTGTATATATAGGAAAACAGTCAGTCTAGAAATCTCCATTTCCAGAATACACTACATGGTTCGAAGAAAGTGAACCCAGACTCTTCTATAAAGGATCATCCATAAACCATGCAACACTTGTTTCTTATCTTTCTAGCCCACCTCCCCCCATGTAACACCATGTAGACATTTAGCCCCCAACCCCACCCCAATCTTTGTTATGTAACTTTCCTCACTAAGAAAGAATGTCATTATTTCATAGGGAAGTTCTGTGATACTAAAGGAGGGATTCAGATTTAATACTTCTTAAAATCCATTTTAAATGATTTCAGAGAGTATTATTATTTAATAGATGTAAAAACATCAAGCTCAAATTCCTCAGGACGATGAGGAAAAACTTCTGCCATATTTATGTTATGGATGTCAGGTTTGCGATCTGAGTAAGAGCCAGATGGCACTACTATGTGCTGACTAGGATGGCCCTTTTCTGTAGTGGAGCTATATGATGATGTTAAAGTGCCCACATACAATGCTTGACGCTGGGGGAAGACATCTTTCTTAATACTGTGCACTCTTTTTTAGTCCTATTATAATATAGAGAGCTATTTAAACAATTCTAGGCATACAACTTGCCTAAATTATATTTTGGATCAATCTACAATTTCACTTTAATTAACTTATCAATACTCAGACTCAAGTTTCGTTCCAACATTAATCCTAGATCCTGGCCTCACTCTTGAAAAAGACTAAATGGCCAATGAAGCAGAGATCGGGGTTCGAATACCTATCGGGTGTACTCAGAGTGGCTTTTCCTAAATGGTTTTATACACTCTCTCTCTTCACATTAATGTGGCTAGATTACCTCTAGAATTCTACCTTCCTCATTTCTACTCCATTAGATAAATATGATAAAAATAATTATAACTACAATTTGAGTATACCACCCTACATCATGTATACTAAAAAGGTGGAATTTTAAAGAAAATCTATCAGCATTTGAATGGAGGGCGAGTGGGAAACCATGTAGGAAAAGCAACCCTCAGTAGACCTGACTGGCATTCAAACCCCATCTCCACAACATCGGCCGTCTAGTCTACTGAGAGAATGACAATTTAGACAATGCGGCCACCATAGCATATGTATAATAGTTGCATTTATATACATACACATTAGATTTATCAGAATAATTGTGAATAATTAAATATATTTGAAGCTTTACTTTTCATAACATGCTGCTGGTATGAAGAAATGACTATTGATGGACTCCTCTAACTTGACTCGAGATAAATTCTGTACTTTTGTTTCTTTCCATTTCACTACAACATCTTTTCGAGACTCTTCTACTAGTTTTTTATTGATATCGCTTTCTATACGCAAGCAATGAACAAGTATCCTCTTTTTTTGAAGAAATTGTTTTTGTTTCTGTAAAAACAAAAACGATTATTCACGGTCTATGTAAAAGAATGTGCAGTAGGAATTTAAATTATACTTAAGCTCAACTATATTAATAAATTAGGGCCCCATCGATTGACAGCTCCTATCCAACTAAAAGCACATAAAGGGGTCAGTGGATTGGACAAATATAAACAAGCGTATTAAACTATGTGTTTTTGAATGTGTTTGGCGTTTGTAGTCTCGGGCAGACAATGCCACCTAAGTGCATTCGAAATATTGATAAACAAAAAGTAAGTGTTAAACTTGCATTTTCAATGCCACAAATATTAGGAAGTTACCTATAAGTATGTTTATCAAAGGTGAAAACATGAACAATCATATTTTTTTGAACATTAGAATTTGAGTTTAAGATGAATTTCAGTTTAAGATCTGTGCTACGTAACACTTTGATGTACTCCCCCCTCTCCCCACCCCTAAAGCGGTATGTGGCTTATGGCCGACCCCTAAGTGCAGTTGACTTCTTTTCCAAGAAAGCTCCCCTCGGCCCATTATAAGCCTCATGGCAGTCAGGTTCACCTGTTAGACAAGGATGGATCGAGATAAGAGGGAGGACAATAAAAATTGCAGGTGTGGCAGTCAGCACAGTCTGGAGCACTAATCTTGTTACAATATGAATCATAAGGGTGTTCAAATTTCCCACATGGGTAGAATTTTTTCCCTTGATTTCTGTGGTTGTAAATTAATGGTCTGGTGTTTGGTTGTTAGGTTTTCCCTATAATTATATTGGTCTTAACCATTGGCAGCCGTTATAATAGGTACTTTAAAAATAATACACACACAAAGTTACAAACTGTATTTGTATTTTTTTTTTACAAAATAAAGCATGACACTTATTTCTGAGATAGAAAATCTTTGTTGTGAACAAACTATAGACTTTCATTGCAAGAATATTTTTCAGTGGCAATGCTCTTTAAGTAAAAATGTTTAATTATTACAAACATAACCCTAAAGTTCTTTCATTTAATACTTTTAAAATAGGGATTGTTTGATTCTGAGAGACTTTCATATCTACTGGATTTTTTAGTTAAAATAGACTGGAATTTAAAACTCTAGTCCGGTAGACTTTTACCACATGTCAAAGTGTGAAGATTTAAGAAACACATATTGACTTTGCTTACCTCTGAGAGACACTAAGATTGAACTAAACAACATTTTTATTAAGTGAACATTATGGCATGAGGCAAAGGAGTTACCAGGGTACTTATAAAAAAAAACCTAAAAATATTGTTTAAAATGCGGCGAAAGAAAAATAATGGGATTTTAATTTATAAATTACTATATTCTAGATAATTGTGGGTAATTTAAAACACACCTTGTATGTATACACTACACATTTTTATCATAATAGATTTGTACCTTCATAGGAAAATTTTATTGATACAAAATTAAATTTACTAACACAATAAAGATTATGCCTAGCTAGTTTGGGTAAGAACAATATGTATATTGCTTAGGTAAGAACTAATATATAATATGGCTGGGGTGATAAGCCCTTTTGCAGATATTGCCGATGCCGATATTGTTGGTAACGGATGCCGATTTAGCTTTTTTTTGTTGCAATATTACAAAAGTGAATAGTAACAATACTCAAAAACAGGAGTTATCTGAATTTGCCACTTTTATATTTTTCATGATAACCACCAAAACAGAAAAATTGCTACAAAAGGCATTTCTAGGTATTTTTATTGAAGTACAAATAAATATATTTCCAGGCACTGAAACGTTTTGTCTTTGATGTTTTTTATATTATTAATTCTCAATTAAATGAGCAATATATTAACGCTCAGTTAAACGACAAAATAACTAAACAACTAAGCTATTTACATCAACAGTAAATTGTTACTTTGACATTACGCTTGAACTCGCTTTAAGAACTGATCTCGAGGAGTGCTCAGTGAGCGAAGGATCGGGCGGATCTTGGAGCCCTCAGTAATCAGCATGGAACCGATGTCACGCACCATGAAGTATAGAAAAACACATGATTACTGAACACAATTCTGCGCAGCTAGCACCTAGAGTACAGAATAACACAATAATGATCTACGTTATCTTGGACATATTCGTTGTTTTTGCTGTGTGAATAAGTTACGGTTTCGTAAATAAAATATAGTTTAATTAATTCCGCCAACGAAAAAATAGGGAGTAGATAAAATATAAATAACTCAAATCCAAAACAAAAATTATTTAATTAGAAAGAAAAATGCTGTGTGCATGCTTGGGCCTTGGCTCGTGCTTAAAGATGTAGGTAATATTTCATATTAGGTTGGTATACAACTTGTATTCATTTAGACCTACGTTACTCATAGCCATAATATGATGTACCGTATTTTAATTTTTTTAAATCCACAACAAATAAAATCATACTGGCCCACCTAATATTGTTTTTGATAGTGTTTTAACTTTGTTACTTGAGGAAATCTTTATCTCAAATATGTTTATCAAGTATTTAAGAATTTGAAATAAGGCTTAAAGTAAATGAAATTGAATGGTTTTTTTTTTAGAATGTTGGTTTTGCTGTTTATTATAAAATAAAATATCTAACGCAAAATCAAAGAATTTGTGTTTAAACATGTGCACGCACACACACACACACACACACACACACACACACACACACACACACACACACACACACACACACACACACACACACACACACACACACACACACACACACACACACACACACACACACAGAGTAGTGTGAAAATTAATCTAAACACATGTTATTTTGTAAAAAGTAACTTTTATTTAGAAAAAAATTAATTCCTGTACAATTTGTAAATATCTAGTACTTAATATGTCCTCCTTTATTCGGAGACGCGGCAGTAGGCCTAAAGTCATTTGGCCTAAAAGTCATTTGGCCTAAAATTCAGTTGGCCTAAAAGTCATTTAGCCTAAAAGTCATTTGGCCTAAAAGTCAGTTAGCCTAAAAGTCATTTGGCCTAAAAGTCATTTGGCCTAAAGTCATTTAGCCTAAAGTCATTTGGCCTAAAAGTCATTTGGCCTAAAAGTCATTTAGCCTAAAAGTCAGTTGGCCTAAAGTCAGTTGGCCTAAAGTCATTTGGCCTAAAGTGAATTCTGAATAGAAAAAATTCGATGTTGTTAATTTCGTTAGGAGTCACAAAAGTCATTTGGCCTAAAAGTCACTTAGCCTAAAAGTCATTTGGCCTAAAAGTCAGTTGGCCTAAAGTCATTTGGCCTAAAATTATTTAGCCTAAAATAAAATGTTATAACCTTCGGGTATCTCCGTAAAATAAGAACTGTTGGTTTTTTCATCTGATTATAGATAGCACAAGTGATGGTAGATGGTGTTAAGATATTTCTAAAAACATAGACTTTATTTAAACACAGACTTAATCTACTTACTTACTCTATGGCATTAGAAACTAGAAAGTTCATTGCCGCACTCACGAAAGTATGCCACCTATCCCTATCTTGAGCTACTTCTATCCAATCTATCTCATTACACCCTATGTTTCTTAGGTCTATCAAAATGTCATCCTACCATCTGTGTCTAGGTCTTCCCAGAGGTATTATCCCATTGGTTTGCCATTCAATACCTTGAACGCGGTCCTAGATACTCCCATTCACGCTGCATGACCTGCCCACCGTAACCTGCGGAATTTTATTACCCTATCAATGTTTGGTGATGAGTACAGGATGTGCAGCTCATCATTATGTAGCCTCCTCCACTCCCCACTATCTTCATCCATTTTTGGACCCAATATTTTCCTAAGCACCGTGTTTTCGAACACTATAAATTAATTTTTGTTATTCAAGGTAAGAGGCCACGTTTCACATTCATAAAGAACAACCGGTAAAATTATGGTTTTGTATATTCTAAGTTTTACATATCTTGACAGCAGGTGAGACGCCAACAAATTACTGACCGGGTAATAACAAGCATTTCCCGACTGTATTCTTTTCCTAATTTCTAATATTGTTATCGCTAGTTAGAACTGATTCTAAATATTTGAACTCACTAACCCTATCAAATGGTATGTTGTTTGCCGTAATATCTAAACTAATGACCTCAATCTGTGTTCTCTGTGTGACCATATACTTGGTCTTGTCACACTTGAATATGGACATTAGTTCTTATTCATTAATATGAATTATATGGTCAACACAATTCAACCGTAAAATATCTTCTAGAAGAAAAAAAAAATCAACACACTAAGTACAGTGGTTCACGAATTGTGCTCCGTGGATCCCAAGGAATCCAAGGAATCCGTGGACAATACCCAGGGGATCCGTGGATTAATTTCTGTAATGGCTTCTTTGAATTCTAATTAACTAAAAAATATGATATTTTGACTAAAAAAATTACGAAACTTCTTTAATTGGCTAAAAAATATGTTTATTTCATTATGACCGTCATAATAATATGTAGCCAAGAAACCCCTTGTTGAATATCTCTATTTCTAATTGAGCCATCGCAGTTTACACTGTCGGTACAATATTTTCTTGCATATTGCTTAACTAGGCCCAAAATCATACATGTTAGTTTTTGTAGTGAAATTGTTATTTCCCTCATTCTTCTTCAAGAATATCCTCAAGTGTTTAAATGGGCAGTACTTAAACTTTTACAGTTTCCAACAACTTAAGTGTGCGAAGCTGAATTTTCATGCTATGTGGCAACAAAATCTAAATATCATTGCGGAATGAATGTCACACTACAACAACTCCCAACTCTAAAGAACTGTGTAAGACGAAGAAGCAACACCATTAATCACACTAGTAACCTGTAAAGTAATATTGAATGTACGGTATATAATTTTAAAGTATACTTTTTGTGTTAGCCTACATTTTTAATTTTGGGTACCAATCATCCGGACATTCTATATTTATGTGAGCAAGGATGTGATGGATGTTTTACAAGGCCTAAAGGGGTCTGCGAGCAAAAACTTTTTGGAACCACTTCACTAAAGCAATGTTAACTCGCATACATGCAAAAAAAAAAAAATTGAGCTATCTTAAATTGAACTAACGACGACGAATGAAACAAGTTCCGCGTACCTACACCAATGTCAGAATTCCCTTAGTTATTTATATCTATATTCTATTCTATACTACTTATAAAACAAAGTGTCAGTCTGTAGTCATGAAACTCTGTATGTATGTATGTATGTATGTATGTATGTCTGTTGCCTAGGATCTTTGGAATCGCTCAACTTATTTCGATGGAGTTTTTTTTAATTTGTAGGATATTTATACAGGTAGGTTTTTTTGGACATGCGGCAGTGGACCTCTGATTATAAGACCTAAGTCACAACTCCTAAACTAAATTTCTTAACTTCATAACACCTAACTTTATAAGACCTAACTTCATAGCACCTAATTTTATAGCTCCTAACTTTACTAGACCTAAAAGCACTGGACCTAAAATTCATTTTCCATAGATAACTTTAAAATATCTTTAACTGTTCAAACAGGCAGTGGACCTAAAGGCTCAAGACCTAATTTTATAAGACTTAATTTCACAAGACCTAACTTCACTGAACCTAATTTTATAAGACCTAACCCCACAAGACCTAGTCCCACAAGCCAACAAGCACAAGACCTAACCTCATAAGACCTAAATTCATAAGACCTAAATTTATATGGCATGCCAGCATAAGTCCTAAAACAACATTCTTTTTAGCTCAATGATAGGAACACAGACAAAGGCGTCAGTTTTGTCTTGACTAATTTTCTGATGAATGGGAGGTCGTAGTTTAAATCCTGCTGGGTGTATTTCTCTCGTCATATAAAACATACCTTTATAGATAAAGTGGTTTTAATAAACACGGCCAAACCGCTTGGAATGTGGAATAATGTCAAGCTCATCTAATCTAGTTTTCCACTGACAAGGAAGTTGGGATTAGAATCTCGGCCGAGCGTACCGAGGTATTTTTCCTAGAGGATTCCTCACTTTCTTTTCAAGCAAATGTGGGAACATTTCCCCTAAATTCTTCCTTTCTCGGTCACTTTAAAATAGTGAAATTAAATGCGGATATTTCGAACGAGAAGTAAGATGAAAATCTCTGATAGGCAGGATTGCCTCAATGTTAATAATCTCGACTGACGTGGACAGCTTTATTTAGGAAGTTAATATTCGTCTATACTTTTCAGGTATGATAGGAGTGTTCTCCCACCTATTTGTCTACTCATTATCTCTCCACGTATTTCACCGTATTTAAAATAAAAATATATTAAAAATGTATTGTGGGGACATAATTATTATTAACTAAAATAAAATTTAACTGTGAAATAATCGTGGCCCAAATTTTTGTCACTCGTATCACGTATTTACTAGCACGCTCAGGCTATCCACATTTTTTCAAAATGGTGTAAGAAAGATAAATGTACAATTTAGAGGATATGTACTCTCATTTGCGTGGAGGAAAACTCAGAAACCATTTATTAAAACTCACTCTCACTTGACTGGAATTTAACTGGGTCTCGCCATCATAAAAAATTCAGTCTACTCTCTGAATCATTCGATCACCGATGCGGGCTAAAGTGCAGTTATTGAGGGAACAAAGCAAATATCATTATTGGATGCTTGTATTTTATCAGCTTAATCTCATGGCATATGGCATTAGCAAACTTCACTTATTTGTTGAGTTAATTAATGAGTAATTCTTATTAAAACACATATTATATACTATTATATTTTAACCGTCGAAAGTCTTGAGAGCCGCAACAATCACATAAATAGGTAGCCTATATAAATACTATTTATAAAATGTGAGTTTTTTATTTTATTGAAAGCCAAAGTATGTTAACATTAGGGCCTAATATAATAATTACCCTAATTAATCACTTTGGAAAATTCAAAATGACCTCCAAAATACCTTACAACGGTATGTGGAAATCCGAGATGGCCGCCACCAAAATAAAAAATGGCCACTCCTATACCTTATAAGCAGAGCTGGAGCCCATTGATCTCTATATAACTGAATGTACATCTGCGGCTAAAATTGTTGAACTGTCATTTGTAGAGCACTGTGAAAGAGAGAAGGAAACATTCGGGTATCTTTTTCTCTCTTATACACATACAAGACAATGTGGCATTTCAACATAATTCGCTAATTTTAATGAATTTATGAGATATATCAATGTATGATTAGTTAAACAAAATAAATGGGTTAATAAAAGGTTTGAAGGGCATAACTAATTTCAACACTCATGACTTGTTTCTTTAAATAAGTTGATTTAGGCTAAAATAGTAATATTTCCTACACGCCTATACGCTAAATGATCGTTTGAACGTAAGACTTCTACACAAAGTTTGTCATTCGAACAAAAGTAGCCTGGTTTTTAGCGACCTTATTTCATTATAGTTATCTAACATTAAATATAATATGGCTTCTGAAAAGGCAATACACGCTAAAAGCCAACTTAATAATATTATAATATATTAATACTTCGTATAAGCCTCTAACCTAAATGATAATTTGAATACAAAACTACTACACAAAGTTTGTCATCCAAACGAATGTAATTAAGTTTGAAGCTATATTTTTTCATGCAGACTCTGTCACGAGGTGCACTAACTTGGAGTACCACTTTCAAAGTTTGAATTTTTTTTTTCCATGCCAACGTTTTGTCCTAGTTTTATATTGTTTTGTTCCACAAACAAAAAGTTATGTACCCCCACCTATTTTACACCTATGCATATTTCTACATTTTGTAAGGAAATTAGCCTAGTAAAAATGAAAAACCATTCGAATTAAAACAATTTTATATAAATAAATTATACATCTGATCCAACACAAAATAATCATAGCTCTTTAAAATTAACATTTATAGGCCATTTTTATAATTCATATAATGATATTTGTTTTTAATTAATCACTTGTCTCATGTTTGGTGGTGTCATGTGGCTCAAGTAATGGTGACACTTTGTGTGATTGATTTGATTGTTTTCAAACGCAAAGTTTACCAAAACAAGGAGTAATATAAGAAAGAAAACCTCTCAGATCTTTGGTGACATCTAGTCTTGCACGATATCTACCCTTCATAGCCGCCAGAGCTGAAAATACAGTTTCACACATGTAGATTGCTCTCTTAAAAATACAGTCAACATAAATTTATTTTTCTGTAACTTGTTTAGATCGAGTTAATAACAAATAATTTAATGTCATAACAATTTCTTGCGCTTCCCTTTAGCAACAATCGCGCTCGCCCTTGAGGATTGCACCCCACACTTTGATAACCACTGCTTTAGACCTTGGTAAATAGTTACACCAAAGAAGACTACATATATTTAGAAACGATAGTATATACTATTTAACTAAATAGGACACACGCTGCCCTCTATTAACATCTCAATACATCATAGCGAATGTTTCCGAACAAAACTTAGACATAGAACATTTATTCAAAGTCATTTGGCCTAAAAGTCAGTTGGCCTAAAAGTCATTTGGCCTAAAAGTCAGTTGGCCTAAAAGTCATTTGGCCTAAAAGTCAGTTGGCCTAAAAGTCATTTGGCCTAAAAGTCAGTTGGCCTAAAGTCATTTGGCCTAAAATGTATTTCGAATAAAAAAATTGATGTAGTTAAGTTCAACAAAAGTCATTTGGCCTAAAAGTCATTTGGCCTAAAAGCCAGTTGGCCTAAAAGTCATTTGGCCTAAAAGTCATTTGGCCTAAAGTCAGTTGGCCTAAAGTCATTTGGCCTAAAAGTCATTTGGCCTAAAAGTCATTTGGCCTAAAGTTTAGGCCAAATGACTTTAGGCCAAATGACTTTTAGGCCAACTGACGGGTACTCCTTTATTCTTGGGTGACCTGGCGGTCTAGGGGTAAGGCGTCAGACTTCTGTGCTGAGGGTCCGGGGTTCAATCCTCGGTCCCAGCACAGATTTATTTGATTGCCAAACCCTTCCTTCACCTCTGACAAGACATGTATTAATCACAACTTGTGAATGTGAGGAATGCCAGGCCTCCACCGTGGTTCGGATTCCACGTTAAACTGTAGGTCCTCCATTTCATCTCACAATCACCCTTCCATTGCACATTAGTGTAAGTGCGTATAACCCGAACGGGTAGTAAGACGCGGTGCTAATAATAATAATAATCCTTTATTCTTAATCAATTCACCTACACAATTTGGCATAAATTCAAGAAGTGTAATCCACATTTTTTTTTGTTCGTCACAAAACAATACCTGTATTATTGAGTAAATGAGGTCAATTTTTGTGGTACAGTTCATTTTTGAGAGTTTTTTTTACAATTGCCCAAAGGTTTTTGATAGGGCTTAGGTCAGGGGAGTTACCTGCCACTGGAGCACTTTAAGGTTTTGTTCTTCAAATTTATTTCACTTTTTTTGGGCATTATGGCGCGGCACCACATCTTGTTGGAACACTCAGTTTCCTTGTGGAACTATATTTTGAAGTTGTGTTACAACCCTTTCCTGCAGTATAAAATATAAAAATATTTACTTATACTGTTTTTTAAATATTTTTTTTTACCAAACAGTCTACATTTTAATTTTAGAAAGATCTCAACACTGGTCACTTTTGATTATACTTTAATCCATTTTTAAAAATCTATTTATAAATGGTTAATGCACTTTCTGTGGTTTGGTCCACTTTTTACACTAAAAATTACTTGTACATCAGTTTCATTCAAGTCCTGTAATTTTTGTATTGTAACGTTTCTTACTGAAATTATTATTTTAGAATGTTTTCTAAAATATTTATTTTTTCTGTGCCAGAGTATAGAAATCAGTTTCCTGATAACTTAAATTTTAGGTAGTCTTATATATAAAAGGTTTGCACTCAAGAACTAGTGTGTACATATCAGTAGCTTTAGGCTGTGTAGCCCTACAAATAATCTCAATGAGCCTTGTGAAGACTTGGGCATTCATTGCTTGACAAATATTTTCACTCTTGGTTCTCTTTTCTACAGATATTATGTTAGGGCTAATATTTTCCTTTGAGGCTTAAAAACTATTACGTGAGGATAATTTACGAATTATGAACAATAATTTATAATTTTTCAATACAAATTTGGGCCAATCAATTTAATTGGGGCAGTGAAGGACCAGCAGCTGATTCATTTATTGTGCTGTAGGGGGGTTGTGTTGTATTTTTTCTATGTTATGGTAATATGAAAATTAAAATTATGAGGAAACTTGTTACAGAACAAATTTATGCAAAACACTCAGACACCAGAAGACCAAGAAAATGATGACGATGACAGTGAGTGACTAACTAGAATTCCAGGAAATATTAAACTGAATTGAGATGCAATTTTTATGCATGAAGGCAATAAAGGCATTTCTTTATCAGCATTAGATACCTGCGTCGACTTTGTTCAGTTGCAATACTTAAAGAGAACATGTCAGGGTGCACTTGATAAGTTTTTTTCAAATCTATACCCCTTATTAATGTGTAATCTTTCCTTGACACAATAATTTTTTGAGTTTTTTTCACTATACTATTCGTCTGGACTATATGCCGACTGTATCTTCATTCTACATATGAACATTATTATGTTTTTTTGCTTTTAGCTTTAGTTATTTTTAAATAAATGTTTTTACAAAAAGAAATTAAATACAACTGTGTGCTTTCTTTAAATGCCACATTCCTTTTATTTTATTTAACTCTTTTTTGCTCTGTTAGAATTTGTTTTTCAACTCATTGGGTTAAAATTTCCCTTAATGGGGCACCCGCCAAACTAAGCCAAAGTTATATAGTCCCAAACAACAGAGATCCACTCTATTTACTGATGGTGGAAGGTTCTTGGTGTTAGATTCTCTCACATAACCTTATTGTTAGCAGGTGCTGCAAGTTTCACCACAGGATTGTGCGTTTGTAACATAGCTACATGCTAGTAGCATGTTGTTGGTTCACCCACTTGTTGTTTGCAGGTGTTACTTGTGACATCATCTCGTCGACCTGACCATTGGATTGTGCCCGGGGGTGGAGTGGAGCCAGAGGAGGAACCCAGTAAGACTGCAATCAGGGAAGTTTTGGAAGAGGCTGGGGTTTGTGGTAAACTGGGCCGTTGTCTTGGAGTCTTCGAGGTAATGTCATTTTACAACCACAACGTACAGTGTAACCTACTCACGGTAGTTTTTTTAATTCCATGGATTTGCTTTCATCATAAAATTTTCAAGTTTCTTTGAGTTGCTTTATATTTACTTTAATTATGCCACCATAGGCCTCTTCTCTTTATATCTGTGCCATGAACTTATCATAGTATGGTGATTTTTCAAATGTAACTCATTTCTAAAGTAGTCTGAAGTATGTCACTCTATTTAATTATTTTAATTTCTAGTGAAACCTACTAAACTAAACAATCTTTATGATTAAAAAGTCTTCTAACAAACATAATGGCAAATAATCTCTTTGGCAATATCAAATGTAAGTAAATTCTACAAAATGTGGAACTTTGGAAAAGCTGCAGAAAATTAAATTGTCTCCCAACTATCCATGTGTAGGTTCAAGATAAAATCTTGCTATTAAATCTTCGTAGGGAACTTCAACAATGACATTAGTATTAAAGGGTATTTCAGAAATTCTCTTGTTCATTTGTAGGGTTAGTTGTGAAATTTACCAATATTAAGTTTCTGACTTAGACAGGAGGAACCTATCTTCAATTTGATTTGGTTTTGCACTATGAACTATTGTATGAATTCATTTAAGCTGATTGAATTTTCACTTTGATATTTTATTAGCTAAATAATAATAATAATAATAATAATAATAATAATAATAATAATAATAATCATCATCACCATCCATATCCATCTAATCATAAATAAATGACCATTAGTGAACTGAACAATTATTTATCACTACTCAACCCCAACCTACTAAGCCATTATGACAGATTTGCCCACAGCGTAGTGTTATTGGTATTGAGATATCTGAATTTGGCTCCTTTTCATATTTAGGGTTGACTGAAGTCTTTACCTGCCAGGCTTTTGATTAATTTCAATATGCATCATATTCAGGAAGATGTTAACCTTCACACAACATTTCTAGAAAATATATATGGCATAAAATTGATTTTGAAAATACCTCTTGATTTTGAGCAGCACTATGTGTAAAATAAAAATAATGTTTGGATATTGAATAAAATAACTTAAAAAGGTATTAAAACTTTGGTAACATGTATTTCAACATTGTAGCAGTAAGCTATTTTTTAAACACTTAGGGGCAATTTCATACTCAGACTTTGCACGCCTTGAGTGTGGTTCGATACAATTAAGGCTCAAGGGTATTTGAAGGAAGTTCTCCCAATCGCCGAAGGCAAATTTTTAGTACCATTAACCATTTAGTACCTAGTTAAGCTTTTTAGAAGTGTTTTTTTAATGGTATTTGTTGACTTGATAATTTTCTTTTTTCTTTTATAAGCATGCCATTAACATTTTAAGTAGTTAACAAAATTAATAAGCAGGCTTAATTTAAAGTTGGCTTGGTCGTCACATAGACCAACTGTCAAAAAAATCACTGATTATTTATAGGTATCCTTATATTTTTAGCAAAACATATTTAAAAAAATACATACACATTTCCTAATGAACATTCAATAAATATGTTCTTATGATTAGAAATTAATAACAATATTAGCAAAGGTCTATACGACAGTCACATTTAGTTACAAATACTGCTATTTAGGGCCGGTCTTATGACTCCTGGATAAATATTAATCTGGTAGATAAATATTTCCATCTGGTGCATAAGTTAAAAGTGTGTCTTATGACTGCCAGATAAAATGTATTTATCCATCACATTTTTATCAGAAGGTTTAAGTACCTGATAACTTTTATCTGGAAGTTAAAATGGTTTTTGCCATAGTGACGCGTTGTTTTTAAGGAGATTTTGCCTATCAGAATCTGTTTTTAGGTTAAAATCATGGTTCACGTGTTTAGTAAGCACAGGCCCGGGCTCTAACTACAGTAGCCCCATGGCTTCTTTGGTGCTGACTGACAGCTGGCGGCTTTGAAAAGCTACCAGACCAAATTATGTATATCATACGCCGAACCATATAATCTGCACAAAACATGTGTTTAGCAGCTGTCACTTCTGACAGTCAAAATTTAGGTATATATTGGTATATGTTGACTGTCAGAAGTCAGCTGTGAACTGTCAGTCAGCACCAAAGAAGCCATGGGGCTACTGTATATAAAGTTAGAACATTTAATTCACACTTTTATATAAACTGACAAGCTATTTGTAGAGCTATATTTATATAAGAACAAATTAGGTATCAAAATGTGAGTACAATAAATTAAATTTTGTAAACGTTGTACCCAACTATTGACCACATTTTGGCAGACACCAAAATTAATACTTGCAAGACAACCTAGCTTCTGCGCCCACATGACACCATCTGTTTCCTCGCAATCGTTTAGCAGCCATTATTTAACAAATGTTTAGTGTTGTCACTACTCACTAGGTTATAGCAGTATCTGCAGGTTTTATATGCATGCGCGCACCAGAAAAAAACGATACCAACCTTGCCTTTTCTACATAAAAATATATTTATCCTTCAGATAGCTATCCAGCAGATAAATTCAGTTCATAATATGCCCAAAACATTAAAGTGGGTGATAACTTTTATCTCGTAGTTAACTTTAACCTACTGATAGCAATATTTATGCGGTCGACATAAGACCGGCCCTAACTCTTTGTCTTAAAGACTCAACACAATGTCCTGTTCCAATGTAGGGAGAAGAAGAGATTCTAGTATTGACTGCCTCATTACCTTGTTTTTATAAGAGCTAGCTTGGAAAATCTGTTAGAGTAATATCCAAACAAATTTAAGTCTTTGTAATCACCAGGAACTAGCATGAATAATTCACGCAGTCTCATTTCCTTTGAGGACATGTCTGAAAAGCCTCCACTGGCATACAACAGGTTTGGAATCTAATTAAGGGCATTTCACAGCAAGTCTCTTCAGATCTCTGTGGATCTCAGGGCATCCCCAAACTACAGTAGGGAGCTTGAGCGCCTCCAAGCCCCCCTACCTCCCATGGCTACTTTACTGCCAGTTTCATATGCGAATCAATCATTGTAATAAACAACTTTAGTGGCTAAAAGTGATAACAATGTGTACAAGGGGTTATGTACCACACCCAGCTAACTGGAGTTGAGAAATGATGATGATGGTGATGATGATATAATAAGTGTCGGAAAACACTGAATTTGCTACGATAATATTATAGAAAAAAATATTCAAAATTGTGCTATAAATTTAATATGACAATTAGTGCTCAGTGATTTTTATAGTAACTAAAATGTAGTTCATTAATATTCTTTGATCCACATAATAGTAAGCTTAAATCACCAAATAACATTTGAAATTATTGACTCAAATTTAAATATTAAAGTAATTTTTAATCCATCAGGATTTTGGCCACATGCCATTCAAGCCTTGTTAAGAAGCATATTTGAACACGGCATATTGTGTTTGTGTGCGTGTACATTTTAATGTTCCAGAACAGCGAGAGGAAACACCGGACTGAAGTATTTGTATTGGTGGTGACGGAAGAACTACCCGAGTGGGAAGACTCCAAGACAATGGGTGGGTGCTGTGATATTCCCTTTTTGGGGGGTTCTCGAGTGACTGTGTTAAATATTTTAGAGCTTTGTTTGGGAGGGTGGTGTGAGGGTTAATAGGCTATATTAAAATTAGATTATTCTCGTTTTCATTATTAACACCAAAACATCACACACTCGCTTGATGTCAAATATATTTTCTGATATATTATACTCGCATCTGTAGATAATGTGTGTGATATATAGTCACTATCCTTACATTGACCTTTATAGTTCTAACATTATAGTTAGAACTGGGTTTTAGATATATAAAAAGTAAAGTACATGTTCAATTCTACCTCCAACCAGCATGGTGAGACACCCTCACGCCAAGAAGTTTTAGAAAGAACTGGCAACACACCCCAAATAATTTATTTTGTTACTTTCCTTCTAAAAGTTTCCACATTGCAACACTACTTACAAACTTTACTTAGAGCTGCCTGCCTGGATTAAGACAAGAACAGCATAATGCTACAATAACTTGAGATTTCACCTGCTGTAGAAAGAGTAACATTTAGTAATTTGATATTAATATTCTAAATATTCTAATAGTAATTAGTTAAAGGGGTTATTAAAATGATAATATTACAGTGCTCATAAAAGCTGTGATATCTTACCTGCAACATGTTATACAGTAAACTCTGCTTTTCTTGCTCTGAACACACAAGATATGCCGATATTTTTAACACTTGGGGATACAAGTTATACATGTTGACACATTTAACAACACTATATCCTTACTAATTAAAGTATTAGATTATTCAAACTAAGCTTCAACATAAGATTGACATTTGTCTATATTGCCTTGAATTATTCATTTTTACTTTCTATCGACACCCAGAGAGAAAGTATTGTGACTGTCAAAACGATTGAACTCGAGATTTTGATAAATTTCGACATTTCTTGAAACCAAAAAAGTGGTTTCCCAATGCCCTCTGTACCTCGGGCTAGAGCCGAAACTATTTTACCTATTAGGCTAAAACTAGGTATCTTGTATGAGTTTTTACTATTCTTGCATTTATAAAGCTATTTTATACTGTGCACACTGTTATTGAAAAGAATAAAACCACCAGACTTCCATAGATAATAGATAAATGGGAAGACATTCTTATGAAGCTTCTCAGGGTCAACAAAGATCTTCAAATTTCAGCCTTTCTTCTAAGGAATTTAAAGGAGAAATAAGATTTCTAAAATAAAATAACAAAGAAGTGTATTGTGGTACACTTTCTGTATTGGTTTTAGAGCATTGGTGTGGAGAATGTTTTCCGCAATTTATGAAGGCTACTAAAGACTCAACTGTGACTCATCCACTAGTATCTTTGTGATAGATCTCTTTCCATATTGATTCATGTCACGAGTAAACTTAGATCTAGAATGATCCAGGACCACCTGGCTAATTTGATGCTTTCATACAAACATATGTGATCAAATGATTGTAAGGCTCAAAATCTAAGTGTCATTTTGTGTCTGAACACCATTTATGATAATGATTAAATTTGTGTTAATGTTTTATATTGTTAAGTCATAATCCAAATTTGTAATCGTATCTATATATTAATAAAATGAAGAGTTTTTTGCCTTTCATGAGCATTGTGCAATATCTATCGCATGCAAAGGTCTAACATTTTAAAAATGAGTAGCCCCTGTGTATGAATTAATTTAAATTAATTAAAAACTGGGCTCGAAGAAAAGCAATATTAGGATGTATAAAAATGAGTTGTTGTCTATCTGTTACACTTTGATGAAAAAAACCCCACTAAACCAAATATGTTGAAAGCTCGCATGGACATAGTTTAGATGTCCGGTTAACATATAAACTAATTAATATTTACATTCACCATTTTGTTTGAAGATGGTGGCTACTAAACACTACTTTTTGGCCTTCTTAGCTTCTGCTTATTGTATTTTCATTGGAGCAACTTTAAAAGGTTCCTAACTATGGACACATTTTATGAAACATCCTATGCAAAGAACGGGTGAATCAGGCCTATATTTATACTATGTTAATTATTAGTTATTTGTAAATAAAATATTTCATTAAGGAATATCTTTACTGTCATTTAAAGTATTTGAGAATAATTTATATTAGACTATGCTTCGTATGAATTTAATATCTTTTTATATTTTCAAACTATTCCAAAAAACTCCTTCCTGTTTTACTCACTTAGGAATTTAATTTCAAAAAATACCATAAGATTTCTAACCTGTTATTTAAATAAGGACTTAAAACATAATCTTCATGCCAAGTTTCATATTTCCAGCTCAAGTGTTTTGGAAGATATGGTTATACCTTTTAAAATGTTTCAAAACCTGATTCACCCCATAAAGGTTAAATTGGGCAAAACCCCTTTTAATTGGATAGCTGCGACCTGAAAGGAACCTTCATGCTGATTTTCAAAATTTCTGTTTGAGGGGATCTGGGAGTGATGCGTGAATGAGTGAGTGAGTGAGTGAGTGAGTGAGTGAGTGAGTGAGTGAGTGAGTGAGTGAGTGAGTGAGTGAGTGATGAGTGAGTGAGTGATGAGTGAGTGATGTGAGTGAGTGAGTGGAGTGAGTGAGTGAGTGATGAGTGGAGTGAGTGAGTGAGTGAGTGAGTGAGTGAGTGGAGTGAGTGAGTGAGTGAGTGAGTGAGTAGTGAGTAGATTTAAGAGGTGATGGGATAATTAATACAATATGAACCTAAGCTTTATGGTGTAAAACTAGTGGAAGGAAATGCTAGGCACACCACTGGTCTGATACATTTATTTTTGTGTGTCTACAATCTGGAAAAGGCTTCATACTTGTTTGGACTTCTTTTATAGGGATTATCATGGTTTTCTTGTTCAGTAGTACATAATGGATGAAAGGCTTTGAAATTTGAAATAGGAACATTGAACTCGAGTAGCTCTCTTATAGTAACACTAACTATTAGTGTCTTGCTTGGAGATGCTCTCCTCAATTGCTCTTAGAAGCCAAAGCAAATCCTCTGGTGACATTTGAGTAAAGTTGTGGAACAGGCCCCGGGAAGGCTCAAGTTGTAAATCTTTTAGAAGTGTTCCACTATACGGCATTCACGACCTAAGTTTACTTGGATGACAGCTCAAAAAGTTACTAGAAAGAATCCCTAAAATATCACTACGCCAACAGCTGATATCTGTCACTGTCATTTGGGCCAGCTGTAATGAAAACATATGGCAGTAGAGTATGAATGTAATAGTAATTTAGGCCATTATTATGCCTCCAAGAAATTTTTGAGTCACTAAGCTGAAAGAAAACACTAGAAACTGATATTTTATATATATATATATATATATATATATATATATATTTATAATCTGAAAGAAAAACATTTTAAACTGGTTAGTATAATATGAAAGAAAGAATTATTACAAAATATAATACACATTTAGCTACTAAATATATTAGGCCTATATTTTATAGTCACTACACAAATTAATTTTTATTGTTTTGGAATGTTATTTATTATGTAGTATGTTGTTTGTAAAACATGTTTAATAAAACTGTTATTTAAAAGGTGGTTTAAAACTGTAGTTTATCAGCACCTTATACTTTAATCTGGTGATAGCAGTACTGCCAGCACTTCTTCTTCATCACTGTCATTTTCGTTGTTGCCTATTTGCATGATGAAAGGTTGAGTTCTATCATACATCCCGTCTACAAACTACACCTCGGTCAAAGTCGTCGATTGCTTCAATCGAAACTCTTGGAGTAGCTTTCTTCTTTCTCTTCTTTTGAGGAGTCGCCACTTCCTCTGGATTGTTCTTCCAATATCTGCAACAAAATTATATACAGTGGAATGTGTTGGTTATAGAAATACTTCTAGATAAACCAACATTATAATAACATGTGGAAGTAAATTAATTTCAAAGCTACCCACTTTACATTATTATTGGGGTTTCACGATGTCAACTATAATGAAATTGTTTTTGATAAGTTTCACCACATAATTTAAATAAAAATCATATGCTCCAACACTCAAAGACACAATTTAAAAACCAGTTTTCAAGAATATATGCAAACCTAACCTAATCAAACAATTCCAAATGAGCTGTGCTACACTCTTATTATTATCTGGGTTTTAATATACAGCAATGCAAATTCACTTCAAACACACGTTCCACGAAAAGATCGTTGCCTGTTAAAATGTATATCTAGGGCTGTATCTGACTACTCCAGTACACTTGACTTGATGCAGACTTGATGATTGTACACTTATCACGCACTTGAGATCGTTGCCTATTAAAATGTATATCTAGGGCTGTATCTGACTACTCCAGTACACTTGACTTGATGCAGACTTGATGATTGTACACTTATCACGCACTTGAGATCGAAGACTGCAACATACTATTTGGATGGCAAACTATCCTTTCCACACTCTAGAGTCTGCAGTGCTGCTTCCTACCAATGAGACTATAAACTATTTTAAACGCCATCTATCAGCCAGTTATCACAGATCCCATTACTCTATAAACTCTAGCTCTAGCTGACGAAAAAATAAACAATTGTCAGTCAAACACCGCATCAAGGGTGTGTGACTTGCTATCACCCTTGGACTCAAGGGTGTGTGAGGGGTGCATCAGCACACTTAGTGACTATTTGGGCTGGGCGGATCTACACTTGATCACGTGATTGCCAATACAATTATCATGTGAACGTCAAGGGTTGATGGCGCATGAAGTAGAATATTTGGATACAGTCCTATTTTATATAGGTTATGATATGAAATTAATGAAAAAAGATCACTGCATATTATCATGTCTGCCACTAATTCAGTCAAAACATTTGTTTGATTCAGGATTTAAATTTACAGAACACTATATCTATTGAAGAAAATAGGAATTAATAGCAAATCCATGGACTGTGGAACACTCGATGTGATTAAATAAACCAATTGGGATGCTAGTAAAAAATATAAACTATTAATTCTAATATTTAATATTAGTTCTCTACTCACTTCAATACAGTAGGTTTCGAGAGTCCTAGAAGATCTGCAATTAACTGTCCTATATCCCCCCTTTGATTAATCCACGGTCAATCATTGATTTGAGTCCTCTTCCACAGTTGATCATTTCCAATTGTCTTTGGTGATCTGTAACTTCTATTCTTTTTTTCCCCTGGGAACTCATTATCAGAAAAACACACAAAAAACTATGCACAAATAAAAAATATCCTTACAAAATTTCGCGAGATTAAAATTAAAGTTAGCCAAATTAATATGTATTTGCACTAAAGAGAAAATATCTGTATACACAAAGTTATTCTTAAAATAATTAGTAAAATGATCTAGGATTAAGTTTATTTTACATTAATACAGAAACCCAATAATTAAAATAATAGATAATTGAAATTAAAGCTATAAATTATTATAAGTTAGAGTAGAGTAGGCCCTAACAAACTAGAGACTGAATTTCAAGTTAAAAATATAATAAACGTGCACAGTAATAAATTCTATGAAATATATTTAAATTAAACAAAGTGGTAATATTTATTTAAGTTCGTCCACAAAGCTTATTTATCCTTTTATTCCAGTTAAAATAATTATTATTCAGAGCACTTTCACAAAAGGTCTAACAAATATAACTTTAAAATACCGACCAACGAATATTAACCATGTGGTTAATGATGACGCAGACAAGTTGTTTGAAATGGTGCACCCACACAGTGGATAGTTATATTTTATTCAGTATTCAGTTAAACATTTCTAAAAACAATAAACTAATAATAAAAGAGTTAATTATATATAAAATAAATTACAAGTATTTTATCTTTACCAAGTAATTACGATGCCTGTATTAAAAAGTATTAATGTATACACTATATTAGACAGAGTAGATAACATTCCAAAACCAAGAATAAGTACTTTTAAAATATTGTTTCGGATTGGGTAAAAAGAAATTATTAAAAGTAATGAAATAATGTGAGAAAACTTAAGCTTAGGTTATTTTAATTGTAAAATATAACATGTAATAAAAAACTTAACATTTATAATAAAACAGAGATATTTTACCAGTGTTGGTAACACAAAACCTAAACATATGATTTTTGAACTGTCATCCAGGTAAAGACCTATCATGAATGGATTTTATGTGGGTTTGATTTCTTCATAAAAATTCTGAATTCCAAATTTCATCTTTTTCCTTTGCTTCTGCACAATTTTTTGCATGACTATAAGTGCACCCGCCATACAAGCCAATGCTATCTGGTCTTCATTAACACTTCTTTCTATGTTACACTATTTAAACTATATCAAGAGCCTTTAATAAAAAATACAAGTACTCAACACTCTTGGGGTGGATATTTTGCAAACATTTCTGATTATCAAGTTGTTTTTCCTGGTTTAAACACCCATTGAACAGCTCCAAATGGAGCAGGAGCAAATGTTTTTTAAATGCTTGGTCGATCATATTCTCTGACCTTTGCTCCGATGTAAACGTACCTTTATATGTGTTTTGAGAAGAATAAAAGATATATTGTCGCATGTGTAGCTAAAGAAAAATTTATAATTATCCCATTAACCAGTGTATGAGTAGCTGGAGCAAAGAAAAATAAATTATGAGAACCTAAAGTAGAATGAGGACGCTGATTTTTAAACCACAGCTTGGGCACTCAGAGGGGGTAATTTTAAAACATCGCAAGTAAAAGATATTGTGCGAGTCTAGTCCGTATTATCTGGCTATCTGGTGATACTATGACATTGTGCAAGTCTAGTTGGTATTATCTGGTTAACTGGTGATAATATGAGACAATATATTGTGTGGATCTAGTTGGTATGTTCTGGGAACTAGATATTGTATGAATCTAGCCGGTAATAGTAATAATGTAACATGTGTGTTGGGTGTAGGTCGAAAGCGGAAGTGGTTCACAATGGAGGATGCCCTAGAGCAGTTGTCACTCCATAAGCCAGTCCAACTCACTTACTTGCAGTCCCTTCTGACCAGTGACCTCAGTGACAAGGTCACCTGATTACATCTTACACCCTCACATAGAATCTCCTGTCCTGTACTACATGTTGTCAAGCCAAATAGCTGCTGTCAATTCTAGTTTTTGTTATTGTGGGTATGATCACTAACATAAACAACTTTGCTTCTTAAGTTTAATAAAATTGTGTCTAGATCATTTTCATTAAAGAACTGTTGTCTTGCTTTGTATAACTCATTGTATTCAATTCTGGAAGCTGGCCTTGAAAGAATTGCTGTGCTCCTAGGTTATAATACAATATACAACACCATTTGTATGTCTCAATTTTGGAACAAGTTTAAGTTTGATATGGTTAAAATATTTTTATTATATTTTTTGACATACTGCTAAAGTTAAGGATACATTTTAATAATCTACACACTTTTTTAACTTTTTGACATGTTTGTTAAATTGAAAGATGAAAAATGTTTGACCATTTTTGGGGAAGCCATAAAACAATGTTTGGTTGAATGCTACCTTTTCAATCCTATTGCTTTAAATAAAACACAGATCATTCTATTGTTTCTCTTTATTGAATGTCCACTATTTTTCTGCAATAACATCGAGTCATTTGCACAATATAATTTGTCATTACATTATGTTTGAATTAACTATTTGTAAAACAATAGCATTTGATTATGTATTTATTGAAAATATTTTTTTTATATGTTTCAAGCGTAGAAACTATGATAAGTGTTTAGTTACAATTTGACAAATGATTCTTGGACCTTTGGAGTTAGGTGCAACTGCACTCTTGCTATCCAGGTCTGTCCTGTTGAGTGGGATCATCAGCTATTTATCAATAAAAGAAACACAGCCAGAGAGCTTGGGGAATAGCTCAATCATTGTATATTGATGTTCCAGGGCAAGTGTCTGGGCTCAATTCCTGTGTCCAGTTGTCATTTTTCAACTATTTGGACAATGTTTGTGAATATCAAATAATTTGAAACAAATATTAATTTCCAATATATTGTGTATGACTTGTATGTTTATTAGAAGAACAAAGCTTGAAATATAAGTGCTTATCAATACAAAGACCTTTTTGCTTAAATAATTGTGCAAAACACAACACTTTTACTTATGAAACTCGTGCATAAAATGCTACCCTCACATGTGTCCTACTACTACGCAGCAAGTTACTGGAAGATAACTGGAGCCTATCATTAATTTAATTTATTTTAATATTGTCTGTTTTAGTTAACTTTTTATAGTAATGTTTGTTACCCTTTGTGAGAAATACACCATGGTTAACATCAAATTGAGGGTTTTTTCCATGCCACAGTGTTTAACTTAGCTTGTTTGTGGAGGTAATCTGTTTATTACCACTCATTATGCTGACTTAAGTTCAGCCAAATAAATCTCTACAGCTTATTTTCTGACTATTTGAATGGTTGAATTAACTGGATACAAACTATGTTTACAGCTAAGTGAGGACATTTTATATAACAGAATGAATTTGATTTAATAATTTACATAGTCTGTATCAAACCACCAGTGTGCATCCAGGGACATTGGTAACACTGTTTAGTGTTTTATATACAAATAAAGATAGTTATTTCAGAACTTCTTTGATCAGCTGAATCAATATAAATATTGTAATGTGTAGTCCTTGAAAATAAACTAATATTGAGTGAAGCATGGTAGAATTATACTCTGTTAAGAAGGAACATTTAGAAAATACACACACATTTATTTGTGGTCAACATTGATACTTTGTTACAATATCATTAGTATTATTTTATAATTATACTTGAGCTAACTTGACATGAAAATACAGCGGAACTTAAAGGACTTAACTTGAAGTAGTTAATGAAAGTTTCAACAAACAAGGAATACAATAAATTCTCAAAAGTCTAGGAATAGTATAGTGCAAATATTCCCAATTTTTTCACACTAAACACTCCTCTTAAATTTAATTACATCACATTCCCCAATCCCTTATTTTCCCACCTTTATTAATACAATGGCTAAATAAATTGTTACTATTTGGCTGAAATTGTTAATTCTTTTATGGCTTTGGACACTTGTAGGCAGGAAGAAGACAATCAATATACACTGCAGTTGTCTTTGTGATTCCTTATGTGTGTACCAAAGTTGGGTTTAATACATTAATTAGGTACAAATTAGTAAGTGGGAGGTCATCAGTTACACAAGATATTACAATGTGTACATATTTTTTCCTTTCTGAAGTAGCTAACATCTTGCCAATCCGATTATATAATTATACACCTACTTTTTTAATTTTTAAAATTAATAAAAAAATCGCTAGCGAAGATATCTTTTTTTAAATTACTGTTTTATATAACAAACCTCTTTTCACTTTATGAGGCAATTGCATTATATTTGGAAGAAGGTACAGGAAAGGTGGATATAAACATAAAAGGAACGAACACAATATGGATTTTACAATGGAGAGAAGAACACAGTTCACAGTTTTATATAACATTAATTTTTAAGCTTTGAAAATTTAAATAGCTTGAGATATAATAAATCACTGAAAAGAATGAAAAACTGATTGAATAACAAAATTTACAAAAAAACTAACTTGAGATTTTACACTAAAATTAGGTTATGCATAGCAGCTGTTTCAGTGACCATCAACTTTAGAAGGGTTATAGTAAAATAAAGTCTAAAATAAATAATTGGCTTGGAATCAGAAAGGGGGGGGGGGGACTTCAAACCTGATACTTCTGCATAAATATGAAGTGGTTGGGATGGATTATCCTGATATAAAGATTTTTTCATCTCGATAGGAATCACTCGTATTCACACTCGTGTTATCAATGTCAGCTGCCACTCCTACTTGTTCCGATCTTTAACTTTCACTAGAATAGAATTCCTGTTGAGTTTCATTATTTACAAATTCAGAATCACTGCTTTCATAATCACTAACAAATTGATCACTCTCGCTTGAGCTATCAATAAATATTGCAAGTATTTCTGTGTCTTGAATCACGGCTTTACTCTAAGTAACCATGTTTACAAACAAAGCCAAAAATAGAATTCATAAAGTAAAAAGTTATAAAATAATTTTCATGTTCGATATATCGAAACTCTTAAGTGCAAAGACAAATAAAAGTAGCTTGAGCATATGAGAATGCAGTGGAAATAAAATCTACCCTATCTGTTGACTTAATACTGAACTCAGAGCTCGAAAACATGGGATTGCTGTGAGCGCCGCTGGCAATTTTAGCAAATATTTCACGCGTCGCTCTGAGCGATGTTGGCACTCAAAGGGTTAATTATTGTAGAAATGTGTGTGTAAGCTATTAAATTTGATAAGGTCAGCATTTTGACCACTGAACCATAGAGGTGGATGCTCTTGCTGGGGTTTTTTTCCCTTGGCATCACAATGACTTAATCTTTCATAAACTCCAAATTCAGTTCTTATTTTTATAATTGGTTTGTTTTGAACCTATTGTTTGAAAACCAGTGGTTTATTAAAATTAAATTTTGTGCCCCCTTTGAGAACACATAGCCCCATAACCCCTGCACACAGATAGAAAAACCACTATACTAGTGGGCCCCATACTACTAATTTGCACTAGAATTTGGGGTATATTACATAAATAGATTCCATTTTCTATCCACGGGATATCCCTTTGATATCATTGTTTAACTAGTTATTGTAATTCATAAAAGTTTTGTTTGTCATAAATATTGAGAAAATGTCAGCTATATTAATATTTTGAGGCAAGCTCAAAACACCAGAGTTAATTATATGGATAGTATATTTTTCTACATACTTAAATATAAGAATAATTATCATTGATATTTTTAATTTTGAATTCATTTTGAGGTAATATGCCATTTAATTTCTCAACGGTATTTTTTGCTATGATATAGGAAAGGAAAGAGTAATAAACACATTTGAACAAGGTTTTTGGGGCAGTAGATCTAAAATAACTCAAATTAGGCATTATATCCATAATCTTTTAAAAAAAAATACATACTGTTTTTCAGCCTTATTTTGCTAATGGTGCTTTTTACTATAAAATCTGAGCATTTTTAAAATATACTCAAAATTTTATATAACTTTTTTTTAGCCCTGTAATTTTGTCACAAAGTAAGGAAACCAGTAGTATTTAACCATACAGGCTTGATATAAAAGTCCAACCTAGAAAAGTCAAGATAATTTAAAAAGTTGCTGAAATTTTCAAATATTTCTACAGTAATTTAACTAAAAGATAATAAAACCAATGCAACTTAGTTTTATCTACAATTGATATTTATGTTGTGAAGAGAATTGACAAAATTGTCTACAATTATTCTTGTGTCAAGAATTAATAGACAGCGGAGAAAATAACAATATTTTTTATTTATGGCTTTGCATAAAAATACTAAGATAATGCAAATGTTTGTCCAGAAAACCTTGAAAATTTAGGAAATGTTGAAAACTTAAAGTTAGAACACATAAGAAAGAATATGAGTAATAATTTAGAGGAACACATCAGATAGCATGTAGACAGGCCTACAAAGAAATTAAGAACACATTATTTTAACACTTAATATTGCTGGGAAATGAACAAGTGTGTCTTGAAGAACCCTGATAGTTACAGCTCATTACCTTTAACCTAGGGTTCTATCTATTGGAACTTATCAAGAGGGAGTGTATAGCTCAACTTACTAAAAAATGAAACTAAAAAACACTTAGGTGATGTATTATAGGACACAGGTACATATAGGAACTTGTCAAAATAACAGATACATATAGGAACTTGTCAAAATAACAGGTACATATAGGAACTTGTCAAAATAACAATTATAATAAAGGACAAATGGAGCAAATGAATTGTATGGGAATATATTATATATTCACATGCTTTAAGGAAAACATTTTTTCGCTCATTATAGGTACATTTTATTACATTAAGATTGTTAAAGAGAGGGACAAGACAGTTATTATATATAGCTTGTCCTATTCAGTCGCTCCTGAGTTTCTTTAATATCAATGGTTCCTTTCTAAATGTTATAGAGAAAAATGTAAACTAGTGATGGAACCTTGAATCAAAGGATATTCAAGACTCAAAATTCTTTAAAAAGGTTTTTTTTTTCAATTCTTTAGTAAAATTTTAGAGTTCTAAAACTGCTTATTGATTGTTCAAAACCTTTTATAATTATAGAATGAACCTAACAACCAGGCCCTAAACCAGAAATTTAACACTTAACTTAATGTATGAATATTTTAATCAATGGATCGTAAGAAAGAATGTTCACATTTTGTTACTATTTGTATTTTTTATTATATTTATAATTCCTCTTATGTTCATATTCATAATTATTTCCAAGATTCAGATTCGAGATTGGGATTCAAAGGGGAATTAGATATTCGGATTTGTAAAATAGTGGATTTGACTCATCTCTAATGTAAATATTTCAAGAATTTGAAATCTCATGACACCAAAAGTTATGCATTAGTTAATGTTTATTATTATTATCTATTGTAACCTAGCAAAACATAGATCTTCTAACAATCCACACGGCAACAAAATGTTTTCGCCTAAATTATATTGTCTAAGCTGTATTCACATACATACTATCCATATTCACTAACAGGTAATTAATTCCATTCCTATTCCCAAAAATAATAAATTTTCAAAATATAAACATTTCTAACTTAAGGTGGAGATAAAGGGCACACGAGAAAATATAATTATTTTTGCAGTTTTTATAGCAAAACTTTTTTTGGCCAAAATAAATAAAATATTGCTCCAGTAGCAACGTTCAGTTTAGTTTTCTTCATACAGTAATATCAACAGTTGTTGAATATCTGTCATAAGCATAGCGTAATTAGATGAGAAACTTTTTAATTGAACAGAAAAAGTTGTCATTAAATTACAGGACATCCTTGACAGATATTTAACAACTGTTGATGTCATCGTGTGAAGACTAAACGTTGCTACTGGAGCAATATTTCATTTATTTTAGACAAAGAAATGTTTTGCTATAAAAACGGCAAAATCACTGGCCTTTTCTCGCGTCCTCTTCCACAGTGATGTAAAATACCAAGGTATTTATTTTTATGTGTAAATACCTAGCGTATAAGATGATAGGACAACAATTGGAAATCTTGTCTATTATACTACTAAATTAGGTTTCAAACACACATCACCTTAGTTCTCATATCAACACTTTCCAGTCAATGTTGTACAACATGGCCAAGCAAGATCTTGTATCTTAGATGAGTTGTTTTTATCAAACCTAGAAACAATATTAAAAAATAATTATTGATGGATTTACTGAATTATTTTGGGGGTTTATGAGAAATAGGGAAACAATATTTTTAATTTATTAGACAAAGAAAGTAATATTTTAATCCCAGTAGTTTGATATGGGCTAACCCTAATTATTTGCACCCTATTAGTTTTGCATTGCTATAGTGTGGTATTTTGCTATACATACACACACATAAATACATGTGTTCAAACATACACACACACACACACCTACCTAATTACGCCTTTCCCTTGTGGGTTAGACAAAAGACTGCATATAGCTCAAAAACAACTCTATACTTAATCCATCCTCACTAACTCTAATCACTATATGTTTACTTGATAGAAGTAGGCTTGTGCCGGAGTGACATTTTGACTTAGGAAAATTTTTAAGTGGGAAATAACGATTTCCTGCGAGAACGGGATAAAATACAAGAAAAGAATTAAAAATGTTCCACTTTAGGCCTATATTTAGTTCTCAGATTTATAATTTTAGTCTAAACTGAGGCTTCCGGTTCCTCCCAATAAAAAAAAGTATGTTAAAATTAGAAGCTTATGGAAATTTTATCAGGAAGGTATCAAATTTGATAGTTTCAAAGTTTAATGTATTGGTATAAGTCAAACAAATTTTTGAATAGGGTTAAAACTTTGAACAGAGTTAAAAACTTTGTTTGGTTGTACTTATAGCCCCGAATATTAAATTTAAATTATATAGGCCTGATCTTGAAAAGAAAAATTTTAAGGATAAAAATATGTGCACTTAAATTATTAATATTAATTTATTTTTAAAAGGAATATAAGTTTAACAAATAAACGAAATAATATTTTGTAGCCTATATCGAGTGTTAAGTAATTTTTTGATGTAATTTATAATGAAAATTAAATACAAATATCATATTGATAAACTGTCTTTAGTTGTAACAATTTATATTTTTTGCCCAAATTTCGGGAACAACCAATTTCTCGAATTGTTTCCCCGATGATCAGGATCCTGCACAGTCCTAGATAGAAGGTCATTGCTTGGCAATCACATCTAGGTTGGCTACACGCTTTATGCTATATTTGATGTCATTTATCGTGCTTAAGGGAGATGATAGAATTAACATGCACAATTTTTAACATCTTTAATGTAATTTTTTGTTCATAGCGGCAATTCTAAAATAAATCTTTATATTTTTCCAAACATATTAAAACTTGTATTTATCCTTTTGCAAGGTTGCACTGAATTTCATTAATTCTTAAATACATTTTTATAACGTTTAAACAGCAAGACTAAATTATAACTCACCTTATTGCTATTTTGATAGAAGAAATTCAAGTCTGCCACTGTGGTGAAAGGGAGCCATTAATTCGACCAATCAGTAAGTTATTGATCACTGAGAAAGACGTGACCGCACCACCCTCTAGTGGGACTATTGGAAACTGTAAGCTTGATGAGATGTACATGGGGGTACAAGCTGAAGTCAGAGGCATTTAAAGGGACTATTTCAAATAGATGATTCTAAAATTAGATGTTTCATGTCAAAAAATAGTTGTCAAGAGTTTTTGACCTTTGGGGAGACTTAAAGAAGAGACAACATTTTTATGTATTTACCTGGACATTTTACAATTAACTTTATTTATTTTCATTTTGATTTTCCAGTATTTATGAATTAGGCCCATACATTTTTTTTCCTAAATTATTATTTTGTGCCGAGCGCAGGAGGCAGATCGAGGCCCGGGAAGGATGCTGGTCTGGCAGGAAGAGACGAAAAAATGAGGTTGGCGTTGACGATTTCGTGAATAATGTACATGTGAGATTTGGTTCATAAGTTTTCCCACAATTTAATTACCTGATTGGAGGACATTTCTACTAAGATATGAGTAAATGACGAGTACATTTTTTTTATCACCTTCTTATGACTGACCTACAAGACTTCAACACAAGTTAGTGAACGTGAGCCACTTTACTTACGACTACATATTCTCTTCATCAACCTACATCATACTTCAGAGACGTTTTATCCACTGCTACTTCAGTAAATCCATCACCATTTCTTACCAAGCAAGATTCAGTCATACTTTCGACTTCATTTTTCTTTACTTCTGGAAACTTTTTTAATTATTTTTTCTCAAGTGTGTAAATAGAAGTGGCCACAACCTTGATTTTACCTTTTTGACCAGGCGTGTGCTCACATCTCACTGCCACCATTTTAAATTTTTATCTTCAATATTGAATTTTATATTTTTCAAACTAACATTTTTTAAGGCCTTAGGCCAATGTTAATGAATCAAAGTAATTGTACATATAATTTTTGATTCCTTTCACTATTTTGTAAACCTAAAGGTTAAGTTGGTCCTAAATTTCATTCAACAATATTTTAAATATTGGTATCTTTAGCTGGAATAAATTATTTTTGGATGGATAAGGTTATATCTACGGTTTTTTGTAAATGTTTCAAGATTTTCTATTTTATCTAACAATATTATGAAATGTCAAGAATTATATTTGTTGCTGAGCATGACGTCTGCCAGGTAGAAAACTCTACAAGTAAAATTTTACTTATTTTTTAATTGGAAGAATATATATTTTTTAAATTTCATCTCATTTGCAAATCATTATTTCCATAGTATTTTTAATAAGTCACCCGACCCATTGTTACCTGTGTACTCCTGTGTACAACACCTGGTCGATCTTGGGACAACAATGAGAACTCTGGAAGTAGGCAGCTCTTCGAGACAGGGTTCGACTCTGAGGTAAGTGCTCCGTTGTGCAACACATAATTTGGTTCAGGAGAAGGGTGAAGCAAGTTCACTTACTAAAACAAGTCTCTCTCCAATTGTGTGTTCAGACGAAACACCCAGAGGATATCCTGAGATATTAAGATTATTAATATAATATTAACTTTTCAACTTATCCTCTCAAATGCCCAAACCAACGTAAGATGCCTCTTTCATATTACCTATTGATTCCCTTTCAAACCAACTCCTTCAGCAACCATTCATTCCAAATACGTTTCTTAGATATTTCATTCCAAGCACATTCACCTTGGTTTGTGTTTCTCCTGACAAAACCCACGCTTCACATCCATAAACAATGTTGCCATTAACACACTTTTATATACTGCCATCTTTTCCTCTTTCGATACAACTACCTACATTCTTTGTAATAATCCACATACAGCCAACTAACTACTCTCTGAGATGCATTCACTCTTTTGTCGATTTCACCATTTATCCTTATATTTTTTACATAACTTTCTGTTCAGATACACAAAATCATTCACTTGTGCTAACAGTATTCCATTTATACTAAGCTATAAATCATATCCTGATCAGTCTTTATAAAAAACTATCAGCTTAATTTTGGAGACTTTATACTAAGATCCATTCTGCCTGTCGTCACATTCAAACAATTTAATATATTCTGCAAGTCAATTCCAATCTTGGCCATTAATACGGTACCGTCTGCATAAAGCAGCACTCTCACATTCACATTGTCATTTTGTACACCAACCACGTCCTCACAAGCATCCCTCATGCACTTATCCATGAATACATTAAACAGCCATGGAGACAAAACACAACCTTGTCTAACACACTGTTCAATGTTAAACCATTCGCTCAAAGCTCCATCCACACTACTCGCTTAAGAACATTCCTCTTCAAACAATCGTACGCTTTCTCCAGAACAACAAATGGACCATATACTTTCTTCTTTACTGCCACACATTTCCTAATCAGTTGTTGCAATGCAAATATCTGGGCCATGCAACCTCTACCTGGCATGAAACCACATTGCACACCCCAAATCTTGTCTGCAGTTTTTTTATGCACCCTCTCAATAATCAATCTTAATTATTATTAAGATTCTCGCAAAAACTTTGCCTGGAATACTCAACAAACTAATAGCCCTATAATTCTTACAAACACTCTTTCTGTCCTTGCCTTTGTACAAAGGAAAAAAGACAGCATTCTTTCAGTCATTAGGAACATTAAAAACCCAGCACACACATTGAAAAACTCACACAATCTGGCAAATAGTCCTTAGCTTCCTTAAACTGAACATTTCTCTCTTTGAAAAAAATTGAAATTTCAAAAAGAGGTACTGGATCTGATACCAGACAACAGTAATGAGAATCCTCAGATATTCAATCGGATAAATCTTGATATCAAAAAGTCAAAACAGCTTCATAGCTCAATCTATGGAATCAGCCCTACAGTTCTGAGATCAATACTTTTAACTATTCTGAATAAAATACCTTTCATAGTAATAAAATCAAATTTAATTTGAGTAGAATTTGAATTGGCGGTGTTTTTTTAAAATACTTATAAATAAAGAAATAATTAAACATTCCACAAGGTTTATTTTAATTTATTATTCCTCGAATATCTATTTAATTTTCCAATTGTTTCCTAAATTATTTACAGGAGTTATGTTTGATCATGGACTATGTTTTCATTAACCAATTTTTTTATTTAGGGCAGTTTTGCTTACAAATATTCCAAGCATAACTTAAATTTTCTGTCTAAATTTTATTTTTTTATATTAATAATCCAGGAGGAGACCATAAACAGAGTGAGAATATGTACAAGGATAGTGTGAGCTGTGTGAAAGTGGGAAAGGAGAATACAGATTGGTTTGAGTTAAAGAACGGTACGAAATAATGTAAAAATGTAAGTGGGTTAGAAGTAAAGAATTGGGGAGGGTAAAATGAAAGCAATGGTGTTTGTAGATGAGCTTGATGGTATGGAGTAATGAGGAGAAAGAAGTACAGGAACAGCTCGAGGTTTGGGAAGAAGTGGTGAGCGGTATGGAATGAAGTTTAATGTAAGGAAGAGTGAGATGGTGAACATAACAAGGAAGAGGACAATTAATTACAGCTGGTGCGACAGTGAGAGGGGAGCAATTGAAGATAGTAAAACATTTCAAGTATTTGGGCAGTATTGTAGAGGAGAGTGGAAGGAACAAAGATAAATAAGTGAGAGAGGAAGGCAAGCAGAGGCATTTTTCAAAGTGTGAGAAGCTGATTTGGAACAGGGATGTACAATGCCTATTACCTACCAATATTGACATATGCGGCAGAAACGTCGGTGTATATATTAATGATACTCTTACATGGTCTAACCAAGTAAATCATGTTTTTGTAAAAAGGTTTTCACATCTTTTCATTTATTAAAGTTACCCAAGAACTTTCTTCCTGCTGCTCTTAAAAAATTACTTGTTTAAACCCTAATACTATAACACTTCAAATCATGTGATATAGTTTAGAATGACTTGACTCTTGAACCCACTAGTAAATTTAAAAAAACTTCAAAACATACAAGTAAGATTTATCTTTGAGTTGCAATCCTGTGACTATATTTCTACATCTTAAAACAAACATGACGATAGACGACATCTACATACTCTTGTAATGACAAAGAATATCGTCAATACCGCTCCTCACGTTTAGTTCCTCTTCATGTTCATAATTTCTGTACCCGCTCCTGTGATCTTATCCCTTCCAACACGACCCAACATTTCCATCCCTCTTCACAAATCTAACTTCTATTCTTTCTCTTTCATTGTTGTGTTATTGATCTAAGTTTTAAAAGTGCTGCCACTATAAAATCCTTTTAGCGTAAGCTTGCTCTAGGTCAGCGAGCAAAGTCTCGATTATTGATATGAGGGGAAATGTAGGGATATAGTAAGAATGTGTGTAAAGTAAAACTATTATTATTATTATTATTATTATTAGCATTGTTTTATTTTTAAATTATTTGCTATCTACATCCTGGTGAGATATGTTAGTGAACGTGTGCCTTCATGTTTCTCTCTCTCTCCTCTCTCTATTTAGTTATTTTAATATGTTCATGGATGTACCATTATGTATGTGGGCAATATCTTTTGATCATTATTATTTCTTATTAGGCGGGTTAAGTGTAAGAAAAGGTGGTGGCCTTAACTTTGCCCAAATCAAGACCATATTATTATGTTTCATCAAAAAGTTTCATGCACCGTTCGATGTGTAAGATGCCTTAGTTGAACTTTTATTTACTGCTACTGCCCATGGCTTCTTTGGTGCTGACTTCTGACAGTCAACATTTAGGTATATACCTAAATGTTGACTGTCAGAAGTGACAGCTGCTAAACACATGTTTTTTGCAGATCATATGGTTCGGCGTAGGGATACATAATTTGGTCTGGTAGCTTTTCATAGCCGTCAGCTGTCAGCTGTGAGCTGTCAGCCAGCATCAAAGAAGACATGGGGCTACTGTATCTATATTTGCTATAAGAAGTATTTCTAGATAGCATCACACTGCTAAGCACCTCTAATGCTAATATTCTAGAGGGGCAATGCTTTATTCATCAGAATATCAAGCTGTTACTGAATTGGGGTGAAATAATATTCTCAACTGAATGCCAGCACTTGAAAGGTCCCAATTCTTATAGTCCCTGCAGGTGTACGTTGTGTAGAGTATGTATGTTACACACCCTAACAATAAGCAATGGTTATATTTGTATTGACAAGATTGTTGCATGTTGGCCATTAGTGTAAGGATAGTTTTTTTCCTTGTTATGAATTGTTAATTAATGTTTAGCTAGTTCTTGCATCATTGAGCATGCAGACTAAATGTCAGGCTCCTCTATTCTGGTTTGTCAGTAACAAGAGGTCTGAGGTTCAAAGCTCGGCTAGGTGTTTAGGATGGTTTTGACAAAATATTTTCTTATTCTCCCTTCATATGGTTGATTAATTGCTGAGCTAAGAATTCCATCCCTCCTCTTTGCTGAAAGAAATGCCATTAATTACTCAACAAAATCTTTTAATAGTCTTTAAATTTAAAAATGACACCATGAAACAGGAATCAAACCTGGGACCCTTGACTTAGTAAGCCAATACTCAAACACAAAGCTATCCAGAGCTGTCCCATGCTCAGCGTAACTCTCCACTCATATTTTAAGGCTGAGTCTGTGATGGACATGTGGAAATCTCAGCTACATATGAGTGATCAATTAAGATTACGAGCTATCAGATAACACAGCCACCTTCGACTATGTTGAGCTTTATGCTGTCAATGGTACAGTTACAATTTGTACAAATGCGCAAATCATAATGGATTAAATAGACAAGCTATTATATTTGTTATTTTCATTTATAGCCGTTTCTAAATATCATATTCTTTCAATTGAAAAATGACACCAGGACATGGAACAAACCCAGGATTTTTGGCTGAAGTACGCCAATATCCTAACCACTGAGCTACCCAGGTGTCATCCTGCACACAGGGTTATTCGCCACTCATATTTTAGGGCAAAGTCTGTGATGGACGTGCGTAAATCTAGAGTTACATATGAGTGATTATATGGATAGGTCAGTGGTTATATATTGGTGTACTAAGCCAAAGATCTCTGGTTTGATTCCCGTGCCCAAGAGTAATTTTTAAATTTAAAGAATATTATATTTAGGTGCTATAACATTAATTAACAAATATAATAGCTAGTTTATTTAATCCATCAAAATCTTTTAAGCTAAGTTAATCACCCATAATTTGAAAAATTATTGCTTATTACAAAGCTGATAAAACATGACTTTAGTGACCTGCGCAATCCAACTTATAACTGCTACATATTATAAAAAATACTTTTTTTCTGCTATAAATTGGCTATTACAATTATTTGTTTGCTTAGTTGAATTAATACAACCCTTGTTTCTCTTGATTGTGTAATAATTATTTTACTTGATTTTGTTTGTATTCTCTATTCCTTCCAGTTAATACAACATACTGCTTGTCCCAGTTTATTTCAATTATTTCTTCATACTATCTCATTCATTTTGTTTATTGTTTGTTATTACTGAGAGAGCCATTTCCTATGCAACACTGTTAATTTATTTTATGCTTTGAACATGATCGATCAACAATTGCAAAAAGGAATAATAATGTAACAGTGTTGCATGATCTTTCAAAAATAATGTTTTTCAGTTTATAAATTCTAGGCTGTATCTGAATAGTCAAGTACACTTGGCTTGATGAATGTACACTTTTCACACACATGAGAGCGAAGACTGCAATAGACTATTCGAACGGTAAACTATTCTTCACACACCTTGAGTCCGCTGTGTTGCTTCCTACCAATGAACTTGGAAACTATTTTAAATAACATCTATCAGCCTGTTATCACAGATCACATTACTTTAAGAGCTATATATCTAGCAGACAAAAAAAAAAAAAAAGAACAATTGCCAGTCAACACCACAGCAAGGGCTGTCAAGAGTGACTTGCTGTCAACCTTGGACTCAAGGGTGTGTGAGGGGTACATCGGCATACTTCGTGACTATTCGAACGGATCTACACTCGATCGTGATTGCCAATGCAACTATCAAGTGAACGTCAAGGGTCGACGGCGTGTGAAGTAGACTATTCGAATACAGCCCTAGTTTGCTAACAAATAATTATGTTGTAGTCCTAGCCTTTAATAAATGTAGTTTAAACCTACTATTAGTATTGTTATAAAATAAAAATGCAAACTTGATGTTAAGACAATTTTCAAAAGTTTAGATTCAATCAAATATTGTTTGTTCACACTTTACACTAAAAGGTATGGATAGGTTAGTGTTTGAGTTTAACCCTAGTTCACAGACAAGAAAGAAACAAACTTTCAAACTTATGGGGCTTTTGCTGAGCTCCTTTTTCCAGCTTGAGTCCTTCAACACTGGGCTTCGCTAGTGTCACTGCTGGGTGATGATAGGACTAACCACAGTGATCCTAGTGTTGAAGGACTCAAGCTGCCAAAGGAGCACAACCATTTTAACATAAAGGTTGAGTGTCTGGTATATTATTTGTCTGTGTCCTAGTTGCAAAATGGCATTTTTACTGAAACAAAAATGTCAATTAGCCCAGCTCAAATTAGACATATATTGGCCTAAGGAACCTCCAGCCAAATCAAGCAAGAAACAATAGTTTTTTCAAAATTGAATAGCTATGAAAATGTGGTGTGGTGTATAATCTTCTCATTGAGGACTCCCAGATGAAACTACCTATCTAGGATTCACTCCTTTCATCATTAACCTCACTTCCTTCTTCATAAAACACAAACAGGAACAATTTATACATCATTTGTTTTTGGTTGGAATAATGCCAGTTACAGTAGCTTATATTACCATTTTCTTAAGATTTTATTTTAATTTTATAAACAAGTATTAAAGGTTTTTTTTAAAAAAAACAAGTCATCAATAGGCCTATCATTATTAATTTAAGTTACAATTTTCATTTTTAAGCTAAAATTTAAGTTTTTTATTCTAAACATCAATAAAATTTCTTAGGGCCTAATTGAAAACACATAGGCTATGAATGGAAAAAAGTTTTTGGAAAAGCTTCTATAAAGTTTCCAGAGGTAGGTTATTTTCGCATGTTTCTTGCACACAAACAATGGTAGTGTTGATGTTCTTCATGTGCCGGCTCTAAACATTCCACTTCATCAGGCGCTCGGTACTTTTAGAATTTTTATGTCCAATGGTAGATTGGGCAACAATGATTAAAGAATCAATTTCTCATTTAGCTGATGAGCTAGATTTTTGAGGAAAACACTCCTCTTGTTTTTTGGATTCTTTTATCAAACCAAAATATTATTTGTGTATTTATCTCAGCTACGGTCACTATCACAAAATGAATCACCAAGGACCATATTTTTGTAATCCTAGATACCGAGTAAAAGGAACACATCTGATCTATTGTACAGTAATTTGGTTGCATTGTCATCAATAATAATGTCAAGCGTCAATGATTTTTTGGTCTAGTGAAACAGTTTCATGCGTTCTTGACAGTAAGACTACAGCTTTACTCTTTGGCACATGATAAACTAGAGTACGGTAACATCTTTTTGGAAACCAACCATTGATGAACCAACCTCGTTAACCTCTTTTCTTTTATGGCAAAGAAACTCTGGAGGAAATTCCTTCTTGATCTACTATGCTTACACCTATGAAACATTTTTTTTAAATTTCTTAAACACAGAGTTTGTTTCAAATTAATTTCATAGGAATTTAGGAAAGTTATATTATTCAGAAAGTTTAATCAAATATACATAGAAGTCTGAGTTGAAAGCTTGGCATCTTGATTACACAGCCCTGGGTGTAGGCCCACATAGTAGCACTCATCAAAGGGCAATTAGTAAAGATATAGAATACGGTGGATCCACACAGGAGGCCCCAGTAAAGGGCTAGAGCAATAGGCAAATAACTAAAATTATATTTAGATATAGCACTGCAGCACTAAGCAACATGATTTGAAACAATACAGTATTTAGCAAATAGCCAGAATCATCTTATAGGCCTAGATAAATGCCCTGCCTACGATAAGAGAGGTGATGACAGCTAGGAAAAGCTATCATGTATGCATTCGGCCAAATCATATGATCTACAAGACCATTCGTTGAGTTGTTACTTTTGGCAATCAAAACATCCACAAACTTTGGGGGGGACAAAAATGAATGAGGCTACTGCAGAGTTGAGTTATATACCCTGTACTCACCACAAAATATTGTTAGGCTAATTAAGTCTCGTAGATTATAGTGGGCAGGACATGCAGCACGAAAGGGAGATTTTAGAAACTTGTTCAGGGTACTGACTGGCAAACCCAATGTGAAAAGACCATTGGGAAGACCTAGACACAGATAGGAGGATAACATTAGAATGGACCTGAAAGAGATAGGGTGTAATGAGGTGGACTGGAGAAAACTAGCTCGAAATAGGAGGCGCGTTTGTAAGTGTGGCGAATGAACTTTCAAGATCCTAATACCATAGAGTAGAGAGGCCTAAGTAAGAGAAGATATTTTATTGCCACTTTTGAAAGAATTTTTTTGAAAAAAATTGCCTTTCAGACTTAAAAATTCAATAAGACAAAAAAAAAGTCGGACCATTAATATCTTGGTTGGTTAGTTAAATAATTAATTAATTAAAATGTCCCAGAATACACAAATGACAACCATGCATTGGTTGTAACTTCTTTCCAAAACAGACAGTTAAGAAGTAAAAGTGACTATGAATGTTTTTCTTGAGGCTCCCCCAACCCCTTTTAAACAGTTTTTACATTAGCCTACATAATATTGAAACACAAACATAGGAAAATAAAATTTGTATGCTTCTTTTTTATGAAAGTGGCAACTGTGGCTCACTTAAGGATGCTTTTCAAACGAGAGATTCTAAAATACACGTACTCTATGTTCTATTCATAAATTAATATGGCGAACCTGCCAAAACAAGAATGGTTGATGACATCTTTGGATGTGTTCATGCGCTGTTTACAAAATTTAACATTTTATTATGAATTTCTCTTTCTCTAAGTTACGAAAAACATCTATTTTGGTGGCCAGATACATGATACTTAAGTGTAAATATACAGTAATACTTTTTACTATTTTATGTACTAGGCCTATAATTTATCTTGTTGCCACAACCGCAAAAAATAAAGTTTTATTTATTTTTTCCTTTCAATGAGTCACAAAAACCCCAATTATAAAGTAGGCTAATTCCTAGGGGATTGTTATATAATCGTTTAATAAAACTTTTTATTGAAAATATAGTAAGTATCACTAAGCAAATAATTGTTTTCGAATGGGTTGACATTACTTACTTTCAGCTAAAGTTTACAATACAATAAAGAACCTTCTAGTTGTCACCACCTCTCCTGCCGCAGGTAGGGTATAGTTTGCTGCACTACAGCATACATCACGAGCTAAATTAATCACATAGATATAGCACTACGTCGCACTGCAGCACTCAGGAGAGGGTTAGGATCAGGTTCCTCTGTTATAACAGTTACCTTGATCCACTCCTTGTTAGCACTAGACTTCTTCAAAGCATCAATCACAGCCTGCACATATAAACCATCTTCAAACGTAGCTGCTGCTGCGACCGGTTCTTTCACCCAGCCACGTTTGTCCTCCACGGGTAAAAACGCTTCTCTTAGAGCACCGATCATCTTAAATAAGCCCTTCATATATGGCCGAGGTATCACACTAGCAGCCATCGAGTTAATGGCCGCTCCTCGCTGGAGATCTTCAACATCTAGATAAATAACATCTTCCTTGGCAGCACCTGCCTTACGTCCGTACAAGTCTCCTCCACGCACCACAAGATGACCAGCTTGACCACACACAAACACTTCCTGACTGAACGCACCTGGCATGTGATTGTTAAGTGTGGCTGTAACAAGTGCTCCGCCACTCATCTCCATCTGGAATGTACAGAAGTCGGGACTCGAGATATGGCGGATGCCATTTACGTGCTCCGTGGTCTTGGTAAATGTCCTGATAACCCCGTGAACCCTAACAGCCCGTTGACCGGTGAGATGAGACACTAAGTCAATGACGTGACTACCTACAAGTGTTAATACTCCCCCTCCCATTGTATCGTCGCACAACCAATCATATGAGTCATGGAGTAAACTCCCCATCTGAACCCTTACATCACAAACCGTTATTTCACACTCGTCCCCAACATAGCCTTCTGCTATGGCTCGACGCATCTGACAGAACGCTGGGAGAAACCTCAAACTATGGTTAACTATGGATATCAACGAGGGATAGTACTGTGATGCTTTTACCATCTTCAGAGCCTCACTTTGACAGAGTCCTGCAGGTTTGTCGCACAAAACATGCTTTCCGATACCCAATGCTTTCACAGCTATCTGAGCATGAAGATTCGGAGAACACATAATAAAAATCAAGTCTACATCTTTTCGTAACAAAACATCATCAATTTTATTTGTATGGAATACAATTTCTAATTCTTTAGCTACTTCTTCTGCGGTTGATAAAGTTCTACTCCAAATTGCTTCAATTTTAAAACCCTTGTCACGTAAAAAGGGAACAATGACCTTTACCACATTTCCTGTACCAAATACTCCAATACCAGGAAGCATACTAATTAAATAATCTTAAATATGAACTTGCAAAACTAATGTTACTAAACAATCAGTATTGTACTAGAAAATATAAACAATATTGTATTTGAAAAGATAAACATACAAAACTATGTCATAGACAACAAAAATAAATGTGACTCTTTAATTAAAGATATCAAAGTAACGGGGCATTCAGTGAGTGTTTTAGTAACTGAGATTCTAGTACTATACGTGATCTATATATTATATTGGATGGACATAAACATACGCATTACTAAGGAGCAAAACGTGAAGCTCAAGTTTATCGTCTGCTTCATCATGGGGAGACAGATTTAACGGTTTCTTTCAATGTTCTTATGTGAAAACATATTTCTGATGAATAAAAGTGTTATTGTACACTTGGCTTGATGCAGACTTGATGAATGTACACTGTGAATTTACATTAAATTATATACAATTTAGTTCTACAGGTAATAATGTACAAATACGGTAATAATATATTTAAATATATAGTTATCATCCGTGTTATTTACAGTCTGTCAAGACTAACATTATATCGAAAGTTCGATAAATATAATGAATAAAGTATTTTAAAACTTGATTACATTTGTTTGAATGACAAACTGTGTGTAGTTGCCATCCGTTCAAACGATCACTTAGGTTATAGGCTTGTAGAAAGTATTATTATATCACCTTTTTTTTTAAGTTGGCTCAAATCTTGTATATTGCTTTCAGAAACTATATTAAGTTGAAAGTTCGATAACTATAGTGAAACAAGTTAACTAAAAGCTGTATTACATTTGTTTGATTGACATAGTTTGTGTAGAAGTATTACGTTCAAACGATAATCTAGGTTATAGGCTTGTAGGAAGTTCGGTATCTACTAAACCCTGATTTTAGTAAGAATCCCAATTTGTAAGGCTTTATTTCGTACCAGAATACTATCATATATTAATATTTTAGTAGGATGAACGGCCATTTAGAATGGAAGTAGACATTTCCTTCTGGAAGGTCTTTTATCCTACCTAAATACTACTATAGAGTATAATTTTGGTACGAGATAAAGCCTTCCCAATTGAATTCCTTCAAATATCATCGCATATATTTGTCTACATCAACTTATTTAAAGGAAAATCACCAGTTTCAAACTTTGTGATGCTCTTCAAAGCTTTTATTAACACATTTATTTCATTTAACTATTCACACATTGATGTATCACATATATTCAATCAAATTAATTAACGATGTCAAAATGCTATTTTGCTTTGTATGGGTTTAAGAAATAAAGAGATACCCGAAAGTTTCTGTCTCTCTTACACATTAGTATGCAGACGACAGCTCGAAAATTTCAGCCACATATGTCCATCCAGAGAAAAATGAGTATTATCCACTGTGCTGATTAACGATTTCATAGCCGCGTTCATCAACGTTGCACTGAAAAACAAAAAGCATGATTTCAACACACAGGAAGATGATTACAGGCTGATCTTTAATTTAGCGTATGAGTCCAACATTGAAGGCCGTTGGTGACTATTAAATCAAACGTCAATTCAGGTACATATTTGATAATAAACTTGTTTAAATCTTAGGCAATTAGTTAAAACTACAAGGTTAACTTATTTGGTTTTCGTTTTCAATATTAGTTGAAATATAATATTAAATATTACTAAAGGGTTGGAGACCTTTTAATTTGAATTCACCATTTAAATACGTTTTAATATTGGCTCCTAAGACACTAAGTCACTGTTCTTAGACTTATTTTAAATTAACCTTCAGTTTGTCCTCAGCTAGCTCCACTTACTGTGCGAGATCCCATTTCGTCAGAGACTTTGAATGGCTAGAACAGAGTAGGCTAGCCCCGGATATTACGTGTTTCACTTAGTCCTAACAAAGAAACAAAAAAAAATATATATATATATCATCACTGTCACATTAACTACACAGGTAAACTTGGCGTAACTCTCGAAACTCCGCCCTACTAGGATTATGAAAAACAACGGGCTTACCTGTGTACTACTTTGAGTACTGGTAGTACACTGAAAAACGAGAGATTCTTAAAATAATTAAAATATCTTGCCGTGTGAATTTTGAAGACACTGGTTATACATTTATTCAATCTTGATCTTAATAAAAAATACTTTAAACTCACCGCGAACTCGGTTATGGACTAAAATTGGTAGCACATGGCGTTCCACCTCAGTAGACCTGGGATCCGAGCCGTTACCAAGACGGGATCCTGATGATTCTCCTTTTGCTTAATTCTGGATTTCTGTTGGCGATACTTTTATCTAGTGGCGTTGATATGCTCTAATTATTATTCCCACGATTGGTAGGAGCACACGCACGTCTACCATTTTGGTCACGCGTTAAATGGATCCGCTCAATTTCGATACTAAAACAAGTGTCACTGTCAGATAACACTGCGCTTATATGAACATCTTCAGAATACTAAAATCAAAATCCCTTGTAGTGGCCAAAATAAATATTAAATTACTGAACAAAATAAAATAGAAAATTAAATTTTATAAGGGGCAATTGAGGAAATAGGTTTAGAAGTGAATGCTGTAAAGACTAAGCTCATGCTCACACAGATTGGGGACGATAATTTAGATATTTCTTCGAGTAACATATTATAATATAACAGGGTTAATCAGTTTAAATATTTAAGAACACTTTCAACTAGCAACAACGATATTAGATTGGAAATGAGAAAAATAACACAGACGGGAAATGTATGCTATTATTTAGTCAGTAAGTTGTCAACTCATCTGCTTTGAAGGAATGTAAAACTCAGAATATCCAAAACAATAATTATGCCGGTTGTCCTCTATAGGTGTAAAACGTAGTATCATACCTTACATGACGAAAAATAATAATTAAGGTGTTAGAAAACAAGGTGCTTAGGAATATATTTGATCCAAAAAGGGATGAGGCTTCTGAAGAATGGAGGAGGCTACATAATTATAAGTTAAACACAGTATACTCATCAACAGACATTGTTAGGATAGTCAAGTCTCGTAGATCACGGTGGGCAGGACATGCACTACAAATGGGATAATCTAGAACAGTATACAAGGTGCTACCTCTCAGCTCAAGATAGGGATAGGTGGCATTCTTTTGTAAGTGCGGCAATGAACTTACGAGTTCCTAATGCCATAGAGTAAATAAGTAATAAAATATAAAAAGAACTACTTTTTTGCTGGAAAGAAAATGTGGCAGCTGGTCTCTTGCAACCACCCTCCTTGCAGCACCACACTTTTGACTTACTTAGTTATTCAGACCTGGCGTGCCCATGTTAGTCACCTTAAGAAGGTTGTAAATAATGATATAATAATAATAATAATATTTCGTAATTAGGATGGATTGCTTAATAACCTTGCTCCACTAGATCTAGTGGAAAAATAAATTAAACCAATGACTTGATTGGTTTATGTCGTTCTATCCAAGTTATGTGCTGTAGTAGTAAGTCTCTTAAAGAATGTTTGTCAGGTTAGTAGAATATTAGGATTAGGAATTGTATGTTACCAATGATATACATGTGGCTTTTAGGTTGGTCAAGTATTGTTATCACTTGAAGTTCTTGTCATTTACATAATTTTTTGGTAAGTTAACTAGATACCATATGTCTTGTGGTAAAACTAGTTATGTTGAATGTACACTCTTGGACAGAGTGATATGTGTATACCGTCAGTCCGTGATCTCAATCGTATGCCAAAAAAAAGGATAGGTCTCATTCAAAAAAATCTGTTGCTGGAACATTATTGCTCCTCCGGGAGGCTGTCTAGGCTCCCTGCGGGGAAAGCGAAGAGGATAAGCTCCAATATTACTGCTGATCATCGCCTACCTCCTGGATGGTTATTACTCCTCCGGTGTTGAGTGGGTTTCTTCCCGTGATGGTGCCCCTTGAAGGGTGGGAGAGCTGTAACGGGCTAAACTGGGTTAGCCCTGTTCGACTATAAAATATAAAAATGAGTTGATGCAAGCAAGTCATAAAAAGTTATTACTGTTATACTATTGTTTCATACTAGACTCGTAACACATATTTGCTTTCTTTACATACCCACTTCACCGACTCCTCCTCCAAATCCTATGCCCCATCGGAAGGAGCGGCGCTCGGAAATGACTCGCCGCGTCCACGGACTAAAGACTCTGCACTCACAGAAGTCAACAAGCCAACTGATAGCAGCTCTGGTGTTGTTTGCTCAAGCGAGTCGACCTTCCAGATGCTGATGGAAACTTCCCCCACCTCTCATTGCTGGTCGTTCCGTTACGCGAAGCATCGATACTATAATATAGTATCGATGAGAATATATTATATTCTCCGGAGCGCTTGGAAGATTGGACCACTACCTCTACTAGCGCAACTGAGATACATTGCGCACACCACACGTCGAGCAAAGTATGTTACTACAATGGACTTAAGGTTTGAGGCGATGGATCCACTTGATAGAAGGAAGTGACACGGATGGTTATACAGTATATGAGAGATTAGGAATAGCCTACCACGTGGCTAGATCTATGACGTATCATTTCTGTTAGTTGTTAGTTGTTAGAAATTAGGAGTAATAAATGTCTTCGCTAGGCCTAGGCATTATAGTTGTTACCATTATAGATTGATTATGTAGAGTTAGGTTAGAACCTATGCTTTTTGTTGTTATGTAAAGATAGTGATAAATTTAGCTTATTATATCACGCGCTTCACGCGTTTCTTCGCCCAGCCATTGGGGCCACCACTCAAAAGGGCTGTGTCCCTCATCACACACTGTGTGACCATTATTCCATGTTTTAAGGTAGCTTGCAGGGAATCAATGGTTCAGGTTACCTGAGGGCCTGGGAACAATACCTAGTTAGGTACACTTGTTTATCAGAAACTCAGGTTGGGGTGTTAAACTTTGTCCTTCAGGCTTGGCTCGTATTTTATTTTTCTTGTTAGTTTTTATTCACCTTTGGGGATATCTGGCTTATGTCCCGCTCCTGCCCCTCAGGCTCGGGACAAGCTATCAGTATTACGATAGCTTTCAATTTTCGCTGAACCCCGGTTGGGGGCTCAAGTTGTGGGGGCGCTTCTGCCGACCCGGCATGGCCCGTAGATTCTAATATTTTGTCTTGTAGTCTCTTTTGCCCACTTTGTAAAGGGTTCCTTGCCCAACATCCGTGGTGCTCATAATAACTGAACTTGACCTTGCCCAATGCTAGGACTACCTGTATGTACACGGGTATTGGATGTTTTTATAACTTAACTGATTTTTGCTTCACACATCCCTTAGGCGCTTCGCGCCTTTGTAGTCCATTATATATGCAATGCTACCTAATATCTTATCAATCTTTTATAGATAGTACTTACCGAGATTATGTGCTAACAATTTACTATGTACTTAGCCTTATTAAATCATACTGATCTTAATTTCCTCTTGTTCTAATTTATTGTTTATTTATGTGTATGTGTACCTTTGTTTCTATCTTATTTAAGGTGAAAATATTTACCCCATTTATTACATTAAGGTAGAGATGCAGGTGCAATCTTATTTTACTATAAATGATGACTTTTTTTGCTCTGTTCATATTACAATATGCCTTCTATATAGTTAATATAAAAATTTTACATATACACATTCTGGAATATAATCACATACTACTACTAAAAAAACTACTTTTACTGTAATTGATCATTACCTATTTACCTCAACCTGTGCCTGTTAGTGGCTCAGTCTACTCTATATCAATACCATTATTTAATTTATGTTAACTCATAACTGTACTTGTCCGCTTTCCTTATTGAAGTTATTTTGACTATATACATTTATTTTTTCTCTTTTGGCATCCCTGCTTTGGACTTAAATTTAACTTAACCTAACTTACACCTTGTGCCGTCATCTACACAATAAGTTTATATATTTCCTTGTAGGGAGTCCCATTTCCTTTTTCTTCTCTGGTCACTTCCTACCGTGGCCAGTCGACATCCCTGGAGTGCTCGATACCTCCAGCCCAGCATCACGCTTGTTTCCAAGCGAGCAGGGCTCTTCGAGTAAGGAACAACTTCCGACATCTCATCTGTATACACTTACTTTCCTTCTCCCCTAGCCAGACGTCCCTGATTCATCAGCGATATTTATAACTGGTATCCCTGAGACGCCTTTCCTCGGCTAGAGCTCTAGATATATCCAGAGTCCATCAAAATCTAGTCCACCCTCTCTTTTATTACACTTTCTGTGTTTTGTTTCACCAGTTTGAAAACGTCTCATCTAAGTCTGAGTTTTCTTCTTCTTCTCCGTCTCCCTCGTCTTCACTTGTCACTTCTTCCTCAGTTGTTTCTTCCTGTTTATTTTGTCTTAAGTTTTTGTTCTGTCTTTGTCTTCTTTCTTTTAGTTCGTCCATATGTCTGTCCCTTTCTGCTTTCGATACCCTGTCCGCTATCTCATCGAGGTAGCTCCACCGGACCACATCCCTCAATATATGGTATATGTCATTGGCCTGCATAGGCATTAGTAGCTCCGCTCTTTCCCTTTCAGTAAATATACATTCCAAGGTCACGTGTTCCGGTGTTGCCTCACCTCCGCAACAGCAAAGACTAGTTTCACTCAAGTTCATCCTAAAGAGAAACGCTCGATATGGGCCATGAGCTGTGATATAGTGGACAAGTCTCTGGGAAGGTTGAAGATGTTTCATTCTCAGTCTTTCTTGTACGTTCGGAAATAACTGGAATGTCCTTCTACCTGGGGTACTCTCTTCCCAGTCTGCTTGCCACTCCCGCAGGAGGGTATCTCTTATATAGTCCTTGGTACTTACACCGTTAGTTGTTAATTCTATTACTTTGTCTAAATTTCCTTTTCAAGCCAATATCCAGCGGCCCTTTGTCGTACCTCTGAGTGTAGGGGACAGACACCTAGGGTGACACACAACGCGTTTGTTGGTACAGTTTTGTAGGCCCCAGAGAGTCTCATGATAATTTTCCTCGGAAGGCCTCTGAGTTTCCTTTTAGCTCTGTCCCCTCTTAGTTGTTGTGTCCACACTCCTGCTCCATTTCCCACTATGGACACAAGAAACGCCTGATGGTATAGTCTAATCAGTTTTAAGGGCATATCGAACTTACGCTGCCCTATACTAATTATCCCATTCATAACCCGCAAGGCTCTCCCGCATACGTTGTCCATGTGAGCTAGGAGCTACGCTTCTCGTCAATCGTCACCCCCAGGTATCTAACAATTTTGCTCCTTCTAATTGTTTGCTCTGCTATCTTAATTATAGGCTATCTTTTAAGCACTCCCCTGAGAAGCATGTAGGCTGTCTTCACCGGCGCCATGCTGAGTCTTACATTCCTACACCATTTATCCAAGCCGCTCAGTACCTTATTAATTTTTTCTTCCAGATTCCTCCTCAAGCTTGTCTCCACCACTATCAGCAAGTCGTCAGCAAAAGTAACCACCTCTACCACCTCAGGGAGTGCTTCAATCTCCAGTAACCCAGGCTCGAGACCAACGTCCCAAAATATCGAACCACAGATCGATCCTTGTGGGCATCCTTTTGTTAATTTTTTCTTATTGTTATTCCTAGGCATCTTAGGTTTGCATACCTGTCCCTACAGTAGTCCTTAAAGCTTCTGTAGAGACTCCCCGGACAGTTTAGTTCTCTTAATCTCTTGAATAAGGCTGGCCACCAAAGGTTATCAAATGTACCCGAGATGTCCACAAATATTCCTATCAGATATTTTGCCCTAGATTTTTCTACCAAGCTAAAAGCAGCACAGATTGCTTCTGCTGTAGACCTGCCCTTCCTAAAGCCGTACTGTTGAGGGTGCATTCCCACCTCCTCTCAATGTTTTTGCAGTCTCTTACATAGAATTTTCTCCTGCAGTTTTGTACATACACTCATCAAACAAATCGGTCTGTACGACTTTGGGAGTTGTGTGTCCTTGTCCTCCCATTTACTCAGAATAACCACTTCGCTCCACTTCCACACATTTGGGATTCTGCCCCGAGCCAAGCACTCATTCTAGAGCTGGGCCATAAAGAGTGCTATCTGTTCACTGATTTCCTGAATCACCTTTACCCTGATTCCACAGGTACAGGTTCCTTCTTTCTTTTCATTCCTGCTATAAGCCCTTTAATCTCGTCCTGTGTTACTGGCTCCACTATTGCGTTTTCATTATTATATGCCATTTTCATATCCTGCCTAACTCTTTCATTCTCCTCATCTCCCTCCAGATTATCATCAGGGAGCAACACATCCATTAGTAGCCAGCCGCCTCCTCCCATCAAGTAGTCATTCCTCCTTCTGGTTTCTTGAGTGTTGAAATGACAGCTGAGGGGGGGGGGGGGTCGTCTAATTTTCCTTGCTGCAATCTGAAAGGGTACACCCCATGCATTCTTCCTCAATTCTTCTTGAACAAATCTTTCCCAGATATCATTTTTAACCATCTTTATTGTATTTTCGAATTCTTTCTTCCTTTGCCGGTCTATATTCAATAGTAGGAGTCTTCCTGCTGATTCTGGGCATCTTTGGTATTCTCGTCTTGCTCTCCTTGCATACCCACGTAGTTTTTGCAGCTGCTCATTCCATGGTCGATTTATTACACATCTCGTGACTTGCTTCATTACCGGTATTGCTTTCCTCATAGCTGCCTGCAAGGCCACCGTGAGTTCCTTCGCTTTTAGGTTTATATTGTCTCCCTGTGACACAGTACCAGCTCTCTTCTTAACTTTTCCCAATCTGCCATTTTCAGGTTGTAGAGGAGTCGCGTGCCTACATTTTCCCTGTCTACTTCTTTACCCAGTTCAAAAGTTATCAGATTATGATCGCTGGATGTCTCAGCATTATGCACTTGCCAATTCCCTAATAGTTCTCTTGCTTCCACATTACACAAGGTGAAATCAATGTTAGAGCTGGCTCCTGCTCCTTATATTATAATAAATATATATAATCTTACAGTATTATAAAAATAATAATACATTATTTCTTTGCTCAGACCCCCTATTTGTTTCATTTCAATAAACGTCATCTGTTCTCATCTGTTCTTCGAGACAATTAGATGCACCCAAAACTATCTGTTACCTATTTAAAATGCTTACATTATTATGTTATGAAGCTTGCAGATGAATATTGAAACTAATTAACTTATATATGGTTATTGGGGTACAAAATAAATATTAATGCAATTTAAGTTTCAAGACTATTTTGTTCACCCCTACAGATAAGATCCCCGGAAGCCATTACTCATAGAGGATGCAGTGGTTTGGTGGTTGCTTATGGTCAGATGGCTGGTGGTGACGTTGGCCCTAAGATGTTACAACCTACAGATGAGATCGGTGGCAGGACATGCCAAGGATGTCATGTTGGAGCCGGTTAAAATTCTGCGGCCTGTCAATTTGTTAGGCAACATTGTATGTCCAACACCTTGTATGCGTCCCTCATCTGATCATACCTCCCAAGGTGCTGTTATTATTGCCTCTATTTCATGTACTGCCGTTAAGTTTAAATGATTCTCAACACTCCAGCCCACGTTCTTAGCCAGAGATGTTCTTAACCTATCTAGATGTGCTTAGCCCTATGGACTAATAGTGAAATTCTTTTCATGGGCTCTTGTTAGTTCAAAGGCGATTGCCTAGGGTATCGACGATAACGACTACCTTTTCCACCCCTATCAACGGCGTATCAATTATTGTTAATTCAAATTTCTGCTTGTTACAAATAAAGTAGTCTTTAATATTGTTTGTTCCTGATAGTGGTTCCTGCTCTATTACTAATACTTTCTGTTATTGTTTATATATTAGTACTGTAAATTTATATTAATTCATAATGTTGTCAAGCCCTCTATATTAACAAAACGAAGAATTTGGCTATCTGTATGTGTGTCTGTGAGGACAACTGAGAAGCTACTTGAATAAAGAAGTAGTGGTTCTAGTCTAGAAAACTGAGGTTAAGGGCTGGGGCGCGTTGTGATGGCTTTAAGACACTCCCGGTTAACAAATGTTGCCACTATTTCACTCACGATAGTTTCTCCCTATTCCGTTCAAGTACAGCCATAGTAGTAAAAGAACATACTCTAACACTTACTGTTATTTTAAGGTGTGTTCTGTCAAATTAAAATTAATTTCGCTACTCATTACACTGCAGTTCTGTTAGTAACTATTATAATAAATTGCTGTTCATTCTTATTTATTCCTGCTATACACTTTTAGTTTTACTTAAAATTCCTAACAATATGATCTATTCTAATTTCAGCTTCTTTATATTTGTTGCTTCTTTGTACAATTATATTACCTATTAATTTCTTTTTGTTACTTACAAGTTAAATTTACGATTAATTCCTGTAATTCATGCAAGAGTCTTTTAGAATAACTGTGTGACCTTTATTCATGCTACGTAGGTACATTTGAGAAATAATGTTTTTCCACTACCTCATTAGTATGTTGCCTGTTTGTTACGTACTACATACTCCTGCTACAAACTTTATTAATACCTATAATTCTCCTGTTTATCACTAGTTCTAATCAATGTTTTACTTGCTTTAATTGATTTCAAGGGTCCTACTGAGTTTTACTCATTACTATTTTAATTTTTTTAAAAATAAAATTTTGTATTTGGTAAAATTAAGAGTTTCTAGACTCGGTATATGGATTTTGTTGAAACGAAGGAAGTATTCAAGAATAGAGGAAGTGTACAGAAAGTTAATAGTATCTTTTTTTCCCCCTTAACTTTTCAAGTGTTCACTTTTTATAGATGCTTTATACAGTCAACCATTAATTTAATAATGGAAATTTAAATGAGATTATTACTATAGGAGACAATCTAACAATATATAAACTATAGGCTACCATACATTTTAATTATATTAAAAACACACATTTTATATCTAAAAATATTAATTTACTATCACTCTTACTTCATATAAGAAAACCCGAGAAGTATAGAATACCCATCCTCTCGTGAATGTAAGAAAACTATAATACCGAATTGCATTATGACGATCGTGTTCAGACAACAATTCCTTGAATTTCTTGTTCTGGTATAACTTAAAATGTTATGCAATCCTGCAGCTATTTAAATATGATTTTCTTACCACGAGTTTGGCAAGACTGACAATTAATTCTAGTACGTAAGACTGATGATAGGTAGCAGAGTTGCGTTAAAATGACATTTCTGTCGGAGAGAAATTATTAGTCATCCAAATTTGTTTATCGGAAAGTGAGCAAAAGTCACCCATATCTGAATGATTGTGATTCCTATTTCTAACTAGTCAATGACCAAGTCAAACTCTGCCCGATAACTTAAAATTGTTAAAATGGGACTCTTTTCAACGACGTCCCCATTTGATTCTGATGTTGGTAAGGTGTCATCATATTATTAATCTAATTTTATATAGCTATATAGTATATCTCAAAGTTTATTACTTTAATGGGTCTACATAGTATTTGCCATTTTAGTTATACTCCGACCTTTGTCATTGTTTTCGCTATGCTACTAAAAATGGACGAGTTTATATTAATGGTTTCAGAAGACTAGTTTTATGCAGATTGTAGGTCTAGGTCGATTTGTCATAAATATATTTATGACAATAAGCCATTTCAAATAATTGACTTTTGTATTTTACACTTGGCAGCAGAAGAGCCTTACCTAGTTGAAGGCCTTGTGGAATCATTGTTACCTCATGGTAGCCAACATGGATGAGGTAGAGTTTAATTTGGGTAAGGGATGGAAGAGGATGTTTCACAATACTATGTTTGTGACATAAGACCTACTATTGAACACTAATGCCGGGATCACAATCAACATTTGTATTAATCATAACTTGTGAATATGTGGAATGCCAGGCCTCCACCGTGGTTCGTATTCCACGTTAAACTGTAGGTCCTCCATTTCATCTCACAATCACCCTTACATTACACATTAGCGTAAGTGCCTATAGCCCGAACGAGTAGTAAGACACGGTGATAATAATAATAATAATAACTTAATGTTAACTTAACATAGAGGATCTCCACCTGTGTTTAAATGTAAACGATTATGATGCAGTTAACTTAAAGTTGACATGCAGTTAATTTAATGAAAGAGATGTTCTAGGAGGTCTTTTACTTTAAGTGAACATTACTTGAAGGCTATCACGTGATCTAGCCAGCCAATCATTATGCGAGTGACTTCAACAGGGCTATTTAGTAAGTCATTTGTTGGTATTATGACCAAGGTTCACTCTTTAGCAAATCGCGCACGTTGCATAGTTGAAAATGCTTTTGGGATTTTAAATTCAAAATTTAGAATATTTGAAAGAAGTATTAATTTGTCATCTGAGAAACCAAGCACAGTAGTATTAACTTGTTGCTACTTACACAATTACTTAAGGAACAGGAAATAAACAACATATTGCCATACTGGGCAAACTGATAGCGAAAACCTGGAAGCCTCGCAGAGAGAAACAAATCTACAAGCTTAGCACTCAAGAAATCCAAATGAATCAAGTAAATTGATCAGAGATACCTTTTGTGACTATTTTAACAACAAAGGGAAAAGTTTATTGGCAAGTTAAAATTTGTTAATTTAAAGAGTAACAACAGTTTGGTGTATGTAATGTGTGTATAATAAATTTATTGAAAAAATTACTTACATTATTTATAGAAACATTTTGCTCTCCCATCTCCTCCAGTTGAACACTCATGTTAATTGAATTTTGAATCACATCTTGGTCGTCTAGGAAACTCATTTCTTCAAAATACCATAAAGTCGGTTCTTCCACATCGCCAGTGCCGCTTCGTTTCAAATAATTTATTCATTTTAGTTCTTTTTGGTAATTCGTCCTGAGTGAATGAATTTTTTTGTGACATCCTCTCTGCTTGCTTCTGGGTATTTCTCTCTAAATTTGTTAGTTAAAATTTCATTAACATTATTCTCTTTTTTGTCTGTTGCTGATTCTTTTAATTTCACATTGCTTAAGGCTGGTAGTGACTCGTACACTTCAATAAATTGAACCATAAATGTACTCTCCTCAGTTCTATTAGATTTGGCACTCATTTTAAAACATGAACACACTTGTTGAGGTTGGCGTGCTTACACTTTGAAATCTTGTATTTAACTGAAGCAGTACTGTGCAATAGTACCTACAGACAGACCAATATTCCTATATTGCACAATATATTTCAAACAGTTGTAGATCAACACAATATATTGCACAATTGTTCAATATATCCACCAGAGGATCAATAATATTGTGCAATATCAAATATGCAATATTATTAACCATCTAGGGGCCACTTAAGAGGGATGATAGAGCAAGTATGTAACAAAAATGTTTTTTCTACAGGACTTTATACCCTCCTTTCCCCCTGTTAATGTTAAAAAATTGGATATCTAAGAAGCTATTTATAGTGGTCTACTTTTGAAGAGTTTTTGAAAATAATACTCTTTGAACAGCTATTTTTAATAGTGTGCCCCCCCAAAAATTTTTGAAATTTGTTCACTCTTGGAGGATATTTGCAGTGAGAATATTTTGAAAATTTTGATGTTTCTAAAGCTTATTAAAGATCTCCTCACCAGAATTATTTTTATAAACTATTGTTATTATTAAGTATTATCATCACTGCGTCTTACTACCTGTTCGGATTATACGCATTTTATAAACTAGATTCTCTAGAATCTATTTGAAGTGGTCCTCACCCACATTAAAAAAAAATTGAAATGCTCTAGAAACTGTTTAAAGTGTCCTTCACCTGATTTTAGTTCAGAAAATTGATGTTTCTAAAAGCTATTAGAAGTTGACTTATACCAGGAAAATTTTAAAATTGGATACCCTTGGAGCTATTTGAAATGGTTCATGCTTGTAACTTTATTTTATTAGTTGCTTTTAAAACCTATTTAAAGTGATCTTCCCTCAACACATTTTTGAGAATTGAGTGCTAATTTAAATGGTTCTTGCTTGGTACATAAATAGGCTACATACATAATCATACCGTTCCTTTACATGGTAGGCAAAAAACTGTGCATATGGCTAAAAAAACAACACCATACCTAATCCATCCTCACTAACTTTCTCCACACTTCCCTATCCTTGCATACTCCCTTCGCTTCAACAACATCCATACACTGAGTCATACATGTTCTTTTATTCTTAAAGTTTTTAATGTTTCTCTTTCTCATACATTCATCTACAACATTTAGCCATGTCTTACATGACCTGTCCCTTCCTTTTGATCAACACACTCTACCTTCATATATTCGCTTCATCAATCGATCCACACTAATCCTCTCAACATGCCCAAACCAACTAAAGACAATTCTTTCACAGTGACCTTTCAAACCTCACTCCTTCAGCTTCCCATTCATCACTGACTGTCCATACAAGTTTTTTCCCCGTATACATTTATTAGATATTTCATTCCAACTGCATTCACCTTACTCTTGTGTTTCTCCTGACAAACCCACACTTCACACTCATAAAACAATAAATTATATACCGCCATCTTTGCCTCTTTAGACACCACTTCATTCTTTGCAATAGTCCACATATATCCAACTACTCTCAAAGATGTATTCACCCATCTATAGATTCTACCATTGATCCTTCCATTTTTACAGAACATTCTGCCCAGATAGCAGATACACACTATTATTCACTTGTTCTAACATTTTTCAATTTATACTAAGTTGACAATAATTTCATGATCCGTTGATTGGTTATTTAAAATATTATCTGCACATAAAAGCTATTTGGAGTGGCCCCCTACTGGTATTTGTTTTAAAAATCGGATGCCTCTAGAAGCCAATTAGACTTAGAGTGATATTTTTCTGAATTTTTTTTGAAAATTAAATGCCTCTAGAATAGGGTGACCATTTCCTACTCATGCCAATCTGGGACAAAAATTATAAAATGTAATTATCAGTAACATCATTAAAACAGGTTTTACGGTGCATAAAAATTATCACAATAAGAAATCAAATAACCAAGAAAGAACTTCCGAAATCGGTACAAATATCAGATAGATACAGTATAAAATATTAGCATAAATAATTCTTACTTGAGGAACAAAAAAATGATATAGAAACACTATATTTTAATGATATTTTTCTGCTGTATGATTTAAAAAAAAATTGTCATTGCTTTCAATTTTGTTTTTGAACTCTTCACAAGAGTACACTAAATTACACCTTGCTATAATCATTGCTTTTAATGTTTTGACGCTCAATTTTTTTTATGTGCTCCACAAATTATTAATTATGGAAAAAAATTATTTCTGTGGCTGCATTTGTCGCTGGAAGCACACACCTAGTTCAACAATTTTCTTTAATGTTTCAAAAGGAATGTTGTTGCTTGAAAAATGTTTGAAAATCTCAATCCACTTGTCATAAATTTTAGTATTTTTTTGTTCCATTCTAAAAGTTTGTCATCAGTGACAAGAAATTCAGATAAGAAGTCACATCGAACGAATTATTTTCCACTGACGAGTGTCATTTTTATTGAAATATTTCATTGCATGTTCACATTATTTTTCAACGCCGTTCCACAGAACTTTATTTTTCAAAATAAGCCATTTAAAATGATTATTTTCATCAAACTTTTTTTCCCACAGGTCCAGATAGGGAACACATTTTTTATAAAATTCCATAATGTGGTCAAGAAACTGTCAGAGTACACAAATTTATAGAAATAACTAACCAGTCTTAGACTTGACAATACATGTTATAATAACTAAGAACATGACTCAACCCAGATAAAAAAAACACATTTTAACAGTGGTACCAACCTAAACTAGAATTTACCCGCATAGAATTGCCTATTTTAACACTCCTCCTCAATTCTACTACACCCAAAAAAGTTGGAAAAATGTTCTACATGTACCTCAATACATACAAATAACTTAATGAACAGCATTTGATTAAACCAATATAGTTACAAAAATACTCAAATTTGTTTCCTACCAAACTCTTTGTCAGAATGTCAGCACATTGTTCATTTGTCTCCAAACAAATCACATCGTTAACACCATTTAGATACAAATCACGAACAAAGTTGTATTTGACATCAATATGCTTTAGTCTTTGATGTTCCCATTTATCCAAACATCTTATGCAGACTGGTTGTCCTCGAACACCTTGGTGGGTCCTAGAATGATCCCAAAGTCCTGGATCAGTCTTCTCAACCAGAGTAGGTCTGATGAGGTGGTTGACAGGGAGACAAACTCTGACTCCGTTCTTGAGCTGAGGGTGACTGTAGTCTGCTTACGTGTAGTCCAACCAACAGTGGCACCATAAACTTGGAATAGGTACCCAGATGTAGATTTACGATCATTGCTGTCACTGGCCCAGTCTGCATCAACGTAGGTCCATAAGGCGACATTACAGTTCTTCGGATAGAAGAGACCAACTTCAAATATTCCTTGAATGTATTTTAGTATTTGTTTGAGTCCATTCCAGTGTGCTTCTGTTGCGTTGCTCTGATACCTGCTGTAGAAATTCACTGAGAAGCTTTGATCAAGGCAAGTGTAGAGCATCACATGCATCAAACTACCAACAAGCTCACGGTATGTTTTTTTTTGATTATTCACTCTGATGTAGTTATTTCAGGTGGTTTTGCCTCCATTGGTGTCTTGACAGGTTTGCACTGTTCCATACCAAATGTCTTGAGAACTTTCTTCAAGTAGGCTGTCTGGCTAAGGAACATACCATCAGTTTTCTGATCAATTTTTATACCTAGAAAGTTGTGCAAACCTCTAAGATCCTTCATCTCGAATTTTGACATAAGAATGTTTTTATGTCATTCAACTTCTGCAGATTGTTCCCTGCCTAAATTATGTCATCTACTTAAACCAAAAGGTAAGCTTTGATGCTGTCGCTGAAGTCGAAATACATGCTTTTTTTTCAGACTTCTCAAATCCTTCAATTGTCAAGCTAGATCATTTTTATTTTTACAATGCTCACCATCTTAAACAAATAGTAAAAAAATTGTATTTTAAGCATGTGTGTTATGACTATGGAAGATTTTTTCTGCGAAATAGAAATGTGTGAGTGGTGAGGCTTTGAGAACAAGACCCTAGGTAAAATTGCCCCATTTTAATTTTTCAATTCACATATGCCCATTTCTATTAGTTTTTACCAAGATAATATTTAAAAACTATAATAAGTTTAACTTAGATTTGTTAGAAAGAGGGCCAAAAATTCAATTTCTTCAGCACGGTGAATCCTCTGAGCGACCTTGTTTGTGTCTGTAAACAAGAAGTAAATAAACCAAAAAGATGGGGTGTAAATATGTTGACTTCCTGTTTAATAGCTGTATGGCAGTGGCCTTGTCTTTCAATCCACCTGGCAATAAGCACAAAGTGTAGAAGATTCACGTTCACATTCTGCCTTATGCAATCCTTTGCTACACAATATTTATGCTTATCCAATTCCATTGGAACTTTATTTCTCTGAACTTTCTTTTTAACTGTCTAATAGTTGATGAATATTCATGACTTTTAAGTTTATTTGGTCCAAAAATGGATGTGGCTACTGGTAAGTGGAGGATATTATACAATTATGAGTTGTATACACTGTACTCATCACAAGAGTGTCAGATATAAAGTCTATTAGATTATGGTGGGAAGGACATGCAGTGCAAGTGGGAGAATCTAGAGCCATGTTCAGGGTACTGACTGGCAATGGGAAGACACCATTGGGAAGACCTGATGGTAGGATAACATAATGGACCTGAAAGATACAGTGTGTAGTGAGGTGGGTTGAATAGAACTAGCTCAAGATAGGGATAGGTGGCGTGTTTATGTTAGTGCAGCAATGAACTTTAGTGTTTGTAATACCACAAATTAAGGGAGGTTCTGAACCAAGGACTCTTTGGTCCCCTCCTTAAGAAGGCTCTGTCAATTCCCATGTCATTATCCAACCAATTTAAATGCATATATGTGAATACTAAATTTTTATTCTTACATTGTTTAACATTTTATCACAGCAGCTGAACACTTTTAAGTACGGTTGAAAAATTATGTTTACACCACTAAAACACACAAAAAAAAAGTATTGATCATAGTAATGAAAATAATTTAGAAGATATACTGTGATTACCGGTACAGTAAAGTTAACTTTCTTGTAAAATAGAGAAACAAAGTAAGTGATCACAATTCATAAAATATAACAACTTGAGTTAAACAGAGAGGGGGAGGGCTAATGGTTGTACAGACTAGCGAAATAGTTGAGGAGGGAGGAAGAAGGTTGAGGAATGTGTGCTAACCTGACACACTTGGAAAGGCGGGATGACACTTTACAAACACAATGCATGCACTGAAAAGTTTGGCTTCAAAACCGACCAAAGTATCCTTCCGCGCCAACAAGAACAGATGGATCACGGAAACCGTAGATGGCGCTAGCTACCGAAACAGGTCTTGCGGAAAAATCATACATTTGGAAATATCAGTTTTCTCGAGAATGAGTGACATTTTTATGTTAATATTTTCAGCACTCCTAAGAAAATGCATCAATGTTTATTAATTATTATATTTTCTTATTTTTTATATGAATCCTGCAGTTTTCTATTGAAAAATGACAATTTTATCGATATTTGATCACTGGTATCCCTTTTGCTGCGTATTTAATTTTTACTTCTTAACTTGAGAAATGCTAATTATAGGTCAAATATTCAAAATCTGAAAATTTGTATGATGATCATGATTATGATCAAATAATGTGATTTTCAACTAGTAATGCATTTTAATTATGAAATTTAGCACCACGTCTATAAATCGCATAATATATATTTTATATTGATAAAATTTTATACGTCACATATTATTTATGTTACATTTTACCCAAATGCAATGTTATTCTGCTATCAGAACCATTCTTTATTTTACTTGTGACCCACAATAATGTCAATTAATTGCTAAATAAACACAACTTGAACCATTTTGTGCTACATTGGTGCTTTCTCAGCGTAGTCTATAAGATAATAATATATTTGTCTTAGGCAATGATTTCAAAATAGGAAATTGGTCAAGAACAAAAATAAAATAGCAATTAGAAGAAATAAAATAAATTTTAAAACTCACTAAAGTATTGAATTTTCCTAATTGCCATACCAACCAACCAGTAGCCAGAGCCACACAGATATTGCTCAAAGTTCAATCATACTCATAACTTTTTACTAAACATGACCTTTTTAGATTTTAGCTATTGTTTGAGACTAAAAACATGTTTTCTTATTAGGCACACATAGTGTATCTATACACTTATATTACTCATTGTTCACAACTGTCACCAAACTGGTTTTCATGTTTCACTTGTACAGTGCCGGCTTCCTGTGGTATGTATCACACACAAAGCTGGTTTTCCTGGACAATCAGGACAATAGAAAGTTGTTTGTTTACGCTTACACTCCCCTTTTCTCTTTCTGGAATTGATTTGTAGATTCCAATTCCCAATACATCAATACCAGTTGGTTCATCTTCTTCACCAGAAGAGGTGTCATCACTGATGTCAATGTCATCCCACTCAGAATCACAATTCATATCATCCCACTCAGATCACAATCAATATCACCTAAGCTTCACTTGGAATAAAATATGTGCACTTCGCAAAACCAAAACATAGGCCTAGGAAAAATATAGGCCAAACTAACAAACTAAATTTATTACAGGTTTGTGTTTGTAATATCTAACATAAAGTTCTCAAACACACGCTAATAGAATTTTACTATTGCCACAGAAATATTATTTTTATTACACTTCACATGTCACGAATTCATCAAACATAAATTAAATGCTACTAACACAGTAGAATAACTGGGTAGATATAACAAATACTACACTAATAAATCTCTCAACAATATTTTTTGCCACATAAATATTGCACGTGTGCAACAAGTAATAAAATGCGGAAGTAAACAAGGCTACTACTGTTATGATTTGACAGCTGGTAATTGACAGTTTTCAAAACTAACACCAGATGTCAGAGGCGCACGTGCATGCTAGTATGAAAAATTCAGTGTTCTAACACTCTTGTGGCTATTTCCGACTATCGCAGCAAAGGTAGATGAAGTTTACATATTGTGGAGTAAAGTCAATTTCCGCAGTCAATGGCTACAATGCTGAGATCGGATATATCTGATTAACGCAATAAAAGGGTTAAAATCATAGAGGTATGTGTATATAAAAAGTATAACTTAATAAACATGCTTCTATTATTGAACAAACTGTTTCTGAAAAGAAAATTGCAAAACAATAAAAATTCTTCAAGATAACTGTTTGTTCCCATGGCTCTGCATTTCCACGTCAAATGAAAAGGGCCAATCGCCTTAAGTAAATATACAAGAAAAAGGGTCTTTTTTTATATTATCCGTAATTTCTACTATCCGTGCTTCCTCTCTCCTCCACTACCCCGGAGAATCAAGTCTACTGTATAACTTTTTATACTTAACAAGATGGCAGGTATTTTAAATTTTTTTTATGAGTAGCTGGAAGTGGGACATTGCTTAGGTCATGACCCTGAAGTGGGTATGTTACTGGTGAATATTTAGGAAACACCTCTTTAAATAACTGCATCCATATAAATCCTCAAATCCAGAGAAATAAATTTTGAAAAATTATAATTTTTAATGCTTAACTTTGGTTTTATTTGAAAACATATTAGCTAATACAAGTTCATTACTTAAGTAGAAAATATGATCAACCCCCCAGAGCTTATAGCAACATACAACCGAGAGGTCTGCTAATCTTCAAACATTGTTTTTTCTCTGAGGAGCTAATGTTTATACTTTTACTTTGTTTTCTTCAAGAAAAAGCAACAGATGAAAAGAACACCGCAGAAGAATGGGGTCTCATTTTGGATATATGTGACAAAGTGGGAACATCTTCAGCAAATGCAAAAGATTGCTTAAGGTCTATCATGAAACGTCTGACCCATCAAGATCCACACATTGTAATGCAAGCCATCACGGTAATAACCATCATATGTCAAACTTAACTAAAACATTTCCTTTGTTGAAATGATCAGCCATATTGACTGTGAAATTATTGATAATACACTAATATTGGATTATCACTAAAATAATATTTTTTTACAATTTACAAATGGGTAGTTCTAACTTTTATATAATACTAAAAACTATCTACTGTATTTGTGTGATTTTGTACTTTTAGGAATGCATTTAAAAGATACTTTGTATCTAATCTAGATGTTATAAAGTAATTTGTTTGTTTCTTTATTTGTTCTTGGTTACGACTTTAGTAAAAAAAATTATCTAACCAAATGCTGACATTTACCAGTATTTTATTGAATGTACATTCATTTCAGTTGCTGGATGCATGTGCAAATAATTGTGGGAAGAATTTCCACTTGGAAATTGCCTCCAGAGATTTTGAAACAGAGTTTCGTAAACTTCTGCAGCGAAGCCAACCGCAAATATCTGAGAAGTTAAAACAACTGTTAAAAAAGTGGGCCGAAGGCGACTTCAAATCAGATCCTCAACTTAATCTTATTCCGTCACTGTATTCTAAATTGAAGCAAGAAGGAATGGACTTCTCAGCACATTCAGACATGGTAAAACAACTAGGCTACTTCATCTGCTTATTTATCAATAAAAAGTCATTTTTTTTTATCCACAACATTGTTTGTCAACTTTTTTAACCTCCCAAATAATGTTAAAGAAACCTACATCTCACCATTTAAAAAACAACCTTTTTAATTGTCTTTCCTAAACACATTTTCTAAATTTTCAGCAATATTAATTATAGTTGTTAGTAAGGAGAAATATAAATTTATAATAATATAAGGCACGTACTAGGATTGTACAACTACTTAAATTGATTGGTACAACTTCTTTGGTCAGTTAAATTAGATGAATTAAGAAACATAACATAATTTATTCAAGGAAAAACTAATTTATCACAAATTAAGTCAAATAAAACTGGTACAATAACATTTCTAAAAAAATCATTATTGAGATTGTTAAATAGTAATGTTCTAAAATTAATTAGCAGAAAACAAGGAAAGAATATAAATAAGTCTGTGCTGATACACTATTGTGAGTAGTAGCAGGTTATAGGATTAGCTGATAAGAAAAATGAACAGTGGAAATTGGCAATTGACGAGATTGTAGTTATTAATACTATACAAACATTAAAGACTCTAAAATTTTTTTAATACTTGAAATAAAGATTATAGGTTATATGAAGGGTATGACTTATACAAAAAATAATAGGCATACTAATAGGAATTTGACATATTGACAAGCTAATTTTACAATCAAAAGTTTTACAAGGTGCATCTCAAAGGTGAATATTAAAATATTAGCTGATGTTTGGTTGAAGACAGTACTGTAGTAAAAGTAAAAACTATAACACTAAGTTTTAATAGGTATATGTGGACCACACTTTAAAGGGGGGGGGGGGGGAACAAATTCCAGGGGGATCTAAATCCCCTCCTTTTTATGCACTTGGCATAATTTGTCCATTATTTTGTTAGTGTATGTACTGCAACCACTGTAAAATTATTGTACCGTGTGTAAAATAGAAACAACATTTGTGTTTGTCAGTGCATGTAATTTATATACATCCTGTGGAAACTGAATTAGCTATCTTTATTTAATAACAAAACACTTTAGTTAACACTATAAATTATTTGTCAAATAAGTTTTGATGTGTGAATACCAATGCATAGCTCTGTAGTCTTTCCATAAACTAGAATAATTTTTCAGGTGAGATAGAAAAATCGGATAATTGAGTTTAAAGTAAAATAATCTTTAAAAATAAATGCTAATAAATAATAAATAAATGCTTTCATTACCTGAATTGGTGGGCCTGCATGCTAAATTTCACTCTTAAATACTCTTATTTACCGTGACTAAATTCTAAATTTGACTAGGTCTACTGAAGGTGTTTTTTCCTAAAGGTTTTATCACTTCTTTCATGCAAATGTGGGTACATTTTCTCTAAATCCTACTGTCCTAATTCCTACACAATTGCTATGATTAAAAAGCATGTGGCCTAGGTGGGTAGTAAGACGTGATGACAAATCTCCCAATAAACTTGATTGTACAAACCTTTAAATAGATTTACTCTGGTGTATAGCACATCAGTCTTGGAAGGAGGAAAGGTTTACTTTGCTCATTCATGTCATGAGTTTTATTTTTCACTAGCCCAGACAAGCCGCTCCTGTCAGCAAGGATCCTAATGTAGTCTCAACTCAGCAAGAAGAAGATGACATAGCAAAAGGTTCTAGACAAATTTATACATTTTTATAGTTATAAAATCTATGTTATTTCTTCTTTGTAAATTAATTAATAAGATTTCTTCTTTCCACATAAACTAAGATAATTTTTTAGCTAGTGGTGCTAATTTAATTGAACCTTGTTGAATTTTGTTTAAAATTCTACCAAGTGTTGCATAGAATAATAGGCTATATATTATTATTTTATTTTTTTAATTTTTTTTTAAAATTTAATTTTTTTATTATTTTTATTATTAGCACTGCATATTACTACTTGTTAGGGTTATACGCACTTACACTAATGTGTAATGGGTAGGGTGATTGTGAGATGAAATGGAGGACCTACAGTTAAACGTGGGATCCGAACCACGGTGGAGGCCTGGCATTCCACACATTGATAGGCTATAGAACTAGTATTTTAAGCTATAATGTTATCCAACTTTTTTCACTTATCATTCTATAAATTTTTGAATAGTAAGCTTTATATACCTAAATTACATACAAATACCCATTAATTCATTTATTAAGCTATAACACATCGGTGATATATTAGATTCAATATTGGGGTTCAAAATCATTTAGATAGCTTCTGAAAGACTGGCATAATTTGGTCAAATTATTCAAAGAACAAGTTTAAGTAGTAATTCAAATTTCTAGTAATACTTGCATAATTTTGTGTAGATGTCTTTATTTGTTCAAATGTTTCATTCTTTTAGTCCTTATCTATTTTAACACTTTGCTGGTACCTTAAAGCTTTAATGTTTCAAAAATATATCTAAAGGCATTGGAATCAAATCTTTTTGAAATTATAATTTTAAGACACCAAAAGCTACTTATTGGACCAAGGATATCTGAAAAAGTGCTTCAAATTTATTTTGGTGGGAGAGTGGAAAACCACTTTTAAGTACAATGTTTATAATCAAATCCTGATATTCATATTTTAAAAATGTATAGCTCACACTGTCGATATTTTTGTTATAGACAAGTAAAGCATCATTTAATGGTTAACCATAGCTTTATAGGTGGTTTTATGCCCTATAACAGTTTTGAATATCTAAATATGAATAGATGTAAAAGAAGCTTCTTACATTGGTTTGGGTATGTTGAGAGGATGAGTGTGAATTGAATGATGAAGCAAATATATGAAGGTAGAGTGTGTGTGGATCAAAAGGAAAGGGTGGGCCATGTAAGACAGGGCTAAATGTGTTGGATGATTGTGTGAAAAGGAGAAACATTAAAAGTTTTAAGAATAAAAGAACATGTATGACCTGTATTGATGTTGTAACGAAATAGTATGCAAGAATGGGAAGTGTGGAGGGATTTAGTGAGGACTGATTAAGTATGGCGTTGTGGTATTTTGAGCTATATGCACACTTTCTTGCCTAACCCGTAAAGGAATGGCTTGATTAAGTATGTAAGTAAGTATGAATATAATAAGTTAACTTTACAGTTTCTTAATGCAGTAATTGTGATTGTTCCAGCCATTGAGCTGTCTCTGAAGGAGTCCCCAAAATTACAAGGCAGCCTGTACCCCTCCACAAGTCTGGCCACCAACCATGTAGCAACCTTGTCCTCAGAACCTCGCAAAGTGCGGGCCCTCTACGACTTTGAAGCGGCAGAGGACAATGAAATCACCTTCAGTGCGGGGGAAATCAGTAAGTAAAATTCAATGTTTAGTGTGAATATATCAACAGAGCCAGGTATGTTCTATTCTTTGATTTAATTTGTTATATTAACTATCACTAAGTGTCAACACCGCACTGATTTCTTGTCATTTGCTTCAATTCCTCCTCTTCTCCCCTAGTGGCTCTAAGCTTGTCCGTGCTTTTTTTTATCATACACGTGTGGCTGACGCAACATAGACTAGCATTTTAATTAACATGTGAACCAAGCATCTCTAGCATCGGGATACAATGCAATGAATCTCTCTCGTGTGAAATAATTACCGTAATTACTCTTCGAGAACCAAGATTGGGTTGCCCCGGCCATCATCTCTTTGCTCCAGGTATTCTCATTCAGATTGCAAAGGTAGTTAATTAATGGTTTTATCTGCGTTTGAAAATTTAAAGTACCGGTATGTGTGAAAAATCCTATCTCTTATAACCGCACACTCAATATGACACTGATATTTAAATTTATATACTTATGAATGATGATGTGTATTGTTACACTAATACACATGCTGCTAAATTATTTTTATACACTTGAAGTACCAACACACCCCAAAATTTTACCTTAATTTTTATAATTTCACAACCATGATAAGATTATACATTTATTTGAAGTTAACTATTTGAACTCTGGAATGAACAGATTTATATGCAGGCACCTGATATGTCTTTGGTTAAAGGAGGGCCCCTATTCCAGAAAATAGTAATTATGTTTGAATTTTGAAAAACCACTAAAAGTGTCTGAACTTTGCTGTTTGTTGGGAATTTAAAACAATATATTTCCAGATAAATTATAATACTTGACATGTTTAGCACTAACATGGCTGCCAAAGTGACTTTTATAATTAATTAAATGGCGGTTAGCGACTGTAAAAAACTATGTTCGTGTTAACTCCCTCTTCACATGATGCACAATAGATATTCGTACTACAACACTACCATGGCGCTGTGGGGAGCTACAATGTCTAGATGGACCCTGAGCGGTGAGGGGTTGGAATTGGGTGGTGCGTGGGAGTGAAGAATCAAGTGATAGTAAACTAACCTGAGCTGCCCATGGAACAGAGTAAACAACCCCCAATCATCAATTTCTCAGATAGATGACTTCTTCTGTCATGCAAGGCTTCTCTCTGACTGGGGTGAAGCTCTGCCCCTACTAATTAGACAACTAATCACCTAACAAGGTTTTACCAGTTTATTCTTGAAACTTGCTGATCTATATATTCTACATATTGTATCACATGATGCTCGGCAACGAGAAACTATGTTAGCCTGATACTGTTTTACTTCCAAGGATTGAAATATTGCTAGAATAAACCTTAAAATAATACATTCTTACATCTGAAAGAAAAATTTCTTTCTGAATCCTACTTTGGTTTTTTTGTGATGCCATTGTGAGGTGTCACCAGAGGGCCATTGAACCCTCTGCCCCCACTTCCCTTCCTGGAATAAATTGGCTCCTTCTAGATTTTTGTCCCTCCGCTTTAATGTGTTCAAGTATGAAGCTGGAAGATGGCCTTAGTTGTTTATTGCTTCAAGAGGCATCCAATTTTAAAAAATTTGCTAGAGACGTAAGAACCACTTGAAATAGTTTCTAGAGGTGTTCAATTGTCAACATTTTTAAGGTGTAGACCACTTTAAATATATTCTGGGAGATAACCACTCCAAATAACTTGAGTATCACAAATGGAAGAGAAGCAAGCCTTTTATAAAACTTGGAAAAGATTTTTTTGTAGGGAAATCAGGATTTAAGCTGGAATTTTACCCTAAGAGTTTGAGTGGCCTCTGTACTTTTAAGTTTTAAAGAAATTGCATCCAATGAGAATAAAGGCAGTAGTTTATCGTTACTCAAAAAGAATGGTGTGAGATTTGTTTAGATAAATTTGGCGTATGTCCCTCTACATACGAGATATTTATTTTAAGCTTAATAGTTGTGAAGGTAGGATTATGAAGTAGAGAGGGCTAAAAACTTAGTGGTGGCTGTTTAGCAGCAGGGCATTTGGAATACTACACAGATAAATTAAAAAACACAATAAAGTTGGGATGGTCTGTATGGGTCTATTTGTTTTAAACACATGTCCCAAGAATTTCAGAAAAGGAAGGTTATATCCGGCCATGGACAAGTTTTTTTTTAAAACAATTTAAAGGTCTATTTAAAACAAATACAAATTTCAAGTTAAATACAACTTTTTTTATATAAAAAAAATGTTTGTAGACTTTCAAATTTTAAAATCCTTCAAATAAATTTTAATTAGATTAAAGTTTAAAATATACTCATATGTTAAATATCATCCTTAAAAGATAATACAGATAAAAAATAGTTCAGTAGACATGTGTTTGTTTCTTTAAATGGTTTTGTATGCATTTCGTTTGTTTCTTTAAATAGGGTTTTGTATTATCCTTAGCACTTTTTCTCTATTAAGCCTCTTCAGCGCAAGATGATACTTTTTTGGGTTGAAATACCTCTATATACTCTACCATCTTGTGTCCACGGCTTTTCTCCACTAATCAATCGTCTACCGAGGTGACTCAAACTATCAGGAGCAATTTCTCCTTTTAGAAAGCAAATATTAAATTGTTCATACCATAGTGTAGTAATTGGTCTACAAAAAATGAAGTCAGAGTAGTTATCTTACTCCAAAAAGGAATAACTGCAAACAAATTTGTTTCATTTGAGTGTGGGTAATAACTTTATTTATTTAACTCATATCACTCATTATTGTCTTGGAAATGTCACTGTAAAAAGGCAAGGCACTGTGCAGATTGACTTTTAGTGATTTAAGTATCAAACATATTAATGACAAGTGACTGAAGGGAAGAAGGTGTAATGCACGATTGTATTTTTATGGTTTAGTGAACTCTGTTAAAATAGTTACAAATAGATCATTATTTTTTATTCTAAGCTTATTTTAGATTGATGAATCATTGGTGGAGAGGAATAACTAAAATACATGATCTAAATGCCATTTACTGTTTTTATTAAAGGAAAATTAAGTCACAAAGTATAATTGTTTGTGTAGTAAATAATTTCTATCAAAACTAGATTAGTGCTCAAATCACAGGTGCCAGGTAACTGTCAAGCTTAATTCTTTTGAAAATTTTATCAAATCTCAACGAATATATATTCACTCAAATGCTTAGCCGCAATAGCAATAATCTTAACGTCAGTTTCTTTGTTGATCAGAGACTGTAGCTGCCACCAGAATCAGCTCATTCATCTTACTCTCAAATTATATTTTATTTCATATGGACCACTAGAAAATTATATCCCCACCCTCTATGCTGAACATAGCTATGTAATTCCAATTTAAAATGAAATACCCCGTGCATATATTTGTAATGCTGACATCGCAATGCAATGCCAAAATCCTAAAACTTTCCAGTCTGACCCAGACCAGCTCAAAGTCCTGGAAGCTCATTGGTATAAAACGGCCTGTAAAAATACCAGAGCCAAGCCACTAAAGCTAAGATTTGGTATAAGTTAAATTTACTTAAGTGTTTTGAAAAACCTCACATGGTTCTGTCATTTTTATATTTTATCAAAGGCAAACATAAAACACTCTTAAGACAATTTCTAACATATTTTTCATAATTAATAATCCTAATGAGGTTAACTAAGATTTGAATAATTACTAATCTTTTAGGTGGAAACAAGAGTGCTAGACACTCATTCATTTGGAGATTGCGAAACAAAGGGTATATGTAGCAAAACTGTCATCGTGTCCTATGAATAAAGTATTGAAGAAACAAACCTTAAATAACTGTACTCATCACGACAAGAAAACATTCCTGTTTAATGTTTACACAGTCAAATACTTAATGGTACAGTTCATTTGTTGCTAATAAAATAGGGGTCTGCAAAGCTTCGATAATATTTATTTGAATTTTATATTATTCGATTTGATAACTTGAATCAAACAAACTAGGAAAAAATTGATGGGGTTTTATTTTAGGCCGTTGCAAACTCCACAATGCGCCTAAAACACATTAATAAATTTTTAATAACAATTCTTGTGAGGTAAAGTAAATGCTTTTTAAATATTACCATACTTACTAGAAAATAAACTTCTTTCCCCCCATAAAACAGTTGTAAAACCTATTTACAGCCTATAATCACACACTTGGATGTTATGTAAAAAAGTGTTGACTTTGATACTGAAGATATATATTGAAATAGTTTATCATCACAACGAATGAGGCTATTTACCCTTAACTTTGACAAGGAACTTTTTTTTTTACATCCATTACCATATCCAGCCTGGGTCAATTTTATTCAGGCTATATATTTTCCGCTGCTAGCTTGCTAGGCCTGTCATATGCTTTACATTCAAACTTAAGACTAGGACAGGCAAAAGTCCAGTCCCCAGCTGTTCACTCATCACTGTGAAAGGCTTAACCCACATTTCAACAAGGTGAACTAATGATGACTTTTAGGACTAAGGTCCAAAACTAATCTAATGGTTTTTTTAATGTGTAACTCTTTTTATATAACATGATCATTTTAGCATATCCAAATATGATATGATATGATAAGTTTTAAATTTGTTAGTATTATTTACTTCAATTCAGCTTAAATTAAAAAATCCTGCTTCACTGATGTCTCAACTGAAATTAATAAATGACAGAATCATGAGCACAAAAAGAACTAAAGCGAAAAGGGACAAGTATGCATTGCTCAGTGGGGAAGACTCACATTACATGTGCAATGAGGCTGTGCAAGCTAAAAAACATGTCATGAATTTGTCTACTAAGCAACTACTACATAGTTGTAAATCACGCATATACTGTAAGCTCATTTGCTTTGCCATCTTAGTAAGTTTCATTGCATACAGAAATCATAAATGAAATATATTTATCTATAAATCTACTCACAATTTGTTGTGGGTTAATAATCTGAAAAAAAAAATAAAATCTTTGTAGCCTCATATATATTCTACATTATAAACCATTTTACATTTTGCTTTCTTTATTGTCTGTTTTAAACTCAAACTGCATTTGTAGGTTTGGAGGGGGCCATTCCTCAGAGTCCTTTCACACATAGTGGGTTTTATCCACCACTGTTGCTAGGAGCGGTACCGCTTGAAGTAAGGTCTGCTTGTTTAAATGTATCCTTTAACACATAGTGGGTTTTATCCACCACTGTTGCTAGGAGCGGTACCGCTTGAAGTAAGGTCTGCTTGTTTAAATGTATCCTTTCACACAAGGGGGGCGTGGGCCGAAAAATCACTCGCTTGTGTTTGTAGTTTGGCGTGGGACCGCTCCTTGAGGCGGGAAAAAAACTACAGTTCCTACAGTATATGTTCCTATGGAGGTTTTCACATGTAGTGGATGTGGGCTGTTTCTTCTTGCACTCAGACTCAATTTAGACTTGTTGGTAGGTGGAAGGATTTTGTACTTCTATAATTTCTCTTATATTATAAAGTTTTAAATTGAGTCCAGAATAGATGTAAAGCATTTAATTGCATTAGTTTCCGGTAAGAATGTGCTATGGGACAAATCTCTAGAGGAATACAAATCGTGAACACTAACAACCCAAGTGTGGAGAGGTGTGTTCCTTGAACTTGGCTACAGAATGCGTGGGCGAAACTTGAAAACGACACTTGCCTCTAATGACGGTGGATGATAAAACCCACCACGTGGGAAAACAACTGCACTTTCACCTGCGCCCGTCTCTAGCGGCGGTGGTGGGTTAAACCCGCTGTGTGTGAAAGGGCTTTAAGGCCTTGAAAGTGCAGCTGAATCACAGCTGTGCCTATACACTTTTTATTGTTACTAAAGCTGCTACATCCTACATCCACAAGGGACCATATATAATATATCATATTCAGATGTAAACCATTCCCTCATTTTACCTGAACAGCTTGTTATTTTTATGCACTCAAGATTGTTTTACTCCGAGACTAGACTATAAATGCAGTCCTAGGTGTTCAGAATTTAAGAATTCAACACAGTTGACTTCTCTCAAGTACTTCCAGAATTCCTATTAATCTTCCTAGTTCTTGGAGCATTGAAATTTCAGACATCCGTTAGTTTTTCTATAGGGAACATTAATTTTGGTTCATTGAAATGAGCTAACACCTGGTTTATAACTGGTCTTGTGAACAAGCGAGTGAACTTTGAGGGCTACCTCATAATATGTTGCATTTGATAGTTTGGCAAACAATTTAGTCACCACACACCTTGAATAATTTTAATGTCAATATTTAAAGTGTGTATATGTTTTGCTTAAAGTTCATGTTCTTGATGACTCCGACTCAAATTGGTGGAAAGGCTTCAACCTACGAGGGGAAGGTCTCTTCCCTTCAAACTTTGTCACAGCGGATCTTTCTGCCGAACCTGAGCAGTTCAGTAAGTATTCATGTGGTGAAAGCTGGTTATTTCACACTAAAATAATATATCGTTTCTCTTAAAAAACATGTTTGTAAATGTATAATTGTGAAGTGTGTAAGCTAGTGGTAAATTGCATGGTTTCAGAGGTTGACCAACCTAAGAAATCTGTTCAGTTCAGCGAATCTGTGCAAGTGAAGACAGTCGAGGAGCTGAGAGAGGTGGAGATTGATGAGCAGAAAATTGACAGGTAACGACAGTTTTGGAGTTATAACTGCATTGAAAAAATATAAATCCCCGCCCCACCAATTACACCAGGGTTTGTTGGCTAGACATTCCTGGCCTTCTACTGGCTGTGGCAGATATGCAACGACTTCTGGGGTTGGGGCAGCATGTTGATGATGGTGATGATGATAATAATTTTATTATTATTATTATTATTATTATTATGTTGTTGTTGTGCTAGTAGAAGTCTTTAACCTAACTTAAGCCTAACTAACAAGACTATGGCAACCATAGGAGCAATTCCTTTTTGGGGATAATACCTATGGTTCTGCTGGGAATCAAACATGGGACCTCTAGATTAGTAGCCACAATAAAGACAACTAAAACAAAAGGGTGGTCTGCATTAAAAATAAACAAATGTACAAAATATTATTCTTTGAAGGTTAAAAAACAGCCATTGCTTGGACAGTGTTTTTTTGATAGAAGCACCACTGAAGGATTTTTGAAGCATTTCTTGGATGGTATTTCTCCTCTTCAGTCTCTAAGTCAGGAATCCCCAACCCTGTGCCCGCGGGCGCCATGGCGCCCGCCGAGCCTTTTGCGTCTGCCCGCCACTTTTTGACCACAGCTGAGAAGTTCTTGACCAATTGTTTTATTCTGTCATTTTTCCTACAAAAATCAAGTTTGTGCTTATCTCCAGGTATGCTGCTCTCAAGAAGTTGGTGATTGAAAGTCTCCCTTCTTTCCAATCCCTCCCTCTCATTTCTTTTTATTTGCCTGCTCATTTACAAAGTGTACTTTTACTCGGAACTACCATTCTAATAGTTTCAAGCTGAATGGTTTTGTTTTTCCTAATCTCAAAAACCTACCCAGTCCATCATTCGACCCACACTCACTAATACCATCCTAATACTGCCTATTTCCTTTGTAAATATCTTGGTATGGGTCTACCCAGCTTTGTTGCCTGAATAAACACAAAATAAATATTAATTTCTAAAATGTACCAAGCACCAAAATGGTGGTGAATACTAAATATTTTCTTGCGTCTTTATTTTGGTCTTAATAAAACCGTAAATAAAGCAGTATCTTTTATTTATATTTTGTCAAGTTGGAGGGGGTTGGACCCCCTCCCCCTTCCCATCATGGCGCTTTGAGTATTACCCACAACCACATGTAACTTCACAATCTCTGTTGGAAACTTAACACGGCAGTTGAAAGGTCGTGTGTAAAACGTTGAGGCTGACCTCTGAGCCTGGTGGGAGCTAGTAAATTAGCCTTGAAAAGTAATTGGTGCTCGCCGCATTACCGTTAATTTTTAATTTGCTCTAAGGTACAAAAGGATTGGGGACCTCTGCTCTAAGTGTATACAAGTGTCAATGGATGGCTCAAATGTCAATCTAAAGTTTTTAACACTTCTTCAGGAACACATAAAATCTGTCACAGACAATGAAGTATGTATTTTGATAAATCTGGGGACATGTGAGCTTCACGTTGTACATGGTTCCTTGAGAACAGGAGTGGAACCTGTCAATTGGGATATAAATTGCTTATTGGGTCACACGTACTACCTCTTCACTGACTCTACAGCTCGTCAAGCATTGTTTACCCAGTTGACAGGGTATACAACTTTTCCTTTGAAGTTCTGTGGTTTGTGGTGGTTAGAGAATGCAACGTGCTTTCAAAGGGCATTACAAATTTGGGACCACGTTAAGTTTCACAAAGAAGAAAAGCTTCCTAAAACAAAACCTGTAGGGATACCGAAAAGAGCAGCCTGTGGTCCATTCCTGAAGTATATACTAGTTTTCTGCAAAACAATTGCAGATGGATTTCAGCCTTTCCTTTTTGATAGGGTTTGATATATTTTGTTATTTTTCCATCATTTTCCCTGAACTGATTGGCAAGGCGTCTGCTTTCTTATTCTTCCATGAGAGGTGAGGCAAGTTCGGCTGTAAATTAATATTTCCACATGAACAATACCATAAAATTATAATGGAAATTTTGTGAGAAGTTGGTCAGGGAACTTGGGAAAATAGTCAGGGAAAGTCAGGGAAAAGTCAGGGAGATTTTTTTTACAAATACTGTAGAAACCCTGTACATATTGTTATCGATACCACATCCCTATACATGGGGCAAGGGAGGGTCAAAAAAGGTAAGAAAAAAGTATTACCTGGTTTATGGCTGACTTCTTACCTTATATTATTCCACTTTGGTATAACTGGTGTGTCAGTGGGAGGTAAATTATTTGTATTGAAAATACAGGATAATATTTAGGAAGGAATATTTCAATAACCATGATAACATTTCAAAAGCAGTTTTTTTTGCTCTTCTACTGTATCTATAGAAATTATCAATATTTATAATATTGTGCTAACTCCTTTTTCACACGGTGCACGATAGCTACCCCTAACTACAACATTACTGTGGCACTGCAGGGCTTTACATTGTCTGGCTGGCTTATAGAGTAAGGGTTGAAATCCTGGAGGATCGGATGGTGAATGGGGGTTAAGAATGGAATGATATACTCAAACTCGACAGCTTTTAGAAATACTCGACTCAAATGAAAAAACCCAATCTCATAGACCCCCCTAAGCTTCTTCCAAATTTAATGAATTTTAAGCCAGCAAGCTTTCTGGGTAGAAGTAACATATTCTCAAGCCAAATTATAACTGCTTGTTGGATTGAGAACAAACACACATTAACATTATATACAGTAATGAATGTGATTTACACTTCTCACTTTCACTTTTTGACGTGAACATTTGCTTTTACTTAATTTTTCTCAACAAAACTTACCTTTAGTAACTTTTGAAAAATTCAAGCAATTTTTGTTTTATTTTAACTTTTTCTTTCCTTAGGGTGCCTAGTCAACATTTAGTTGATAGAATTGATTAAAAATGAACAGAAACCTAGGTGTAAAATAATCCTTTTATTACTAATATATAACTTGTATTTGAAAAACTGTTAAAATACTTTCAAAATAAATCTTAATACAGTCAGTGAAATGGCTAAATTTATCTCTTCAAGTTATTTTATTGAAACTTGTCACTTTCCCTGTGTTCAAATGTCGTTCTTGGCATATAATTTGTTGCCACTTGTTTCTGCTTACACAGTGCTACTATCCTATCGTTACAAACCCTTGTGGGTGATTTGTCAAGATGGCTATAGAGGTTGTGGGAAGGGAATGTTGAGATTATAAGACATATCAGAATGTGTTGTTTTGATGTTATTTAATGAAAGTGCTAGAAGTCTACTGATAGTCTACAATAAATGTGATGGTCGGTATGTTAGCTAAAAGTTGTAGTATTTGAAGATTATCTTGTCAGTAACTTTTGTATTGTCTAACTATTCCAACACTCGAGGGACCCACTGGTTTGTGATGTATTTCCATGCCCGACTTTACATTCTCGCATAGTTGTACATAACAACTGTAACGTCTGCTTGCTCCATTGGAAGAGAGACATCTCTACTACCCAACATGGAGAGGATTAGCTTCTCCTTAATTGTAAAGTACTCGTGACCACTTGGTGAAGAGTTGGGATGATTTACACTTCTCCTTTCAACAGAAAGCTGGCTCATCTTGAATTACATTCACTGCAGCATATGGTTAGGAATCCATTGTTTTGGTTAACTGATAATATAGTGCAGTTGACATAGGTGGTCTAGGGTTAAGTGCTCACCTCAGTATCCGATGTTCGTGGGCTCAAACCCAGCCAGGGTCGACGGATTTTTCTTGAGCGATAAAAATCCTTAGCCCAACTTCCTTCGGAGGGGAAGTAAAGCCGTCGGTCCCGTGTTGATTGTGGCATGTAAAAGAACCCTGGAATGTATGTGAAAATAACTTTCACAGCAAAATTGATAGGCTCTTCCTTTCGCTCATAAAAATTCTCATTTGCTGATATATTCAGTCATTGCAGAAAGTGCACTTAAAATAACTCAAATAAATACAAAATAAATATAGTTCATAATTGCTTTACATTACACATATTTAACTCTATCAATGAGAGAATAACTGCAATTCAGCATAGGGTGTTACATTTGCAAGGAATCCTTTTTATCAATTATCATCATGAAAGCATTATGGGCGTTTGTGTGAACTGCTCCTAATATTATGGGGGTTTTTGAAGAAACATTCTTAGTAAAGTAAATATTTTTGATTTAATTTTTATATATGGTTTTATATCCAGGTTCATCTTAGTATTGAGCAGATACAGTTATCATTTAAAGACCTGGCTTCAGTCCAGCTCAATTTAGAAAAAGTTTCTTTTTCATACCTTTAAATTGTCTATCACTGCCTTTGGTTTTCTAGGTTACTCCATCTCCTCCATGAAGCTGACCCAACAGAAGACCATGCAGACTCGGATGAGATGCTCAGTTTAGAAGGTAAGTTATATGTCAGGGGTTCCCAATTACTTTTCAGCGTGGGCCGCAGTTTTTTTTTCATGGACTGGGCCAGAGGGTGTGAAAACTTAATTTAAAAAATTTATGCAATTTACCCAAAATGAAAACTAAGTACCTCTTAATATTATGAACACTATTTTTATTTTAGGATTTATAAAATATAAATTATAAAACAAACTACTTTAATTACCAAGAAACTAATGAGAAAAATGAGGGTGATTTCCTTCAACAATTTGTTTAAAATCTAGATTATAGGATGTAGTTGCTTATTTTAATGAGTTTTAAACATGAACATCTATTAATTTGTTCCTGTAACAATTTTTTATATTGTACATGTCAGAGAAGCTTGATTCACATTTGTAGGTAGACCCAACAACATACTTAAAATTAGAATGGCGATTTTTTTACAATTTGGGTAACTAGTCCTAAATTTAGCCCGAAAATTACACATTTACTTGCCCATAAAGTTACTTTTCAGTTTTTCTGAACCTTGAACACCAATTAATTCAAACTTTAAGTCACTTTGTTTCATATTAGGTAAGAGTACTTTTTGCACTTTGAGAGACCTTGCATATCTGGGCAGGGCTCACAGCAAATATTTTTTTTATGAATACGTGCGTTACTTTGGGCAGTGTAAACTCTGTAAACCTTGACTCAAAGTTTTTTATTAACCTTATAAAAAAGTGTTAGGGCTATTTCCACAGATCTAAACAAACACTCTTTCTTTTAAAGGTTCTTCTTCCATTTCCAAATATTCCGCAAACACCTTAAAATTAATAAACTTCTCTTGGGTAAAATCGTCCTTCATCAGCAACAGTTTGGTCTTGAAACTCTGAATTTCTTCATTTATATCGATAAGTTTTCTCTTTTCCCTGCAACTGAAGGTTTAATTTATCCAAGTGACCAAACAAATCACTTAAAAATGCAAGCTTTATTAAGAATCCATTATCATTCATTAAGGATAGAAAGTTTAGTGCTTTTGAATCATCCTTCTTCTGCAAAAATACAACCACTGCTTATTTCAATTCCAATAATCTCTCGACTAACCTTCCTTTGATTAGCCACCTTAATTCATTATGCAACAAAAAATTGTTGTGTTCAAGACCTGTGTCAGCAACGATTTTCCTGAACAATTTGTGTTGAAAGCTTGAAGTGGAATGAACAAACAAAATGAATCAACTTCATTACTTTATCCATTGTGAATTTAAGTTTGTAATGTAACTTATCACACAAAACAGTCTGGTGAATCAAACAATGAGCATTTTGAATTTTAGGAACGATGGTTTATAATCTAGAAACACATCCCCTTTCTCTACCGACCGGGGCTGGAGCACCATCAGTAATCACACTAACCATTTTGTGTAAATAAAGTCCATTAGAATTTAAAAAAAAAATCTACAAACCTAATGTAGATATCTTTGCCAGCAGTAATTTGAAGCATAACAATTCTTCTCTAAATGTCTCACCATCATAAAACCCAACAAATAATGACAATTGAGACATGTCATCAAGCGCAACTTATATGAAATTACAATTTTTTATTTCACTTATTAAAGTTTTAGATATATTTACACTAAGATCTTCGATGTGATGAGTTGTAGTGTCATTTGAAAGGGGAACTTGTTTTTCAGGGACTGAATAGTAATAATTCATTTGACATTTTCGTTGCATACTTCGTCCACTATAGCAAGTGAGCGTTTATTTTTAAATTTTATAAGATATATATATGCATATATTCTATTCATTTAATTTCTTAAGACATTTTAATAAATAATCTGAAAAATAAAAATCTGAAACTTTAAATCTGAAAATCAGATACCTTAATAATCATAATCATAATCATCGTCATCAACTATTTCCACCCTTTGGCCGGATCACTTTAGTAAAATGCCTCCATATTCCTCTATCCTTGTACCACTCTTCCTCCTTTAATATCTTCCATTCTTCGCCTTTCACTTGAACACTTCCTGTTATCTGCTCCTCCCATCTCTTTCTTGGCCTACCTTGCGGTCTTTTTTCTATTTACTTCATTTACAACAGTGTCTTTGGCATCCTCTCTTTTTTTCATCCTCGTTACATGTCCATACCATTTCAATATTGCTTCCTCTACTATCTCATGTACTCCCTGTACCCCCACTCTTTCCCAGATAACTTAATTCCTAATCTTGTTTCTCCTCATGACAGCTAAAATGCTCCTCAAAAACTTCATTCCCATGGCCTCCACTTTCCTAGTCTCTCTTACATTCACTGTCCATATTTCTGCTGCATATGTGACAATGGGTACAAAGTATGCCCTGCACAACACTTCCTTACACTTCTCTTCTCCATAGCAGGTTTCTTACACACCTATAGAACAACTCTCCCTGCTGTCCTCTTTTCATTAAATCCTCTTTACTTCCACCTTTCTCCTCAATCATTCTTCCAAGATATTTACATTCTGTACTTTTCTCAGCTCTACTCCATCCAACCCTATAGCTTTTCCTTGTCATTACCATCACTTCACACTTTTCTATATTCAATTTCATTTCACACTCTTTCATTTCCTCATTCCATTCTTGTAGTTGTTCCTGTACTTCCTCTTCCTTCTCCCCCCATATCTTCAAGTTATCAGCAAACATCATGGCTTTCATTCTTCCTTCTCGAGTTTTGCTGACACTTTGTTCATGACCATTTCCATTACCATTACAAGTAGTAATGGTGAAAGGGCACTTCCATACTTCACTCAATTTTTTATTTGGAACCACTTCGTCCTTCCGTTCTCTATCTTAATAAAACTCCTGTTATCCTCATACATGCTTTTCACTCTTATTAAACACCTCTTTCTACTTAGTTCCTTATCTTCCTCTCTTGTCTTTAACATTCTTCCTTCTTTATCTATCATCCTAACTTCTTGCCTTTTCTCTCTCCTCCTGTTTCTTACTTGGATATATAACACCTTATTACTTCCTTCCACACCCTGTTCTAGCATTTCCGTCCACTCTTCATCCAATCCTTCTGGCTTCCCGCACAACTCTCTTTGCTATTTTCTTCTTCTCCCTATATTCTTCCTCTGTTTCTTAATTCCTATTCTTAAAAATCCTTTTGAATGCTTTATTCTTCTCCTCTACTGCTTCCTTCACCCTATCGTTCCACCAGGCTGTCCCCTTCTCCCTACTCTTATTACTTGTCCTCCCACATACTCCCACCAGACTGTTTTTAAACCTTTCATCTCATCCTTGGCCATCAAGTTTTTTGCCTTAGTTTTAGATTTCTTTTCTTTTCTTTTCATTTTTTACCCTCCACACCCTTATTCTTTCTTGTCTTACTACCTTACTACAAAACCAAAAAGCTCATCTTTTAAGCATACATTATTTATATTACTAATAATTTATAATAATATTAATAATTATTACAAAGTGTTAAAGGTGTAATACAAAAAATATCAGAGTTATTCAGATTCCTAAATTTAATTTTTTATATTATCTTTTTTCTTAAAGCGTGATTAAAGGTTTTTATTTATAGTAGAGATTAAAAATGGATAAACTATGTACCAAATAGTAATTACAAGATTACATAAAAAATAATCTAATAAAGTTTAAGGTGCGGCCGAAGGCAGCACAAGTATTTTTAGTTTTTATAGAATTGAAATTTTTTGGCCAAAATAATCTAATACTATTTAAAGTGTAAAATTACTCGCGCTCCCTTCTGCTGTGCCTTAACTGATAATACATTTAATCAACAACTAAGGTGAATACACGTTTGTTAAGTAGTTTCTAATTCATGTAGTTCTAACCCCCTGAAATAAATGGTAGTTTCAGCACCTAGCAAGCAAGAATGTAGATAGTTTGGAACCCCCTTGGATTCTCATGGACTCACTTGGGGAGGGAAGGGGGGGGTTGAGGGCACTTGCTATGTCTGGTTCTCACAGTTTCTAATCTTGAGAAATCATCTACTTTCCCTAAGAAATATTTCCCCTTTATCTCTCTATTATGTTATCTCACTTATTATGACACTTCTTGACAAGAGAATGAAAGAAGTAACGGTTCATTCTTTTCTAGAGCATTTATCCATCTAATGAATATCACCACACACGCTGCAAATAATTGTAATCACGGCACTGTCGAACTACCGAGTCGAAGATAGCTGCTTTATCTGATAGCTTGTGATATTAATATAATCACATATTTGTAGCCGACGATTTCCGCACGTCCATCATAGACTCTGCCTTAAACTATGAGTGAAGAATGACCCTGGGCACGGGACGAATTCAGGATAGCTCAGTGGTTACAGCATTGGCGTAGTAAGCCAAAGATCCCGGGTTTGATTCCTGTGTCCAGGTTCCATTTTTCAATTTTCAGAATATGATATCTAGATGGAGTAATCCTCACTAAAAGCATAAATAATAGCTTTGGCTATTTAATTCTTAATATGCAATCCCGTAGAGTTATAATAATTGTACAAATGGCTGCATTAAGCCAACTACCAAGTCGAAGATGGCTGCATTATCTGATAGCTTGTGATATTAATATAATCACATACTTGTAGCCGACGATTTCCGCACGTCCATCATAGACTCTGCCTTAAAATATGAGTGAAGAATGACCCTGGGCACGGGACGAATCCTGGATAGCTCAGTGGATAGAGGTTTGGCGTACTAAGCCAAAGGTCCTGGGTTCGATTCCTGTGTCCAGGTGTCATTTTTCAATTTTCAGAATATGGTATCTAGATGGAGTAATCCTTACTAAAAGCATAAATAATAGCTTTGGCTATTTAATTCTTAATCTCCCTTTTACTAAACCCCCCCCTTCTTTCTTTCTAATAACTTGTATGTTAATTGACTCAGAAGTGTTCAATTAATCAACCAATTGTCATTCTACCAAGTACGTTCCTTATAATACTCATTCTGTTCTATTGGTGCTAGACTTATGTTTATTAGCTAATTTTTATTAGTTTGTTAAAGGCTTTAATCTGATATACAACTTGGCACACTTTTAATAAGAATTAGACGTATATATCTGCTTGTCCCCACATTTAGCTGGCCAACTAAATTGCAACAATTCCTGCCCTCTCTTATTCCTTAACTCTCAGTAACAAAACAAACAAAATAAAAGTCTGTCTGCTATGAGCAGATGGTATGAGTAATTGCCACTACCTGACATGCTCAAAACTAAGCTCAAAAAATATCAAATTGATGATTGCTATAGGCCCAGACTTATGATTGTGATTGCAGCACCTTGCTTTGGAATTTTATATTGACTTGAATATTAAAAACACACAATATTTTCAGAATACATCAGTCCCTTCTTCAGCAGGAGAAAGTGAAATACCTACTGGACTATGGCAACATGGCTAGAGGTAGATCATGTTGTTGCCTGTTTCTTGATTATTATTTTTTGCATGGCTTCTGTAGTTGCCTAATCAAACTTGTGTCACAACTCTTGGTAGATGGATTACAAGCTGTATTTATATTATTATTGTTTATATAGAAATTACTGATTGGTGTGAGTAGATCTTCTTGGATTTGTTTATATACTGGTGAGCAAGTTTTCACCTACGAAGCTGAAAATAATTGCAGCTATTGGGGAGGGCTCGTATAACTTTAGTGCTGTAGCATGAATCAAAATCTGAAATATGTGTTTGGCCATGAAGTGCTACAGGTTTGCCAGGGTTGTTTTGGTTGGTATCAAAATGGTAACCATTTATTCGTTGCCTGACTGTCCCTGTGGTATTCAGCAATGCAGGAGTTGCATTGCAACTGGTAAATAAGATTTTCTATGGAGAACTCATAATGGTCTTTCATGGGGTATTCCATTTGTGTGAGTCTGGTGTTGATTGAGGTGGAATGTTGGTGTATTTTGTAGGTACTGCATCTCGGGTTTGTTGCACGGGTTGGAGGGACCTTTGGCCCGATGTTGTTTATAGAGGGGTCTGACAATTTAGGATTAACCAAAATGTTGTGGGGATAAGATTCTTGGAGCACTGTTGAGAAGATTTTGTGTGAGGATAAATCTGAGTTTGTCTAGTCTTTTATAATACTGGGGGGTGAGAAATATGTCATTAGAAGGTTGTTTCTTGATAGGCTCTTGATTGGATAGGGCTGTAAAGTAAAGCTAGGCTTTAGGGTAAAAAGCGTTGTATATGAAGAGGATGGTTGCTTTGGAAACGGATACATTGTTGATGGGTGGTGGCTTGGGTGTGGACTGTGGTGTTTGTTTCTCTAGATCCAAGAATATGGCACGGTGTTGTGAATTGTTTCAGGTGAATCTGAGGGTTCTCTGTTTATTAAACCCGTTAACGAACTGTTGTAAATTAGTTTGGGAACCTGTCCAAATCATAAAGCTATCATCAATAAATCTAATCCAGCAGAGCGGTTGCAAGGGTTCGGATCACAAAAAGTTGGTCTCTATTTTGCCCACTAAGGGGACTATACATGCACACATAGCCGCCCCTCGGATTTGGAGGTAGTATCTGTCCAGGAAGAGGAAATTAATCTTTTCAAGTATGAGTGGGGCGGCTTCCAATAGAAAGGTGGTGGATGGCTTAGAACTCTGTGGTTGTTTGTCTAGAAAATGTTTCATTGCAGAAAGTCCTTAGGTGTGGGGTGTGTTGGTGTAAAGTCAGGGTTGCCACGCACCTGGAAAACAGGGAAAACCAGGAAAATACAGGGAATTTGTTCATGTCTGGAAAAAACCGGGAAAACACAGGGAATTTCACCAAAAAGCTAGAATTTACTGGAATTTGTTAGTGAATTTGGTCAAGCTCAAAATAGTAGGAATAATATAGACTAAAATTTGTAACGGGAGAACTGAGCAGTCTGATTGGAACACGTCTCATTTATGATGATTATGCTTACCCGTACCTCATCAGCTTGAGACAAGTCCTGAGCGCAACCGAGTCGACTCGTTCGGCAAATGTCGCACCTTTTCGCTTCTTCCTCTCACCCCACAAATACCACAAACGTTTCGTTTCCTCCACCCCATCCTCCAACTGGCACGTGTTTCTGCTGCCAGTTGAATGAATTCATTCTCTGGATTTTGGTGTTATTTGTCTGTTTAAAAACGATGACTCCTGTCAAAAGAGTTAAGTATCCCAGATATTAGTGTTTATGTAGCGTGATGTTTTGAAGACTACCCTACCTATCTTGCCATTTTGGCTATTTTTAATTTTTTAGAATTTGCGCCAAGGTGTCAATATTGTTGGTTTAAATCTTTATGGGTTTTAACCTGTTTACTACAGTCAACTCCCAATTTAGCGAAGGTGGGTTTACCTGGTTGCTGCCATGGCCAGGATAAAAAAATGGAGTATACTGTAAAGTGAAAAGTTTATGAAAATATTACCTCCAGCGTGCTAGTTTGTCATACAATTAGAATGGTTGTAAAAATGACCGATTGTGTTTGTGTCCGCGTATAGATACTTTACCTCTCCACCCCCTGTGAATGGACTAGCCCACTTCTACCACCCTTCTCTCCAAAGTCTCACAGTTCTTTGTTCTCAGATCTTTCCAGTTCAGTGCAGTGTTAAGTATATGCGATACTTCTAAAATATCGATATTTGAGTATGAAAAAAATAAACGAGAAGTAGATCAATATTTCCCAGTATCGATACTTTCATTTAGCGATAGAAAAATAAAGGCAATAATAAGAAAAGATGAATAAATTTAATAAATGATCGGGAAAATAAAGGAAGTAAAAGGAGAAAAGTAGGTAAATTAAAATCTTTCGATACCGGGTAAAAATACTGATATTAGTAAAATATCAAAAGCTTGGTATTGAAAGAAAAGTATTGATACTGGTATCGTATCACACCTAGTGCTAGTTTAGTGTCTCGTAAAAGTGTAAGACATTAAAACTATTTTGAACTCAAAACTTTATATCTAGTTATGGACCATACCTCAGGACTTTTTTTTATTTTGACCCTAACCCTCAAATTAAAGGTAGTTTACTGATAAGTGATTTTTTTTGAATTCCATATTTTTTGAAAATGGCTCAAAGATTTTGATTAAAATAAATATATATGGACTAATTGACCTCCCAAATAACACTATATATATATATATATATATATTATATGTGTTTTTTCGGTAAAAAAAATCGTTGAGGGCTAGTTTACTGATGAGTGATTTTTTTAAAAATTTGAAGTATTTTAAAATGAGCTTTAACAATTTGGTTCGAAATTGGTATATTGGGCCTTAGGCCTAATAATTGTGTTTGTGGTAAAAAGTTGTTTAAAGGTATTTTACTGATTGATTTATCATTAATAGTTTATTATAAATTTATGTATTATTGTGTCGTATAGTTTATTAATCAAGTACTTAATGTATTTGGTAATTTTCAATGGTTTGCAGATTTACCATGGAAATTGATATAAAGAGGTTTATTAGCCCTTCACTACCCCGCTAAATTGAGAGTTGACTATGTTGTTTTTTAATATTTATTACAATAAGGTAGGAATGAGGATGGCAGTTTATTAGAGGAAATGCACCTGAATGAGCGACAAAAATCCCATGTTAATTTTATTATTGTAAATTATTATTCATGATTTATGTGGGCTACTTAGTCTATACAATACATATACATTAATTAAGATTGGTTAAAATATTTTTTAAATCAAGTAATACATTCTTTTACAAAAAAATAGATAGGCCCCCTATCACATTTAAAATCAAAATTGTATTTTTGGTATTTCCACTTTTTTCCTTCTTTCATTCCATTTAGGGCAAATAGCAACTATAATCAATTTTTCCTTCTAGAAAATTTATGTCATTCATTTCTCATCCTTTTTACAAATAATTCTTAAACATGTGTTTATCTTGCACAATAAAAGAAGCCTCCAATGACAAATTACCACTCTTCATTTCTAAAATTTTCTCTAAAACCAAATTTAATGCCTCTATAATTATATTTATAATCTATTAGGTGTCTGGAAAAATGAAAATTTCCTCTGGAAAACCTGGAAAACACAGGGAATTTTGTAATAAGAAAATAGTGGCAACCCTGAAAGTGTAAAGTGTAAGTGTTGACCAAGAATGCATTGGTGGGCATTTTGTTTTTAATGTCTTGTAAGCAGTTGAGAAAGTGGTTTGTGTCCTTAATGTGTAAGGGAAGTTGTTGGCCCAAGGGTTGAACACTTACAATGAAATACAGTATTATGAATACTAGACAAACTCATGTATATCCTGAACACAGGTTACAATATCCTAACCCCACCACACAAAATCTTCTCAAACATTAACCCCCCCCCCTCAATCTCCACAAAGTTTTGGTTCACCCTAAATTGTCAGACTCAGCCACAAATAACATCAGGCCAAAGATTCCTACCCTTGCAACAAATTGAGATGCAGTACCTGCAAAATTCACCAACCTTCCTTGCTCAACATTAGACTCATACAACTGGAATACTCCATGAAAGGCCATTAAAACTGCTCCATAAAATATTATATACCAGTTACAATGCAACTACTACATTGCTGAATAAATTGGCCTCACCACAGGACCACTCAGATAATGAATGGATGGTCACCGGTTTGACACCAACCACAACAACCCTGAAAAACCTGTACCACTTCATGCCCAAACACACAATGCAGATTTTGATTAATGCTACAGCACTTGAGTTATACGAGCCTCCCCAATAATTGCTATAGTTTTGTATGTGGAAACTTGCTCACCAGTATATAACCAAATCCAGTCAGGCCCCTGGTCTCAACCTTAGACCATCTCTCTTTTTACTTTCTCTCTATCTTACAGGTAGAGAAATTATGGTGATCGTCAAAGAAATCGAACTCGAGATTTTGAGGAATCTTGACATTTCATTACTCCCTGAATCCGAAAAAGTGGTTTTTGAATTTCCGTCTGTCTGTCTGTCTGTCTGTACCTCCAACTAGAGCCTAAACTATTTTACCGATTGAGCTAAAACTTGATATCTAGGGTTTTCATAGGGTTGCCCCGAGGGGTTTTTGGAATTGGATATCCACCCCTAAAATTAAGGGTAGTTTACTGAAGGGCAAAAAGAGAAAAAGTCGATTTTCTCAAAATCGGCTCTAACGATTTTGATTAAATTTTATTTATAAACATTAATAAATATTCCAAACAAAATGGCTACTCTCAATATTTCGGCAAAATGGCTTTAAGGGCTCCGGTCTGATGCGTAAATTAACATTTTTTATAATAGCACCGAAACTATTTGAGATATGAAATTACTTAGCATTACAAATATGTATATATATTTATAATACAAATATTTTATTCAAAACATATTTTTATAAAATCAATAACTTTCAATCTATACGCAATTATATATATATTTTTTAACTTTTTGGACATTAAAGTTTAAGTATTGCGACCGTAAAAAAAAACTAACCTGAAATGTTGATGGATGCCGATGTCTCATGACCCCCGAACCCTAAAAAATAGTCTTTGCAATGCCGTCTGTGTGTCTATTAAAACTTAAAATTAAGAGTAGTTTTATAAAGGGCGAAAAGAGAAAAAATAGGTTTTCTCAAAATCTGCTCAGACGATTTTGATTAAAATTCGTATCTAGGTGTTGATTAAGATTATAAATAAACTGGCTATTTTCATTTTCCTATGAAAATAATTTTTAGGGTACTTTACAGAAGCGTTAATTTCCGTATCTCCACAACTATTTGAGAAACTAAACAACTTATCATTGCAAAATTGTAGGACTATTAGAAATAGAAAACTTTTATTTGACATATATTTTTATAAAAGCAACAGTTTCTGAGATATTTGCAAATATATTAATACAATTTTGTGAGCTTTAGTTGTAAACATATACTACTTAAGTCTTAACGCAATAATTCTCCAATGCCATAGAGTAATTAAATATAAGTATCTAAAAAAGTATGTTATTTTTCCTTAAAGCTCTTAGGAGAAATGTTTGCACAGCAATGATCTATCTCCATTTTAGACTCAATAGTCAATATTTACATTTTTTATTGTTCAAAATGTATAAATGAATAATTAAATATCAATGCGATGACTTGAAGATCTGCAACACCTTATAAAATGTTAAAATTTTAACCAAAAATCAAATTTTAATACGAAGTGTTGACCCTTGTGGAAGACATTAAACTGTTTGAAATGTTCTTAGGTGGACAAAGATGCGCCTCTTTTCTCATTGATTCTATATCATTGTATATTATTTTATACGTGTTCTTATGTGGAGTGGTGATGATACAATGTACATTATTCTGTTCAGAAATCTTACGAGTTTATAGAAAGAGAGAGAAAGTCTGTGCGGTGTGCCGTACCATTTATTTCCCAAGCAGGCCTACTCACACCAGTCAGTAATTTCTACATTAACAATAACAAGAGATAATATAAATACAACATGCTATCCATCTACTAAGAGTCAAGACACAAAGTTTGGACAGGCAACTACAGAATAAAAAAAATCAAGAAACAGTCAACAATAGTATCTAAGTGACCATTATCTGCCTCCAGCCATGCTGCCATAGTCCATTTGTTGTTTTAATCTCTTCTGATGAAGAAGGGGACTGATTTAACCTGGAAATGTCATAATTGTGTGTTTTGTTGTGTTTTAATTGTGAACTTTAAGGCCTAACGTTTTATGCTAGGTTTGTAGGCCTTGCCCTTCTATCCACTTTTTAATGTTTTCACCTTGTTTACAATATTGTATGGAAATAATTGTTTTGTAATTTTCTATGATTACTTTACCCTAAACTATCAATGCTCATTTCAGTTAAAATGGTATTATTTAAAAATATATTTTCCTGTTCTTTTTGTTATGCATTTGATCATCCATTGTGGACATTTTCAATAGGCCTACTAGGGCTATATAGTTATACAGGAATTACCACTAACTAGAATTGCCTATTACAAAGGGTTGTTGTTCATAATATTAAGAACTGTCCACTATTTTTTTTTCTTTGTGTTGTTACAGAGCAAGTGAATGCCATGGGTCCCCTAATTGACCAGGAATTGGAGCGTGTTGACCGAAAGCATGCTCAACTGACTCAACTCAGTTCTGACTTGGTGGAGGCGCTTAACCTCTACCACACACTCATGAGGGAACCGGCCAATCTGCAGTCGTACCACCACACCATGCCTAAACAAGCACCTTATAGCTATCAACAGCAGACGTCCGCAACACACCCACATGTTTGTACAATTTCAATTTAGAAGTTTTAGGTTATTTGGATTAGTACTAGGCTTAATCATGGTTTAAATTAGGAGGGTTAGACAGCATACTTACCTCAGTGATACTGGAATAGAAATTGTTAAGGTATAATACTAAAAAAATAACCTTTCACTGTCACATACAGCTTCTTTAGGGTGTATTATATTAGGAAGAAGGTACAGATAAGATGGAGCAAACACAATATGGCTTTTACACTGAAGAGAAGAACACAGTTCAACTTTACATTGCTGCCATTGGACAAAGGGGTACCACATAATCCCCCAACCTAGGCTATATTTGATTGGAGCTCATAAGGGGGGGATTGTGAAACGTGCAACGCAACTTCCTAAAAGAGGAAACCAAAACATAAAAGGTAGAAAAAAGTAAATGGGTAAATAATAAATTAGGACACTTAGATAGGAACAAAAAACATAAAAGACAAACACAGTAAAAGGACATTGGATGCAGATATATAATATATATTTATTTATGGAAAACATATTTTCAATTTTAGAGGTATTTTATATTCATATATATTGGAAAAAAGTAGAGGAAAGTTGGATAGAAAACATATAAAAATAGTCTTGTGCGGAAATGACACTATAGCTCCGGGAAATTTTCAGGCAAGAAATAATGATTTCCTGCGGGAACAGAATGGGAAACGAGAAAATATTTAAAAGTAATTTTCCACCTTGGGCTTATTTTTGAGATTTATAATTCTAGTTTAAATTTAGCCTTCCCATTCAATCAAATAAAATAAAATTGATTGTATCAATTGATTTAAATGTAGTGGTAAACATCAAAAATATTTTTGAATAGCCAGGAATATAGTAGAAAAACTTTGATTCATTTGCACTTATAGGAATGAACAATAAATTTATATTCTGTATTTTTTTTAATACAATTTTCATACTCAAAATTTGTATATTAATTTATTTTTAATTTAGTTTTAAGTTGTAAGTCTTCCAAATAAAAACTAAATAATATTTTGTTTAACAAGTGTTGAGTAAGATTTTGGATTTAATTTAAATTAAAAAACTTAGGCCAAATGCAACAATAATTGTGTATTTTTAATCAAGCATTTTTGGTATGGATATAAATATAGATTCTAAGCAAACTAAAAAAGATTAAATGATTAAGATTAACACACACATTTTATCTTGAAATAAAAATCTTTCTCGCAAGTTAAGAATGACCTTGATAACTATTATATTAACATATGTTCCAGATGTATAACGGTGTGCAGTTTCCTGGACAGCCTTACTCTGCACCTCCCGGGCAATATGTGATGCCATCAGGCCCCCTAGTTCAATGACCTTGCCCTCACACTTCCACATGGATCAGAGACTGCACCAGGGCCAAAGCCAGGTGGCCCCCTTTCCCCCACCACCAAGGTATGTTCATAACAGTATACAAGCCACCCCCTCCTCCTCCTCCAGCCACTGAGCTACACTCAGGAGAGTTCATCTCCTTTAGTCCTCTTACCACTAAATACACTCAGGAAGGTTCATCTCCTTTAGTCCTCTTACCACTAAGTACACTCAGGAAGGTTCATCTCCTTTAGCCCTCTTACCACTAAGTACACTCAGGAAGGTTCATCTCCTTTAGCCCTCTTACCACTAAGTACACTCAGGAAGGTTCATCTCCTTTAGCCCTCTTACCACTAAGTACACTCAGGAAGGTTCATCTCCTTTAGCCCTCTTACCACTAAATACAATCAGGAAGGTTCATCTCCTTTAGCCCTCTTACCACTAAGTACACTCAGGAAGGTTCATCTCCTTTAGCCCTCTTACCCATAAATACACTCAGGAAGGTTCATCTCCTTTAGCCCTCTTACCACTAAGTACACTCAGGAAGGTTCATCTCCTTTAGCCCTCTTACCACTAAGTACACTCAGGAAGGTTCATCTCCTTTAGCCCTCTTACCACTAAATACAATCAGGAAGGTTCATCTCCTTTAGCCCTCTTACCACTAAGTACACTCAGGAAGGTTCATCTCCTTTAGCCCTCTTACCCATAAATACACTCAGGAAGGTTCATCTCCTTTAGCCCTCTTACCACTAAGTACACTCAGGAAGGTTCATCTCCTTTAGCCCTCTTACCACTAAGTACACTCAGGAAGTTCATCTCCTTTAGCCCCTACCACTAAGTACACTCAGGAAGGTTCATCCCCTTTAGCCCCTCTTACCACTAAGTACACTCAGGAAGGTTCATCTCCTTTAGCCCTCTTACCACTAAATACACTCAGGAAGGTTCATCTCCTTTAGCCCTCTTACCACTAAATACATCAGGAAGGTTCATCTCCTTTAGCCCTCTTACCACTAAATACAATCGGAAGTTCATCTCCTTTAGCCCTCTTACCCTAAATACACTCAGGAAGGTTCATCTCCTTTAGCCCTCTTACCACTAAATACACTCAGGAAGGTTCATCTCCTTTAGCCCTCTTACCATAAATACACTCAGGAAGGTTCATCTCCTTTAGCCCTCTTACCACTAAGTACATCAGGAAGGTTCATCTCCTTTAGCCCTCTTACCACTAAGTACATCAGGAAGGTTCATCTCCTTTAGCCCTCTTACCACTAAGTACAAATCAGGAAGGTTCATCTCCTTTAGCCCTCTTACCACTAAGTACACTCAGGAAGGTTCATCTCCTTTAGCCCTCTTACCACTAAATACAATCAGGAAGGTTCAATTCCTTTAGCCCTCTTACCACTAAATACACTCAGGAAGGTTCATCTCCTTTAGTCCTCTTGGACCAAAATGTTTATCTCTTTAAATAAAACCTCTTTTTGCTTTATAAGGTAGATTTTGTCATTTTATGGAAGAAGGGACAAGAAAAGTGGATGGAAACATCTAAAAGGAACGAACACAGTTAACATGCTACATTTCTGCCATTGGACAAAGTGATAAAGGCTTTCTATTGAAGAATTTCGATCGTTACCACCCACTATTCTGATGTAGGTTTCAATCTATCTGAACTCATCAGGAGGGAGTGTGAAATATGCAACACAACTTCCTAGAATACGGGAAGGGGGTTGGGGGAAAGGGGAAAAAGGAAATTGGTAAATAATGAAAGTTTGTAACCTTTATCCTTCTTCCACCGAAATACATCAGAACATTTAATATCCTTTCAAGTATTGCCATTGATGTACACTCAATACTGGTGTTATCCCTTCTAATCTTGCTATCAATGACAATCACATATCATTACCCTTTTACCAGTGATTCTCAACCTTTTTTTTTTTGGAGGAACTACTAAAACATTTCATAAACTTTAAGGGAACCCCTTCAGGTTATACGGGGTAAATTACAAAATACATATAAACCAGTAGGGTTAGTAAATAATAACAACGAACTCATGCTTTTGAATACAATATTTCAAGAGTATTTATTGCCTATTTATATTTTTACTAATTATTATTCCTCAGTACTGAACTTGGCTTGTCAATATTCTCACTAACCTCAATTTTAACATTATATTTGGCACTCCTCTCTTCATCTTCTTAGACACAAGTTCAATTAACCTATTTCCACATTGTCCATAAATTATGAGCAGACAAACAAAAAGAAAATTTTTGCAAATTCTGGTGGATCCTGGACACGGGCTCATGGAACCATGGTTGGGAATCACTGCTTTTTACTTCATTATATCATTATACATTCACAATACTATCATTACTTTAGATCCTTATATTCTTGCCATCAATGTACAATCAGGACATTTCAAAGCATGACAACACTACACATTGATGTGCATTTTTATTCCTCACTAATCTTTAAGCTGATGAATAGTGTACATTTGATTTGGAATTCAAAAAACACATTAAATTCATAAGTTGACTGTTTTGGTGTAAGTGTATCATTTTCATAATATCTTTCAATCTATGTTCATGGTGAAGCAAACTGCGCATCAAATATATGGAATATTCTCGAGGCCAAATCAAAGCTCTAATATATTTTTTAGCTGTTTTATGATTAAATATAAATAAGCACAATTAAATATTTTTTTAATCTGTTAATTCAAGCTACTATCACAATTAAAAACTCAGTTACTTTAGATTTTTCTTTATAAATATTACTTTGTAATGTACACAAGAGCTTAGAATGGGTGTAATTGAACATAAATTGAGTATTTTAGCTGTCAGTATTTTTAATGGCGAAGCTTCACACACCCCTAATAAGCATGCATATAAAGTAAATATTTTTAGTGTGGGACAAAAAATATTCATGTCCCATTCTTTATCTGTATCTGTATACAGTTTAACCCTTAAACTGATAAGTTTTAGTTGAACATTGTTTTAATTCTGTGTTGGGTGCAGTGGAGGTTCAAGCTATGGCCAAACCAGCGGGCCACAATTTGGTCACCCTGCCTCGCAGCAGATGTCCAACCAAGGGCCAAATCCTTCAGTGTCAAGTGCAAGCATCAACTTCACCCCCAGTGGACAGCAGCTGTTGTGATTTCTGCATAATGAACACAATGATTGGTTCATTTGTCTTCTTCTATGTAAACTGCATTCACATACTAGAATAGTCATATCCCCCCCTCTAGATTTAATAGTTTAAAATTTCATTTGAAAAACAATATAAAATTATAACCTAAAGAGTGTAATTTAAAACTAAAGCCAACCACAAAGTTGACAACTATTGATTAAGGTTTATTATATTTGGTATACTATTTACTATTTTACAACCTGCAGATTTGATTAATAATTTAAATACAATATATATTGTGCAATAAATAAAACAGTTTCTAAAAGTAACCAAAGTTGCAGTATCTCAACGTTATATTGCTTCAATAGCATATACACTGTTTACCCTGAAAGGTAGCACTCTTACCTTGGACTACAATATGCTATCTTATAATCTTATACCCAACACCATAAAGTAAGCTTGCTGCCTTTTAGAGTAAACGAAGAATACAATAAATGTATTGGTCGTGGGAAATATATATTTGACTTCATTAACATAATGTTTTATTCACAACACACTTTGACAAGAAACTAACAAAATTTTGAATTGAAATTATTCTATAAAAACATAAAACATCCAATTTAGTATTCATACCTAAACAGATTAGAGATCAAATCCTTAGGGATATTCGAGACACAATTTTTAATAATTGAAATTTGTTTTAAAGCTCTAATACTGCCTATTGGTGGTTCGGATTTCAGAACCAACATAATTATAGGACAATTTCAACAACCAAAGCCCAGACCAGTAATTTAAGACCTAACTGAATGTGTGAATGTTTTAATGAATGGATTGAGAACAAAATGTTAACATTTAGTTGTGTCTATTTACTCTTAGGTTCATAATTTTTTTCCAAGATTCGGACTCGAATTCGACCCAACTCTCAAACTGATTATGCCTTTGGAATCTCTCTTAGTTTGTAACACTGCATTTATTATGTTTGTGGTTTTCTCTTGCTCAAATATGAGGGTAGCTATCAGATGAATGAACCAATTCTATTTGTGGTTTATGTATATACCATGGATATAGTTGAATACAACTTATATAGACTAACATTTTCTAAATTCTCTAATTAGATGGAGTAATTACATCTAATTTTCAGTTTCTAAATCTGAAAACATAATAATAAAAACCACTGTTGCACTTATATTTTCTATTCTTTATATAAGCTTTGTTTATGAATTTTTTAACTTGAGATTTCATTGATAAATTAGAAGCAAACGTTTATTAAACACTAGTTTTTTTAAAAAAGTAACTTTTTTGAATAAAATAAAAGCATAAATACCAGCTTGTTATTTAAATATTTTACAGCTTGGGGGGCTGTCAAACTATTTAACGTTAAGTTTTTTACCCCTTCTAATATTGTCACAATACCATGCAAGCCCCTACCATCTCCATTTAAATAGTATTTTAATTGAAGAGGCTAGATAACCCTTTTATTGAGACATGTTTACATGTGCATGCAGCACTCAGGTTTGTTTATGGACAGCCCCTTGTCAAACATTAAGGAGAAGAACAGAGTTGGATGATGTACATGAAGAATACCCAAGATTGACAACAAAACTTACCATCTGATGGATGAGGCTTGCAAGAACATGCTCACTTCAAACAATACACATCATACTCTCAAAAATAATAGGCCTAATTTGATAAACTTTCTGAAATATTTTATGTAAGCTCTGTTGTAATCTTGCACTAACATTTGAGCCTGACCTAAAAAAAACCACAATTTAATTAAACTAAAATATCTGAAAACATTTTTGAACTAAAACATTTTATTGATGTTATGTTGCTCTTTTATCAAAATGTATATATATTATAAAGACTTAAAATAGCTGAACCATTAAGTGACTTAAAAATTACTATTTTTTTAATATTCCACTTGTAGTTTTGAAACCTTTAAAAATTACCTAAGCAACAACAGCATTTCCTTGATTAGATTCTTGGATTATCCAGCTTTTAAGTTGTGCTTGTCCTATCTTATTTGCATTTGTAAGAGCGAACTTCATTTTGTTTAGATTTTCATTTAATGTAAAATTTATAATTGTACGTTTTAAAAATAAATTGCTTATAATTTATGCATTCAAGGACTTATTTTTATTAAATCAAATCATTAAATTTTTTTGGATTGTTACCTAGTGCCAATGCGAATTGTAGATATTTTAGAAATTCCAAATCGCGGATAATTAATATTGAATTTAATTTTAATTATATAATCTACATGCCCTCACATTCTTCTACTTGATGTCTGCAAGGCTATCCATTATGATCAACCTTTGTGCAGTATTGCCAACTTTAGAGAAGTGGACAAATCAAACCGTATAAGGTAAACTATTGGGAAGGTGTTTGTTTTTAATATGCATGCATTTAAAGCTTAGTCATGATTAAAATATAAAATAAAGTAGTTCCTAAATTTGTAGCTCACATTCCTAGAATATTTAAAAAACTATTTTATTTTGGGTCTATTTGATTTATCAAACTGAGATTTTAGACTATTCAACTATTCATGTAAATATATTGTTGTGCTTTTACTGGTAGGGATTCATCTTGTATTGAAATATGAGAATTTTCTTGAATGCAAATGTACATAAATTTGTAACAAAGTGTTTGCTATATTGTATTAAATTGTTGTATACATTATGAATAAAAGATTTAAGTTAAATATTTAGTGTTAATTTATTAATAATCTAAGATATAAGAGTGTGGGTAGAGGAAGTACATGAGATAATAGAGGAAGCAAGACTTACATAGTCTGGGCATGTTATGAGGATGGGGGGGATACCAAAGAAAATGATGGATCTCTATAAGGAAAACCTCTTGTCGCTTTATGAAGTAATTGTGTTATATTTGGAGGAGGGTGGATAGAAACATAATGCTTCTAACCACCTTTCCTATACCTTCTTCCAAATATAAAAGAAAATGATGGAAAATGTCAGGAATGAGATTTTGGAGTCCCAAGTATTGTCTGATTGTCCCCTAGTTTTCATCTTGCTTAAGTCAATGGATTATGTGAGATTCATCTGGATACTTTAATAAATGTGAGACAATTACCACAAGTGGGTTTATTATAAAATGCACCGATACACGATCGTCATAATGAGTGTCTTCACCTGTAATCCGGTCACTTGAGCTCACATTTTATTTTTCAGTCTAAGTCCGTAACTTCTCAACTGCTTAGAACTACCTGCCCAGAGCTCTGCCCTAAGATACACAAACTAGTTTCTGCCAACTAAGTAATTTCTCTGATGTCATAAAGCACCAATCATTGGGCTACTATCCACCTGATAAAATCGTGCCCTACCTGAGACGGTGATTCCCACAGATCTAGTGCTGTCTCGACTAGACTAACAGCAATAGGCCTATGGAGTGTGGATTTGACAGGAAATGACTACTTCATATACATGATACCTCACAAGCTGACTGGTGAGGATGTACTTGCAATAGATACCAAACTCCTTGTGAATAAAATCATTAAGTTGAAAGCTTCATAAAATGAAGTCCTTAGGAAAAAGACCTCAAGGGAGGCTAAGAAAGAAATGAGAGGAACAGATAATGTACAATCGAGGAGAGTGGCGGAAGGATAGAAGCATTTTACAATACTGACTTGGCCACATGCTGGAAACAGTATTTGATGCTAAAAATATATCTTAGGGTTGGGCCTATGCCCCTTGTGATCCGATAATCACCCAATAATGGTGGTCAGTGAGCTGATAATCCACATTTGGTGCAGATTCTTAAAAACAATCTTTTGTTTGTTAACTCATAGGCATATCTCGGGCACAGTTTTTTATTATCGTATAGCACACATGAGCAACTGGAGGGACTTTGACATCCAGGTTTGGTTGCCTTGTGTGTAACCTATTAGCCGCTCTGGTGGCAAGAGCGTTGCCCAGGATACACCATAGGAGGTTGTCTACATGTCGTACCCGCAATGAGATGTGATGATTGTTAGGTTAACTCACCCCAGGTCCACAACTTCCTAACTTCAGCCTAATTTACTAAACCCAGGGGACCAGTGGGTACATTTATCTTAAAGGAAAAATACCAAAGGTACCAACCGGGAATCGAAACCAGGTGCACTAATCATTACACCATGGGGCCGACTCATCGTTATTAATCTCTTGGCAGACAGCTTTGTCTTGCACTTTAAGTAGAGTTACTTCTTCCAGTAACAAGGGGGTGGGGTGGTTGAAAGGTCAGTGAGTGAGGCAATAGTGCCGTGGTTGTCATCCGGAAAACAGATGTCTGAACAAAAAAGAGGAAGATTCAAGGAAAGTTAAAAATAAGAACATTTGGAGGTTTAAAACTACATCATGGATTCAGGACTTATCCATAATTCAATACTTGTATTTATTTGTCATTGATGTGTAATTGCCATGACATAATTTGAGGTGTCTGTTTTAATTTTAACAGTTGTAATGTTTGTTGCAAGTGCTGACAACCCAAAACACCTTGTCAGTTCCTCTTGGCAATCAGGTCAAATTGCAGTACATATAATCACTAATTTTTTCTTGCTAACGGTGCTGACAATTTAACAACGATTATAAGGCGTCACTCTGCTCGTTTTTGGGGTTACGTGAGTTAGGACACCGGATCATTGAGTACGCGTGCTGGAGGGCTACTGTTGTGCCCTGGGTACCGGAGTTCTAAACCGTGTAGGATCACCTAGTGCAGTGGTCGGCAAAGTGCGGCTCTTTGACATCTTAAGTGCGGCTCTGACACAAATATCCACGGAAGGCGCAATAATATTTTCATTTAAAAAAACTAGGTAAAAGAAAAATTACATCTTATTTTGATAAATTAAAATTCTTCTATAAATCGAGAACATGTATAATTTTTTGTTTAAGCTAAAAGATAGATAGGTAATTAAAATTTTATATTGTTGTAAAAATATGTAACGAACATCGAGTTTAATTTTATTAGTTTTCGTAAACGTAAACACAAACCATGTACAAACTACCGGCTGAAATTGTTCGTATGTTTTCGGCGTACTCCGGTGTGATACAAAGGTACCACAGATCAGCAGTTGCAGTGTGAACAGTTTTGTCTTTTCTACTTTGTCTGCCGTTGTCAGACGTCTTATTTAAAAGTTGTTGATTTTTCAATCTAGCTGCACATCTTACAGGTATTTTTATACGATTTTATTACACCTGTATGTATGTTTGTGGTTCCGGTTCAAAATTTGTAATCAATTTTTCAATAACTTCTATTTGTCCATTTTTGGTCATTCTAAAAGTTTTGTTATTTTGATGATTGAAAAAATTATTTTTTTCTTTTTAGTGCAGTGACATATATTAATAAAATTGTATTTTTAAAAAGATTTTTTTTAATTTTGATTATAATTTTGTACTGATGGCTTTAGAAAAAAATATATTTTAAATATTTTTATAGATACCCCAATTAAGATGGCTACAAAAAAAAAGCAAAGAAAAACGAAGATGAAAACCGCGAATTTAAAGTTGAGTGGACCGAGAATTTTGCGTTTACAAAACTTGGATGGACTTCCGACATGTCTTATTTGTAAGGAGAAATTCGCGCATAACAAGAAGTCAAATTTAGAGAGACACTTTACAAGAAAGCACGCGCCATTTAGCACTAAATATCCTACCGGTGATGCAAGGAAGAAAGCAGTTGAGGAACTTCAGAAGAGTCAAGAGTCGTCAACTTCTGTGTTTAATAACTGGATGCAATCTTCCAGCAATATTAATATGGCAAGTTTTGTTTTTAGCCAGGAGATTGCTAAGAGAGGAAAACCGTACACAGATGGCGAATACATAAAAAGTTGTTTTATTAATGTATCCGAAGAGCTATTTCGGGATTTTAAGAACAAAGCAGATATTCTGAAAAGAACTAAAGAGTTAACATTGTCTGCCAAAACCATTAAACGATAGAACAATTAAAATTTGTTCGAATATAACCACCCAGCATATCGAAGATCTAAAATTGGTTTCGGCTTTATCAATAGCAGTTGACGAGTCTTGTGACATAAATGATACAGCGCAAGTTTCACTTTTTGTAAGATTTATGTCTCATTCAGGCCCTAAAGAAGAACTTTTAGGATTATTGCCACTCAAAGGTCAGACGCGTGGAGAAGATATCGCAAATGCTGTAATTGAGTGTATGGATAAACATCATATTCCCCTCGATAAAATTGTGTCGATTTCAACAGATGGGGCCAAAAGTATGACCGGCGTAAGAAAAGGGTTTGTTGCTATTTTGAAAGAAAAAATTAATCACGAGATACTTGTTTACCATTGTATCATTCACCAAGAAGCGCTTTGTGCGCAAACATTTCCGGATGAAATTCGTAAAGTTATGGAATTAGTGATTACCATTATCAACTCCATTTTAGCTAAAGCTCTTAATCATCGCCAATTCAAAGAATTTTTATTTGAAATGGAGAGTGAGTACGCTGATCTTCTGCTTCATAACAAGGTACGTTGGTTATCAAGAGGGAACGTTTTAAAACGTTTTGCGTCCCTTTTTCCGGAAATCAAAGCATTTCTCCTTGAGAAGGGCGTTCACTATCCAGAACAAACGGACGATCAGTGGATCCAAAACTTTTATTTCATGGTAGACGTTACGTCTCATCTAAATCAGCTTAGTCGTAAACTACAAGGGAAAGGAAACTTAATTTTTTCGATGTTAGAAGAAGTAATAGCATTCGAAAACAAATTATCCATTTTTGCTCAGGATTTGGAAAGAGAAACATTGTTTCACTTTCCGAGCCTGCTGAAGTATCTTGGCGAAAATAATTCCTCTATTGATAAACACCATTTTAAAACAATAATTTTAAATATGAGGGAAGCATTTCTCAGCAGGTTTCAGGAATTTAAAAACAGCAGAGCAACTTTAGCATTTGTCAAAAATCCTCTTAATGCTACGATAACAGAGTTGAAATTTTCACCTTTTGATATTGACATTGGTAGCTTTGAAATACAATTGCTGGATTTAAAAAACAAGGAGATATGGCGCTCTAAATTCGAACGTCTTTGTGTTGAATTGGAAATATTGGAGAAGAAAAAATGTGATCTTAGTTCACAGCACAAGTGGTCTGCTTTGAATGACTTGGAGAAGGAAGACATGATAATTTTCAACGCTTGGAATAGTATTCCTGACTCTTACGATCAGCTGAAAAAGCTTGAGTTTGCTGTTCTTTTCTTTTTCGGTTCTACATATATATGTGAACAATCTTTTTCAAGCATGAACATTATCAAGAGTAAACTGAGAAGTTGTCTTATTGATGAGAACTTGGAATCCTGCCTAAAATTAAAAACAACAACGTACAAACCTGACTTATTCAAACTTTCCAAGGAGTTGCAAGCACATTGTTCGCATTGATAAATATTTATTAAGTATGAAATTTAGTTTTATTTAGTGTAATAAAAGTTTACTAAACAAGCAGATTTGGCTCCCAATTTTTTAAAAAAATTGTTGTTATGTTCATATTTGGCTCTTTGGCAAATAAGTTTGCCGACCACTGACCTAGTGTATCAGCCAAGCCATTAGTTAAGCATTACTTACTATACTTCGTTCTGTCTGTTCTGTGTAAAGTCTTTTATATCTTTTCATTAACTTCTTAATAACATCACATTTTGTAGTAGTGCAAAGTAGTACAATAAACAATAAAACAAAGCCGTCAATAAATTAGGAACCCACCAACATAAATTCCTTAGCCCCAGCTCATCTTACAATGTGGGGGTCACAAAGGGGAGGTGACGTATGCTTGCTACCTGGTATCGCTCACTACCAAGCAACAAACTGGTGGAATTAAATGAACGCAGACCAAAATAAGTATAAACATATTTATTGAACAACAAAGCTATATACCTTCAGAAGTGGTTTTGGCTACAATATTATTATTATCAGCACCGCGTCTTACTACCCGTTCGGGTTATACGCACTTACGCTAATGTGTAATGATAGGGTGATTGTGAGATGAAATGGAGGACCTACAGTTTAACGTGGAATCCGAACCACGGTGGAGGCCTGGCATTCCTCACATTCACAAGTTGTGATTAATACACATCTTGTCAGAGGTGAAGGAAGGGTTTGGCAATCAGATAAATCTATGCCGGGACCGAGGATTGAACCCCGGACCCTCAGCACAGAAGTCTGACACCTTACCCCTAGACCACCAGGTCACCGACAATTTTGGCTACAATAAGTTACTACAATATACAGCCCTACAACATGTACACGAGGGAGTCAACCCAAGACCAAAAGAAACACATAGAGTACTGTAAAACTAAAAACCAGAAATGTTAATATGTGCTGCAGACCTGGGAGATAAGCTCCTGATTAAATGCATAAATATAGAGAACGTTTGCTACAAACAAGACAGTCAGAATGGGCCCTTTTGAGAGCCAACCTCAACTTATTAAACTTTAACAACCGGGAAACAGGATGAAGTCCCGTTTAAGCACACAATGATTTAAGGTTGGCAAAAAGTGCCAACTTCTCTTTAGGAGAGATTCCCCAAGCAAAAGATTTATCAAACTTGAATAATTACCGAGTGTAAAAAAGGTGAAGATGAAAAAGACAGTTACGGTAAGTATCTATAAAAGGCGGCTTGAAGAGCCTGAGGAAGAAAATTACAACATCGCGGCAGAGAATTATATCTGATATGCAGAATCCAGGAAGTATCACGTCGTCAGTCCAAGGTGGCAAGTGAATGTTCAATTTCTGCTCAGACGAGGTCTGCTTATATACCCTAAAGTGTGCCCACAGCCCTAGCCAATGAAATCACAGAGATGCATAAGTTTCCAGAGTTTATATAGTTTTTTAGATTCTGAAAACGTTCTTCCCTATCCACTCAGCATCCAGGAATTAGCGGATTGGTGGTTTCTAGTAGATCAATCGGAGACAACCTTTTTTGATGGTGGCGTCACTGACAGAGCCCAAGTGAACCTCTCATAGCATGACTTGTTCATGAGTGTGGGCAACGAAGCAGCACTGGCTCCCAAAGCCGGCCAGCTGCAAGAGGACATGAAGAGCACGCCGGTTCACGGATGAAATTGTATGATTCAATCCTTGTGGCGATCACAACGAAACATGCTTATAAAATTAGCTTTTGTGTTTTTATTCAAAAATTAATATATTTGCCACGATATTCTATTTACAAAATTTCTATATACTCTAGCCCAGTGGTTCTCAAAGGGCCCACCACCATAAAATTCTGGATGTACACATTTTTAGAAATCTTTTTAATAGTTTACAATCATAGAGTTGAGTAATTAATGAGAATCTTGTTTCTTACACTCAAGTTCCATTAGTGTTTGAAGTAAGGACAAACACGCATTTCTTATTTAACAAAAACTCTCTGTGCTTGCCCAATTCTCTCTTGGTACTAACATGCACGTTCAATGTGGCGCGAGGACTCGCAACAAAAATATTTGAGAACCACTGCTCTAGCATATCCTCAGCTAATTAGAGGACAGGAAAGGTTAAATATAAGAAACATGTTAAGGTTATCAGCCACTTTAATATTTTACACATATTATAATTGAATTTATATGCTGAATAGCTATCTGTAGAGTAATTATATTTTAAAGCAGAAAACACAAGGTCGATACTGTTTTTACTGGTGCAGCGCACATGCATATTAACCCTGTTACTACCGCTTCAATCTGGCTAGTGGCTACAAAACATATTTTACAAAATTACCTGACTTTTCCAAGCAACATTTTTCAATTTTCCCTGATTATTTTTTTCCAGTTTCAATGGTGGATGATGACTTGTTTTATTTATTATTGATCACATATTAAAAAAGTTTGTATCTATTAAACATAAACAGTTTTATCATTTATTTAAAAAATTAAAATGTTATTTTATTTAGGTATTATTAATTTTTGTTTTAGTGTTTAGTTGCGAAATTAATGGGATTTTTAGACATATCTTTTAGTTCCCTGACTTTTCCTTATTTTTAGTTAAATTCCCTGACATTTCCCTGTTATTCAAACATTCCCTGACTTTTCCAGGTTTTCCCTGTCTGTAGCCACCGTGAACGCCCAACATTTGTTAAATAATGGCTGCTAAACGAGTACGAGGAAATGGATGGCGTCACGTGGGCACAGAAGCTAGGTTGTCTTGAAAGTACTAATTTTGGTGTCTGCCAAAATGTGGTCAATATTTTGGTACAGCATTTACAAAATTTAATTTATTGTACTCACATTTAAATAATTTGTTCTTATATTAATAACTATAACCCCAAAAATAGCTTGTCAGATTTTATAAAAGTGTGAAATAAAGGTTCTAACTTTATATATAGTTAGAGCCTGGGCCTGTGTCTACTAAACTCGTGAACCAAGAATTTAACCTAAAAACAGATTCCGATAGATGAAACCTTATGAAAAACAACGCGTCACTATGGCAACATCCATTTTAAATTTCAGATAAAAAATATCAGGTACTGAAACCTCCCGATAAAAATGGGGTGGATAAATTCATTTTATCTGGCAGTCATAAGATGCACTTTTAACTTATCGACCATACAAAAATATTTATCAGCCAGATTAATATGTCTCCAGGTATCATAAGATCGGCCCTAAATCAATTAGAAATAACAGGAAACAAGCATAATATATAGATTTAAGGGTAAGAGGGTGATTAACCCTTTTGAAAATAAAGGCTAGTATTTGAATAATACTTACAAACTGTTATAAGCCTGTGGCCTTGTAAGTTTAGTAAAAATGCATCAAACTTCCTTTATTCTTTTCTCACTTGTGCACTTTCTGTTATCTGGTCCTCCCATCTCTTTCTTAGATTCCTCTCCTTCTCCATCCTCATTACATGCCTATAAAATCTCATTCTTGATTCCTCTACTATCTCATGTACTCCACCATATTCCCGGATAACTTAATTATAATCTTGTTTCTCCTCGTGACAGCTAACTTGTTACTCACAAACTTCATTCCCATAGCCTCCTTCCACTTTCCTTGTCTCTCTTACATTAACTGTCCATATGTGACAATGGGTACAAAGTACAACACTTCAAGGGCACTTCTCTTCTCTTAGACTCTCCCTGCTGTCCTCTTCTCATTACATTCTCTCTACTTTCATCTTTCTCCTTGACCACGCTTCCAAGGTATTTTATGTTCTGCACTTTTCTCAGCTCTACTCCATCCAACTTTATAGCTTTACTAGTCTTTATCCTCTTTCCTCACTTCACACTTTGCCATGATTAATTTCATTCCACACTCTTTCACTTCCTCATTCCATTCTTTTAGTTGTTCCTGTACTTCCTCTTCCTTCTACCCCCCATGCCATCAAGTAGTCAGCAAACATCATGGCTTTCATTATTTTCTCCCACTTTGTTCATGACCATTTCAAATATTAATGGTGAAAGGACACTCCCTGCCTTCATTCTATTTTTCTATTTGGAACCACTTTGTCCTCTCTCTTTCTATTTTAACACAACTCCTGTTATCCTCACACACGCTTTTCACTCTCATTAAAATCCCTCTTTTTACTTCAGCCTCCTCCACCGCTTACCGAACTTTATTTCTATTCACGCTATCAGCTGTTGTAGTCGAAGATAAGTCTATTGTTGACCTTTGTTCCTCTCTCCACCTTTCTTTCAATTTCTTATTATTATTATTTCTTAGAAAAGACTGTAAAATTGGTTTATTGAAAGAAAAAATATTTTAATAAATCTATAGTTTATGTTTTGTGGTTGTGGTAATAATAGAAATTAAAGTACATGAAATAATGGATTTAAAAGTATTATATTTACACTTTTATCTTGTTACATATAACTGGCCTCCAAAATATATTTTTATAACTTAGAGAGAGCCACACAAAACATTATATTTTGTAAACAGCGCATGAACACAAACAATATGAGTTGTATGACATCACAACCACTCTTGTTTCATACTGGATTACCATCTTTATTTCAGAAGAGCACACATTTTAGAAAACACATTTGAAAATAATTTACTAAGAGACTCACAGATGCCACATCCATTAAAAAGAAACATCCAAATGGTTATTTTGATAAATTCGTGTTTCAATTATGTAAAAATGGTTAATAATAAAACAAATGATTTGTGTGAATGTTTTGACTGTCAAAAGTAAAAACCATTCAACACATGGTCTTTCAGATTGTAAACGCAGGGAGTTGATGTTCGGGGGTGTGTGGAACCATGGAGGCGTTGGCAGACCTTGTAAAGGAGGTGTTTATTTTAACAAATTACATGCGATGTTTGATTAACAAAGGTGCAGGATTTTGACTGCGTTGGTTTGACATAGCTAGATACTGTCCTAACCACGTAACTAATCCACTAGTAGATTCCCTCAATAGCGGTTCACACACATGTCCAACAAACACAAGACAACTCCTATCTCCAAGACTCACTACATCTGATGTAGAGTCGATGTTAACCCAACGTCTTATACATCACGGACACATGTCACCGACGACCCAAAAGTCCATAGACAACACGTGCCCTGACCGATGAAATGTAAAAAGACCCTCTCTCTTCGCTTGACCTGTATTTTAATAATCTGTTTTTACCCTATTTTGAGACATGTGTCATTTTAAGAGTTTTGTAATCAAAACTACCTTTGCTACTGTGGATGCCATATTCATGCAGTGAATGGTGAAAGAAGGGTGCTGCAAAATATGGTATAATATTTAGTGTGCTGCGCAGGGGAAAAGTTAGGGAACCACTGCATTAAACTAAAAAACACATTTTAAAAAAAGATTTTTTAATACTGAAATTTAAGTACAATATTTGGTAAAATACCACCAAAATACAGTTTTAAGTTTACACAAATAATTAGTATGATAATGTAAGAAATATTAATCGAAGTGATGTTTGAGCTTTATGAACTAGCCATTTTGTAACAAAAGTTGTACCATGTCTTTTAGAAAGAGACTTAGAGAAAAGGCATATCAAACCAACTGTTACATTTAAAGAATATTAAAAAAATTTTCTTCAAGACCAAACCAGTAAAATTAATATTTAAACTTAAATAAAGTTTAAAAAGAAATAAAATTCTATTCTAGAATGCAAAAAGGAAGAGTTAGTCTAATATTTTATTATGATGGCGCATTAAAAAATAAACATATATATATATTTTGTAGCTAAACATTTTTTAAATTGTGAATAAATTCCATAACACTTGAGCAGAAAGGTATGCTAACTATCACTTTTAAATAAGAGAGATTAAAATATCATAATTAATTAGTCAAAGGAGTATTAACATAAGGATACACAAATCTGTTTGAATCTATAAGTTCCCTAAAAATGACAATCTGTGCAATAGAAATAAAAATTACAGTAAATACCAAAATATTAACACATAGTCTTACATGGATTAAACAAAATGTGTTTTCATTCAGATTAAATGAATGGTAATTTCCCACGGGCCATAGTTAGGCAGTTGCTACTGGGATGACCTTTTGGGGTCATGGGGCTATCACGTCTTGGATTGATCTGGCGTTTAGGGGTGGGTGTGGTGAAAGTGATCCGGGGTGGTTTGCCCAGAGTGTATCCCATCCGAGGTGTTCCCCTTGTTGGTGGGTTTGGGAATTCTGAAGTATACTTTGCGGGAGTGTTTCTGTCCCTGAGAATTCTGCCCGGCATCACTGAGCTGCGGCACGTCCCCACTTCGCTCCGCAGTTCCAGATGATCCTACAAAGAAGACATGTGGAAACTGTTCAGTTACTTCAAATGAGCTATTCGGAGAACTACTATTTATAGCTCTATACTAGCCATGATAGCAGTAAATTTAACCAAAAGAAAAGTAAAAAGAAAAAATTATCAATTAAACCTGAACATAATTTAAATAATAAAATGAAATTTCAACTTTACTTTTAGCTTCAGTATTTGATAAAAGATTATGGGGATTGTGAACTACAGTAAAAACGCCATAAGTTAATATCCCTTGAACGCAGATCAAGCATAAACTGGAGTGACAGAAGGCTGCTTGCAAACCTATCCCTGCAGGGATTTAAGGGCCGAAGTGTCTTCAAATAAGTGAGAAAAGTGAGAAGAATATCCCAGCAGTATAAATCATGTATGTGTATTTTTCTTTGTTCCCTACCAAAAAGGCCAGTTAAGATCAAAATTTAACTTAACTTTAAGAAATTCACCAACATTAAAAAAAGAAAAGAAGTGTAGTTTGAGCTTTGATCCTGGATAGAGAATAGTTTACAAATAATGGTTAACAATCTTGTACTTGGAAAAGAGTTACAAAATACAACCAAATCATATTTGAATAGTGTTTAGCAACAAACAACCAAGCGCCAATATCGATTTTTTTGTGTTTTTGTGTGTAAGTGATAGAAAAGAGTCCTCTCTATCTTGTAAATAAATATGAAAGTGTTTCCTGCATTGTGCTTCCATCTACAGATGTCCAAACCAACCACCATTTTGTAAAGGTCTTTTCTTCAATTAGCAACAAACATCCAACCACCAGATTGAAGTAGTTTGAATGTGTTTCTATCATTTGCTGATGAGCAACAAACAACCAAGCGAACAGTTTCCTGCTTTTAGCTACTGTATTTGTATGTCAGAGTGTGTTTGATTGATTCTTATAAGCTGCGTAATACTTTTTGTGCTACCAGTTGAGTTATTTTGTTTTAGGAAGATGTTAATAACATTGTTTATAGAAAACATTAAAAAATATATTGAATAGCCTATTAACATGTCAGAACATTCAAAAAGATTAGTAGACTTGGCACTTGCCACGTTCTATACAGAAGACAACCAAAATGATAATTCAAAGATATCAGAAAAAGCTGAAACATTAAGTTTCCCTGGATTTTATTATAATTTCACACAATCTAACTTCCTACAGACATAAAGTTCAATAGTATGATTTTATGTTGTGTTGTCTGTTCTTACAATGTTGTAATTGCCTCATGGGCAAATCTTTGTCTGTTTATATTCGTAGCTCAGTAACAAATTACTAATTCTTGATAAGGCTTCGTTAATAGTTCTACAATTTGAAAAATTGATGAATAAAACTGGAAAAGTTCAGAAGTTTTTATTTTACAGAGTTAGAAATAATAACAATTAATATACATAACATTATTCGAATATTTGTTACATTATTAGTTTTTGAAAACAAGAATGTTATTTAAGATATATATATTATTTATCACCGCTTCTTACTACCCTTTCGGGCAATACAACTATGTACTAATGACGCTAATGGTTAGGGATGAGGTAGGTGTAAATTAGGATGTGCACCCAAATTTGCGTGGCGATAGAGTGGGAAACTATTTAGGAAAAAACTCCCTCAGTGCACCCGACCGGGATCGGTATGGGAATATATTCTGGAAAATCTGGAAAATGTTTTTGTTATGTATTGATGGAAGGGGCTGCTGGAAGAGAAGCAGCAGAAATCAGCTCATGTCTGTTGAAGCACATGGAAATGAACTTGTCAGAAGAGGTTGTGGTCCGATTCATGTGGAGGACAAAACCGTAATATTAAACTCACATTAATGTTGAGTGTTTTATTAAAAAATCATCCAAGACTAAAGATTATCCATATTAAATTTGTGATATCTGGCCATGGCTATCTGCCAAATGATAGTGACGTTAGTGACATCGAGAAAGCCCTTAAACACGTGTAAAGACTATATTCAGATGAAGACTATGTGGAAATAACGAGAAACTGTCGCCGAAGAAATAAAATGCAGGTTACAAAAATGAGTAGCGATGACTTTTATGGAACAGTTTTACTGGAAAATTTGATAGTGAACTGCAAAGTTGACCGTACTAGCCTGTAAAAACTGGTTTAAAATAAGAGAAATAAAACTAGTTAAAGAGAAGCCATACATTTTATGTGTGAAAATGAATAGTGATGATGTGATCTACTTGGAAGTGGACATTAGTAAGAGAGTACGTGGTCGTCCAACAGTTACAACATTTGCGATGGAGAACCTTGTACCACTTTGGCCTAACGGCAAAGCAATATCATGTCCTAAACTGGCAGATATTAAATCAATCCTTCGTCTTATTCCCGAAGATACAAAACCCTTTTGTAATAATTTATTTGATGACCAAAAGATCATTGATGATGTTGATGGTTACGATGGTGAACTTGAATTTTCCACTGAAATTATTTAAGTGAAAAGACAGTACCAATAAAAACAAAACTTTTGTCAAAATATTTTTGAAAACCTCATTGTTAATATTCACTTATATTATTAGATTCACAATTTTTAACAATATATCATTGGCATTTATACAGGTTTGTGTACCATGGTTTAGTTGACAAAAATAATTAAGTTGTTTTATGAAATTAGCAACACTCAACCAAGTGCCAAATGATTTTTTTATTAAGTAAATAGCAAACTATGTATATTGGTCTTGTAGTATATTAAAAAAACACCACTTTGTACTATATGTTCATGTAATTAATTTTATTATATAAGTAAATAGGAATTTATAGTGGAGCATTTACTTTGAACTCAATTTACTCGGTTTCATCTTAGTGGCGCTTGGATCTTTGTTGCTTAACGCCATTCATTTTAGGTTTTTTAATTAAAGAATAAAGTTATTAAAGATGTTTTGTGTTTTTCAATTTTCTATTGAAGGTGGTCTGTCTCTCTCTTATGGTAATTTCTTCCTTTTTTTTTGTACTTGGCAAACACCTGCCCGCATTGTTTGGGCAGTTCTGCTTCCTGAAAATTCTTCTTCTTCAGAGCCTTATGTAACCTTTCATTTGTTTGTGAAAATTTAATTTGCAGTCTTGCATGTTTCTTCCAAGTTTCCGCTTCTCTTTTAGTCATCTTCATGTTTCAAAATGTCTTCCTTTCTTGATGTTTCTTAAATTTTCTTCTTTTCTTCTTTCAATGCATTCTTTTCTTTCCTCTTTTTATCATCAATTTTTTATTTTATTTTATTCCAAGTAATTTTGATAACTTTTGTAAGTACCTTGGATAAGAGCTAATAACTGTCTTGTAATGAGCACTAGCTCTGGTTGATTATTATGTTGTGATTAATTTTTTGTAATTAGATATGCACTTAATGTATGTTATGGAATTTGGGCCCGATCTTCTGAAAGGACTCTACTTGAGGAGTAAAACTTTCTCTCAAAATTCGCATTTCCATGGGAAAGAGATAAGAAAGCTTTTACAACTTTACATAGAGTTGGATATATTTTGATGTTTTTAGCTGGATTATGTGTACAAATAGCTCCAAAATTTGTCTGCTCTAACACCGTCTTCGATTTCATGAATGTTGTCCTCAAGCTGCAAAAGCTTCCACTAATCAATCAACCTATCTTCAGAAACATTAAATAGTTTCCTATAGTTCAATTATATACAGTTAAATATTCCTGGCACCACAAGCACTTATCCACTCAAAACCTTTCTCCTGTTAAAAACGAAACAGTGAAAATAAAAATATTACATTAATACAGCTTTGGATCATTTAAAAATAAAACCTTTGATGTGATTTTTTTAAATAATTAATATGATTTTTTCCCTTAACAATGCGTCCAAGTTATATCTATGTATTAATTACGCTTATTGGTTAGGGATGAGGAAGTGCACTTAAATTTGCATGACGAGAGAGCGTGGAAAACAATTTAGTAAAAAAACACTCTCAGTGCACCTGACCGGCATCAAACTCCAATCTCCCAGTTCTCGGCAGGCTATTATATTGTGAGAGTAGCACCTTGGACCATAAGGCCACCAAAGCGGGTAAAATGCAATTTCGAATAAAACCATTAGTAGGCTATGTTTTTAAGAAAACCCTTCAGTTTATCATAATTGAGATTCACTTTAAATTATGACAGCAAAAACAACAATAAAAACTCACTAGTGGGCTATATTTATATTATGCAGCTCTTAGATTTTATATTACATTCAATATTTCTGAATAAGATTACTAAATGATGATCTTCCTTCTAGTCAAACCCTTAAAACTGTCAGATAAGTAAGCCTAAATAATAATTTTGTTTAGAAAAGTGAGTTTTTCTTAAAAAAGTGACTTTAAGTGACTAACAAAAAGAAAAGTGACTGGGATAGTGATAAAAGGTAAGGCTGAATGATGGAGAGACCAAAAGCGTAGAGATAGGAAGAGGAGTGAGACAGGGACGTTGTTTGTCAGCCAGTCTGTTCAACTTGTATGGAGAGACCAACAGAGATAGGAAGAGGAGTGAGACAGGGACGTTGTTTGTCACCCAGTCTGTTCAACTTGTATGGAGAGACCAACAGTGTAGAGATAGGAAGAGGAGTGAGACAGGGACGTTGTTTGTCACCCAGTCTGTTCAACTTGTATGGAGAGACCAACAGTGTAGAGATAGGAAGAGGAGTGAGACAGGGACGTTGTTTGTCACCCAGTCTGTTCAACTTGTATGGAGAGACCAACAGTGTAGAGATAGGAAGAGGAGTGAGACAGGGACGTTGTTTGTCACCCAGTCTGTTCAACTTGTATGGAGAGACCAACAGTGTAGAGATAGGAAGAGGAGTGAGACAGGGACGTTGTTTGTCAGCCAGTCTGTTCAACTTGTATGGAGAGACCAACAGTGTAGAGATAGGAAGAGGAGTGAGACAGGGACGTTGTTTGTCACCCAGTCTGTTCAACTTGTATGGAGAGACCAACAGTGTAGAGATAGGAAGAGGAGTGAGACAGGGACGTTGTTTGTCAGCCAGTCTGTTCAACTTGTATAGAGAGACCAACAGAGATAGGAAGAGGAGTGAGACAGGGACGTTGTTTGTCACCCAGTCTGTTCAACTTGTATAGAGAGACCAACAGTGTAGAGATAGGAAGAGGAGTGAGACAGGGACGTTGTTTGTCAGCCAGTCTGTTCAACTTGTATGGAGAGACCAACAGAGATAGGAAGAGGAGTGAGGCAGGGACGTTGTTTGTCACCCAGTCTGTTCAACTTGTATAGAGAGACCACAGAGATAGGAAGAGGAGTGAGACAGGGACGTTGTTTGTCAGCCAGTCTGTTCAACTTGTATGGAGAGACCAACAGAGATAGGAAGAGGAGTGAGACAGGGACGTTGTTTGTCACCCAGTCTGTTCAACTTGTATGGAGAGACCAACAGAGATAGGAAGAGGAGTGAGACAGGGACGTTGTTTGTCAGCCAGTCTGTTCAACTTGTATGGAGAGACCAACAGAGATAGGAAGAGGAGTGAGGCAGGGACGTTGTTTGTCAGCCAGTCTGTTCAACTTGTATGGAGAGACCAACAGAGATAGGAAGAGGAGTGAGACAGGGACGTTGTTTGTCAGCCAGTCTGTTCAACTTGTATGGAGAGACCAACAGAGATAGGAAGAGGAGTGAGACAGGGACGTTGTTTGTCACCCAGTCTGTTCAACTTGTATGGAGAGACCAACAGTGTAGAGATAGGAAGAGGAGTGAGACAGGGACGTTGTTTGTCACCCAGTCTGTTCAACTTGTATGGAGAGACCAACAGTGTAGAGATAGGAAGAGGAGTGAGACAGGGACGTTGTTTGTCAGCCAGTCTGTTCAACTTGTATGTAGAGACCAACAGAGATAGGAAGAGGAGTGAGACAGGGACGTTGTTTGTCAGCCAGTCTGTTCAACTTGTATGGAGAGACCAACAGTGTAGAGATAGGAAGAGGAGTGAGACAGGGACGTTGTTTGTCAGCCAGTCTGTTCAACTTGTATGTAGAGACCAACAGAGATAGGAAGAGGAGTGAGACAGGGACGTTGTTTGTCACCCAGTCTGTTCAACTTGTATGGAGAGACCAACAGAGATAGGAAGAGGAGTGAGACAGGGATGTTGTTTGTCACCCAGTCTGTTCAACTTGTATAGAGAGACCAACAGAGATAGGAAGAGGAGTGAGACAGGGACGTTGTTTGTCACCCAGTCTGTTCAACTTGTATAGAGAGACCAACAGTGTAGAGATAGGAAGAGGAGTGAGACAGGGACGTTGTTTGTCAGCCAGTCTGTTCAACTTGTATGGAGAGACCAACAGAGATAGGAAGAGGAGTGAGGCAGGGACGTTGTTTGTCACCCAGTCTGTTCAACTTGTATAGAGAGACCAACAGAGATAGGAAGAGGAGTGAGACAGGGACGTTGTTTGTCAGCCAGTCTGTTCAACTTGTATGGAGAGACCAACAGTGTAGAGATAGGAAGAGGAGTGAGACAGGGACGTTGTTTGTCAGCCAGTCTGTTCAACTTGTATGGAGAGACCAACAGTGTAGAGATAGGAAGAGGAGTGAGACAGGGACGTTGTTTGTCAGCCAGTCTGTTCAACTTGTATGGAGAGACCAACAGTGTAGAGATAGGAAGAGGAGTGAGACAGGGACGTTGTTTGTCAGCCAGTCTGTTCAACTTGTATGGAGAGACCAACAGTGTAGAGATAGGAAGAGGAGTGAGACAGGGACGTTGTTTGTCACCCAGTCTGTTCAACTTGTATAGAGAGACCAACAGAGATAGGAAGAGGAGTGAGACAGGGACGTTGTTTGTCACCCAGTCTGTTCAACTTGTATAGAGAGACCAACAGAGATAGGAAGAGGAGTGAGACAGGGATGTTGTTTGTCAGCCAGTCTGTTCAACTTGTATGGAGAGACCAACAGAGATAGGAAGAGGAGTGAGACAGGGACGTTGTTTGTCACCCAGTCTGTTCAACTTGTATGGAGAGACCAACAGAGATAGGAAGAGGAGTGAGACAGGGACGTTGTTTGTCACCCAGTCTGTTCAACTTGTATAGAGAGACCAACAGAGATAGGAAGAGGAGTGAGACAGGGACGTTGTTTGTCACCCAGTCTGTTCAACTTGTATAGAGAGACCAACAGTGTAGAGATAGGAAGAGGAGTGAGACAGGGACGTTGTTTGTCACCCAGTCTGTTCAACTTGTATGGAGAGACCAACAGTGTAGAGATAGGAAGAGGAGTGAGACAGGGACGTTGTTTGTCACCCAGTCTGTTCAACTTGTATGGAGATACCAACAGTGTAGAGATAGGAAGAGGAGTGAGACAGGGACGTTGTTTGTCACCCAGTCTGTTCAACTTGTATGGACAGTGGCTGGCCTGAGAAGACCTGGAGATTTCAGGATAGGAGGATGCATCGTCAACACAATAAAATATGCTAATAATCTAGAAATGCTGGAAATAGGGAGAAGATATGGCATGGAGATCAACATTGAGAAATCAAAAGTGATGGTGATTTCAATAAATGAGGAGCTGCTGAAAATAAAAATTGGAAACAGGAAGTTAGAAAACAGAGCAGTTTAAGTACTTGGTAAGTCTGCTGACAAAGGATGCCTACTCCACCAATGAAATTTGGCCGAGGATCGCTATGGCCAAGGAAGCTTTTAACAAAAAGAGGTTACTGCTGACCAGCAAGTTGAGATTGAAACTGAGGAAGAAACTGATGAAATGCTACATTTGGAGTATTTCGCTGTATGGAGCAGAAACTTGAACTCTTGAGAAGATGGAAAAGATATACTTGGAGAGCTTTAAAATGTGGTGTTGGAGAAGACTTGATAAGATAAGGTGGAGAGACAGGGTGCTGGGGGCTGAGGACATGGTGCACGGGAGGTCTAAGTTTCCCTGACAAAAGGAATGGACCTGTCATAAAACAAAACAGACAATAATAATAACAACAACAGTTGGTGCAAAAGTGTATCATATACACTAGGTTTATTTGAAAGGTAGTCTTTCATTGATGAATTACATGATACATTTTTGCGATGTCAATAAATTCATATTGTTTTCAGGTCTGTTGAAAAGCAGAAAGCAACAAATTTGCTAAATGAATTTATTATATTAAATTAAGATAATTAAAAATAATTAACAGAGTCCAAATAATGAAATTACTATATGTATGGAAAAGTGTTCATGCACTACTATCCATCACTTTTACAAGAGTAGTCTTCTGTTAGCTTTCTTAGCCATGACATCTAAAACGTCAGCAGGTGTGAAAGGCATTGGGCAGTGAATTTACATAAGTGTCAATCTTTCACTGCACATCGAATTTCTTAATTAGGTCTTAGTCCTTTTCAAGCCATTAGATTGATTAGTTAGGCCAGTGACTGTAAAAGTTACAAGCAAGAAATTATACTATATTTATTATTGTATTTTCTCTCTCTTTCGTTAAATTTTGAGGAGTGTCCAAACCCCATGGACCTGGGCTATGGGCCTGGTAATGGAAACTTGCAAGCTAAGTTTGTAAGCTTACAGGATGACATTTATACATTACTGCCTCAACTTTTCTCCTTGATTAATACGGGGGTGCTTGTCTGAGACAGGGTAAAGTTTAGTACTAATTCAGCTACTGAATTCCATCAAATGAAATATGAAATGAAGGTTTAGTTTTACAGTTAAATCAAAATATTTACTATATATAAACTGGTTTAAAGAAAATACAATCTTTATATTATATAAGTGTGTGTTTTTATGCCATTAAAAAAATAATCAACTTTTATGTGAGTTGAAAAGCTGAAGTTTTTTAAGACACCAGATGACCAGAAAATCTCAAACTGGGGCTCCAGTATAAGGGGTGTTAATATAGTAGAAATCACCTTGATATAAGATAGAGAATTGAAATTCGACAGAGAGGCAGAAGAATCACTCCAAATAACCAAATAAATTTAAAAAATTTAATTAATAAGTGAGAGTTGAATACATGGGTGGGGTTTAAATTTCAAAAACTAAGATAAATAACTATGCATGAATAACCAGTTAAGTATTGATGGTTCTTAATTGTTAAATGGGACCCCGTAAAAAGGAGGGGTAGTTGAAAGTTTCCAAAACTATTAGAAAAAGCTTCTTCTCAGTGTGGTACTAATTTCAAACTTGGCAGGCTGGTATAGTAACCATTCAAAATAACTAAAAAAAACCGAACGTTTAACATTTAAAAAATGAGATACTGGGAGATAGGAATGTGGGGAGGGGGAGCAAAGAGTATTTTTAAACAGAAAAACACTTTTAGATGAGATAGAAAATTAAAACTTGCCAGGAATCAATAAGGATCATTACAAACCACCAATTAGGACCTAAACATTTGAAATAATTAAGTGAGGTTTATGGCAATAGCATCGTCCAGTTACTATATTGAAAAGTGGTCAAATTACACAATCAAAATATAAATTGTTGGTGTGCAACGTATAAAAAGGAACAAATTTGGATTAAGTTTTGAGAAAATGTGCCATTATCATTTGGGATGAATATACCATGTCTCAAAGACGTTAAATGGGACCATTGTTTTTCTGGTGATTTAGCAGTTTAGAGAAGGCAATGTTCCCGAAAAAATACTGAAATTAGGAGTTGAGCCAAACTACATGTTAAAATTACCAGACTTTTCCCTTCACTAACAATATAACGTAATACTTCTACTATATTATTTGGTGTGCATATAATGTAAAATAAAATAAACACCCAATTCTAATATGGTTCCTAGTTTAAATCTTACTTATGTGTCACTATGTTTAGACATTGTGTATGAATTTTTTTGATCAAAAAACTAATTTAACTTCTATTCCCTTTCGTCACATTTTTTTATACTATAATTGTCCTCAAACCACGATAAGAAAAAACTAACTTTTTTTTTATTTTTTCTACGTTTAACTTGAGGATAATATTGTTGTGCTTCACTGTTCAGTCGGCCCTTGTCTCTTTCCTCCGCACTTGCACAGGCCGCGCCAATCACCTTCTATACTGCTTGGATCACTCCACAGTCCATGTTCTCTAAGCCATCCATGACGAGCTCACCTCTATACTCAGCGCCAAAGAGAACTCCTGTCTCTATTGGCTCGCATGATGGGCACTATCCCTCCAGTTTGCACGCACCAATGGGAAGCCCCTGTTTCTCCCATTGGACAAGGCCAGGCAGCAGTAGAGGGTATTTAATACGGTGATTCCTTGGTCTCAACACCAGTCCGCCAGTCAGACTCGGTCAGTTAGCCTCGGCCAATCAGTAGTGACCCACATAGGTGCACCACCCATACGAAAGAGCATATTAAATTGTCTTATGTTACGAAAGAGCAATTTGTTTAACCCTCTCTCTCTCCACCCTCACCATACCTCCCACCGCGACTCACGCAGGGTTGCCACTATTTTATTATTACAAAATTCCCTGTGTTTTCAGGTTTTCCAGAGGAAATTTTCATTTTTCCAGACACCTAATAGATTATAAATATGTATAATTATAGAGGCATTAAATTTGGTAATTTGTCATTGGAGGCATCTTTTATTGTGTAAGATAAACACATGTTTAAGAATTATTTGTAAAAAGGATGAGAAATGAATGACATAAATTTTCTAGAAGGAAAAATTGATTATAGTTGCTATTTGCCCTAAATGGAATGAAAGAAGGAAAAAAGTGGAAATACCAAAAATACCATTTTAATTTTAAATGTGATAGGGGGCCTATCTATTTTTTTGTAAAAGAATGTATTACTTGATTTAAAAAATATTTTAACCAATCTTAATTAATGTATATGTATTGTATAGACTAAGTAGCCCACATAAATCATGAATAATAATTTACAATAATAAAATTAACATGGGATTTTTGTCGCTCATTCAGGTGCATTTCCTCTAATAAACTGCCATCCTCATCCCTACCATATTGTAATAAATATAAAAAAAAAATAGTCAACTCTCAATTTAGCGAGGTAATGAAGGGCTAATAATCCCCTTTATATCAATTTCCATGGTAAATCTTCAAATCCATTGAAAACTACCAAATACATTAAGTACTTTATTAAAAACGATATGACATAATTATATATAAATCTATCATAACTAGTATTGAAAAATCAATCAGTAAAATACCTTTAAACAACTTTTTACCACAAACACAATATTAAGCCTAAGGCCCAATATACCATTTCGAACCAAATCGTTAAAGCTCATTTTAAAATATTTCAAGTTTTTGAAAAAAATCATTCATCAGTAAACTAGCCCTCAACGATTTTTTTTACCGAAAAAACATATATATATATATATATATAGTGTTATTTGGGAGGTCAATTAGTCCATATATATTTACTTTAATCAAAATCTTTGAGCCATTTTCGAAAAATATGGAATTCCAAAAAAAATCACTTATCAGTAAACTACCTTTAATTTGAAGGTTAGGGCCAAAATAAAAAAAGTCCTGAGGTATGGTCATATCTAGATATAAAGTTTTGAGTTCAAAATAGTTTTAATGTCTTACACTTTTACGAGACACTAAACTAGCACTAGGAGTGATACGATACCAGTATCAATACTTTTCTTTCGATACCAAGCTTTTGATATTTTACTAATATCAGTATTTTTACCCGGAATCGAAAGATTTTAATTTACCTACTTTTCTCCTTTTACTTCCTTTATTTTCCCGATCATTTATTAAATTTATTCATCTTTTCTTATTATTGCCTTTATTTTTCTATCGCTAAATGAAAGTATCGATACTGGGAAATATTGATCTACTTCTCGTTTATTTTTTTCATACTCAAATATCGATATTTTAGAAGTATCGCATATACTTAACACTGCACTGAACTGGAAAGATCTGAGAACAAAGAACTGTGAGACTTTGGAGAGAAGGGTGGTAGAAGTGGGCTAGTCCATTTCATAGAGGGTGGGAGAGGTAAAGTATCTATACGCGGACACAAACACAATCGGTCATTTTTACAACCATTCTAATTTTATGACAAACTAGCACGCTGGAGGTAATATTTTCATAAACTTTTCACTTTACAGTATACTCCATTTTTTTATCCTGGCCATGGCAGCAACCAGGTAAACCCACCTTCGCTAAATTGGGAGTTGACTGTAGTAAACAGGTTAAAACCCATAAAGATTTAAACCAACAATATTGACACCTTGGCGCAAATTCTAAAAAATTAAAAATTTGCCATAATGGCAAGATAGGTAGGGTAGTCTTCAAAACATCACGGTACATAAACACTAATATCTGGGATACTTAACTCTTTTGACAGGAGTCATTGTTATTAAACAGACAAATAACACCAAAATCCAGAGAATGAATTCATCCAACTGGCAGCAGAAACACGTGCCAGTTGGAGGATGGGGATGGAGGAAACGAAACGTTTGTGGTATTGGTGGGGTGAGTGGAGGAAGCTGAAAAGGTGCGGCATTTGCCGAACGAGTCAACTCGGTTGCGCTCAGGACTTGTCTCAAGCTGATGAGGTGCGGGTAAGCATAATCATCATAAATGAGACGTGTTCCAATCAGACTGCTCAGTTCTCCTGTTACAAATTTTAGTCTATATTATTCCTACTATTTTGAGCTTGACCAAATTCACTAACAAATTCCAGTAAATTCTAGTTTTTTGGTGAAATTCCCTGTGTTTTCCCGGTTTTTTCCAGACATGAACAAATTCCCTGTATTTTCCCTGTTTGCCCTGTTTTCCAGGTGCGTGGCAACCCTGTCACGTTGCCGGGACTTCTTCATGTTCCACCTCGACTCACCTTGCTGGAACACACTCGCCGACCTTTTTCCTACCCACGCGTGTCTGACCACGACATCACCGTCGTCAACTATATAAACCAGTTACCCTCGAAGTCGAAGGGATGGATAACAATATGGTATCAATAAGATAAAAATATTTTTTATCTGACATGTATAGTAGGTTAAAAAAAAGTACAAGCTACAACCATTATTTTAAGAAATATTTAGCTCCTCTGGCTAAAAAACTAGATGGAATTATCAAGATTCCACTATAAGACCAATGTTACACTATACAGTAGTCATAACAATTTTGCACCAAGTACCAACATGATCGAGTTAACCATATGAAACTTGGATGTCTTTAGAAATGTTGAGTCAACATTCGTCTCCTTCTCCCCTTTGATTTATCGTCATAGCAAAACCCGTGCCCTTTTTGGTTGACAAGCTCGCAAGCTTTATTTATACACTTCACTAAGGCATTATCACTGTTGCCAGAAAATGAGTAATTCAAACAAACTCTACTGTAAGCCTCTGAAGAGCCTGTGAGGTCACCACCTTAATTAAATTATAAATTTTGTTTCTAGAAATTGTGCACACAAATAATCAAAATACATATTTGCTACACAATCATTAAATTGGATATATAGGTACATATTTAAATTGGCAAGTTTTGTCTGGAATTAATTTCTCAAATCTAGTAAACATTGTGTATATATTTTATTCGTGAGTTAATCTTTTTTAATGAGCAGATAGAAAAGACTATAGAAAAGGCCATGGCTGTTAACGTAAAATAATAAGTGTGGTTTACAAAACAAAATAATGTTAGAATTTTTTCCCCATGACTGCATCTTACAATCTATTCAGGTAATGATAATTAGTCTAATGGGGTAGGGATAGGGAATAAAGCCTATTAGAGGAAAACCTGGATTTGCGTGGAAAGAGAGTGAGAAACCATTAAGGAAAAAACAGCATCAATAGACCTGAGCGAGATTCGAACCCCAATCCTCCAGTCTTCAGCAAGCCAGTCTAATACGAGACTTAGACCATTCAGCCACTAAAATGGATGTTTAAATTGAGTGTGCCATAATTATAGCTACGACTATATATGAGATGTGAAATCGGCAGATTCGACAATTGATAACAAGATTTGGAAGAAGTATTGCATGAATAAAATACTGACAGAACAAGGTAGTACATTTATACTAATGCAATTATTATGCAATTTTAAATGTATGTTATAGGGGTGTGCAAACCTGACCGGAATTCTAACTCACAAAGTCAGTTAGTAATTTCAATGAGGATTAGCGCTTCAGGGGTTCTTGATCATGCCATGGAGTCAGTGATGAAATAAGCTATCGTACAACAACTAAAACTAATATATACTGAAAAAATAAAGAATTCCTAAATACTTTGATTCTGTGAAATTTAGTAAACCCTACATTAATTATATAATATTTAAAAACATCATATTTCATTAAAATCTTAGTTGTGTTGCAGAGCACTAAATTTAAAAACATTTTCTTTAGCTTTTATTTACCAAACAAAGAGTCAGGTTGAATCCACTATTTTGCGAATCTGAATCTCAAATCTGAATCTACAATCTAATCCGATTCTTGGGAAAAATTATGTACCTCACTGGAAGTTTGAAATAATAGAATATAAAGTATAAAAAGTAACAAAAATTAAGTTTAACTTTTTTCTTTAATATACATATACATTAATATATTCAGTTATGTGTTAAATTACTGGTATGGAGTCTGGTTGTTAAGTTCATTCTATGATTATAAATGGTTTTGAGACACCAATAGCAGTATTAGGGCTCTAAAAAATTATAAGATATCTTTATTGTTTTATTTCATGAAATAATAATATGTAATAATGATTTATTTGATCTTGAAACAAATTTAGGTGTATTTGAAATGGATTTTTCAAACATTTCTTGAAAGAAGCTTTGTGACAAGTCAATGTCCCTACACATTATATATAAGTCCACAAAGCTTTTATCAAGAAATGTTCGAAAAATCCACTTCAAAGGCGCCTAAAATTGTTTCAAGATCAAAGCACACACACAATAAATATCTCTCTCCCTATATATATATATCTATATATGGATTTTTTCGAACATTTTGTGAAAAGTCAATGTCTCTATACATTATATAAAAGATGTTTCAGGAGGAAGAGAACATATTTTAAGAGAATGAGGTATTAATTATTCAGAGTAAACGTTAATATAAGTATGTGTCCAATTATCAATGTGTTTAATGACGGTTTGAAAGATAATACAAAAGACAAATAATTTACAGTTATCAATAAATGTTTGAAAACCCCACCACCAATCTGAATGAACTTTGCAACTATCATGGTAATAGTATGCCTTACTTTTATGAGGCCATTTTGGAGTTCTTTTATCCATAAAGCGAGTAAGCAATTTGTCTTTTGCATTTACTTTTTCTTTGTATACTTCGCGTTCATCCATCCCCACAAACCATGAGGTCTGGAGACCTTGGTGGCCAAACCATTGTTTAGGGAAAGTTAGGTTTAAATATTGTGCCACTTAGCTACGACCAGCCTAACCAGCCGGCTGTGGAAATATATATGACTTGCTGTAAACAGTAATGGATGTAAAGTAAATATTGTGTCACTTGATGATTAATGTGCAGGAGCTACGGCATGCTGAAAGGATCATACCAATCTAATAGCAGTGAAAGTTTGTTTTGTAGAAATTGTAAATAAACGGGCCCTGTAAGACAATTTTGTAACAAACAGGCCCAATCACTTGACTGTCGATCATACCACCCCACAGGTTTACAGAGAAACGTTGAAAATTTGTTTCTACAGTGGTATGTGGATTTTCGTCTGACCATCAATGCAAGTTGTGAGTATTGTTGATACTGTTACTGGTGAAGGTAGCTTTATTGTTGAACAGTACTAATGGATATAATCAGTGACTAGCATTTACCCACTGACAAAATTCTAATCGAATGGCTCCATGAGTATTAATGGACATATTTGCCGTACTCTTGTTTGTGGAACACCACTACATGTTTAAATTCTTTATGTGCTTATAGTGGGACTACGTTATGACCGAAGAATGTTTTCTACTTCAACCACACTTTGTTCATTTGCACGTCAGAAGTACCTAATAAGAGAGCTGGGGACAGTATCAGTCTCACATAATCTGTTGTAAGCACTCTTAGTACTGGTACACCGCTCTTAGGAATCTGTCGATGGTATTCTCTACAAGCAGCGTAGTCACTTACTTTACAAATACTTTGAACCCAATGTCAGTATATTCAGCACGTATCAACATGTGTGGCATTCCTATCACTTCTACACCTGACAATGTTAAATTATAACTGATTCTTTGTCACAGCTCTGATTCAGAGAGCTGTGTGCTATTCATCAGACTTTTAAGCACCAGTTTCAAAAATCTGTATCACCGCATTCATTGAGAATTGGACACATGTTTATATGCACATTTTCACCAAGAATAATCAATACTTCAACCTCCCAAATTACTTGCTCTATATATATATAGGGGCGTTCCATGTCAAATCAACCAACGTAGAGGCACTTTTCAACCTTACATTTTTTGATTTTTTTCAAATTTGGTATAATGAAAGAAACACCTGAGATATGTGACTATAAAAAAATTTCAGGTCAATATCTTTTTTATTTGTGAAGTTATAGGGATGCAAAATTTGCGATTTCGACCAATTTCGTCACCATCTTGTTAACTTTAACATTGAATATTTCAGTAACCTGGGCACCTATAGAAGTGATTCAAGTGTTTTTGGAAAGGCCTTGAATAGCTCCTTCATATGAGATTTTAATTGACTGTATTAAAAAAAGGATATAAAAAAATCGTTATAATCAAAATTTTGGCGGCCATTTTCTCAAAAAAGGTTTTTTCCCCCCTTCAAAAAGAATATATGTTGTATATATACTATTGCTTAGTAGCTATGAAACATTTGAAGATGGGATGCAAATGGGTTCAGGAGTTATGTTAGATTCAGTAAAAAAGGGTTCCACCTACCTTTCCACTGTGATATATGATTCCCAATGCCACGTCAAAAGTCACTTCCCAGGGCCACGTCAGATTTCTCACTCTTTTGCCTAGTTCACGGCATACTTCATACATTCTCAAGGCCATGATATACATGTCATAGGATTTATACCCCTAAAATGTTCTCTAGAAACCCCTAAAATGTTATTTCGACACAAGGTGTGACACCCCTCTAATATCTTCTCTTTGGCTGACTAACCAACAACTGACTGAAGTGTTGATAAGCTACTCACTCTCCCCAACCCTCATTCCATGCAGCATAAAAGATGGTATTGTATTTAGAATCTCTATCCCTAAATTAGCTGGACATAACAAATAACTGTTGATAGCACAAAGACAATGAGTCACTGACTCCCAATGTTTCACCTTAAACTCCCCCTCCACGTTTCCCCCTTAGGTGAGTAGCTGAATACATCCAGTCTGAAGATTCAGAAGACAGTTGTGATGTTCTAGCATTTACTAAACATACAGCTATTAAATCATTAAATTATAGTTTAGTTACTTTGGGCTGTACACCAATCAAGAAGAAACGTCTTTCGGAAACTAATTACTGTACAAAGAAACTGCAGAAAGTGAATTAAACTATTAAGAGTACAATTTTTACACAAGTGAGTCCAAGCGAAGAAGCTTCAATATCAGTCACTGTCAGTGCAGAGAGTGTGATGATAAGCCAGCCGAAAGAAAAGTTTACATCAACATCAGATATAAATATTAACGTCCAGATACTAACAGTGTTACCTAAAAGTTGGAGTTTGGGTAAAATTCAGCAGGAGTTTGGAGTAACAAATTACATGGCAAGAAAGGCAAGAGCGCTTGTGAAAGAAAAAGGTGTTATGTCATCATCTACTCCAAAACTAGGAAAAAGCTTACCTAGAGAAAATTTGAACATTATTGAACAATTTTATTGTGATGATGCTGTTAGCAGAATTATGCCTGGGAGAAAAGATTTTGTTTCAATGAAAAAAGATGGGAATAGGTTTCATGTTCAAAAAAAGACTCCTACTATATACACTTAAAGAGGCTTACAGGCTGTTCAATGATAATCATCCAGAAATTACCGTGGGATTCTCCAAATTTGCTGATCTACGACCTAAGAAATTATATTCCCAGGATAAAGTGGTACAGACAGTGTGTGTGTATGTACACATCACCAGAATGTGAAGCTTATGATCAGTGGCTGCAGGATCAAGGAACTGACTGCATAAGAAGATATGCCAATTTCTGATTACAAAGATTGTTTATCCAGAGTAATTTGTAATCCACCTTCACCAAAGTGCTACTTCGGAAAATGTTAATATTGTCCAGGGTATAGTGAATTACGCAAAAAGTTTGAAAATATTTATGACAGTAACTTTGTTGACATAACATACAAGCAATGGGTCACAGTGGACCGGTCAAACTTGGAAACCGTTTCAAAACCGGTGGATGAATTCTTAGATTCCCTATTTGAAAAACTTAAAAGTCTTCTTAGTCATTCTTTCATTGCTAAAGAGCAAGCTAATTTTTTTCTGAGAAAAAAAAATCTTTGAAAAAGGCTGAGTATTTAGTGATTTGTGACTTTTCAGAAAATTACTAATTTGTTCTTCAGGACTCAATACAAGGGTTCCATTGGAACAATGCACAATTCACAATTCATCCATTTGTTATTTATTATTTAAACTCATCAGAAGAACCGCACACTGTTAAACACGCAAGTTTTGTGATAATCTCCGAGTGTCCTCAGCATGATACAACAACAGTCTATACATTTCAAAGAAAGCTAATCAAATTCCTTAACACTACCTTTTCTCCCCCAGAAAAAATCACATATCTTTCAGATGGGGCAGCATCACAGTATAAAAATCGCAAGAACTTTACAAATTTGAGTTTACATCACCAATACTTTTGATGCAAAGCAGAGTGGCACTTCTTTGCCACATAACATGGTAAAAATGCTTGTGATGGTGTAGGGGGAACTGTAAAGCGTCTTGTTGCTAGAGCCAGTTTATAAAAGCCCTGCACAAAGCAAATAATGACACTAAGACAGTTATATGAATGGGCAAGTCACAATATAGAAGGAATAACATTCATGTTTGTGATAATAGAAGAATATGAAAATGTACAAATATTTTTGCAGAAGAGATTTGCAAACTCTAGATACATTCCTGGAACACAGAAGCTTTACTGTGTCATTCCATTGCAATCATGGAAACTGATAAAGGTTTATTCTTCAGTAGAGGAGTCAAAACTTGAAAGAATCACGCAAGTCAAAGTACAGCTAGAAATGGATGAAATACATGGATTTGTTACTTGCGCATATAATGGACACTGGTGGACACATGGACCAGCTCCATCATTTGTTTACGTACAAGTTCCTGACATTTAAGTAGTGCATGTGTCATCAGTTCTTACAAAAGTTGACCCCCTGACCGCAACTGGTAGAACATATGTTTAGACAAAACAGGAAGCTTCAGCTGTTCACAGTCAACTGGATACATATAAAAAAAAACTAATATGCCTATGTGTTTAAAAGTGTAAAAATTTCAGGTATGTTTATTATTTTTAGTACTGGTAATATATTTGTAGATTTAATTAATATTACATTTAAATAATATTTAAGTTTTCTTGTCAATTAGCTTCAAGGAACAATAAAGCAAACTTGTGTGACGTAAGGAAATTAATGTAAATGGAAATTTCTGTTTTACTGAATCTAACATAACTCCTGAACCCATTTGCATCCCATCTTCAAATGTTTCATAGCTACTAAGCAATAGTATATATACAACATATATTTTTTTGAAGGAGGAAAAAAAAAAACAGTTTTTGAGAAAATGGCCGCCAAATTATTGATTATAAAGATTTTTTATATCCTTTTTTTAATATGGCCAATTAAAATCTCATATGAAAGAGCTATTCAAGACCTTTCCAAAAACACTTGAATCGCTTCTTTAGGTGCCCAGGTTACTGAAATATTCAATGTTAAAGTTAACAAGATGGTGACGAAATTGGTCGAAATCGCAAATTTTGCACCTCTGTAACTTCATAAATAAAAAAGATATGGACATGAAATTTTACATAGGTATATATCTTAAGTGGTTCTTTCACTATGCCAAATTTAAAAAAAATTTAAAAATGTGAGGTTGAGGACCTTGTTGACTTGACATGGAATGACCCTATATATATACTAGATATATATATATATATATATCTAGTAGCATTGGGACATATGTATGTTACATAAGATATGCAATTCCCTCATAACAATGAAAGTTTGAGTCAGCCAAGTGATTCAGAACAGTCCACAATGAGTTACACATTTGTTTTGAAACTTAGCTTTGCTTGTGTATAGTTATATACCAGTAAATTACATTTAGCAAAACATTAGAAAGCATGATAAATTTTAAACGCTATTAGTAGATGCAAAACTAGGAAAAAGTCTTCTTGATTTTGGGGATCTTTGGAGGGTGTTAAAGAGGTTTTTGATAGTTAGCGGCGAGGACCACCGAGTACTTTTAAAGTTACTGTCCAGGACGAGGTGGAGTAGTCTACATATAGAGACATATTCAAGGATTGTTTGTTAGATTGACTGGGCCTATAACTTTGGTAGTTTTTTACCAATTAATTATCTACATTAAACGCACTATAGTCAACAGTAAATACATCAATACGAGTTTGAATATTTGAATACTCATACCCGACAACTCCTACTCATTGATAGGTTAACCAGAGAGATTGACATACAGATAATGGGGCGATAAGGGGATAGGGTGGGGCCAGTGACACACACACCAGGGGTGGCCAACTACATGGCGTTTGGGAGCCACAATAGTTGTGGTAAGATCACAAAGATCCGCACCACTGTTCAAGGTCTTGGACCACCAATTACATTTATATGCAGATGCTGTTAGTTGTTCTTCCTCATATTTAAAAACTTAGCCCACTTCCAGCCAGTAAAATTGTTGTTGCGTATGAGTAGAAATGACATTTTGTTTGTTAACTTTTTTTCCTCAAGTTGAGAGATGTTTAAAAAACATAAATATGAAGATGAGAATAGAGGCTTTAAGGATAAAGTGGGAAGGGGAGTTTGTTTTTATAGAAAGACAAGGTAAGCAAATGTGTGTCTTATGTAAAATAACACCGGCGCAGTTCAAGGCCAGTAATCTTAAGCGCCATTATACCACGCATCACAGTACATTCAGCAAAGAATTTCCTGTTGGTTTGATTGTAAGGTAGAAAAACTTCATTGTTAGATTAAATTGATATCAATGTTTGCTAAGGAGGCAGATGTTACAATCGAGGCTGTGTTTATTGTTGCAAAGCGTCCATACAGTAAAGGAGGATGTCATGAAAAGTATTATAGAAGGTTTCCAATCCGGATGGTAAAAAAATTGCACAAAATTAATGAACAAATACCTGTCTCCAGGCATACAAATGAAAAGAGAATTTCTGCTATCAGTGTTGATATTAGGCATGCGTGAAGCTTTGAAATGTCAAAGTCGAAGATCAAATCTCCTTTGCTTTAACTTCAACAATAACCTTCACATCTGGTAAAATTTTGATAAACTATTATCCACATTTACATCTAGATGAATGTGTGAAAAAGAAGAACAATAAGAGTTTGAAGAATAAAAGAGCATTAGGTAGGTAGATTTGATAGGTAAGGGTGGGTAAGTGTAGTACAATCATGACCTTAATTTACTTGGATGACAACTCAAAAAGTTACTAGAAATAGGCCATAATCCACCCCTAAGCCAACAACTGACATCCGTCACTTTGGATAACTGTAATGAATACATATAAATGTGATATTTAGCCACAATAATTTAGGCCAGTATTATTTATATTTATTTGAGGTCAGACACAAAGCTTATTTATCGTTTAGTTACACTAAAAACAATTATTATTCACAGCACTTTCATAGAAAGTCTAATAAACATAGCTTCAAAATGGCGACCGATGAATTTAAACTGTGTAACTAAACATGACAAAAACAAGTGCTTTACAATGATAAGCCCACACAGTGGATCAAAATATTTTATTTAGTTAAATATTTCAAAATATGATAAAATAATAATAAAATAATTTATATGTATAAGAAAAATGACTAGTATTTTCTGTTTTCCAAGTAAATATGATGCTTGTATTAAAAAGTATTAATGTATGCACTATATTACAATATATAGATAACATTCCAAAACTAAGAGTAAGTACTTTTAATTATGTTTAAAATTTTGTTTCAGATCGGGTAAAAATAATTTATTAAAATTAATGAAAAAGTGTGAGAAAACTTAAGTTTACGTTATTTTAAATGTAAACTATAACATGGAATTAAAAAAACTTAACATTTAACAAAACAGTGAGCTTTTACAAGTGTTGGCAACCTAAAACCTAAACACATGATCTTTGAACTGTCATCCAACTTAGGATACTCACACACTGGAAACTAAATAGTTGTGAGACTAGAATGTTGCCGAGGGTGACGCGAGGGCCTGTGCGCGCACTGCAAGCCAAATAGTTGGCTGTGTTCATGATTTTTTCCTTAGTACGCAATGGACTTCACAGAAGCATTTAATTTATATTTTGTTTATTTTACTTTCTCTAACTTCTTGAAAACCACGAGTTTATAGTATAAATTTTGTATTAAAAAAAAATCGGCAAGGTTTTATTAAATTAAAATATATTTTTATATAAGTATTTTTTGTAAATTTAAGATAATTTAATTTTTTTCATTGGGATCATATCTCTACTTCGAATTGCAATATTAAATTATTTTCAATGTATGCTATAACTAAATATTATAACAAAGCTGTTCACGAACACGAATACATTCCCTGGGATTCAATAACCTGAGTTTTTAATGAAAAATTTCCATCTCTAAATGCTCTACTGCAGGGGTTCTTAACCTTTTTTAGCCTAGCGCCCCCTTTTAAGAACAGGGTGCAGGCTACCACCCCCACCCCAAAGTCAAATGTAATAAGCAGGCAAAAGGAAATATGTCAATAATTTCTAAAATGAGTTAGGCCTATTTTTGATATTTAAATAACAAAAATAATTATGAGGGCAGGCAAAAAGGAATAAGTCAGATACACACTTTTCATGCTCGACAAATATCTCAGTTAGTATTACGTCTTGAGTTCTAAAATGTGTGTTCAAGTAAAAGAAAATAATACGACTTATCCCCTTTTACCTGCCCTGTAAGCCTACATTCATACTTAATTATTTCAAACTAAATAATTACTTTTTGAAAAACAATGAATTGTTTAATAAGGAACGTTTAAGAATATTTATAAATAAAATTCAATTTTTAGTGAAATTAGGTTGTACAAGTTGTATTAAAATATACTATATAAGCACAATATTTGATTGATATTTGAAAGAGTGGTAATATTAATTACAAGTTATGATAATGTATAGTTATTAATGACTTGAAATTATAGCAAACATCTAAAAATCCAATAACATTTTAAAATTGTAAACATTTGAGTCAAAGTTATACTTAAAACTATGTTTTTAAAAACAAAGGATGATGTGATCATGCATATTAAATACTTCTGTATTATTTTGAGAATTGACAGAACAAGTTATTAAATTTGAAAAAATATAAAAATTGAATTTCTCTCTTATATGTATTTCCTTGTTCCTTGGTTACTGCTGCAACATTAGTTATACGACATGTTTCGATGCTAAGACGGCATCATCCTCAGGTCTAAAGAAAACTTGTACAACCTAATTTCACTAAAAATAGAATTTTATTTATAAATATAATTGCATTATATTAAGAAGAAGGTATGGGAAGGGTGGATAGAAACATAAAAGGAACGAACACAATATGGCTTATACAATGAAAAGAAAAACACAGTTCACACTTTACATTGCTGCCATTGGACAAAGAGGTAATGGTTGCCTCTTGAAGAAAATCGATCGTCACCGCCCAATCCCCCAACCTAGGTTTCATTCTATCGGATCTCATCAGGGAGGAGTGTGAAACGCGCAACGCAACTTCCTAAAAGAGGATACCAAAAAACACAAAAGGGAGAAAATGAAAAATTTTGTATCCTTTTTTAGGAAGTTGCGTTGTGCGTTTCACACTCCTCCCTGATGAGTTCCGATAGAATGAAACCTAGGTCGGGGGATTGGGCGGTGACGATCGATTTTCTTAAAGAGGCAACCATTACCTCTTTGTCCAATGGCAGCAATGTAAAGTGTGAACTGTGTTCTTCTTTTCATTGTAAAAGCCATATTGTGTTCGTTCCTTTTATGTTTCTATCCACCTTTCCTGTACCTTCTTCTTAATATAATGCAATTGCCTCATAAAGTGAAAAGAGGTTTTCCTTATTGAGATATTTATAAATATAAATAATTACTTATGTTGTGTTAAATGTTTATAAACATAGATGATTAAATGTGCTGTCAAAATTATAAAACATAAATATTAAAACAAATTTAAGAGTCCTTTGTCATTTTTTTCGACGGCTATTATCAAAACAAAAGAAAGTTATTGCTGTAATAGCCATTAAAATGCTTTCCCCCCCCAAATGCCCTTTAACAATTTAACGCGCCCAGGTTGAAAATCACTGGTCTAATGTATCTATTTGTTTGTATTTGATTTTAAACATATCATCAATAAGATATTTACAATTTTTATTTTAAGGTTAGTTTTAAAAGTATTTACCAACAATATTTGTCCCCTTACCTCCCCCATTAACACGATTAAGCTGATATATAAAAAGTATTATGTACTGTACGTACACATAAAGAATGAACTCTAGTTTCAACTCATTAATATATATAACAAGAATAATAATTATGAAAATATTAATTATATACCTTTGTCTGCTTTCTCTTTAGCGGGAAGTTCCATTCCAGTTTGATATAATTGATTCACAAACTTCACTTGATAATTTTTCCTTTAAAGTTTTGTCACTATATTCTTTGAGTCTTTTTTTTCTACCTAGCATATTAACAACTCTGTTCTATCAACATTCATGTTGGTGGCTGAAAGTGATGACAAACCTAGATATATGTGCTCTATTTTCAGCCGACAACAATTTGGTTTTCTCAAGAATAGTGCATGCAGTAATTTTTAAGTTGGCTCAGCCCAAAGTTGCCCTGTGCATGCTCTACCATACAAATCACTGTTTCAGCCTAGCAACAAAATAGGTTTTAAAAAAAGTTGCCTGTGTACGCCTAGCCTAAAAACCTATAATGAACAGACTTTAGGTAGGTAAGGGTATGTCTGTAACTACTAAATGATTTGATATATCTCACTAAATATTAAATATTTCCAAAGGTTATTTTAGTACCGCTACTAAAAAGTATTTTAACATGGAATAGTGTGACACAAGATGGTCTCCATGTTTAAGAACCTCATTGAAATGCAGAGTGCCAAGTCCAGGCATTTGCTTACTACTCTACAACTCCTTGCCGAAGCAACAGAAGAGTCAAGTAGTGACATCTACCCAACCTCATTAATGGTGATTCCTCTTCCAAATGGTTTGGATCAACAATCGAATAAGTGAATACTAAAGAAAATTGAGAGAATCATGTTTGTCAGGAATACATATATATTATATAAATCAATCAAATTAAAGTTTTGAGTATATGAACAAGAGAGTGTATACTTACTCTCAATGTTAACTCATTCACTTTTTTGGGGGGCATTTCTTATCAAAATTGTTGCTGTAGCAAATCTCGAAGCTTTGAAACAAAACCGTATAATGAACAACCTGAACCATGTACAACCCCTTCTTCTCTTTGGTCTGCAATTGATGATCTACCAAACAAATCTCTTTGATTCTGTGAATGATAAAGTTGAGATATACTTGGGCAATAGTGTATTACCCCAAAAAAAGTCCCTTGGATTTGGTGGAAGGAGAAAGGACATCATATTTACCCTAATTTAGCAAAGGTAGCAGCTATGTACATGGGCATACCTGTTACCCAGGTCAATAGTGAGAGATTGTTCTCCAGAGCAGGTACCACAGTGAAAGAAAGGCGTAAACATTTGTTTCCAGCACATGTTTGACAACATGCGTTTCTGAATGACAATTTATAAAATACACTCAATTAAAGAGTACTTTTGTGCAATTCTTACATGTATGTGTGGGTATTTTAAAGATTATGATTTCCTTTATTTTTATAAAGCTTCAAGCCCAATAATATGCAAGTGAAATACTGTAATTATTTGTGTAGTGTGTTTATTTTGTAAATTTAGATACAGTGTGTCAGCATAATTTGACTTTTTCTCCGCACATTTATTTTAAACTAGATTTAGGCCTACTTAATGGTTGATTTAAAAATTAAAATTAATTAAATGACAACAAAAATACTATCTTCAATTTCGACTTTTCTTCACATGTTTTAAGCTTCGCTTCAACTCCGCACACCCCTAGTTGATTTTGTAAATAAACTTACAAGATAATTTGATTAACTGTGCTGCAGTGAGTCAGGGTTTGGATGAACCTACAGATATTCAGGACAATCCACTATTAGCAATATCTGGGCTGCTTTGTATCACACAACCTGGACATGAAATAATTTATTCCTGTCTGCTGTTGACAGGGAGATCAGGGTCAGGTCTACTTAGAGTGGTATTTTACTTATTGGTTTCTCCTTTTCCTTCAATAAAAATGATAGTAGATATAATCTAACATGCCTCTTTCCGCATCCCTACACATTAGTGCAATTAACATATACCCTGAACAGGCACGCATTTATAAAAGAAACTTATTCCTGCCACATTACAATATTTTTTTTTTTTAAATTTCCATGTAATTTATCTGTTTTAACAATTTATAATTTATAATATTTCATAGTGTCATAACCCTAGGCAATGTTGGGAGGTTTGTTTTGATTTACATAACTTTCTTGGACACAATTGTTTAAAAGCAATGGCTTAGCAAATATGATGTAACAAACTAGAAACATTAAAGGGGAATGCTGACTACTCATAACAATGTTTGTTATAGTTAGAGAGGAAAGGGGCTAGAATGGCCTATAAAAGACTTATTTGTTGACATCGGGACTGTCACATTTTTAATCAATATCGCAGGAAGTTACGCTGCCTGACACCAGACCATAGCAGACTAAATCTTCGGGTCGTCAGTAGCACTCGTAGCTAGATAGCATCTGTTGAGTCGAGGGTCTCAAGATCGAGTTCTGTAAGGGGTCGCGTGCCATGTCAATCAATTCAATCAGTCTAAGTTTTTACGGGTAGGCCAGTTCTTCCAAAAGCGCGAGTGTCCAATTTCTATATTTTGTTTGAACACCACATTTTGTAATATCTTTTAGTAACTTTTATTAAACAAAATTCATAACCCTACGTATTATTTTGAAACCACACAACTACCTTGCCTGCAAGATATTCTGACAGATCCAGCCCACAGAGGGAAAGGTCGCAACAATATATTAAAAATAATTATACTGTGTTAGATTTTTTCAACTCATTATTTACATCAAACTATTTATAAAACATTAACAATCTTGATCAATTTTTATCTTAGTTTCATAACTATTTCATATCAGCAATGTCAGCAACGGCCTCAAATGAAAGGTGTGTTGGTATAAACATCTGATATTGTGAGTAGTGACATAGCACAAGAATGAGTTTTGTTGTGATGAATCAGTAAACGAGCAAACTGAAGGCACTGACATGAAAGAGAGGGCCCTTGACAAGCCAAAAGGGAAACCAGGCCCAACGTGGGTTTGAAGCCCCTCGAGGCTGGTTGTAGCTAGGTCATGAGGCCACAAGGCTGCTGCTCGAGCCCAAGGAACCAGGTTCGACATCCGTGCAGGGACCACCTCAGGTAAAACCTAATACCACCTCTTCAGTCACTCGCTTCTCTATAACCACTATGGTCTTCATTGTAACTTCACTCTAACATCACATTTGTAGTAGAATGATGGTATTAATAAACCCAAGACTAACGTCAATCGCAAACCCACCCAAAGATATCCAGGCCCACACATGTACACACATACAGAAGGGGGCGGTGACAGCAATTTTAATAATTAATGTATCAAGAAAACATTTAAATTCTTCATCAAATCATCAACTGTTTCCAGCATGTGGTTGAGTTGTTTAAGTGAAATGCCTCCATCTCCTTCCATCACTCTTCTCCTCTCACTTGCAATTTTTCTCTGGCATCCTCATTACATGCCAATACCAACTCAGCCTTGCTTTATCTACTATTTCATATCCACCCTCTGGTTTCATCCTTTCTCGGTAACTTCATTCCTTATCCTGTTTCTCCTGGCAAGTTTACTAAATAATTTGAATTTCAAAATGCTAAATACTAGTTAATATTAATAAATAGATGGTTCTTGAACCAAAGAGTTTAAGTATAGAAATCATACATGTTCCCATCACCAGTAAGTTTATATAGAGATACTAACCACATGCAATTTTAGTCAGAGTTGAGGCTACAAATACTGCAGTCTGAAAAAGAGAAAAAACTATATAGAAGAATGGGCTTGATAAGTGGCTTTCAACCACGATAGAGGTATATTGTTTTTAATAGGCATATTACATTGGAAAATTCTTTTTAATCTGAAAGCAAGAAAAGTTAATTATTATTAGCACCGCGTCTTACTACCCGTTCAGGTTATTTGCACTTATGTTAAAATGTGTAATGGTAGGGTGATTGTGAGATGAAATGGAGGACTACAGTTTAACATGGATCTGAACCACGGTGGAGGCCTGGCATTCCTCACATTCACAAGTTGTGATTAATACACACTTGTCAGAGATGAAGGAAGTGTTTGGCAATCAGATAAATCTGTGCCGGAACCGAGGATTGAACCCCGGACCTCCAGCACACCTTACCCCTAGACCGCCAGGTCACCAAGAGAAGAAAAGTTAATACATCCATCCCCTATCACATATATATTCATACGTCATGTAATTTTATCTGGAACTGTCCCTTTTGAAAGATATTATTAATATCTATAAAATGACAAGTAATAATATAGTATAATGTTATCAATATTGGTCACAAAGAAATAAGTTTGATTTTTCTAAACTGTTATTCTAACCAAGATCAGGGTATAAATAACTTTTTCTCTTACTGGCAGATGTGTACATTCTTAAGAAAACAACGGCATAATTATTTGTTTTTCATATAGCAACTTTGAAAGTAGCATGCTACATCACAATGAAAAATGAAGCTGTTCATGCATAGCTCAGTTTGGCAGTCAAACAAGCTGTGTATATAATTAGTGGTGAGCTTTAAAAGCGTGCATCATAACAGGCCAACCAATCTCCCGTCTTGCGTTAGATATGGAAGTTAAAGGGAAAAGAAAAAACCAAGATATGCCAGAAATGTATGCAGTGCATTCATATTTGAATGATTGCTTGATAGGGGACAAAGTTTCTTGTTAATAACTATAATATGTCCCTATTAAGAGGAATAAAGATTTGTGCATAGTGCTTAGCTGTGAGGCAATTCAACACAGTTTTCATTCAAATATCTTTTAATATTTCAACAATGTTCTGTATTAACTCTATATCACCATAAATAATCTATGTGCTTGTGTAAATGTACCATTTTGAGCCGAGTGCACCACATAGTGATGAACGCTCTTAATAGAGATCAATACAATCATGCAAGCAGGCAGAAAACAAGATTTAATTAAATCAGTTCCAAACATTTGCAATCAATTTAATAATTTAAGTACCACCACCCCATCTTTATTTTTATTGTATTTGCCACTAAAGTTAAATATTTTAATGGCGAACATATTCTGGGATTAAATAAAGTCTTATTAAGAGATGGCATAGTACACAGAAGACGACCAAAATTAAAGGGAAATGTGAACCGTAGTACTTCTGTACCATATTTGTGCTCAGGAGCATAAACAAATAGATCCCCATTGATGGTTTGGAAGGGGTAGGAGGTATGATCTCTAAGTACCATAGTTAATTCTATGTAGGCTATTTTAGAATCTTTCATTAGAGGAAGGTGAGACTGCTCACACTTCATGCGAGAAAATGGCATCCATAAAATTCCTATGGTAAAATCGACGACTGGTGTTATCAATTTATGTCTGCTATTTAAATATTGTTAAACATAAACATGCAGTCTTAGAAGTGTTCGTGCCGGTTATTGAGAGGTTGTTTCACCATAAGAGCCCATGTTATTTAGCCAAGGAACTTTAAACAGCTTGTTATAAAAAGAGATGTCCACTAAAGGAGATTTCACTGTACTACTATCCATGTGTAAATATTAATTATGAATACAATTGTGTAAAATGTATAATTGAAAATGTATTTAGTCATTTTTTATGTGATGGTTATTTATTCCCAAAATGAAAGAGTAGGGTTTACTTTGAGGATTATTACACAACTCGGTAATGAGTCCATAAAGGGCCACCAACAGATTTAGAATATGCTAGTCTTGGAAACACGACTCTCATACTATTTGGACACGATTGAAAATACCTTATTCTAAATCTATAGGCTATTTATGGCTTCTTTGGTGCTGTCTGACAGCTATCAGAAGCTATCAGTAACGCCAACATTGTCTGAAAGTCACTGTTGTCAACATATTTGGAAATAATTATCATTTGCTAAGTATTAGTAATATTATGACTAAAAAATATTATCAATCTCTTTCTAACAAAAACTTCCCTAAGGATTACAGTAGAATTGTCTTTTCCATAATCAAATTTAAGAAAAAATAGTCTAATAAATCCATTCTAGTTTTTCTTTCAACTCTTGTGGCAATTACAGGTTAAATAGAGGGTGAAATTATACATTTAATGGCATTATATTAAGTTATTTATATTTTTATAACTGCCCTCGCATATCTCTAACATAAATAAATGGTTTGTGATAATAAAAAGGAAAAGATATACAAAATGTGTGTGAAATAACAAAGTTTAAATTTTGTAAACACGAGTATTAATACCATTCACCATTCACTCACCAACAGGCAGCTGACAGCACGAAGCTATTATTTTTGTTTGTAATATACCGCGGGCCACTTCTAAAAGCTGAGGTTGCAATTATCACAAAAGTCAAATGCACATTTTACGTGTTGATAGTTCTGCTTTGAGGTTACAATTATTGACAATAATTGGTTTTATGTTAGTTTGTCTCGAGAAATGGCAAGAGGCTGGTCTGTGTTTAAAACAGTAAATCAGATATATAACATATCTGTATCAGTATAATATTTTTGCATTTATACTAATTCAGTTTTTGTGTTTAAAAGTAGATTAGGTAAGAGAATTATTGTTTCTTACAGAATTGAAGTTACTTTTTATTATTGAAAATGATTATGTTATGACAATAGGGATCCGAATTAAAAAGTATCATTTGCATGGACTGGGTATATCTCGGGTGTGGAACGTGTTCTTGTGTGTGATAGATAGAGTAGATAGAGAGTTATTTAGGTAATTTTTGAGTTCATTATTTATTGTTCTATTTTTACCAAATTCACACAAGTTGAAGTAGAGAAAATACAATAAGTTAAAGAAAGGCATATGTCAAAACGGCTGCTAGCTGTCAACATCACGAAAGTCATGAAAAAGTTACTGATTGAAAAAGAGGTCACAAAAGTCTCAGAAAAGTCAGGAATGTTCAATATTTTGATAATAAATTTAGAAAAATATTTTTGTGTGAATTTTCCGCGCATTGTAACAACGTGAATGCGTCGAATAAGTTTAATGTTGAATGTGAGTGCATTATATAATGTTCATTCAGAGTGCATTATCCTATATATTCATTACATAATGTTCAACCGTTTACCAAAGGAATTTATGGTCATAAAATGTCACCAAAAAGTCACTAATTTTTGTTTCTCCAGCTCAGTAGACACCCTGAATATACACTATGCTTATTATTACCCGTCCGAACAACAAGGGTTATAACCACGGTAGTAGGGTAAGGATTAAGATGGTAGGATTAATGAGAAATGTACCCGCATTTATGTGAAGAGACAGGGAGAACACTTTTTGGAAATATGTCCTCAGTTCCTGCTGCCAAGATTGCCTATCCCCAGGAAAACTGACATTAAGTACGCGTGCCCACCGATAGTGTTTTATTTATATAATTATAATATATATAAATAACTATATATTAGAGTACTTTTTAATGATGTGTGTAGTTATACCACGCTACCCACACAGGTGAGCACGTGGGAAAAGGTGTTAGCTTCATCTATCCTAGTTTTATGGTGACTAAGAGGTCAGGGCTTGAGTTCCTGTTGGGTGTGCAAATGTGGGTACCCTTCCTCAAGAATCCTACCTTTTATATATCCCCCCAAAATATAAATTTGTGGATAGCCCCTTTGAGTAGTAAGACGGAGTGAAAAACCAAAACGATGTTATAATATTGGCATAGAATGAATCAGCTGATTTATAAGTAAAGCCCCAATATTGTAAAACAAAAAACAACCATTCCCACTTTGAATAATTCACATACCAGCCTTGGTGGTCGCTGTCTCGTGTTAGACTTAGGGTGGGTTCCCCTGAATGGTTTCTCCACTCCCTCTATTCAAATTGGATGCACTTCTATAAATCACACTACCTCATCCTAACCTACTAGCGTAAATAGTACATAGACGTATAACCTAAATAGGTGGTAAGAAGCGGTGCTAAAAAAATCCACAAAATTGGTAGTCGAATGCTCACCTGTTGTATGTTTTTAATAAGAAAGTCACTTAAAAATAGAGGACATGGAGAATTATTATGTGGTGGGGGAAACCGCTGACCTACGTGTAACCAAATAGCCAGCTACAGTAATTCTTATGTTGGGCCTGGAAAGATGGTTTTTTGTGGAAACGGTAAAAAAATATGTAATTTTTAAAATCTTGTTAATTTGTTATAAAATAACAATTAATACATATTTTTATTATTTTCTCAATATTGTTAATTTCTATAAATATAGAAGAGAAATAAAAAAACCAATAGTGAATTGGCATTATAGTTTTTGAAATATTCTTTCCTTCAGATTAACCTGTAGTTCATAAGGACAATTTATCTCCTGCCGACTCTTAAAGCGTAAATAGTTCTTTCAGAACATTTCGTGGCTTTACATGTTTTCCCTAACTGCTTTGGTGACATTCATTGTCTTAGTAAAATAATTGAAAATGTTCATTACCATTAATTGACGTTTTTAGTTTCTCAGTATATCTATGTTATGAACTTTTCTTGTTTATTGGCTTGTAACTCAACCTGACTAATGGCATGATTGAGCGATGACCTACCCTATGGCGGGCAGGCGGTGGAGGGTAGTGAAGGGTGAGCGATGATTTGATTTGGTTTGAATTCAGTCACTCGTTATATTGCGGCCTAATCCCATGGTGATGTGCACGCAGTTTATTTAAACTCATGACATGCTTGAAATAATTGTGTAGCCATGAAATTGTTGTTTTAGTAGATCTACTAAGGTTCGTACATGATACATTGTACAATATATAAATGTTTATAAAAAATTAAGCCGGTTTAGTGAAACAAATGTTTATTATGTCGACTTTTAATAGCAAACAAGACGCCAACTGTGCTTATTGTGAATGGCATGGCAGACATAATAAACTCGGATATCATGTATCTAATAAACATCCCCAAGAAAAACCTAGAAGTAAGAATCAACGGAGTATTGCAAGTTTTGTAAAATTTAAATTATGTGATCAGGAAAAACTCATAGCCATAAATAGCGATAGTATTTCCCTTAGGGTGGTTGATAGTGATAGACCTTGCAGTAGTGGCGATTCTACGAAAAAACGAGAAGTCTATGAAAATCAACAATTAGACCAAGGGTTCCCGGAATTTCACTCCAGTGCCTCTTACTCTTAAAATGTAAAATTAGGCGTTGGTACCGGTAAGCCTACTGGTATCAATGAACAATTAATAACAATATGTAATGCACGTAAGGAAACAGGAAGGTTGCCATTTCTGGGAGACAACTACATTTAAATTTTCCAAACTATATAATGGGTAATAATCCTTATTCCTTCAGCCTCTATAAAATATTCAATGTTTTATTTTGAGTGCTATGGTTTTCAGGTTTTTTTTATGAAAATGTTATGTTCTGGGCAAATATAAGATTTCTGAACATATTTTACACCCCTGGCCACAAGTTATAGTCAAGGAATCACTATACAACTAACATGAACATAACCAGCTATTATGTCCAAGAGCTGAGTAGGCCTACTACCTCCATGAGACTATTAAAATTATCTAAAAAAAGGATGGAGGGAAGGATAGAACAATTGATTAAATAAAAGGATGATAAAAAAAGAAGACAATTGTAATTGTGTAGGTGAGCACACTAAAGTTGTGCTGATCTTAAAGGGATACTTTATTTTGTGGATGTGACCTTTGATGTAAAAAATAAACTGATTTTTATATTTCGGCTCAGATAGGAAGGATGGTTAAAAAACTATTTGAATATATTCACGTGATCTGAAACTGTTACTTTTGATTGATAATATCAATAAAATGATACTAAAAAGTTATCATTTATCAATATTAACTGCCAAAAGTTGTTTATACTTATAAAGGATTTTACATAACCAAATATTACTCAAGTATTGTCGCGACTCATTGCCCTAAAGGCACTTACTTGTCAAGATGGGTGCAATAAGGAGATTAAGGACAAACAAATTAGTTAAAATGAATGGTTGACAACTAGAGTTGGATCGAATAGACTATTCTACAAAGCCGAATTTCCAATTTACATCCAAACCTTGGAATAATTATGAATATAAGATATATATATATATTATAAATAACACATCATAAATAAATGTTGAACATTCCTTCTTATGATCCCTTCCTTGAACATTCACACATTCAAGTGTTAACTTATTGGCCTGGTTGTTAGATTCATCCTATAGCTATAATTGGTTCTGAACCATCAATAAGCATTATTAAAGCTCTAAAACACATTCCAATTGAAAATCTGAAATTTAAGTTTTTTGTAGGATTTGAATCTCAAATATTTTTTAAGTATTTGAGGGTCCCATCCTTATTTGTATGTTAAGTCATGTGGTCTGCAGTTGTCACTTTTCATAAATATTATTAATATCTATGAAATATTTCTATTAACACATTAAAATATCAGTATTAATCACAAAAACACATGTCTGCATTTTCTAAGACGTATTTTCTTCCAGAAACCTATAGTTACAAAGTTGTGCCTCACACACTCCACGGTCTCTTCCTATAGCTCCCAAGATTTTGAAAAAATGCTTTTCAAACCAGAAATCTAATTTCTTGCCCGAAACACAGTATTATGATATTCAAGGATATAAATACAAACACTTTCCAAAAATTAACCTATACAGTATTTTGTTCAAGTTTTGACGAATTTTCAACCCCCATTCCTGAGCTAACATTATTAGTTAATGTTAAAGATGCAGGGTGAAAACTGACCTGGAAGTCGTTGTATGAAATTACGCTTGAGGCAATGCTCAGGTCCTGAGGTTGAGAGATCAGAGGGTCTGCTTCACTCGAGCCAACAAGCGGTTCTTGTACGTTGTCCTCTTGTTTAGAGGGAAATATGTTCCGGGAGATGTGCTAGACAGACAAAAGAATCAAACCAGATGTGACAGTTATGGTTGATGTTCCCTCAAAATAATAAAAGTAAGCTGATTATTTTCAGATACTATCTATAGATCCTTGATGAAAATACGGGTTTACCCTCACATCGATAAATTAATTTTCGGGACTGGGTGTTATGCCTGTCCTAGTCTTAAGATAGAATATAAGCTGGAAACAGTAATGGATGTAGTTAATCTTTCATTGTTCATTTAGCACCATGTATTACTAGCCGTTTGGGTTATATGCTTATATACTAACTACACTTAATTGTTTTAGAGATAAGAAAATTATATTTAGAGGAAATGTACCCACTATTGCATGGAGAGTTGAAAACACTTTTGGAAAAATATCCTCAGTAAACCTGACCGAGATTCGAACCTTGATCTCATCATCGGCAGTCAAATCTACTGCGAGAATGACGCCTTAGACCATGCGACTAACGAAGCCGGTTTTATCTTCTTCCCTTACCAAAGTTGATAAAACATCTCAAACAGGGTGTTTATCAAAAGTACATTTTAAAATTCCCTCACTTTTCCAGGTTTTTAATAGCCAATTTCCAAATTTTCCAGTCACCACATATTATAAACATGATTTTATTAAGATCCAATTTAATATAATATTACTTTAGACACATACATATTCTGAAGTTATGTCACATCATGAAGGGGTTAAAGGATTTCAGCCCAAAGCAATGAGCTATTGGGTAGTAATATCCAAGTTAGATTTTAGTGAGATCATATTGAGCACTTAAAAGATTGCCTTACACCAGTGCAGTTTAAAATAATTGCGAGCCACATACTTTTTTAATTTCTTCTTTCTATAACGTAATTAAATTATTGCACATGCACATAATCATGACTCAATTTTGGCTAAAGGTATAGTGTAGAGATAATATGAAAATAATATATTGACTGAGAACATAGATTTGTATGCTCAATTAGTATAACTTTGCTAAAAGAGATTTGTGATTAGTATTAACTGGAAGAAAATTGATATTTGGATTATTATAAACAAAAGTTTCAAATTATTTTAGTGAATATGTGAAAATTCCAGATATTTGATCTTATTCCCCGACTTTGTACTCTGAATGTAACAATATTTTATGTAATATCTTATAGATGAGGTATTAGACTAAATATTTTATTTTGTCTTGTGATATTATAATCAAGAATTCAAACATTAGGACAGTTATTAAAAAACATATTTTTTTCAGTCCTCCACAAACCAGAGACACAATACCTCAACACTACCAAAACAAACATAAGTCACTAACAACTAGGAATCTCTAAATACACACACATAGGAGATAAACTGATATTTGTGCAATAGGCGGATACCCGTCATTTGGCCTAAAGTGTAGGCCAAATGATTGTTGCGTTGTTGATTTTTAGGCCAAATGACTTTTTGTAAAATAAATTTTTAGACCATTTATTTAAAATGTTTTTATGTTGTCTCCGGAAACCTTCTTTATTATTATTATTATTATTATTTAGCACCGCGTCTTACTACCCGTTCGGGTTATACGCTTAAGTACTAATTATGCTAATGGATTAGGAATTGGGAAGGTTGAATAGAGGAAGTGAACCCGCATTTGCGTGGAGGGAGAGTGGAAAACCATTTAGGAAAAACCACCCCCAGTTCACCCGACGAGATTCGAACCTCGATCTCCCCATCCTCGGCAGTCGGGCTCAACACGACTAGCGCGTTAGCCAACTACGCCACCAAGGCGGGTCAACCTTCTTTATGATTTGTGGTGTTGCTACTAGATGGCAAGGTGTGTAATGTTTAGTTAAATAGTATATACTACCGTTTCAAAATACATTTGTCTTCTCTCAATTTACTACTTCCCGAGGTATAGCAGCACATCCATTAACCTGAAGTACCACTTTTGTATATTGAGCTTTTTAAATTGCCAAATCTTGTAACTTATTGTACCACAAATAAAAAGTTTCATACCCATACCCTTTTTGATTAATTAGCATATACATGTGGCCACTCCATTTTAATATTGTTTTATTTTGAATTTTTTTTTCAATGCCAAATCTTTGAAATAGTATTGTACCATTTTGTACCACGATTAAAAAGTTTTATACCCAGACCAGTTTTGAGTAATTAGCATATAAATGTGGTGACTCCATGTTAATAATTTTGTATTATTTTGAATTTTTTTCAGTGCCCAAGTATATTTTATCTGTCTTTCTGCGTATGTTTGTTTATTGATTTTGTTAAATGAATTAATCCACCATTCATTTTTTTATAATTATATTAACTTACTCGAGTTTGCCCATGGCTTTGCTCACATTTAAGTTGGGTAAATTAACTCATTTCTAGTGAATTATCTAAACCACATGAACATTGAAAGTAATTGTTAAGCCTCATTTTCTTAAAATAAAAACAATTTTTTTACGTTAAAATACAAAACCGAAGCATTTATTATTTCATTGATTTCTTTATTTTCTGATAGGACCTTTGTAGAAGTTTATTAAGAATAGTAAAGTTTTGTAAAATATTCATAAAATATCACGTTTGTTTTAACATTTTATGACGGAAATATTATTCATGAAAAATATGTACTGTATTGGCCCGAGTATAAGATGCCCTCAAATATAAGACGACCCCCCTATTTTTCCCTTGGCCGAGTAAAAAAAATAAGGCCTCAAATGTAAGACGACCCTTAACCTATTTTCTCCATTTTCACATTTGTTTATCTGTTTTGACGATGTGCCGCATTTTTCTACGCTATCAGGCGCCATTGGAAAAGATAAAAATATACTGTAATTAAAACCGCACTAGACTATACTATATTTATGTTGTTGTAACTAATTCACACATGAATACATCAAGATAATCAGCAAGCAGCTGACGTCACGCACCATTGACAAAAGAAACACTATTACTAAACACTGATTCGTGCAACTAGTCGCTACACAGCAGAACCATCATGTTACTGAGCGCTTACTAAGCGCTCACCACGATCAGTTCTTAGAGCGCGTTCAAACGTAATATCACAATACCACACCGCTGCTGTACTTCCATGACCAAAATGAAAAATAACTGATGTAATGTTTATGTTTACATTTTTACATGTGAAATAATAAAAAAAAGTTTTTGAGTTAGTATTCGTGTGGAAACATTTTGTCATGCATGATTTACTAACTTTAATAAATGATATATGCAGCTTTTCACAAACATTATGTTTGAAATTAATAACACAAGAAACTATGCCATGCCGATAATTTACATGTGAAATAACTTAATAAAATCAATTTTTATAGTTTCTTACGTGTGTAAAAATATGTTTTGTGCTAGATTTATTAATTTTAGTTATAAATACGCAATTCAAACGGCTTTACACAAAAATTAAGTTGAAATTAATATGACAAGATGCTAGGCTGCAAATATAAGACGACCCCCTATTTTTTGCTTTTGATTTTTAATAAAAACTATCGTCTTATATTCGGGCCAATACGGTACTTGTCATTTGGGAGAATGAGGTTTTTCCTATCAGAGAGATGGTTCATGTCAGCTTTTGTTTTTATAACACACAAAGGAAGGGCTTTTTCAACTGCCAGTCGATTTCTTTAATCCAAATTATCATACTTGTTGAGAAATTACTTTCATACAAATGTATGTAGATACAAAGATCAAAATTAATTTTATTGCTTCATAAGTCAAACAGAATGTTAATTTTTTAAAGTCAATCAGAATTTAGTAAGTCGAAGAAAGTGAACAATTGGTTCACAGATAAAACGATGATGCACCTCACTTTGAATCGCCTCGCTGTTTGAGAAACCCTGATCTAAGCTACCAAAAACACAATTTCAGACACGTGTGAGGCGAGAACTTTGTATGTCAATGAAGTCACATATTACCTATAAGAAGGAAACAAAATATATTTTTTAAATATTTGCAGTCTTTGCATCAATATTTGCTCGTTTATGCGAAGATATTGTTGAAATGAACACTAAAATAAATGTTTACATTTACTATCTAATAAACAAAACTAAATCTAAATAGCTGAAAAAATACCTACATTTAGGGCACAACTGCAAGCATGATAACAATGGATCTTTTACGTGAAGGCATTGTTGCAATGAACACCAAAAGAAAATTAATAGTTTAAATTTGCTATTTAAAAATTAATTAATTTAATTGTTCTGTAAGTAAGTGGCTCTATTAGTTTTGGAAATCCCCCTCAATTATTATTTCTCTAGCTCCCATTTAAACACCTATAATTTTAAGACTTATTTAGTTATCTCTTAGCTAATACCTGTCAGCCAAATTTCAATTTTCTACTACATCTAAAAGCTTTTTTTATACATTCTTTCCCCCCTTCCCCCTTAATTTCCTGGAGTTCCATTTTAAATGTTCAGACTCGATAGTTATTTGGAATTGTGCATTTACCAGCCTGCTAAATTTAATTTTTATACCACATTACAATGTGATGTTTCTATTGGTTTTGTAGATTTAGAAACTCCCCATTCCCTAACTCCCTTTTTCCCATTCACTTTGAGAAATTTAGAGACTAATATTATTTTGGCTATTTTGAGTTTGATTTATCTCTACCTATCTGAATTTTTTAAATTTTATATCTCATCTCAAAGGTTTTTTTCTATTACAGTCCATCACCACTATTTTCCAGGATGCCATTTTAAATTATTATTATTTAAATGTTTATTTGTTTTGGTTCCCATACCTGCTTAACGAGTTTAATTTCTTTACCACACAGAGAGTAATTGAATGTATTAGTTTTGGAAATGTTGAGTTTTCCATTCCCCTCACTCCTGCCATTTCCCTAACTCCCATTGAAAAATTTTAAATGTTAAGATTTATTTGGTTATCTTGATGTGTCCTTACAATGGTAGGCAATGATAAATTATTTGGTCACACCGAGAATGGAACCCAGGACCCTTAGCTCAGTAGATACTAGATAGACTACCCATTGAGGTAAAGTGTTGAACTGACATCTTGTGACCAGGTTTTACACACACTCTTCAAGCAAAGAGAAATAAATTATAAAATAATATTAAATTAAGCTACACAATGAAAGAAGTGTATGAGTCACCGCACATTATGACCAACCTTGGCAGGTCCACGTGGCCGATTATTGACACAGCGTGCTCTGCCGGTAGATGGTAGAGCTTGAGAAGGAGTTTGAGGTCTACTAGCTTCCAGACGCATCTTCTTTTCCGCACGTGTTGGTGTAGTACCACGCTGATAGGCTCTCTTGGATGCACTCAATTTGATAGTGCTTTTGGTACCAAGTTTTGAATCTACTTCAGTCTGCTGGTCACGCGCCTTCTTCTGAAAGAAAGGATCTTTCATAACGCTGAGAAACCAACCAAGTATTTCACTCTGATTTTAGTGAACATTCGGCTACAGTGAACCTAATTCATTGGTACCAATCCACATAGTCTGTTCATGATAGGTTTTTACTAGGGCTGGATGGGAATGACTATTCTATTTTGGAACGGGAAATTAGTCAAAATATCGGGATTCGGGATGGGAAATTTTACAATCATCCTTTAGAATAATTTTAGATTTAAAAGTGTTGATTTCTAACTTAATATGGTAAGACTTGTTAAAGCTATAATATTATTAAAACTCACATCGGTGACTGCATGGTCTAAGGCACCACTCTCGCAATAGACTAGAATACTGATGACGGGGATGTTTAGTTTGAATTTGGCCGGGTGTATTAAGCGTGGTTTTTCCTAAATGGTTTCCCACTCTATCCACGCAAATGCAGGTACACATATAAATTCAATTTTCCTCATTCCTAACACACTAGAGTAATTAGTACATAGGCATATAACTGGAGTAAGTAATAAGACCCGGTGCTAAAAAAATTGCTAAAGGTAATAAAAACAATAAAAATAACATTAAAATAAATAGAAGTGCGCACAAATAGCATTTTTTTAATCAAATCAAATAAAATTTTAAATTAATATCAAATAATACAATTCATAAAATAGTTAATTTTATTACATTTTTGATGGAAATTATTTTTACTAGTTAATTTCTTTTGAAAATAGTGTTTTATATTTAATTATTTGCATAAGAAAAAAATACTGCAAAACAATGTTTGACACCTCTTCAATTTGATCTAAGTAAGAAACTGCAAAATATTATTTAGGTTTAAAAATTAATTTCTTAAAATGTTCTCTATATATTTGACACCTCTTACACTCTACTCCCTGTCTGGCTCATCAACAACAAACATGCTGATCCCTCATTAATGGTTGACCTTGGCAAGCTACTTCCTTCCCCCCTTCCTCCCATTTCAGCACTCCGAAATATAGAAGAATATATCTGTCCTGCTCTAAATCTTTCAAGCTCTTTAGGCGCGTCCACACTATGCCGCGGTTGGCCGTTGGCACTGCCAGGTTGGCAAAGCCACTACTATGTAGACGTGGCCGCTGGCATGTGCCGCCGAGCCAACGGTGTGCCAACGAAAATCGCTCGAGTGTCGGTCTACTACAAAGAAAGCCAATGAGAGCGGGGAGTGGGGACGTGCCAACCGCTGGCTCCAAGCGGGTTCAGTTGTGTCTTGGACAGCGCCGTATTTGGTCATGGAGTGGACAAACGCTAAAGTGTGTGATTTGATTAACCTATACCAAGATCGTCCTGTTCTGTGGGACTGTCGTTTGAAAGAGTACAAAGACAGGAATAAAAAACTGGACGCTCTACTAGAAATCGCTGTTAGCTTTGGTGTAGATAAAGAGGAAGTTGAAAGAAAAATTAATAACCTGGTGTGTCATTTTTTACAAGAAATAAAAAAGGAGAGAGAGTCAAGTAAGTCTGGTACGGGAAGTGATGATGTGTACAAAAGTAAATGGTTCTGCTACAACAACATGCTCTTTCTCAAAGATCGAAATCAACCAAAAGGAATGACGGAGGTAAATATATAAAAGTCATTAATCCACACAGTAATTCGTAATTTTATTAGGAATTAATATACAATACACACAGTTTTGGGCTTATCGTTTGTCGTGTATCATTTGTCGTGTGAAGTAAAAAACTCTGCAAATTCATTTATAACGGCTTGTACTTCATCAGTGCTTCTTCTTGAAGTCCTGGGAATGTAAACCAATGCTTGATTTGAAGGCGATTGTCTCCAAACTCCTGGCTTGATCTCACCTGTGGTCGAGCACTCAGAGTCGAATGTCCCGGGGGGATTGTATATTGATTTGGAGTTACTTTTCCTTAAATAATTGTGCAGATTAAATACTGCCATCAATACGTTCTTATCCCGCTCTGGTTGTAATAGCATAGGTCTCCGTAGTATGCGGTACACAGAGGATACTATCCCGAATGCATTCTCAGACACTCTACGTGCTCTGCTTAAACGATAGTTGAACACTCTTTGTTTGGAACCCTTTATTTGAGCTCCTGGAAATGGTTTCATAATGTTTTTTGACAAAGGAAAAGCATCATCGGCCACAAAAACAAACGGTGTTGTATTGCTTCTTCCAGGAAGTGCACTAGGGGGAGGGAGATGCATTGGGTTATTCTTAAGGCATTCTTTGAATGTTGTTTGACTAAACACACCTCCGTCTTATATCCTTCCTTGGCAACCAACATTTGCATAAATGAAGTTGTAGCTTGCATCTACCACCGCTATACTAAAGAACCCCTTGTAGTTAAAATATTCGGTACCACTATTAATTGGTGATTTCAAAGTGATATGCTTCCCATCAAAGGCTCCAATACAGTTTGGGGAATTCCACTTATCATTGAACTCCTTTGCAATAATGTTCCACTCAGCTTCATTTTGTGGCATCTGAAACAAATTAATAACAATCTTGCAGTTTTCTTAAATTTACAATAAGTCCCTGTTATCTCCCTATCTAATCACAAATCTTTCTTGGTTTTTTAGGATCTGAATACAACTGTGAATAAAGATATTATTGAAGACGAGACTCAGAATGTCGATCAGGACCAAGTGGCTAGTAAAGATGCATCTAGAAGCGGGGAAAACCAAAATAAAAGGTTGCCAAAGTCACCCTCTGCTTGGCCAGGCTTGCAAAAGAAACAAAAGTATTCAGCTACAGAAGAAGCTCTTTCCATTATGAGAGAGATTCAAGGACGTAATGCAACAGTGACAGACCAGTACATGTCTTTTGGAGATCAAGTTGGACTGCGTATTAGAGACCTTCCATCGTCAAATGCACAAATAATAGTAAAACACCTAATTAGCAATATTCTCTTTGAAGCTGAAATGGGTAAATATGACAACGGCAACCCATTGAGTGCAACTTAATCACAGCCTTTTTACCCGATACCGAACTAAATACAGCAACAATTTTCTGTCCCTATGGCACCTGTATGTCCCAATTCAAACCAACATTTTGAGCAGCCGTCTTATTCCGGACGAATGCAAACGACTTCTCCACAATCTCTAATAAGCCCCACGCCGTCTGCCCATTCGCTAACGGACAGTGACTCTATGGACAATATTTTGATGGCACTCTAGTTCCCACCTCATCTCTTCAAAATTATAATTTGAGTTTAAGACTTTTCTTCTATTTTTGTTGTAATAAACTTGAGACACATGTTTACTAAATAAATTTTTCATTTGTAATAGATCTTGTTTTTTCCTACCTTGATGTAATCCTGTAAAACGCTGACAATTGCATCCAAACATGATGATGATGTTTGAAATTATTTGCTTCGAAATCTTGAACGTGTAACTTAACGAGTGGTAAGAATCTCCCGTCGCTAAGAATTGCATAGTAACTGCAAGACGTTCATCTGGAGGAATAGATCTTCTGAAGGGTGTGTCTTCCTTCTTAATGATATGAGCTATCTTATTCAGAAGAACTTCAAAGTCACTACTTTTCATACGAAAAAAGTTTTTGAAACCACATCCACATCTGTACTCGAGATTCAATTCGTCTTCGTCATCCAATAATAAATCCTTAATTAAGTCACTATTTTCGTATTGTGCTCTACTTTGAAGGCTTGGACGCACCCAAAACCGTTGTTTGCGCCATTTGCGTATTTTTTCATAATTTTCAATGATTATAAACGCAGCCGAAGCAACAAGTAAATCCTCCTCGGCAGACATTGTGCGACTAAATGCCAACTAGATGTAGACGGTAGGCCAGCAGTCGGCTTTGCCACTTTGGCTTTGCCAACCTGGCAGTGCCAACGGCCAACCGCGGCATAGTGTGGACGCGCCTTTTCACTTGCTGAGCCCAACAAATCACTGTTGACAGACAGAGCACAATAAGTCACGCGCCTCCCAATTTGTCTCTCTACATGCCCCACCAAGCTTGTTACATAACAAAGAAGAAAACTGTCTACAAAAGAGATTAACAGGAATAGATATATTCCAACATTATCTCAAGGGTTCGGAATCCTGTCCATCCCCAGTTTTTACCTGGGCGGCAGTTCAAAAATTATATATTTAGAATTTGGGTTGCCAACATTTGTAAAGGATCATTGTTTTGTTATAAATGTTAAGTTTTTTAATTACATGTTATATTTTACATTTAAAATAACGTAAAAAGTTTTCTCCCATTATTTAATTACTTTTAAAAATTTATTTTCACCCAATCCGAGACCATTTATATAAATTAAAAGTACTTATTCTTCGTTTTGGAATTTTATATATTATGTGTAATATAATGCATACATTAATACCTTTTAATACAAGCATCATATTTTCTTGGAAAATACTTATTTCATTATTTTATCGTATTTCAAAATATTTAAACGATTAAAATATTTATATCCACTGCATGGATGTATCATATTAAAAAACTTGTTTGCATCATGTTCAATCCCATGGTTTAAATTAGTCTGTTGCTATTTTAAAGCAATATTCGTTAGACTTTTTATTTATGGTGCTTGTTTAAGAAATGTCTAAATGGACACCTTCAGAATGGTTACAATTCAGCTTCCTCATTGTGAATAGTGTGGCAGACGCGATAAACTCTGATATCACGTATCTAATAAACATCCTCAAGGAAAACCTAGAAGTAAGGATCAACGAAGTATTGCAAGTTTTGTAAAACATAGATTATGTGATCAGGGAAAACTCAGTCGTAAATAGCGATAATATTTCCCCTAGTGAGACACCTTGCAGTATTGGCGAGTCTACGAAAAAACAAAAAGTCTATGAAAATCAACAATTAAACCAAGGCATCGTGGAATTACATTCCATTGCCTCTTACTCTCAAGATGTAAAATTAAGTGTTGGTACCGATAAGCCTACTGGTATCAATGAACAATAACGATATGTAATCCACACAAGGAAATAGGAAGGTTGCCATTTCTGGGAGACAACTAAATTTGAATTTTCCAAACAATGTAGTAGGTAATAATCCTTATTCCCTCAGCCTCTATAAAATATTCAATGTTTTATTTTGAGTGCTATAGTCTTCAGGGATTTTTTTTTTTATGAATCTGTTATGTTCTGGAGAAATAATGGACCTCTGAACATATTCTGCACCCCTATGCTAAGCAATTTTGTATGCCAGTTTTTTTCCCCCAGAGATTATTTGAAAGATGACAAGAAGCACTTGGCAAAATGTGACAATAAAGGTACTAGTTATTTTACAATCGAGGGCTGTCAAACTTGATCCCTCAATTCTTACTGGTATTGAGAGAATAGAGAATCGATATTAACATTACAATTCTCTTTACTTCGATTCTTAGCTCTCAATAAAACTGGCAACTAAACAAAACGGCAACATTCAAAATAGGTAATAATAAATTTTCTCCCATATTAGTTTAGTTACCGTTTCACTTAAATGCCAGCTAATTGTAAATATACCGTATTGCCCCGAATGTAATTCAAACCAAAAATGTTGAGATGTTCTGAATGAAAAATAAGACCAAGAGGTAAAAACTTAACTTTGACACACTTTTTTTTTTAAAAGTAAAAGTTAAGTGAGACTGTCAGAATAAGTGAATCGATTTTAAACAATTGATATATATAATATGTAGACTAGGGATGGCAATTTTCCGTAATATATCGATATATCTATCATTGAGACATCACAACTCGTTTTATTGAGAGTTACAATATTTCGATCACATTAAGATGGCAGCTCTATTGTAATTATATTCTTTGTCACTTTCAATTTTTAATGTTTTATTTAGCTCTTTAAATAAGATAAGTTTAATAAAAATATACCTGCCTCGGTAGCGTATTTGGCTAACGCGCCAGTTGTGTTGAGCTCGACCACAGAGGACGGGGAGATCTAGTTTCGAATATCAGTCGGGTGAACTGAGGGTGGATTTTCTTAAGTTGTTTTCCACTCTCCCTCCACATGCAAATGCGGGTTCACTTCCTCTTAATTCAACCTTCCTAATTTAGTGTAATTAGTACTTAAGTGTATAACCCAAACGGGTAGTAAGACGTGGTGCTAAATTAATTAATTAATTTAATAAAATAGAGTAAAAATAATTTATTTTAATTCAATAGATTTAAAGCGTGGTTCAATATATCATTTCCAAAACACTTCCATCACTAATTTCTGGCGAGCTGACATGCGTAGGATCAGTTATGGTGGACAACTTTATATTTTTGTGACGTGTGAAAGGTGTTCTTTCCGGTATAAAATCCGCAATTTATTGTATTAATTTTGAGTTTATATTAATTATTTTGTTTTGATTTTCAGTTTTGAGGACTTTTAGTTTGTTTAGTAAAGATCTATAAGATTGTGATATTAAAGTTTCAAGCAACCATGTGATGGTTGAAATGGTCGAGTCCAAGTTTCACATAGGGAGGAGTAGGGTATCAGCACGTTAGATTTTCTGTACAGTAACAATTACTATTATTATTATTATTATTATTATTATTATTATTATTAAAAAAAGAAGCTTTTGACTGTTTTTACTAAGCTAATCTCTTTTATTTAACAAATAATAGTTAAAGTCTGTTCAGCATAGGAATTGTTTTCTGAAAGGCCTTTTTCCCTACCAGAAATCTAGTATATAGTAGGATATTGGTAGGAAAAAAGACCTTTCAGAGAGTAATTCCTACCGTGAATGGAGTATACAGAAAATAGTCTTTATCTTCAAGTAGCTATACTAAGTGTTTTAAGTTGCTACCAGTACAGTACTTAAATTTTCTTTCCAGTGTCATTAATTCAAAACAGTGCACATTCATTTAACAATCCTATTTGGTGAATTGAATAGATTTGTGTTCTCAACGACTTTTATTGTACCTTTTTTATTTATAAATGTTTGATTCAATGAGGCTTCATTTTAGGTAATAATACATGTTTACTATAGTGTAATACCTAATAATTATGTTTATATGATTTATTACTTGGTAAAAGTGATTTTGTGTTGTTCAAATTGATATTTTTTTTGTTAGAATTTTTTTATCACTATGAATGTTTTTTAGTATTTTGTATGTAATGAATTTGAATACCTACATATTTTTTTAGTAGGTTGGATGCTTGGGGAAAAAAAAGTTTAAGAATCGGAATCGAGAAAAACAGGTACACATTAATAAACACCATTAAAAACTGCTGTTTAATATTAGTTTACAGTATATGGCGAGCTTCTTGAAAAAACATACCTTAAGTTTATATAACACATCAATTTAATCGGCTTGGATAATTCATGTATCATTCAAAGCTACAGTCTTCAATAATAATAAAAATAAAAATAATAATAGTAATAATAAGCCTATTTATTTCAAAAATACAACAAAAAAGTTGTTTGCCATTTCTAATTATAACCTGAAATTAAAAACAAGATTGTAGTTTTATCAATATGTTATAAAATTTAATAATATTCGTACAAAGTATGTCAAACCTTGTTTTATATATATATATAACATTATATGAAAGAAGACTAATTTATTGTAGTTGGCGTAACGTATCCTATTTGCAGCATAGGCCTAGTAGTCACATTATTAACAGCTTTTACAAATTTACTTTTTAATTTATACTTAACACGTTGCACAAATGTATCAGGTTTAATAGAAAAATTATAGATTTTGTTAAAAAACATGTAGAACTCAAAGTTTAAAAGTTTCCTGAAATGGGGGAAAGAAAGTTTTTTTCTAACTTTGAGAAAGAAAAAAAAAAGTTCAACTCTTTTATTGAATTAAAAATATATCATATTAGAATATATTTGTATTTTATTCTTTTTTCCTTTTGGCAATAATATTGAAATGTAAAAATTGTATGTTTAAATGTGTGTGTGTGTGAAGGCCGGTACACACAGCACACTAAGCTAAGATTAGCTCTGCTAACTGCTTATAACAATAGCGGACCATATAATTATTTAAATGAGAAAGCCAATCCAAGCCAAGAAGGGAAAAGGCAAAAGCAAAGCTAAGCTAAGCTACATTTTCTTCATCTTCCACCATATCACACTAAATGACCATTATATTATCATCCAGGTTGTCTCTAGTCAAATAAACATACATCCAAGAATTTTTAGTTTATTTAACATAGCTGTCTATTCTTAATGGTACATGAAACCCATAGAAAATTATATTGAATATGTTTTAAAAGGTATTTCATTTAAACTAAAAATTATATATTTTACCTAGAGCTGGGCCGATCAGCTATTTTGCCGATTAGTCCGATGCCGATCATTTGTTGCCGATTAGGCTGATCACCGATGCCGATTATTTTTGTTTTCAATTTTAATAAGTGTATAAAGTAAAATGGCCCTTAAAGCAAAAAAAAACAAACTAATTTTATAATGTCCAATATAGGTTGGTTTTAGTAACATTTAAATAGAAACTTTTAAAATGTAAAGGTGGTTTAATTATTATTTTATATTGTTATTGTTAGGACAAGTGAACCTGTCACCAAACAAAAACAAATCACATGAATAAATAGCAAATATACCGGTACATGTTAGATAATTAAAATATGATTTCACATTTATGTTTAAATAGGCCTACTGACCCTTTCATTAGACAAAGACAAATCATAATCAGCAAATTTAAATTTAATTTTAATGATAAAAAATAATCAAGGCACACATATTCTTGCACACAAGGCCTACATCTATTTTGTTTTTAGATGAAATAGGAATTTTTACAGCCAATGTCTATTAAAATATGGCTTCAATATTAAACAATTTTTAACAATCGTAATATTTTTGTGAATTGTGATTTAGATATATCATAACATAGGTTTTTGTGATTCTACAAAGCATTCCATCTTAATTTCACTACAAAATATTAATATCGTATAGAAATAAGTGGTTTCTTAAAAAAAAAAAGTATAATAAAAAGGCATCACCATTTTTAAACAGTAATCTGATCTTTTTATTAACAATTTAAATATTCTTAGTGAAAAATAAAATTGTTTTAACTACATCTAAATAAAAACTACCTTTAGAAAATCGAATGAACGGTGAACGGGTCAAAATTAACGGATCATTGAACTGAACCAGATACAATGAATCGTTCATTTATAATAACGATTTTGCCCATCTCTACTTCAATATGATAAAATAAATAATAAATAATATAATGTGTAACGAAAGTTATTCTTTGTGTTTTTTTTTTAAGAAATACTATAAAACTCATTTTAATTTACTTTTAACTATTAAAGAAAATGTAAAATTTAAATATTAATATATATTAATTCACTTCATATTGAAATATGAGCGAAACAAATTCCTTGCCAGTGGAAAGTTTTGTACTTGCATTAAAAGAAAAACAGTTTTCATTTAAAACAAAATGTGCGCATATGCGAGATTATTACGTCAGATGTTTCATTTTTTGGGCATCTTTAACAAATCGAAATAAAACAACATCAATCTGCTAATATTTCATTTTATGATTATTAGGTTTGTTACCTGTGAGTGTTTTTATTTCTAATAATGTGCATCTGCATAAATTGGAATAAGACCTACGGTAAAAACTAAAAATATCGATTCTCATTTGTTATTTTAGAAGCGTTGGCTACCCTGTTTATTGCGAACTCAAAAGAGAATTGGTGTTCATATACCTGGGAATGGATGTTTAAAGTTATCTCTTAGTTTTCAAATTGATATTTAATGTTTATGACTTAAGATTTTAAAATATACCCATACATCTTGAATGCACAGCATTAAAAAAAGAAAATAGAATATCTTTCCATGTAAAACAAAATGTAGTGCACACTGCACATGCACGGTATTCTTGCGTCTGATATTTCATTTTATAACTATCTTTAATAAATCGATATAAAACAATGCCGATCTGCTAACATTTTATTTTGATGGATAGTAAATTTGTTACTTGTGAGTATTTTTATTTCTAATAACGTGCATAAATTGGAAAAAGACCTATGGTAAATATATATTTTATTTTGATATATTTTGTTTGGAATGTTGGATGTACTGTTTGTTTCAAACGTAAGTCGCTAAGAACAAGCTAATTATTCAAAGATCACATACTAGAGAGAAGAGATAAAATATTAATTTTTAGGACTTAAAATATACCCACACATTTAGAATAATCGGCATAAATAATCGGAGATTTAAACACCGATCATCGGAATCGCCGGTTATGCGATAATCGGCCGATGATCGGATTAATAATCGGCATCGGCCCAGCCCTAATTTTACCTTCTTTTTGGTTTGTGAATAATGTTATATTTGGGTAGTGCACTAAAAATATTATTCCTGTCAGTTTGCATAGCTTGCTTAGCAATAATAATGACAAACAAATTTAATTTTATGGCACTCATGACAAAATTTAGCATCACCCCCCTGGTTATCTTATGCAAGAGAACAATAAATTACAAATGCATGGATAGAAAGAACTTTACCCGTGTCATCTTTTCTCGTTCCTTCCCTGCTTTGTGATGATCCCACTGTCGTTTGATTATCTCTGTAATATCCTCTCCATTAACAAGGAAAGGTTTGTTGTGCTCATTTTCATATTTTCTAGCAAGATTCAGCAATTCTGTTTCTATCTTCGGAAGATCCTGAGAAACAACATAAAACCTTATATTTGTCTAAGAGGCGTTAGGGTACAAACAATTAAACATGACAGACTAACTTGAGTGGGATTGGTTCATTGTTTAAACCTAACAATTCAACGGACATATATCCCATACAACAGATTTATACTTTATGGGAACCTATAGCCATGCTGCCAGAGTCCCGTCTGGGTTTTACTCTCTTCTGCTGAAGAAATGGACCTATGTGCCCCAAAATATACTTAATAATGTGTTTTAATTGTGAACTTTGAGGTCTACCATTTTTTGGTAAGTGTAGAGGACCTTGCCATTCTATCTCCTTTCAACGTTAAATTAATTTTAATGATGAATTCAATAAGGTTGATCCCTTAACTAAGTTTTATTTCTTTAATTTTTTTTTCAATTTCTTTTGAGGATATTGTTATTTATGGAAGAAGGTATAGGAAATAGGGATGGTAATAAATAAAGAGCTTTTATGTATTTACTTCTGTTCCTTTTGATAGATGGTTCAATAACACAACTTTTCAAACAAACTTCAACATAAAGCAACCGAAATATTTGGTGTTCAAATTTCAACTGCTACTTACTGTGTCTCTCTCTGACTGAACACAGAATTCAACATTGAATATCATGTCACTAGGAAGGGAGGGGGACAGACAACATAAGAGTTTGTTAACTTGATTGAAACTCTATCAATCTCATGTAAGTAAGTTTTAAATGATTTAATTCATTGCATATTGAATTGCAAAAGTTTTTAATATTTATTTGTAAATTTTAGCAAAATAAGTTTTAACAAGTATAAACCAACTCATGCTAGGTTTTATACAAATATAAAATAATTATTTGTTGCGTTTACAGCATCTTTACAACATACCAAAAACAAACAAATTTTTGTGCTATTTGCTGTAACTGTGCCTTGTTACTTTCTTGGAAGTAGTCCCGTTTTCCACCAAGGTTTGGCTAGCATGTTGTGAGAACAAAAGGGATTAGCTGATTTAGGGCTAGCCTTATGACTACGGGCTAAATATTGCTATTGGGGTTAGATAGCAAACAGTTAAAGGTTATCAGCCACTTTAATATTTTATGCGTTTTATGAACTGAATTTATCTCTGGTATAAATATTTTTTATGTAGAAAATGCTAGGTTGGTACTGTTTTTACTGGTGCGCACATGCGTATAAGCCCAGACGCTACCGCTACAAACTAACGAGTGGTGAGATTGCTCAACATCTGTTAAATAATGGCGGCTAAACAAGTACGAGGAAACAGATGGCGTGACGTAGGCGCAGAAGCTAAGTTGTCTAGCAAGTACTAATTTCGGTGTCTGCCAAAATGTGGGCAATAATTTGGTACAGCGTTTACAAAATTTCATTTATTGTACTAACATTTATATAATTTGTTCTTATATAACGATAGCTCTACAAATGGCTTGTCATTTTTTTAGAGATGGGTCGAATCCACTATTTCTCGAATCATCATCAATTATCTTTATCCCTTTGTTCATCACTGCAATGAACAGTAGTGTTGAAAGCGCCTTCCTTGCTAAAGTTCATTTCTTAACAAACCCCAATGTGTCCTCTCCCCTCCTACTTTTACATATTTCCCATTCTCCTTTCTTCTTCAGTGATTACCATAATCTACATCTGCTCACACTCTAATAGGCTTTTTAACATCCAGGAAGGCAGTCAGCAGGTCCTTCTTGGCCTGAAACCAGGCTGTTCCTCCTTACACTATTCCCCTAATTCATTTTATCAACCATTGCAGAGTGGTTCCTCTGTAATGTTCACCCTCCTTCCTGTCTTCTATCTTGAAGACAGGTCATCAAACCAAATAAAAAGCGAATCCAATTCCTTTTCTGTCATTCACATCCTCTGCTGCCTCTACTGTGAAAACTATATTAGCCGCGAGGATTAATTTATAATTTAAAGTGTGGATGGTAAGCTATTTAACAATGTCTAAAAGGTTTAAGCGTGGGAAAATAAGCGTGCCCTTAAACAAAATCTCAACTATATTGCTCAAGATAAGTAATTTTTTAGTACCCATTTGAATATGTAAGGAAAAGAAAATATGTTTGATTCAAATGTTTTTTTTAAGAAAGGCCTTAAATTTATAAAATTATAATCTAAAATTTTTTATTTGTGTATATTTATGGTTATTTTGCTGTCCAAACCTTTTGAATCAACTTTCTTTCCTTTTCTTCCTGTAAGAGCTGTCCACCGCGGTTTTCAAACAATCGACTAGGGTCATTGGCCCTGTTCTCCAAGTCCAATCTCTTGTCCCACAGTTTCTGTCGCTTGTCTAATAGCTGGAACATGTTTCTATAACAAAAATATTGACCAAACTAGTTAGAATGCCATGGTAGTATGTCAATAAAAAAACTGTATAAATGTGGTGAGTGAAATAGATTAAAATTTTCAAAATCTCATCTCAAGTTTAGTCCCTTGATCCTTTAGAGGCTATGGTGGCCTTATATGAAGACCACACAGTAGATTTTAACTTTGTCAAATTTTATCATCAAACTATGACGACAAAATAATCAACCTGCAAATAAGAAAAAGGGTGTACCAAAGATAATAGAGGTTAGTTATGAATAGTTATTTTATAAAATAATCTTTTAAAGATTATATAATTTTATAATCTTAAATTTTGTCTTGTGATTACACTTGTTCATTTTCAACTACTTACAATACTAGGGTGTCCAGCCAAACTATATTTTAAATTTCCCTGGCTTTTCCAGAGCCAGTTTCAAACTTTTCTAGTCACTATATGGGTCATTCTCAAATTGAGGGACAAATATGAAATCCAAAACAAATAAAATAAAAATTTAAGGAAAAGCATAATTTATTGCCTAGTTACACAAAATTTATTAAAGAAGTAATAAAATCAGCAGAGCTTGATTTTACAAATTTCTTGTTTTTTTTTTATTTTTAGTTTTACTAAAGTGGCTACCCATTATTCATCCCTTTGCTAATGCACATAAATATATTACAATCTCTAAAATCCAAATAAAATAAGTAGTTTTACTAAGTATACAATATATTTTTTAGTAATAATATAAACAAAATTATACATTTTTTTTTAAATTATTGGAATTAGGATTTTGTCAGTGATGAATCATACAAAGTTCATGTTAAATTTTCCAAAATAAAAAAATTAAATTTTACATTTCTCATTTTTTAAATGTAATAGCTCTAATGTTAAAAAATATTTAAAAAAATTTCTATGACTGTTAATGAGAAATAAGTGATTTTATTGTCATAGGGAAATGACGTGATGTTTGGGAAAACAGCATTTACATTGAAAGTTCCACTGTTATCTACATGACTATCATTACTTTTGTCACCTAATTGACGTTAGTGAGGTGATGATACCATTTTCATCCATCACTAAGCAACGTTAGCGAAGTGATAACACAAGTTTCGTTACCAAGCAACATTAGCAAAGTGATGTTTTTGGCGGACTTTTGAGTTTCATAGCCATAATATAAGTATAAAGCGGCAAACAAACATTGAGGTTAGTTCCTGCCTCCATTTACGTTCAACTGAACTGGTATTGGCTTAGTTATTTCAAAAACTCCAAATGATATTAGCATTAGCGAAGTGATTTGCAATAAACATATTCTATACTATTTACCTGAATTTTCGTACGTTGACAGAGTAATATTAAATAGACTTCTTAACAAATGAAATAACAAGAACTAGTAAGTACAGGGCAACAACACACTACGACTAGTGGGGAACAGCGGAGCATTCTGGAAGGTTTTAGCACCAAATTCAAAATATCATGTTTGTCCACTGTGTTACTTGGGGACAAACATTGATTATAATTTCAAAATTCATGAATAATTTACTGAAATGGATTCGTCAAACAAAAATAACAGTATTACGGGAATATTTTTCAGTGGTTATATATATATTTTTCTCTATTTCTTTATTTTTGTATAGAACTTCAAACTTCAAAATTAAGATGTGGGGACAGTTAGTGATATGATGAATGGTAATTATTTGGTCTAATTTGTTTTTAATATAACCATATTTAAATGTTTCTATCATGTTTTACACACTTTCCATTACTTGAAAAAAAAAGTGTTGCTTGTTTTAAAAATTACAAAATATTTATATAGGCATGAAACATAAATTGTCCCTCAATTTGAGAATGACCCATATATTAAAAACATTATTTTATTAAGATTGCAACTTAATATAATACTTTTTCTAGACTAATACATAACATGAAATTGTGTCACTCTATGACTGAGTTAAAGAATTTCACTCTAAAACAATGGGCAATTGTGTGGTGCAATCTAAGTAAGAATTCTATTAAATCCTATTGAGTACACCAGTACAGTTTAAAATTATTGTGAGACACATTCTTTTTAGTTTCTTCTTTCAATAGCGTAATCAAATTCTCATACATGCACATAGCCATGGCTCAACTTTGGCTAAAAACACGCAAAGAGAGGGATGAAAAGATGTAACAAAAAACCCATTTTGATTTTTAGAATTCTGATTAGTATGCTCAACTGTTTTTATAAGATTCGCGGTGACTAATAACGGGAAGAAAAATGTTATCACTAGTGTTAATGAAAGTTTATTATTATTTTAATGAAAGTGTGAAAATTCTAGAAATTTGATCAAATTCCCTAACTTTTCCAGGTCGCTGGACACCCTGAATACTTTTATAATATTAATTATCAACTTATATCACATAGTGTGATATTGATCTATTATATTAATTCAATTTTGAAGTTTTACCACATCGTAAAACTATAACTTGCTATTCGCTTATATTGTTAACTTTGTGTACTTAATTATTTGAGACCTCGTTTTTGTAATACAAATGCCATTTTTAATTTCAGTATAATATACTTATTTATGAATTAATATTTCTACTCCTTATACCATTTGTAATAAAGTGAAATATTCTTACTCATAATTATTCTCTTATTGTTCCACGTTATGCTTATCTTATATAAATTATATAAAATTAGGTCATTAACTACTTAACATAAGGACAATAAACTGTTATATTAAATTATAGACATTTTATTAACAAATGAAAAATAAAGGCCTATTATATGTAGTAGTTTGAAACCTACTAGAATTAAGTTCTTAAACTCTCAAGGTTTAGGGCTTGTTTTGACAATGAAATTATTTTCGTAGATGATAAAATGGAGTTGTAATTGCAACAATGAACCATCAAAATTGTCCAAAAGGTGTTCAATATGATAAATTATGGCACTTGAAATAAATAAATTTAGGTGATTGGCAAAAATAAGCAGAGTAGATAAAATACCTATGCAATGAGGGTGAAATAAATACCTAGCCACTTTACCAAGAACCATCATCTTTAGTAAAATAACCCTAATAGGTGCCTACAGGATGTAGAAGGACAGATACTATATGGTCCTCTCAAGGTTGGTGTTAAATGTGCCACGTTTGCAGCACTAATAAATTTGTGCTATGTTGTGCCAGATGATGGAATAAATAGCATGGTATAGAAATTTACCATTACAGTATGATCACATATTTAACTCAAAATAATTTCTATTGCACAAGTAATTAAACTTTATTACATTATCAAACTCTATATTTACATAAGAAAACAATGGGTTTATAGGTGAACTCACATATTTGACTCATAAAAAGTTTTTAACTTTTGTATCTCCAGCTCATGCAAGTCCAGAAGATCTTCTGTGTAGCAGTCTGAGAAAAAGGGGATGAATTGGCGTTTTTGCTCATTGGCAAAATGGCATCGACTCCACCACTCATTAAGCTCCTTGCGAGTCTGCTGAACATAAGTCTTGATGTTCTGTCTTTTAAGATCTTCAAATAGATTTACCTCCTGCCTCAACTGCACAAACACATTATCAAAACAATATTATAAAAGTGTACAAGCACACACAAATCTTTCTTAATAAATATATATATATATATATATATATATATATATATATATATATATATATAAATAAATATATATATATATATAAAAAATATATATATCGATAATTAGCTAGATTATTTAAATGGCTTGTTACCCATTGCCCTTAGCAGTTTCAGTTTAATTATCTTGATTGAAAAAAGCTTTATTATACATTGAAATCTCCCTTAACGGACACCTCTGAATAACAAATTCTTCTTTACAACGGACAGTTTAAATTTCCCCGGCAAAATAACATGGGCTCTTACGATGAACTAATTCCCAATTGGGTGTTTTCTCAACAACGGAAATTGTTGTGCATGAAAATCTCCAAGCAGCGCACAAAGATTGAAAACACTAGTCCATTTATAGTATTTGACTGTATGTTAGAAATGCCAATGTCCTGCTAGAGCTGTAAGGAGTCCTGTCTTCCCCCTCTAGAATGTTTCCAAAATAGCCTACATAGTATTAACTATGGTACTGTAAGGTCATAACCCCCCACTCCTTGCAGTCCATCAACAGGGAGATGTTGTACACACACATACAGTACAGAAGTGCTACTGTTCACATTTAATTTCATTTGCGTACTGTTCCGTGTATTATGAAATCCATACAGTAAGCTACATACAACATTTATTCATTATTCATAATAATAATGGTTAAATACTGCATGGTGCAATAGTTCGACTGTTTTAGTTAATATGCTCATTATCTAGGTTTATATACACAAAACTGTGTTCAAGAAATATGTTAAAAACATTTTCTCAAATAATGGATATTTTTTGAACCAGGAAGGTGTCCGCCATTATGAGGTTCAGGGGTCATGAAAAGTTGACATTCATCAATATCTAGGTTTAGATTCTTTCAATAGTCGCAATACTTTACTTTAAGTTTTCTAAAAGTTAAAAAAAAAAAAAATTTGCGTATAGCTTGAATATGATCTACATTTATGCAACAATGAATAATTTCATATCTCAAAGAGTTAGGGAGATATGATAAAAAATGAGAATTTACACATCAGACCAGAACCCTTAAAGTCATTTTGATGAAAGATTGAGGGGAACCAATTTGATTTTAATATTAACGAATGTGTGGAAATGAAATTTAATCAAAATTGATCGAGATGATTTTGAAAAAAAAATAATGGATTTTTTTCTCTTTTTGCCCTTCAGTAAACTACCCTTAATTTTAAGTTTAGATATCCAATTCCAAAAAAACCATCAGGGCAACCCTATGAAAACCCTTGATACCAAGTTTTAGCCCGATCGGTAAAATAGTTTAGGCTTTACTCCGAGGTACAGACAGACATACGGAAATTCAAAAACCACTTATTAAGATTCAGGGGTCATGCAACGTCAAAATTCATCAAAATCTCAAGTTCGATTTTTTTGACGATCACAATACTTTCTCTGCCTGTAAAGTAGCGAGTAAGTAAAAATGTTCTATTAGTTTACATAATTTAGATTAATAGATAATTTAGATTAGATTTAGAGCTCAAATATTGCTTGCACAGGCAAATAATTGAATGTTTAGTACAAATATTTAGAAAAATAAAATAAAATTAGCAATTATGATAACTATACAGGTGTCCAGCAAAATTTTATATTAAAATTCCCTGACTTTTCCAGGTTTTCCAGAGCCAATTGTATTAAGATCTCAAGATTTCAACTTAATTTAATAACATTTTGAAATTGTAGCACTCTATTAAGGGGCTAAAGCATGTCAGCCTAAAGCAATGGGCCATTGGGTAGTGCGTTCCAAGTTAGCTTTTAGTTAGATCCATTGAGAGATTAAAAGATCGTCTTACACGGGTTAGTGAACTAATGACTCAACTTTGGATAAAGACACAATAGTGGTGGAAAGATTAGATGAAAATCCCATGTTGACTTTGAGAATTGATATTAGTATATTCAAGATGGACAACTATACTAAAATAAATTCGCAGTGAAAAAAAAGTTTTTGACAGTTATTTTATTGTAAATGAAAGTAGCTTAGGCATATTATTTTAGTGACTATGTGAAAATTCCAAAAATTTGATCAAACTCCCTGACTTTTCCCCGACCAAGCAAATTCCCTGACTTTTCCCTGTTTTCCAGGTCGCTGGACACCCTGACTATAGTACATCCACGACCTTAGTTTACTTGGTTTCTAGAAATAGTCCCTAATACATCCCTACGCCAACAGTTGACATCGGTCACTTTGGATAGCTTCAATGAAAATATATGGTAATGCATGAATGTGATGGTTAACCACAGTAATTTAAGCCAATATTATTATTTAGTTATTTGAGGTCGAACCCAAAGCTTATTTATCGTTTTATTCCACTTAGAAAAAATGTATTCACATCACTTCCACAAAAACTTCTAATGAACATAGCTTCAAAATGGCTACCGACGAATTTAAACCATGTGATTGAACATAACAGAAACATGTTCTTTACAATGGTGCAACCACACAGTGGAAAAAAACATTTTATTTAGTTAAATATTTCGAAATACTATAAAATATCAATAACATAATTTATTTTATATATATATATATATATATAAAAAATGACAAGTATTTTCTCTTTTCCAAGTAAATATGATGCCTGTATTAAAAGGTATTAATTTATGCACTATATTACACATCATAGATAACATTCTAAAACAAAGAATAAGTACTTTTAATTATGTTTAAAATATTGTTTCGGATTGGGAAAAAAGAAATTATTAAAAGTAATGAAATAGTAGGAGAAAACCTAAGTTTATGCTATTTTTAATGTAAAATATGACATGTAACTAAACAACTTAACATTTATAACAAAACAGTGATTTTTTACAAGTATTGGCAACCCAAAACCAACATATGATTTTTGAACAGTCATCCAGGTAAACATCTATCAAGAACAGACTTTAGGTCATAGGGCTGACTGAATAGTAATAGGTTGAGTTTTCTAGCCTAAGTTAGTTTTTAAAATTGAGTTATTTGATGAACAAACATGTGTAGGGTAATCATCGAAACCTTTTTTCTTTCCTTTAACTAAAGCAAATTAGGGCTATATCTTCCATAATTTTATTTTGTAAAAATAGGGTTAGGTTTGACAAAATAGTAGGGGTGTACAGAGCTTCGACGCTTCACCAGTGAAAATACTGACAGCTAAGGTTCTCTATGTATTTTCAATTATAGCCAATCTGAGTGGTTTTGTACATTAGAAATTAGTATTAATATGAAAAAAATCTGAAGGTGAATTGCATGTTGTGATATAGTAACTTGATTTTATCAGAGTAACATAAAATATTACAAACAATTGTGCAATAAAACATTTTTCAAGTAATTTTAGTGGATAAAGTAAATAGCTACATTATAATATTTTTTCAAGCATAAAATAACTAAAAGAAAATATTCAAACTTCGATTTGGCTTCGAGAATATTTCATATATTTAATTCAAGTTCGCTTCGAATTGAAAAAGTGTACTTCACACAACCCTTCAAAATAGGGTTCTTTTCCCCCCTTCCAATGTTTTACTGATTTAAAAAGAAAAAAAGATTAAGTAAGATAGAATTTAATAACGGTCAGTTTACAGACATTTGGCTTTAAGTACAGAGCTTGAAACAATTTAAGGCAAGACAGTAGAAGTTTGACTTATGTCGATAATTGTGTATTTGTGTATTTATTACTATTATGTTTACTATATTAAACCAGATTTTAATAGACACTGGACAAAATAACTTGCGCTGAGTAGGTTGGGAAGTATATCCCATGTCAGTTGAAACCAATTATTTTTCCCTCTTCTATAGGTGTGAGTATGTGTGCACTTTATTAAAAAATTACCTAGCTAATCATGGCTTATTAGATTTATTATAATATAGTAAGTTGTTTACAACCTTAGTTTTAAATTCGATAACAACTATGATTAAATGACAGAAAATATTTTAGGTCTTTACCAAAATAATGATTGAAACGACAGGCAGGGCCCAATGAGACGGTGAGCCTGTGGTGTGGTGGAGGCATGGCGTTTGTATGACATGTGGTGTGAAACGAGTACATGTAAATTAATGTGATAGCACCCACTGGAGAGACACTGAAGTGGTGTCGCAACGCCATGCACCCGCCACTAGTTCCACAAAGCCATATTAATAGTTGTACGTAGTGTTATATCTAGCACCTGTGTTTTGGGCATAAGCAACTTATAAGTACATACTAATTTAAATCAAAAATAGGTCTTAAGGATGGGAATAGTTGCTAAGAATAAGTGCACCAGTATTTATCTGGAACTGTGAACAAATCACAAAACCAGATCTAGTTAAAAAAAAAAAAATATTGGGACTAATATGCATACATTTTTCAAACATTCTAATATCAACACATAGCCTAATACTAAAGAACTGAACAACATTAAGTCAACCACCCAACAATTTACCAATAATCTTCGTCCAAATCAGGAATGGAACCCATGAACCTTAACACACACTAGTGACTGAGGTAAAGTGAGTTTGACAATAATTCGATCTGGTTACTTAAGATGACAAAATGTAATGAAAGTATAATGCCCTAGAACTATCAACCACCGGTATGGGTAGATGGTTTCTTCACTTAAAAGTAAATTAAAGTATAATAAATGGTTGTTGTACATAAAATATATTTTCAAATAGTCTTGGTTATTTTAACAAATTCAGCCTATAACTGTCCAAATTGAGAAGTATAAGTTTCGATATAAAGTTGCACATGTAGCCAATGTGAATGTGATGAAGTGGCCTCTCAGTTTTCAACGTCATAACATCGGATAGTGCTGTGATATTCAATACTGGGCAGAGTGTAAATCATGTGTCCCACTGTGCAACCACAAATAAATAAGATTCTATTGACCCATAGTTATTTAAAATAATAAATTTAACTTATTTTTATATTTCTTTCATATCCTATACCATTATAAATTCAAAAGTAAAAAAGTTTCAAACTTATGATGCTATGGGTTATATCGGTCCACGTTGGGCGTCGATTATGAAGATATGCGATTTGTTTGCGATATAATTGGTATTTATAACCCTGTAATCAAGTGCCAATTATTATACAGAATTATTATTATACCCCACGTTTGCTTGGGGCGCCGGTTAAAGTGATACTGTTTAATTAGCTGATAATTGCCCCGTGATCGAGCACTAATTAAAGCGGTACAGAATGTTTGTGAGATAATTTAATAAAATAAATAAAACCTTTAATAGTGTACACTATTTATTTAGATCGTGGCACTGGTTTATTACAGCGTTCTGTAGATTTATGTCGCCGGCACTGTTAATATTTTAATCTGTTGAGTTACATTACTACTATTTTTCCTACCTGCACTTTGTAGATTTATGTGACTACTCTATATATTCATACGCACAAGCAGCTTATATATGACCCCTTGGACCTCTCGTGACCAGTGTCAAAACCAACAAATCGAAAGAGTCATGGCGACAGGTGTCTTGAAGGCTAGCTTCCTATTGGGTAGAGGGAGCTAATGTCACTTGCTTTTTTTTGGTAAACACTATGGAGTTACTTTTGGAAAGAAAAAATAAGTTTTAATGGTGCAATCCTTCGACATTATTTCTGAAAAGCGCGTGATTGTCCATGGATTAAGTATTGAAAGGATATTTTACATACAATACTTTAAAGAAAAATACCTTCATCCATGACTTTTTTACATATATATAAGAGGGGTCCAAATCAGTATCATTACAAACTAAACAACTTTTTCAAGTTTTACTTTAAATATTTCAAGAGGTATTATATGTGTTTTTTTAAACCTCATGTAAAAGATAGCCACTCAAGACTTTGCAGACATTGTTAATAACTGTTAATAAAGCCACCATGTAATCATTGGTTTTCACACACAAATGGAACAAGATATATCTGTAAACTCGTGAACCTGAAATACAATGTTAATTTTGATATTTAAAAAGAAAAACTAGTGGTTTAATTTTTTTAGTTTATATTACTTTCACTAAATGCATCCGGGGTTGTTTTTATAATATGGCATGCTTATTCTAAAGAAATAATTATGTTCATTTTTAAGCTACAAAAGAGCAACTCTACTTGGTTTCAAAAAGGACAGCGCTAACGAGGAAATCAATGGGTCATAAAAAGATGTTAAGTGCCCATAATATCCTGTATTGCAATTTAAAAATGTAATGGCCTATAATATATTAAATATTGTATACTACATACCAAGTTTGTCAAAAAACATAATATTTGTTCTATCAAAGTTGAGTTTTCTTCCAATTTGGTTTCAGGAGGAGAACTCCCTAAGACATAGACTATAAGGTATGTTTGGATACAGGAAGTAAGTGAAAGTCAAGAGGATCATGTCGAGAATAATTTAAAAACAGTAAGTTCCATGCATGTACCCATAGCTGTTCCCTTTATCTGAAGGTAGTGTTTATCCAGGACGTGATAGTTGTTGAATTGAAGGATCATCCCAGCCAGCTCTACCAGAAAAGAAGTGGCTGGTTTGGACCCAAGAGGTGCTCCATGGCCAACATTCCATGTACATGGGGGATGTTAGTGTATAGTGTCGATTGTCGTGAGTGACCAGAAAACCGTTAGGTGGAAGGTTTTAACTGTACATATATTATTATTAGCACCGCGTCTTACTGCCCGTTCGGGTTATACGCACTTACGCTAATGTGCAATGGTAGGGTGATTGTGAGATAAAATGGAGGACCTACAGTTTAACGTGAAGGCCTGGTATTCCTCACATTCACAAGTTGTGATTAATACACATCTTGTCAGAGGTGAAGGAAGGTTTGGTAATCAGATAAATCTGTGCTGGGACCGAGGATTGAACCCCGGACCTTCAGCACAGAAGTCTTGACACCTTAACCCTAGACCACCAGGTCACCTAACTGTACATATAAAACCCAACAATACTTCCACTATTATAGTAGCCATCCTCCATCCACAAAAGGGTATCTACCATTCAGCCTTGCCATCCAAGACAAATGTATATATTCAGAACCCAATGATTATGCTTTGTCAAGTGAGTGTTGGAAGTTTTATTTATTCCTGAGCAGGGTAGCTACAGCTTTGTTAGCAAGTTTTGATATTCAGGCCTGTTCAAAAGAGTAATGAAATATACTACACCTTTCAATGCAAAAGCTCTTACTGAGTTTTTTTTTTAAATATCATATTTGGAGCTTAAAAAATTTAAATAGACTATGTGGAAATTGAGTTAAAATTGAAAATCACCTTGTTTAGTCCAAACATGATTTCAAAACCTGAATACAAGTAAAACCATTCTTCTCATTAGTAGTTTCTTAACTATCTGTTGATCCGCTTTGGTGGCCGCATGGTCTAACGCCCTACTCTCGTGTTGGACTAGACTGCCGAAGACTGGGAGATCAGGGTTTGAACTCGGTTGAGTGCACTTCCTCTAAATTAAACCTTTCTAATCCCTAACCTGTTAGTGTAATTAGTATATAAGTGTATAACCAGAAAAAGTTGTAAGATGTGGTGCTAAAAAAAATCGGTTTGAACTCGCTTCAGTGGTTAAATAGTCTAAGGCATTCTTCCAATAAACTAGACTGCCAATGCCTGGGAGAGTGAAGTTCGACTCCAAGTTGTGTGTACTGAGGGTGGTTTTTCCAAAATGGTTTTCCATTCCCCCTTCGTACAAATGTAGGTAAACTTAGTCTAAATTCAACCTTTATCATTCCTAACTCATTAGCTTAGTTAGTATGTGTATAACCTAGGGTTCTCTTAATGTATTTTTTATAAACTGGGACAATTCCAAATTTTCACTTAAAAAGCCTGTGATATTTTAGTAACTATAAAAACAAAAACTAAATCTATTATATAAGATATGCGTCACTTTAATGAAGATTTTATTATTATTATTAAATAAGATACTGGTATAGAAATACACACATTAACTAACATAAATTCCACTTTGAAAAATAATTATAATCACATTTATATTTTAGAAAGATTCATCAGAATATTTTTCAGATTTATAAACCTGTTTTTTTTTTTTAATTCTTCTTCTGATATTTGGATGGCTGTTAAGAAGTCCACGGACTTAGAGCTGTGTGATAAGCGAAGGTTGATTCCTGTGCTGCCAGTAATAACTGTTTTTCCATTTCACTTTGGGTTTTTGAATTTAGGAAATCACACATTGCTGTTGGAAGCCTTACTTTGAACAACACTGTTCGTGTTCACAAATTCGACTACGTCTGACCATGTTAAATGCAAAATTTAGAGTTACATAAAGTACATTCCATATTTTCATCTATACCTTTAATGGAGGAAAATTCTCTTCTAATATTATCACTTATATTGCACTTTTGTTTCGGCATTATGTCGGTGGAAAATAAGATTAAAAAAATTATCATATTCTAAACCCTAGCAACCACTGTTATGCATGTAACCGGAAATTGATAAAGCAACATTTTGCCAACAAAAGCATGAGAAAAAAAAGAGCATCAGTCACTATGAGTATTGCCAAAATTGAAAATTGTAATAAAAATTGGTCAACAATGTTTCATGGATCAGCCAAGGAGTGTTACATGGTTATACTAAAACAAAGAATAAAATCAGTTATCCATAGATTTCTTTTTTTCAGAAAGGACACTTAAAAGAGACATATGGAATAAATTTGGGACATAAGAGATATTTGATCAAAAAAGGGACAAATGAGAACCTTATTATAACCTGAAAAGGTAGCAAAACCAAGTGATATTAAACTATTTGTTTGCACAGTTGAAGCCTGACAAAATTTCAAAATAGCGTTTTTCTTTACCATGCATATCTTATTATTTTACTAAAACTGTCAACATTCTGTAAAAGAGAGCGAAAATAAATGGTATAGAACTCCGAACAAACGTTCTTACTCTAGTTTTTAGAAATGGAGATATTTACTCAAAATTCGTAACATAATATACACTAGCAAACCCGAGAACAAATTGCACTAGACATAAGTAAAACATTTTTTATTCGTGGTTTTAAATCCCATAAATTTATTTTTAAAGAATTAACATATCCATTTGTATATTTGGATCAAAACAAAATATCGATTTTGGGTCCCCGAGGGTCAACATTTCGTATTAAAATTTTGATTTTCAGTTAAAATTTTTGTTATTTTACTAGGGGATATCTTATGGTTGTTGCATTGAATTAAATTTCTCTTTTATAAATTTTGACTAATTAAATAAGTAATTATTGACTATTGAGTCTAAAATGAGAGAGATAGAATCGTTATAGTCGATTTTGAGAAAATGGAATTTCTCTCTTTTAACCCTTTAGTAAACTGCTATTACTTTTAAGGTTAGACAGACGGCGTTGCAAAAACACATCTTTAGGGTGTGGGGTTATGAAACGCCGACATCCATCAACATCTCGGTCTAGATTTTTTTTGATGGTTGTAATACTTTACCTTAAAGTGTTGGCTAAGTTAAAAGAAATATATATTTGTGTATAGCTTGAAAATTTTTGGTTTTATAAAAATATATTTCAATTAAAAGATGTTTACTATAAATAGATCCACATGTATGCAATGATAAGTAATTTCATATCTCAAAGACTTACTGAGATAAAATTAAAAATTAGAATTTACCCATCAGACCAGAACCCTTAAAGTCATTTTAATGAAAGGTTGAGAGTAGCTATTTGGTTTGTAATATTTATCAAAGCTTAGAAATGAAATTTAATCAAAATCCTTAAAGCCGATTTTGATAAAATCAATTTTTTCTACTTCCGCCCTTAAGGAAACTACCCTTAATTTTAGGGTTGGATATCCAATTCCAAAAATTCCTCGGGTGAACCCATGGAAACCCTATATACCAAGTTTTAACCCAATCGGTAAAATAGTTTAGGCTCCAACCCAAGGTACAAACTGATAAGATTGCATTGCGAAAACCACTTTTTAGGATTCAGGGGGTCACGAGACGTCGACATCGATCAAAATATCGAGTTCAATTTTTTTTGATGATCACAAAACTGTAAGGTAGGGAGATAGTAAAAATGATGATATTGGGTCCCCGGTTAACACTTTGTATTAAAATGTCGATTTCTGGTTTAAAATTTTCGGCATTTTATTAGGGGTTGCACATCTATGGTTATTACATTACTATTAAATTCCTCATTTATAAAATTTGACCAATAAAAATAGATAAATATTGACTACTGAATCTAAAATGATAGAGATAGATCATTGTTGTACAAACATTTCTCCTAAGAGTTTGAAAGAAAGAGAACATACACTTTTTGAGACACTTACTAATTTCTTACTCTATGGCATTAGGGAATTATTGTACTAAAACTTAAGTAGTACCTCTTTACAACTAAAGCTCACAAGATTGTATTAATATATTTGTCAATATCGCAGAAACTGTTGGTTTTATAAAAATATATTTCATATAAAAGTTTTTTATTTTTAATAGTACTACAACTTTGCAATAAGTTATTTAGTATCTCAAATATTTGCAGATATACATAAATTTCCGCTTCTGTAAAATACCCTAAAAGTAATTTTCATGGGAAAATGAAAATAGCAAGTTTATTATTATTATTTATCTTAATCAACACCTAGATATGCATTTTAATCAAAATCATTAGAGCCAGTTTTGAGAAAATAGATTGTTTCTCTTTTCGCTTTTTTTATTAAACTACTCTTAATTTTGGGGTTAAAAAGACACACAGACAGATGGCATTGCAAAGACAACTTTTTAGAGTTCGGGGGGTCATGAGACGTTGCCATCCATCAACATTTCAGGTTAGATTATTTTTACTGTCGCAATACTTTACCTTTAGTGTCAATAAAAAAAAAAAAAGTATAGCCTGAAAGTTATTTGTTTTATAAAAATTTGTTGTGAATAAATAAAATATTATTTGTATTATAAATAGATATACATAATTACAATGATGAGTAATTTCATATCCCAAATAGTTTTGGAGCTATGATAAAAAGAGACCGGAGCCCTTACAGTCATTTTGCCGAAATATTGAGAGTAGCTATTTTGTTTAGAATATTTATAAATGTTTTGAAATGAAATTTAATCAAAATTGTTAGAGCCGACTGAAAAAATCGACTTTTTCTTTTTTTGCCCTTCAGTAAACTACCCTTAAGTTTAGGGTTAGATCTCCCCCTCGGGGCAACCCTATGAAAATACTAGATACCAAGTTTTAGCCTGATCGATAAAATAGTTTATGCTCTAGTCTGAGGTATAGACAGACGGAAATTCAAAAACCACTCTGGGATTCAAGGGTGGGGTCGGGTCATGAAACGTCGCGATTCATCAAAATCTCAATTTCATATTTTTGACAATAACAATACATTCTCTACTTGTAAGATAGGGAGAAAGTAAAAAAGTTGTGCGTTATTAAAAAATGTTTATATATATATAAATATACACAAAGAAACTATCAGAAGTTCACTATATGGCTTTTACTGGGGTTAAATACTCCAATATTCCGTAGATAGAATTGACCCCCATTCATATTTCTGAGCAGGGACTACTTCGGGGAGTCATAGGATAGTGAAAACATTAAAGCGCTTAGGATTGGGACATGGATGTTAGGAGCTTATCACGTTTCTAATGCCAGAGGTTAAATAAGTAGCTTTAAACTAAACCATTATATTTGTGACGTTTTGAGCAATAAATAAAACTTACACCTTATAGTGGGATACCAAATATCTATATGAATTTAAGAGGAGTGTAGGCTAACAAAGTTTGGGAATCGCTGCACTCGACAATGAATGTTGCCAGAAATGATTATTTCGGAGTTATGGGATGTGATTTTTACTAAAATTTGTTAATTCAAAGTATAAATATAAATGCATTCATGGCAATTTTTGTATTGAGACTGACCTTTATTTAAATTCTCAATAGTGAGCAAAATCCCATCACTTTTAAAGTTTTGTTTCCAATGTTCAAAATTATAGCATAATTTTCTGTTTCTACCCTGATATATCCAGGCAAATTAACAAGAAGCATTTTATACTTGTTAGATAAAAATTGAATTAATATGAAAACATTGATTTTGTTAAAATATTTAAATTAGTTTAAAATAAAAGGTGAGGAAGGCAAATAAAATTTTTTTTTAGCATTACCTTTTACAACCTACAGTAAGTCCTGCTATAACGTCACCTATTAGAATGTTGTTTGGTTACAACATTGTTAATAGTCTGTGACCCTTTTTTTTACATAACGTCTGCTATTGGGTACACTGTTGTTTTCAGCTGAACACGCGCCAAGTGTCAACCGCTGCTTGGTTCCCGTTTGTGTGGGCCTAATAGGTCTATGAGTCATGCAGACCACATCAGAGATTTCTCTCTCCCCTTCCAAACAACAAGCCGCCCGATGATGATAATAATGATAATAGGTTTTTTTGCGAACAAATGTATTTTGTTTATTTATTTTAAATTTGGAATGTTTTACTTGAAAATTGAAACTTTTGCAGAGGATTTAGAGACTTTCAGCATTACTGAGTTGGCAACACTTAAGATGGTGCAAGTTAAGCAGTTTTGTTCAAGCATATGAACTTGTGTTTAGTTTTCTTTGTAGTTTTTATATTTAGTTCATGTGGGTCTTTTGTTTATCTTTCTTTTCTTTTGCGTCTTTTTATATTTAAAACATTTCAAGTTCATGTGTGACTTGTGTTTACTATTCTTTGTTTGTTTTTATCTCTAATATATTTTTAGTTTGTGTGCAACTTGTGTTTATAATTCTTTGTTTTGTTTTTTATTTTAGTTAGTGGTAGTTTTTTTTTAGAGCTGGGCCGATCAGCTATTTTGCCGATTAGTCCGATGCCGATCATTTGTTGCCGATTAGGCCGATTACCGATGCCGATTATTTTTGTTTTCAATTTTTATAAGTGTATAAAGTAAAATGATCCTTAAAGCAAAAACAAAGTTACTTTTACTAGTTTTATAATGTCCAATATAGTTTTGTTTTAATAACATTTAAATAGAAAATTTTAAAATGAAAAGGTTGTTTAGTTATTATTTTATATTGTTATTGTTAGGACAAGTGAACCTGTCACTAAACAAAAACAAATCACAATAATGAATAGCAAATATACCAGTACATGTTAGATAATTAAAATATGATTTAACATTTATGATTAAATAGGCCTACTGACACTTTCATTAGACAAAGAAAAATCATAATCAGCAAATTTAAATTTAATTTTAATGATAAAAAATAATCAAGGCACACATATTTTTACACACAAGGAGAATAGGCCAACATCTTTTTTTTTAGATGAAATAGGAATTTTTACATCCAATGTCTATTAAAATATGGCTTCTATATTAAACAAATTTTAACGATCGTAATATTTTTGTGAATTGTGATTTAAATATATCATAACATAGGTTTTTGTGATTCTACAAAGCATTCCATTATAATTTAACTACTAAATATTAATATCGTATACAAATAAGTGGTTTCTTAAAAAAAAGTATAACAAAAAGGCATCACCATTTTTAAACAGTAATCCGATCTTTTTATTAACAATTAAATAATCTTAATGAAAAATAACATTGTATTAACTACATTTAAATAAAAACTACCTTTAGAAAATCGAATGAACGGTGAAAGGGTCAAAATGAACGGATCATTGAACTGAACAAGATACAATGAATCGTTCATTTAAAAAAACTATTTTGCACATCTCTACCTCAATATGATAAAATAAATAATAAATAACATAATGTGCAACGAAAGTTATTTTTCATGTTGTTTTTTTAAGAAATACTTTAAAACTTATTTTAATTTACTTTTAACTATTAAAGAAAATGTAAAATTTTAATTTTAATATATATTAATTAAATTCATATTGAAATATGAGCGAAACAAACTCCCTCCCAGTGGAAAGTTTTGTACTTGCATTAAAAGAAAAACTGTTTCCATTTAAAACAAAATGTGCGCATGTTCGAGATTATTACGTCCGATGTGTCATTTTTTGGGCATCTTTAACAAATCGAAATAAAACAACACCAATCTGCTAATATTTTATTTTATGATTATTAAATTTGTTACTTGTGAGTATCTTTATTTCTAATAACGTGCATAAATTGGTAAAAGTCCTATGGTAAATATATTTATTTTGATATATTTTGTTTGGAATGTTGGATGTGCTGTTTATTTCGAACCTAAGTCGCTAAGAACAAGCTAATTATTCATAGATCACATACGAGAGAGCAGAGATAAAATATTATTTTTTTAGAACATAAAATATTATTTTTTTAGGACTTAAAATATACCCACACATTTTGAATAATCGGCATAAATAATCGGAGAGTCAAACATCGATCATCGGAATCGCCGGTTATGCGATAATCGACCGATGATCGGATTAATAATCGGCATCGGCCCAGCCCTAGTTTTTTTCTTTTTGCAATGACATCTAAACATCTATGTGATTTATTTAACACTTTAATTGCAGAGAAAAACAGACAACCAATTAGTAGTCTGGCTGTGAAAATGAACGTAATATAGCGACTCGAATCTGGTCAGCGTGGTGCAGACATTGCTGCAGCTTTGGGCCTACCTGTAACTACTATTCACACTATAGGGAAAAATGTCGTAAATATTAAGTGCTGCATGGAAAACTTTTCGGGCCTCAGTGTGACAAAGGTCAGGCGTACAAGAAATGAATGCATTGAAAGGACGAAGAAAATGCTTTCATTGTGGATTAAATCTCAAAACCAACGTTGTGCCCCAGTTACTTTAGCCACTGTTCAAAGTAAAGCTAAATCTTTATATCATGGCGTGTTAAAGACCAAGGATGTTGTATGCTCTAAAGAAGAACTTTCGGTGCCAGCCGAGGGTGGTTCGATGGTTTTAAGCACCGGTAAATTTTTTATAATATTAAAGTGATTGGTGGAGCTGCGAGTTTCGACAACATTTCGGCGGAAGCCTTTGTTGTCAAACTTCAAAACATCATTGAAGACGGCAGATACTCACCAAATCAAGTTTTTAATGTTGACGAGACCAGACTGTTTTGGAAATGTAGGCATGTCAGAACTTACTATTTACAGGAAGAAAAGACAGCAACCGGTTTTAAAGCCACGAAAGATCGTGTCACTCTGTTACTAGGTGGGAATGCATCTGGTGACTACAAGATGAAGCCACTCCTGATTGCCAGATTAGAGAATCCACGGGCTTTGAAAGTAAAGACAAAGAAGCCCTTTCTAGTTATTTACAAAGCCTACAAAAAGGGGGATAACTGGTGCCATGTTCTGTGAGTGGTTGAAAGTCTACACAATACCCACGTGGAAGAGGTACTGTGCGAAGGAGAATTTAGATTTTAGAATTCTTGTCCTCACAGATAATTCTCCCTCAAATCCTCATGACATTCCTGACTTGGACGAGCATGTGAAGATTGTCTTTCTCCCTCCCAATACGACGGCTCTAATCCAACCAATGGACCAAGGTGTGATTGCCACTTTCAAGCGGTACTATCTGCGGCGTACATTTGAGCAACTTGTCGCAGCTACAGATGGTGAAGACAAGACCAGCATCAAGGAGTACTGGCGGAGCTACAATCTCTTTAACCCCCATCAACAACATATCCATGGCTTGGCAAGAGGTTTCCCACACATGCCTCAACGCGGTGTGGCGAAATCTATGGCCTGAATGTGTCTCAGATTTTAAAGGATCGAAGAGATTGTGCCAAGTGCAAACACAAACCTCAACATTGCTCGCTAAGCAGGCTTCCAGAATCTGGAAATGGAGGGCATAGAAGAGGTGGTGGATGCCGAGTTTGAGGAACTCATTAACGAGGAGCTACAAGAGCTAGGCCCAAAATCCAAGCCCTGGATCTGACAACGAAGAGGACAAGCCTTCACGCACATTTACTACGAAGAGCATGGCTACTGCATTTCACCGTATTCAAGAAGGAATTCAGATTTTAGCCAATGAAGACCCCGATGTAGAACGCAGCACGAGAGTGCACAGGACGGTCATGGAGGGCCTTACATGTTACCAGGAAATTTACAAAGAAAAGAAACGTGCCGCTAAGCAACCCACTATCTGCGCATTCTTTCTACCAGTGGCCGCCGTGGTGACACATGAGGGGAAGAGGACCCTGAGTGTTGAGCCAGTTCCATCCACGTCCCGAAATTAAAATATACCTGTCTTGAGCGTTTTCCGTGATGTGACACTACATGTATTTGTAAGTATTTTGGGGGACCTTGGAACCTAGCTCCTACAGTTAAACATTGATTCTTATGGGAAAACATAACTTTTATAAAGTTGCGTTTCTCTGGAAAATAACACGTTATAAAAGGATTTACTTTATTTGGGTTATAGACACATGCACTAATTTATTCTAGTATGTTAAGGACAAAGAAGGTTGAGTTTAGTGGAAATATTCCTGCATTTGAAGGGATAAGGGAAACTATTTAAGTAAAAGCCACCTTCAGTACTACTGAGCTCTAATCTCCCAGTCATCGGCAGTCTAATATTTTGCAAATGTGAGGTCATAGACCAAGCATGTCCAAACTGCAGCCATCCAGTTCGTTTTGTATGGCTTGACAGATTGAGTTAAAATATTAAAATACTTCACACACACACACATGCATGCATGCACACACACACACCATCACACACACACATGCACACACACACACGCACACACACACTGCACACACACACACACACACACAAATTAGTCTCAGGTTTTTACTATTTTTGGGAATTAGATACTATAAATTGCACACATGGCTCCCAACCAATTCTCCAAGAAATTATGCGGCCCTTGGCCTGGGACGGTTGGACATGTCTGCCTTAGACCATTTTCCCAAAGAACCAGGTTAGAGTAAAAATAATCATTTGCTTAAAAGGAGATAAACCTCCATCCTTGGAGTGTAAAGTGAAGGAAAAAAGAAAGTATGCTCACCATGTTTATGACCTCAGCCACACAGCCATGAGCTCTTGCAAGGAACTTTTTTCTGTCATTGTGTTCAATGTGGAGCCGGTCCCACAGCAATGTCAGCTTATCTTGCAGTTCTACTGTCAGGCTCTTTGCTTCTTCTAGTTCTGCATCCAACTTCTCTAGCAGTTTCTATTAACACAACAACAGTGGCATTAACATTGCAACTGATACATAAAACACCCATCATCTATGCAAGAACAAACACAGGATTAATTCAGTGTTGAATTAATTATCTAGTTCATTCAAAAATTTCATTTATGTTATTTGCAAAAGCCTAGTTTTGCCACAGCATAAAATTTATCGCTCAAGTTTTGGTTACAGAAAAATGCTCACATTTTGTTTCAAGTATCTTGGTCAGTGAATAGATCAAAATGACAAAACTGCATTTAAAACAATTCAATAAACCTTAAAACCAAAATGACACGTACATAGCTCTATAACTTTATTAGGCCTTGTACTCTCCCATCAATTTACACTTTGCTATGCTAGACTTTATTCCACAATCTTTCACTTCTTAATTCCATTCTTGTGGATGTTACTGTAGTTTCTATTCCCTGTCCCTTCAATTAATCAAGTCATTCTTAAACCTCATGGCTTTTGTTTTTCCTTTCAATTATGTCCATGACCATTTCTATTAAAGAGATTACCCCTCTGATTCCTTCTATTTTTTAATTTGAAAACACTTATACTAGCCCTTCTCTATCTTAAAACTACCAATGTTATACTCATACATACTCTTTACTCTCATTACAACTTTTCTTTACACTTCCGCCCCTCCATTGCTTTCCAAACTTTATTTCTAACCACACTATCATTTGCATTCTCCACATACATAAATACCATTAAAAAATCTTTTCAAATTCATACCTTCTTTCTTACAACGGCTTTAGAGCAAAATCAAGTCTACTGTAGATATTCGGTCCTTAAATCGTGTGGTTCTTCTCTCCACCTTCCTTTCTATTTCTATCTTATTCTTTTTTTCAGTATCTTCTAATATATTCTTGTAAAGTTCTTCCATTAATGAGTGAACCTCTTCTTGTTTCCTTTCTTAAATATTGGTACTATAATTCCGTTCTTCCAGTTTTCCAGTACCCTCTTCTATCATATTACTCGTAGGTCCCTGTACGACAACTGTATTCCGCTTCTCCAGGAGCTCTTATCATTTCCTCAGTTCATCCACACCAGGTGCTTTTCTGTTACATCCTCAGCCTCTTTCCAAGACGGACCCACACTTTCCTCTACTGCTTGCTAATGATTCATGCTCCTATCATCTCCTCCTCTTCCAGGATGAACATCTAAAAATATTCCCTTCATAGCTCCTTTCTGCTTCTTCTATCATTCTTACTTCTTGTCCCCCCACCAACCCCCTCTCCCTGCTATATAACACATTATTTCAACATTCTTTTCCAGAATCTCTGTTCAATTTTTTTTATCCAAACCTTTCTACACCAAGTGCCGTCACTATTCTCTCTACACTCTTCCTCGGTTTCTTCATTCCTAATCTTAAAACTCCTCCTGAATGCTTTGTCCTTCTCTATTGCTTCCTTCATTTTGTCATTTCATCATCGTCTCCTTCCACTACCCTCCTTTATACTTCCTCTGCAGCTCTCACCAACTTTTATTAAACCTTCTCCATTTACCTATATCCCTTGCATTTCCTTCTTGAGCATTAAGTGTCCTACCTTTCTTCATTTTTAAGCTTCTGCACCCTTATCCATCTTTTATTTTTTCCTCCTTTTCTCCAACATTTCCAACTCACTATGTATTCCACCAACAACCCTTGTTTGCTTTCTAGAGACAAACTTGGTAGATTTACATTTGTTTTATCTTTTCATATATTTGTATATGAGGAATTATCTCTACGAACTGTCTAGTTATTCTATTACTTTATATTTTCACCTTGTACCAACTGTTAGCCAACTTAATTCCATTTTATACATAAAATTCCAGTAACATTATGCCGGTACCTTTTCCATTTCTCTTGCTCCCCATTCGTCATGTCCTAACACTTCCTTAAAACCGTTTCTCTCTGCCCCAATCTGAGCCTTAAGGCCTCTCGTCACCTCTTGCCTTTTTTTCCAAATACTTAACTAATTCTTTAATTCCTCTTTTAAATTTGCCTTTTCTTCCAAGGGGCATCCAACTTTGAGTGAACACACCTGCAGCAATTCTATTTGTTTCCCTTTACCCATAATTATAATCATTCTACCACTAATCCACTATCCACCATATCCGCATTCCACTCCCTCACCACTCAAGTCTCTCTCAGGCACAGAACATCCCGTCCACACTACTACAACATCTCCACAATATCTTCCACTAAGTGTGGAAACATACAGCGGCCATATTTTCAGACTATGGTTGTTTTTGATTCTGGTCCGCCATTTGTCTTAATTTGATCAAGTATTTTTATTTGCTTCAGCCTCCCTAAGCCTGTCATGGTCTATACCATATTAATGGGGTCACTCATAGCTTCTCAGGTAAACCTGCTTTTGATGTTAACATTGCCTTCCCACAAAAACAAAAGGGGGAAACCAAAAAGCCTGGTTTCAATTTCAATTTTCTCTGGTTTTCATTATTGTGATGTGAATAGATTTGTCTATCTAACCGCATTCTGCTGGTTTTGTAAAACTAAAAATAATTCCATAAAACTAGGGCTGTACAGGATCCTGAGCTTTGGGGAAATTTAGAGGAAATGGATGTTCACGAAACTCGGCCGGGAAAAAATATTAATTTATTAAATTTAAATTAAACCAATCTTCCATTTAATAGAAGAATACCCGAGACTTAAGTCGCGACACAACTGAGTGCCATTAATTAACATAACTAGACTATATACAATTGAGGGAAATATTTATCGCTGAATAGATTTAAGATAGGAAAGAATATTTTTATCACAAAATAATAATAAGTGTCTTTAAAATATCAAATTATGTACAAAATTCACTTTCACCACACTAATTTGCAACAAGACAAGTCTATAATGTAAATGTCATCCATTTGCTTTAGTATCAGAGATAATTATAGTCGGATAAACTATTATTTTTAGAGTCCAAAGTCGGTTTAGGAAAGAGCTTTAGTAACTAAAACATAAGATGTAATGAGGCCTACTGGCTCAGTTGAGAAATATTTTTGTTACTCTTAATGGACAGGTGGTGGTTCACTTTTATTTATTCAGCTTAGTTTGAATATTTAGATGTTTTACTGTCTAAGTAGTTATTAAAATTCCTCATCATGAGTTTTTTATTTGAGAACTTTTTTTAGTTTAGTATTTTTAGAATTTACTTATATTCATACAAAAAATGTGGATTAAAACTATACAATTATAATAGTTGCATTAGGTATATTTAGAAAAATGTATTACATCAAAAAGTAACTCAACACTAAGTATACAACATTTTTCATTTATTTATTTGTAAAAATTAAATTTTAAAAATAAATTAATCTAAAATTTTTGAGTGTGTGCATTTTTTATTTTTACAAGATTACCGAATTTAAATGTATTATTCTTACATATAGCTTCAACCTAGTTTGGATTTTGGTCCTTCTTCCCGACTATTCAAAAATATTTTTTGACATGTGCCACTACATTTAACCGGGAGCAGGCAAAGTGATAGACAACAAAGTGGTCGACACGAGAGGACAAAGTGGTAGACAGCCAACTGCTAGACACGAGAGGACAAAGTGGTAGACAGCCAACTGCTAGACACGAGAGGACAAAGTGGTAGACAGCCAACTGCTAGACACGAAGAAACTACGTGGACCAAGTGATCGACACAAGCTGGACCATGTGATAGACAGCCAACCGGTAGACAAATGAAAACAATTATTTTGAAGGCTGGTGGGTCAAGTGGCCGACACGACTTGGACCAACTGCTAGACAAGCTCATGTATAGGGGTACAAAGTGATAGACAACCAAGCGGTCGACACGAGAGGACAAAGTGGTAGACAGCCAACTGCTAGACACGCAGAAACGACGTGGACCAAGTGATCGACACGAGCTGGACCATGTGAAGACAAGCTCCCATATAAGAGGACAAAGTGATAGACAACCAAGCGGTCGACACGAGAGGACCAACTGCTCGACAAACTTTGATATCATCCAGTTAAGAGTGGCTCAAGTGACACAAGTTATTTCATAGCTAACAAAGTGATAAACATGGACGTAGAAAGCTGTGTGTTAGAATGGTCTTGATCCTCCAATAAATTTCTGCCCTCCCAACCCCCTGGATTTAATTATCCCAAAAAGGGTGAGGTCCACTTATACATGTATAAACTTAAACCATAGTGTTTTTTAATTTTAATAATTTACTTTCACGTTGCACTCTTCAAAAAAATATTTTTTAACGCTAGCTTTGTTATAATTTCGAATAAATAATAGGTTTTGATACATACAATATGGTATCTGAGAATATAGAACGTTTTACTGAATGAAAAGAGTTATCGGATCTGAAGAAAGGAGACAAATATTTGTTATAAATTGTAAAATCATACCTTAAGAATTAACAAGATTAAATACCATCTTATATAAAAGAGCAACTGCCAGAAACTAAGTTGGTAGATTATGTAGGCTCTATCCACCCTTACTTTCAACATACCTTCTTACCAAAAGCACTATTTTGTAACTTTCAACAAAATAGAATCATTCAAAAAAGTTTAAAAGTATAACTAGTTAGTAAAAGACTGTAAAAATTTTCCCGTAATTTTTGTCATCGTGTATTTGTACCCATTCAGTTAATACACATATGAAATAATTAAAGTCTGCTTCGATGACTGCATGGTCTTAAGCACTACCTTCGCAATTGACAGGCAGATCAGGGTTCGATCCCAGTCAGGTGCAGTGAGGGTGATTTTTCTCAAAAGGTTTTCCACTCTATGACCACGCAAATTCGGGTGCAATACCTATAAATTCAATCTTCCTCATCCCTAACACATTAACGTAACTAGTAAATAAGAGTTTAACCTGAACAGGTGGTAAGAACCGGTGCTAAACAAAATATAATTACACTAATGGATTACAGAAAGAATGTTGTTATTATGAGATATGTCTCATTTGCATGTAGGGAGTGTGTTATTATGAGATATGTCTCATTTGCATGTAGGGAGAGTGTAAACCATTAATGAAAAACCACCCTCCATACACCAAACCGAATTTGAACCCCGATATCCCCGTCATTGGCAGTCCAGTCTATTATGATAGTGACGCCTTAGACCATCAAACACCGAAACTAAGAACATTTTGTTGATGTTGCGTTAGCACCAGGTTTATTAATGGTTTATTAATAAGGAGCTAAGTTAAGACGAAATAATCCCGCATTAACCACAAGGGTGGTAACTATCAGCCCAATCCACTCAGTCTGAATGCTTAAAGTCTGTTCATTGTAGGAATTGTTTTCTGAAAGGCCTTTTTCCCTACCAGAAATCTATTATATAGTAGGATATAGGTAGGAAAAAAGACCTTTCAGAGAGTAATTCCTACCGTGAATGGAGTATACTCTTATTCAAGCTACTCTTAAGCCTTATTAGACCGTGTGACAAAAGGTATGAGTTTATGGTTGTTACAAACGGTGAAATGCAACTAATAACGGCAAATAAAATACTCAACAAAGTTATTTTACATTTCTTATTTAAATGTGAGCATTGCTAAAGGTTTTTAAAAGAGCAGAAGTTATTTAGATGCGGATATTGGCCTACATTTGATGTATTTTACTAGATACTGTGTATGTATTATGTTGAATCAAGTACAGTCCACCAAATAATAATGTTCCTGTCATTTCGCAAGATTGTAAATCTAAAGTGTGTGAACTTGTTTTTAAATCTATTATGTCAAGAAAGCTAGCATAAATATTTTATTAGTATGTAGCTCACGCATTTGAAAACTAGGTGCATTTTTGAACATTTTTCCGCCCCCCATTCCTCTTGATCTGTTTCTATACAACCCACTTCAGAGGTAGCTTGGTCTAAGGCATCACACTTGCAATAGACTAGACTTCCGATGACAGGGAAATCGGGGTTAGAATCCCTATCGGGTGTACTGAGGGTAGTTTTTCATAAATGGTATTCACTCTCCCTCCATGCAAATGAGGGTAGTCTACACCAGGCATACAATGTTATTTATGAGGTCAAACAACACCTACATATACATTTTAAGCAAAATCGTTAGATCCGTTCGAAAACTTGGGAATTTAAAACAATCACCCATCGATAGACTACCCTCTCTGGCGGTGTGTTGAGCTTTCAGCTCTCAAAATAGATGGCGTTGCTAATGTTATACAAACTAGTGAATTGCAGTCATCAGGTTGGCAGCATTACTGCTTTGTTTAAACCAGTGGTTTCCAACCTGGGGGCCCGACCCCTTTCGGGGTTGTGGTATGTTTACGGCGAGGTCGTAAAGCTTGTTGAGGGAATAGCTTTATGTTTAGTTTTTAAAGTGATTATAATGATTATAGGAAGGTGCGATATTCAAATAGAGATGGAAGTGGTTAAAATGATAAAAACTGTTGAGTTTATGATTAGGTTTCTATTACACTAGCTTGCTGACTTAGTTTACTTTAACAGTCTTGTGTTCAGGCGAGGGGCGCTGCCAGAATAACTTCAAAAATATTCGCTGGGCTGGTTGAAACGCTTTTGAGACATTTTAGTTGAATTCGTATAATCATTCATATAAGCAATTTATAATAATTAATTCAACCATGTCTAGCTTATGTGGTTTGTCGGTGATGAGGTCAGGATTCAAATTCCAACCAAGGTTGATTTTTTCCTAAACAGTTTCCCTCTTCTCTATCCTAGCATATAAAGGTACATTTCATCTAAACTAAACCTACCCAAAAGTGTAAATAAATACGGATAGTCCGATGGGTAGTAGTAAGAGTCAGTGAAAATAATAATTTGCTAATTAGGATATGAACGCTCGTAGGGGGGTAATCTCAAAGACAACCATGCAAAAGTTTGAAAACCACTGGTTTAAACAATGGAAGGCTGGCTGACTGGTAATCAGTCAAGGCCGCAAGCAAACTTTTCCTAGAAATGATAGAGATAAGAAGTGTAGTATACCCACCGGACTGTAAAATGTGTGGGCGACACAAGTTGGACTAAATGTGAGGAGATAAAACGTCAAGATACAATCATACTCTCGAGCAGAAAAATTATCCTAGCCATCCCAGCCAGCAAGACGCTTCGGTCTGACACGTCCAAAATAAGCCAAAAACCAGTCGGAGAATCTAGAGGCTGAAAATGTTAACGATTACAATATTTTCTTTATGTGTATGAATGTTTAGACTATAAAAAGGGAGAGATTGAAATCATAGTTTTGTGGAAATATACAGTCTGTTGAAATTGCACACATGCCTCCCGGCATACGGCGACATTTGACTTCCTTATTTCCCCCGTTAGTGTAAATCTTTGGGTAGTTTGGTAGTTCTCAAAAATAGCAATTTACCGTGTTAGTGGTCACATGCTCTAAGAAGACGTCTTTCTCGCATTAGCGCAATAGACTGGTTTGTCATTGACGGAGAGGTGGGGGTTCAAATCCCTGCTGAAGGTATTTTGGATGTATCTTATTCAGTTGTTTCCTTCTATTTTCCCACGCAAATGTGGGTACATTTCCTGTAATTACTTCTACCTTCATCACCACCACCCCAATATCGTAATTAATATACATGAATTCATCCCGGACGGGAAGTAAAATGCGGTGATTTTTTGTCATATATATATGTTGATTACTTTTATTTCTCATTTGATCTAAAACTACTGACACTAGAGTATAAAAAAATCTCAACATAACACAATTACTGCCCGGTTTCGCTAGTTATTTTGCTTAGTGAAAAAGGGTTACGAACAAATAAAAGTGAACCCTTGGTCTGGAGATTATCAATAGTTACAAAAGACTAGGGTGGGAATAATATGACATATTGGTCTATTAGAGGTCTCGGGCAGTGTTAAGTACGCCAAATTGTTTTGACCAAACACATGTGATTAGTTGGTCAGTTTGAATACCAATAGAGTCGAGTTCTCTTAATCCTAAATCCTAACTAGATGTGAATTAAGGTTGGGTACGATTCGGGGCGCTATTATCTCTTAGCTTGTAAAACCTGTAAAAAGATTTATACCAGTATTTCACGAGCTTTGGTCAGTTGTGTGCCAATTTTGGAGGCCATGGCCTAAGGGGCTGTCCTTAAATTACGTAGGGATTTTGGGAGGGAGAAAGGTTCAGTATTTCACTACGTTTTCTTGTGAGGGGGTGGGGAGTCAGAATTTAACTTACGTAAGGATTTTTATCGGGGGTGTCATGGAAAATCTTACGGTACCTTACGTGGGGTGTGGGAGGGAGAGCGGGGGTCGAAAATCATGAAAAAAGGCTTAACGTAATTTAAGGACGGCCCCTAACCAACATACCCTTTCCAGCTCTTTATGAAATGAAATACACGCATATATATATATATATATATGTATATACATATATATTGTCTTGCAAAGTATAAACGGTCGATCCAAATGTTAACAAAGCTCTAGCAGTAAATTAAACAAAACCTTAAGAGATGAAAAGAAATTCTAATAAATGCCATCCCTTTACGTCAAAATCTGCGTTAATTTGTCTATCAGACTTACTACTGTCATATAATAATTAATAATTCATAAGACTCAGTTTTACGTCACGTATCTCTGGAGGTACACGTACCACAGTTTGAGAATCACTTCTCTATAGTCTAAGCCAGACGTTCTCAATGGGGTGCCAAGGCAGTGGTGCAGCGAGAAAATATGGAAATTAATAATTAAATCTATATAAATATTCCACTAGAAAAATACTTGATTTTCTCTGAAATTTGAAAAATGACACCTGGACACGGGAATCGAACCCGGGACCTTTGGCTTAGTACTCCAATGCTCTACCCACTGAGCTATCCAGAAATCATCCCGTGCTCAGGGACATTTTACAATCATATTTTAAGGCAGAGTCTATGATGGACGTGCGGAAATCGTCGGCTACAAATGTGTGATTTTATTAAGATCACGAGCTATCAGGTGACGCAGCCACCTTCGACTCGGTAGTTGGCTTATTGCTGCTACTCTTACAATTAACATAATTGTAAGGGATCGCATATTTAAGAATCAAATAGCCAAAGTTATTATTAAGTTCTAGTGAGAATTTACTCGCATCTAGATATCATATTCTGAAAATTAACAAATGGCTTTGGCCAGGTGTACCAATAGTAGTTTTTCCTAAGTGGTTTTCCATTTTCCCTCCATGCATATGCGGGTTCACTTTGTCTAAATAAACTGTCATCATTAATCCATAAGCGTAATTAGTTCATATGCTTATAATCCGAAACTCGAGTGGGTAGTCGAACACGATGGTAAAATAACTAAATAAATAAATATAGGACGTAGCTAAAATAAATATACCTACTCTCTTGTTGATATAAAATACTGTAGAAACACTAAATTAATATTAAAATGTACCCATATTTTTGTATCACCTCTAATGTAATGGTGTGGTGAATTTTTTTTAATGTGTCAGTATATCCAGCCGGGATTCGAATGCGGTCTCTTTGCTACCGGCAATTCAATGTAATACGCGAGCGATGCCTTGTGATCATACAACCACCGGCGCGGGTAGCACTGCAGTGAATGAGGGAATAAAGCCATGACCATTGTTACATGCTTGCATTTTGTAAGTTTATTTTTATAGTATTATGTTATTAGCGGGAGATAATTACTTAGTAATTATATATTATGGTAACTATATTTATAAGCTTAACCTAGGTGATATGATATAATCCTTAAGAAATATATCATTTAATTAGATATTATAATTTAACAAGTCAAGGAACCTTATCAAGAAAATGAAGATTTGAACATTATATTAAAGTTACTTATTATTCATATAGAGGAATTTTGGTGAATTATCTTGAATATAGATAAAACCTTGCCCCTATCCTCTATATCCTTGGTTGAATAGTTAGAGGAATTGTGAATACACTTAACGGCCAGTGAGTTAAGTAGCCTCTGCTTCGGTGGCTGCAATATCTAACGCGCAACTCTCGCAATAGACTTGACTGCTGATGAAAGGGAGATCGGGGCTCGATCCCAGTCGGGTGGACTGAAAGTGGATTTTCATAAATGGTTTTCCACTCTTACTACACGAAAAATTGGGTGCAGTTCATCTATATGCAACCTTACTCATCCCTAAACACATTAGTGTAGTTAGTATATAGGCGTATAATTCGAACGGGTAGTAACGCTCTAGTATAACGTTGTGCTAAAACAAAAAATATGTAGCACTAAATAAATTAAAATTATCTGTTTGAAAAACAATATAAATCCTTTTCATTGTCGCTTATTGCCGGTTACTAATTTTGCATACTATTTTAAAGCTGTTGTCGAATTTCAAGTTTTAATAAAGGCCACTAAGGAATTTTTACTCAATGGTTTTCAGCTCTTTCTTCATGAAAAAGAGGGTATATTTTCTCTAAATTATACCCTCCTCACCTCTAATCTATTCATATAAAAAATAAGATAGTTCATAAGTGTGGACCAGCTCTCACTGTTCTTTAATGTTGCAGCCAGCGTTGAAGAATTATTTACGACTGTTCAATTCATGATATTATTTTATAAGGTCATCATTAGTTCGAGTTATTTTCACCTATATTTTTACTTTAGCAAACCCTACAAAAAAAAATGTCAAGAAGTGTGAGGTTAAGCTGACGGGTTGGGGAGAAAAATTATTTGAGTGTAAACAAGGACACTCGTGTAGTAAATTAACTGTTCTTCACTTAGCCCACTCTTAACTGGATGATATCAAAGTTTGTCGAGCAGTTGGTTCTCTCGTGTCGACCGCTTGGTTGTCTATCACTTTGTACCCTATACATGAGCTTGTCTAGCAGTTGGTCCAAGTCGTGTCGGCCACTTGACCCACCCACCCTTCAAAATAATTTTTTATAGCTTGTCAAGCAGTTTGTATGGTGCCCATTTAACCTTTGAAACAATCAAATTATTTTTATTTTTTATTGGAATGAATGGGAAGGCTAAGTTTATACTAAAATTATAAATCTTAAAACTAGATATATGCCTAAAGTGGACTTTTTTTCTTCTTCTCATTTCCTGTCCAGTTCCTGTGGGAAATTGAATTTAATGCTCGAAATTTCCAGAAGTCAAAACATTATTCTTGCACAAGACTACTTAAAACACATTTTATATTTTTGTATTTTCTACACCTCTTTTCTGTACCTTCTTCAAATGTACCCCAAAGCTTAAAAATAAGTTTTCCTAAAAGGGCTACATTATATTTTTATACCCAATAGTCATTTCATATGTTTGTACTTATGTTAAATTGTTCCTTTGACATGTTTATATTTGTATGACCAATCATTTTATAATAATTTCCTTTTTTCCCTTCCCCTACTCTTTTATAAAGTTGTATTGTGCATTTCAAACTCCAGTCGAGTTCAGAAAAAATTATACTTAGGTCTACATATTGAGTGGTAATGATCGATTTTCTAAAAATGCAACCACTGCCTTCTTATTTAGTGGCAGGAATGTTAAGTGTGAACTGTAAAAGCCATATTGTGTTTGTTCACTTCTATCTTTCTTCCAAGGTACTTTAAAGAGTGATAAGATGCATTACTTACCTTTAACTTATTCATGTTTTCTTTTGACAAAATAAATTCAGAGTCATTCTCACAAATAATCATCTTCTCAAAGTCTAAGGATGGCACCCACTGTAATTCTTTAATAATAGCAATAATCTTTCTTTCATCTCCAAGAAATCTCGCTCAAGGTCATTCTGAAAATCAAGTAAATATATGAAAAATTAACCATGAAAGGAGACAGAGGAAATTAATAATAATACAAGCATTGGAAATGATATTGGCCTCTCATAAGAATATATTTTATTTATTGAATATAGTAGAAAAATTGCACATGGACAATACATTTGCACCATCCTCTAAATAGGCATAAAATGATTTCAAATAGAAGCAAGAGACAACGAGATATAAGGAAAGAAGTTGGCTATCCAAAATCTCCTTACATTAGCTTAACGTTGTTTGGACATAGCTAGTGTCAATAAAATCTCTAAGATAGCGTTTGTGTCGCTGAGAAAAAGGTGAAAGTGGATGCTAACTGTCCGTCCCGTTGAGAACCAAAAAAACCTATCTTCATCAGCGGTGGGCTGAAGAGTCTTGGGCTGAATTTTGGGTAGGGCAGAGAGGGTGGGGGAGGGGATGGGTTAGCAGGTAGACAGTCTTCTCTGGCTATTATGAATGAAAACTGTAAGTCAGGGACCGAACTATTATTACCTATTACTACCCGTTCGAACTTACGCTAATGTGTAATGGTAGGGTGATTGTTAGATGAAATGGAGGACCTACAGTTTAACGTGGAATCCGAACCACATTCACAAGCTGTGATTAATACACGTCTCGTCAGAGGTGAAGAAGGGTTTAGCAATCAGAATCATTGTGTCGTTCCCTTTTATATAGTTTCTACCCATCTTTCCTCATTTCCCAAATATATATATATATATTATAGTATTAACCTCTAAAAGTGAAAAGAGGTTTTCATTAAACAGATATAGTGTGCGAATATGATATATGTCCTTTAATCAGACATTTAGATGTTGGTTAGAATAATATCTAATGTTACATAAGAATTAGTTTACGTTTGAATGGTTTTCTAAATATAAATTATTGTGAGTTGCAAACCAAGACTCAAATATTTTTTAACTCTGGACACAGGCTTGTTTATTAGGGGAGCAATAAAGAATAAAATATAATTGTATCCCCAGGTTTTTTTTTCCTTATCATCAAGAGCTTTGATATGATTATATATATATATAAAATAAAAACAATACAATTCAATTTTTATATGCACCAAGTCTCTTGGCTTTATCTTTCATATAAAACCAGAGTTTGAATAATACCACACTAGTATCCAAAATATGTATGCAAAATAACTCTCTAAGTAATCCGTAAATCTAAAACTTGGTACTACAGGTTGCCCAGAAAAATTATATTTTAAAATTTCTTGAGTTTTCCAACTTTCCAGTCTTTGTATACTACAAACATAAATTTAGTATGTTGTTTTCACACATACACACACGTGTATGCATTCTGATATTGTGTCCCTCTATGAAGGGGTTTTAGGATATCAGCCTAAAGCAATGGGCTATTAGGTAATACGATTTAAGTTAGATTTCAGGGTGATTAAAATATCGCATTACACCAGCAGTCGTTTAAATTGCTGCGAGACACATTATTTTTTAGTTTCTTCTTCCTATCATTATTATCATGCACAATTTCCTGCCATTGGCAAGGTATGCCTCGAACACACTCTCCTTTCCATTTACTTCTGACCTCCCACCACGTTTCTTCCTCCACACTCTTCTCCACTGCCTTTATCCAACTAGTCCTAGATCTTCCTCTTGGCCTTCTTGCACTTCTTGCATGCCTGTATCCTGCTTTTCTCCCTTTCTTCACCGCCTAAGTTTCTAACGCATACTGCAATATTGGGACATGCACATATGCCTAACTATGACTCAACTTTGGCTAAAGACACACAATAGAAGGGTGAAAAGATGACACGATAATTACATGTAAGAATTGAGATCAATACTTCAACGGGGAAATCTGTTGAAAGAGATTTGCAACGTGTATTAACTGGGAAGATAAATGCTATTTTGTCTATTGTATATAAAAGTTGTGTATTATTTTAAAAGCATGTTAAAATTCCCTGACTCTTCCCTCTCCCACAGCTCATTGGACACCTGTATTATTTCATTGCTGTGTAAACCAAATATTCAAACTAGATTTGATGGATGTTAATTTTACATGGAATAGTCCTAAAACGGTATCTCCCTCCCCAGTGTAAAGTGGTCAGGGCTCTAGAACATTTCTTTTACATAATTAAATTAGTTTGCCATTATTTACATGTTAATATAATCATATTGAAGTACTAAATTTATAATACATTGTTTTCCATTCGTCTAGGCCTACTTTAAGCTCTATGCAAGATCAAATGTTTAATTATAAGAAAGTGTGGGGTTTAATATTAATTTTAAGTTGTCTAAATCTTAACCAAAGTTGTAAGCAATATTTGTTTTAAATTTCAATTCATTAACTTCATTTTCGGCCTTTAACTTTTAAATCTAGTATTTTTCATTTCGTAAAGTCTTTGTGGGAATCTTAGCGTCATCTAAATTACTTACTTTTCACCTTCTAGCATCGTTCTATTTAATCTAATCTGTACCCGAAGCTGTGAGGTGCACCTGTGGCCTCAGTGAAGGATAGTTTGGCCTGCGAACAGCTAGCCATCAGCACATGCGATAAGGTCTGTGTTTGACCCTATTGAAGAGACGTCAACGCAAGCATTTCCGCACACCGAGTTGAGAAGACGTGCTGGGACTTCGTTCAGCACGCGATTGAGGGACGTGCTGGGAGACTCCGTCAGCACGCGAGTTGGGATGCTGGAGACATCCGTCAGTACGCGTAGTTTAGGACGCTGGGAGACTTCCGTCATACGAGTTGAGAGATGGGGACTTCCGTCTCGCGAGTTGAGGAAGACGTTGGGGACTTCCGGTCAGCATGCGAGTTGAGAGACGTGCTGGGAGACTTCCTGTCAGCACGCGAGTTGAGAGGACGTGCTGGGAGACTTCCCGGTCAGCACGCGAGTTGAGGGACGTGCTGGGAGACTTCCCGGTCAGTACGCGAGTTGAGAGGACGTGCTGGGAGACTTCCCGGTCAGTACGCGATTGAGAGGACGTGCTGGAGACTCCGTCATACGCATAGGACGTGCTGGGAGACTTCCGGTCAGCACGCGAGTTGAGAGGACGGTGGAATCCGTCAGCAGGAGGGAGACGTGCTGGAGCTCCGGTCAGTACGCGAGTTGAGGGACGTGCTGGGAGACTTCCCGGTCAGTACCGAGTTAGACGTGGAGATTCCGTAGTACGCGAGTTGAGAGGACGTGCTGGGAGACTTCCCGGTCGTACCATTGAGGGCGTGCTGGAGATTCGTAGCACGCAGTTGAGGGACGGCGGGAGATCCCGTCGTACATTGAAAGACATGTATTGTAAAGTTTTTTCGTGTGGATAAAAGTCTGTTTAGAGATGAGTGGGAGAAATGGAGACCATGTGGCTAAATGCCCACTTCATTAACTATTTAATCATCTTCATGTACAGTGTATTTTGGTTCTTCTTACATTGAGTAACCCGGTGGAAAATGTCTAAAATGTTTATATATAATAAAACTTAAACTTGTACTCTATCAATGTCCTCTACCCCACCATTAAGTTATAACCCCGAGATGCTCTACTAATCACACTGACTGCCGTGGACCTATAACAACAAGCTGAGAAGGTAAGGAAGAGAGGCGACTAGCTACACCAGTGTAGGGTGCAGAATATGTTCAGAGATCCAATATTTCCCCAGAACATAACATTTCTTAAAAAAAACCTGAAAACCATAGCCTCAAAATAAAAATTGAATATTTTATAGAGGCTGAAGGAATAAGGATTATTACCTATTACATAGTTTGGAAAGTTCAAATTTAAACATTTTTTTAATCATAGTTATTTTTATAGCAACTACCTTATAAAAAATTTAGTTGTCTCCCAGAAATGGCAACCTTCCCATTTCTTTGTGAAGTATGTCAATAACTTTTGAGTCTTGTAGACTTTCAAGCGAGAACTAGAAGAAAACCTGGTAAAGTGGTAATTTCCTCCATTGAAATGTCTGTCCAAGGATTCCTTTATGAAATATGAAGCTTTGTGGACAGGTGGGCCATTCCAAGAGATGTAAGCTTCATGAAAAAGAGTGTCATACTTAATGTTGCGGTTGTGTAAGTGGTTGCCTATCACTGATCCACTTACTGCATATTTTCATGGAATTTTCCAGGACATGGAGGATGTCAGGAATGTGATGAAACACATTTTCATTTGTGAATGCTTCCTTTATTATAGCATTATCAAAAAATTATCAAGTTCGGTTTAACTTCCATAGACCGTAGGTTTTCGAAAAAATCTGTGTTTAAAAGATTCTTTTTCAAGATTTTTAATTGAGAATATACTGCATCACTAGTTATTGTACATCCACAATTTTCATTAACCCAGGCTGTTGTGTTTGTAATGACTCTGAAACAAACTGGAGGTTCTGTTATCCTACATTTTAGTGTTTCTAATAAGGTTTTACACAGGGTTTCCGACTTTTTCCTTGCACTTTTGAAGTCCCATACATCTGGTGTGTAGCCTAACAACTCCACATCTTCTTCAGCAAGTGACTGGTCACCTAGTTGAAGATTCTGGGAACGGCTTGTGCGCTGTCATTTTTCATTTATCAATAAGCAGTCCTGATAAATGTTGTTTTTCAGGAAAACCATTTCCTTGCTGAGGGATGGGAATTTTTATTTGGATATTTTTCCATTCTTTAGTTCCATCATCTCATTAAGTGTGCTTTGCAAAGAAGCATAAGAATAAAATATTGTCCAAATACTGGCATTTACATTTTGACAGATACAACTGAATTTTGTAATCAATTCTAATATGTCAATCATGCCAAGCAGTTGAAAAATGAAACTTGTCTTTGAAAACTTTTTCAGTTCTAATGAGAATTCTTTAGCTCATTTTTCCTTGTCGTATACTCTCAGCACGCTTCTTTTGTAGAAAAAAAGAAAGAAAAAAGCTTAAAATCTTCACAAAATGTTTTACAAACTGAGTTCACTTTGAACAAAACGAGTGTCCTGAAATGATTTTGGATTTAATATGTCAACTTTTATTTCTTCGGCTAATGCAAGAAGTTCTTCATATCCATTACCCCCCTTGTAATTTTTCATTATATTACCTATAACATGAACTTGATTGCAGATCCACATTAACGATTTAACTTTACGAATGTCATTCAACCCACATTCTAACCTATGAGTTATGTCCCGCATAGGAAGTAAAAAAATCATAATTTAAATTTTCACACAGACTCACCAGTTTATTTAATCTATACTAAGATCAAAATATTGCCCATCAAATTCCATACCATTCAGCTGCTCTTTTAACCGAATACTTGCACTTTCAAGGGCATTGTGCAATTTTTCAACGAGAATGTCTCCCTTGTGTGAAGTACCACATGGTGAAATGTCAATCACAATACAAGTCTGAACACCATCTAAAAGAGTAATCACGCAAATTATTTGATATGTTCTATGCAATTTTGTCTTCTGTAACAGATACAAGATGGAGATGGTTAATTACTCAATTTACTCTGCTTAAAAATTCACATAGTTTGGTATTCATAGTAAAAAATATGTTTTTTCTAAATGTTCTAAGAAATTCTCTAGACCAACATTGGCATCATTTAAGCAGTGCACACATTCAAAAAACTTGCCCCCCTCCCTTTCTTTTACTGCACTGTAGGCAGCTCTGGCAACATGGACAACGATTCCATGTTCCTTTTTTACTTTAGCATTTGTTTTATCCGTGAAGTCAAAGAAATTAACACACACCATTGATGTGCTGTTGACTGTAAATGATCAATAAGGTGAGTTTTAAAATTTCAAAATTCAATACTTTGAGTGGGTTGTAGCAACTGCTTTTCCTCCAGAAGATAAAAAATACCAAAATTTCCTGTTTTAAGAATAACTACCTCTTTAGGGATGGTTTTGTAGTTTTCTATGCATGGAGAACACTGCACTATTGTAATTCCACCTTGCAGACACGGCATAACTTGACAAATCTCTGGAATCAAATGGCTTACTCTAATTTAATTTTTTATTTAAATTATTCACTTTCCTGCAAAAAGATACTAGGGCCGCTTGAACCTGTATTTCATTATATTCTCTGTTAAACTCAGACTTTATGACTTCAATATTATCCCTATGTTCATTTGATTTTGACAACTCGTCAACTTTGTTACTAAGGATAGGTAAGGCATTACATATTGTTATTAATTGTTCATTGATACCAGTAGGCTTATCAGTACCACCATTTAATCTTACATCTTGAGAGTAAGAGACAATGGAATGTAATTCCACGAGGCCTTGGTTTAATTGTTGATTTTCATTGACTGTTTTTTTCGTAGACTCGCCACTACTGCAAGGTCCACCACTATCAACCACCCTAGGGGAAATACTATCGCTATTTACGACTATGATATTTTCCTGATCACATAATTTATGTTTTACAAAATGTCATGGTCTCAAACGCATGAAGTTCTCCCGTAAAACTCGCCACTGGTTCGGGCTCAGCTTTGTTGTCCTCACCACCATCTTGCCTCTCATCCAAGCAACTTCCACTTCCCAGCTCACTACACACCATACGTCGCGAGCTCCTGGTCCACAGACACCCACATATCAAAGTTCACACAGGCGGTGCTTTTCCCCAGTCGAACCCAATCTTAGTCTTGTCATACTCTTCTCTTTCGTTAATCTATCAAGTCTAACCCTTTATTTTCCTTTACGTGACCACACTTTACAAAATTCTTCTGGATTGTAGACTAAGTCACTTGCTGCCAAACTGAAACAATAAAGTGAATGGCCTGCAGGATGTCCATCTTGAGTTGAACCCCTTTTCCTGTGTCAATCAGCCATAAAGCTCTATAAAGCACTATCTGCTTCCTGTACACCAGCTTGAAACATGTGATCACACACAAATCAAGAGGCTGTAAAACAATGGTGAAGTTAGGAGGGTAAAAAACCTTTGTATTCTTCAAAAAATATGTCAGTAGAATGAGCTGCACAATTTTCTACAAATAGAAGGATTTTCCCGCCTTCTGAACTGAATGATGCATCAAGAGCCCACAAGAAGTCTTTGGAAATATCTGACTTTACCCACACTTTTGAGTTGGCATAGTAGGTCACAGGTAGCTTCTTTATATTTTTAAAACACTGCGGTTTCATGGACTTTCCAATAATGACGGGTACTTGTTTGTCTGAGCCATTACTGTTTGTGCAAAGTAGTAGCATCAATGGCTCCTTTGCACTTTTTTCTCCATGGCAGATCACTCCTTCAATGCCAACGTTTGGTCTGGAAAGCAAATGAAAAATATACCTGTGTAAGAGCATAATTATTTTAAGGCTTATTCTGGCAGGAGGTTAACCCATGCTTGTACATTACATTTCCTTGGAAGTCAAGACTATTGAGTTGCCATCCTGTTGAATAGCAAATAGCTCATATAGCTTGCATCCTGTTGACGAGCGAGCACGGGCGACCAATGGACCTTCTTGGCTGGTGAAACTCGGGATCAGCAGTTTTGTGTGTGGGAATAACACACGGTTGTTGAATGTTGGAAGCCATGCTTAGTACATGTGTGGCGGTGTCTAGCACGATTGATGAATGATGATATAAAATGTGATCTGGTGGTTCACCCCGCCGGAGGGTCGATCGCAGGTTCACAGAAAGGTTGCGAGACCATTGTCATGCCTGCTCCCTCGTCACGAGAGTTCTACCCGAATCCATGTAGTAGTTTAGCATTTTACTAGCTTAATAAATATATCTTCTTGGACTAACTTGAGAGTCTCACTCCCCACGAACCATTCATTCCAACCCCTGGTCCATCCTAACCATGTAAGTCCCTACAGTGCCACGGTAGTGCTGTAGTAGGGTTGGCTACCGGGTACCCAGACAAAACTAGTAACCTTACACAGTTTTGTCAGACGTAGGACAGGGACGTTACACCTGTATTATAGATGCCCCGAGCCTCGTACCGCTCCAGAAGCTTCGAAAGCTTATCGAACCAGAGGTCTGTAATGTTGGTGTCCACAGCAGCATTCTCCCCGGCCAATTTATCAAATACCAAGCCATGGCATTACTTGAAGCGGGAGAACCAACCATTTGAAGCTATAAAGTCTTTATTATCCCTATTGTTACAGCTATTTTTTGGGATTTCTCTCGCAGAATGCGCCCATTCACCAAGATACCTGCTGGTACCATGTAAAGAGGACATTTCCCAACTCGCTGTAGGTCGACACCTTGCCTGTCTTCCTCTTCTCTGCTGATGTACCACACCTATAAGTTTGCTCAAAATTCTGACCAATAGATGCGAGAAAACAAGGAACGATTGATGCGAGTTTTATTCTATTGTTTGTATAGGATTTGTTCAGAGATTGTTCAGAAATTGAACGATGGACTTGGGAAAACAATGGATTGAGGTTTTTTTGTAACTATAATTATGTATATTAATAAGGTAATATCCCCAACAAATTGTATTGGGATATTAGTTGCATAATTTTTGAATTTATGTAATAGTACCACTCACTGGGTTCCTATAAAGAGACAAAGAGATTAAACAATTGCACAACAAGCAAATCTCATTAATTCCACCCTCTCTCCCAGTCACTCTCCCTTTCTCATTTCCTCTTTGTAAGGAGTATGCGCCTTCCTCGGCTGCTTCTCCTTTCCTTCTTTCTCCATCTCTTTCTAGGATAGCGTCACCTTAGGCCACTCCCCTGGACAGCCCTCACCTTAGAGTAGTAGTAGTATCAGCCCCAGTACTTCAAACCAAAATACACACTCCAGTCAAGAAGCCAAACAGCCTTTAGCCACCATCATCAACATCATCAAGAGAAAGTCTAGCCAATCAGCATCAAGCTTACCCAGTAACCCTACCACCCACCCTATACCTTTCAAGTAGCTCGCTAGGCCACTTTAGGGTTTAACCAGTAGCTTGATAAGCCACATTTCCACCTACCAAAGTAACTCGACAAACATTCTTTCCGCTTTCAACACCTTTCTGCTTACCACAATAGCTTTCAAAATCTCCTTCCCGCTCACCACAATAACTTTCAAAATCTCCTTCCCGCTCACCACAATAACTTTCAAAATCTCCTTCCCGCCTACCACAATAACTTTCAAAATCTCCTTCCCGCCTACCACAATAACTTTCAAAATCTCCTTCCCGCCTATCACAATAACTTTCAAAATCTCCTTCCCGCCTACCACAATAACTTTCAAAATTTCCTTCCCGCCTACCACAATAACTTTCAAAATTTCCTTCCCGCCTACCACAATAACTTTCAAAATCTCCTTCTCGCCTACCACAATAACTTTCAAAATTTCCTTCTCGCCTACCACAATAACTTTCAAAATTTCCTTCTCGCCTACCACAATAGCTTTCAAAATCTCCTTCTCGCCTACCACAATAACTTTCAAAATCTCCTTCCAGCTTACCCCAATAACTTGCAAAACCTCCTTCCTGCGTACCACAATTGTACACAAAACCTACTTTCTGTTTAGCAGGCTAACTTCCCGAGACCACTAACTCCAGCTCCACCTTACTATGTTTGGGTTGGAAGTAAAAAGAGCTCTAGGAAACAACCCATGAGAAAGAAGACAGTTTCTTGTAACATCCTTGGCACCCACAGATTACCACAAAAATCTTATTACTGAACACAGTCAAAACCTGGATTAGACCAAAGTCATAAGAGTCTTCCCCTCTGAGAAATCTTACACCCCCTTCCAGACTGCTTATCCCCTAAGGGTCACTCTTCAGATGTAATGCAGACCCCCACTCCTATTTCCCTCTTAATTAACCCAGAAACTCAAATATATATTACATCCCTCTCTCCCTTCTCCAGAAACCAATCTATCAAACAAACCAAATAACCACTCCCCCCCCCCCACATCCCCTTCCTATAGAAACAACAAGGACCTGTGCCAATCGACAAAACAGCATGCTTGATCCCATCTCATAGTGGACGCCTGTGGTCATTTGGCCCAAGGTTGACAGCTAGATATCTGGATTTAATCTTATCCTGAAGACCCCTTTGGGGTGTTCTATTTTAAATAACCCTATCTTGGTAAGGAAGTTCAAATGTAAAATGTAAATATTTTGTCTTTAACAAACAAGAGTAACTCGGTCTGAACAATCCATATTCTTCACAAATGATAATCCAAAGAAGCTTTGTTTAACACTAAAAATCAGTCACCGTCACACACATGCTCTTAGCCTGCAACAGCATAGAAATACCTTAAAGTTGACTATTACCTTTTCTGTTGACAACTTGAGCAGGTACTCCTCAAATTTCTTAAGTTCTATTTCAGTGGGAACTGGTCCAGCACACAAGATTCGAGGAGCAATATCTAATTTTTTGCATAATTCACTTTCCTGAAAACAATACAATGATTAAAAACATGATGAACTTAGGAAAATCTAGATAGAATGTTCACTTTAAAAAAAAAAGCATAAAGGACATAAAGAGAAGTATTTTAACAATATTTTGGTAGACAAAGAAATAAATTATACAAACGGCTATTTTAGATTAAAAATTGAACCGAGGATAGAAGGGCGAGGCCTACATATCAGAAAACTGTAGGCCTCATAGTTTCTGATTAAAAACACAACCAAACACACAATTATTACATTTTGGGATCCATAGTTTTCTGGTAAGTGTGTAGGCCTTGTCCTGCTATCCTGTTTTCAATATTTAGTTTAATATTCTCAGGGAGATATATTTAGAGAATAAAAACATATTTTATAGGGTTAACATTGATAATATTTTAATACAAGTCTAATAGTACAGGTACTATTTTATAGGGTTAACATTGATAGTATTTTAATACAAGTCTAATAGTACCGGTACTATTTTATAGGCAATGATGCACTATCAGGCCCATGAATTGATATAAGAAATATAATAAAGTAGTTTTTGCAACATTTAGATAAAATCTAAAACCCTAAGAACTTTTATAACAAAGGTCTCAAAAGTTTATATAAAAGAAACTTATTATCTAGTATAAAAATCATTGTAGCCTCTGCTCCCTTCAAACAGTACTTACAAACTTTTTGGATTTCCCAGTTTGCACCCCTTCCTTTTTATTTCTTCTTCAATATTTAGAGATTTCATAAAATGGCTCGATTACTTGCTTAAGGTCATTCAACCATTAACATTTATTGCACCATTTTAACAAGTGTAATTTATAAGCTATTAATAGCGACCCAATGATTTCAAATTATAACAATTCATGAGTTGTAAGGGGTCAAACTTGCAAGATATTGTTAAGGTAAAGTAGTTAATGATATGTTCGTGCAAGGGCCATAGGGGCCCAGATCCCCCAAACCTTTTTGAACATAAAAAATATTTTTTCTTTCTCTTTATTCTATAACGTCTTTTGTATTATTATTTTTATTATTATTAGCACCGCGTCTTACTACCCGTTCGGGTTATACGCACTTACGCTACTGTGTAATAGTAGGGTGATTGTGAGATGAAATGGAGGACCTACAGTTTAACGTGGAATTCGAACCACGGTGGAGGACTGGCATTCCACACATTCACAAGTTGTGATTAATACACGTCTTGTCAGAGGTGAAGGAAGGGTTTGGCAATCAGATAAATCTGTGCCGGGACCGAGGATTGAACCCCGGACCCCTAGCACAGAAGTCCGACACCTTACCCCTAGACCACCAGGTCACCTAACGTCTTTTGTAAAAAATACATTAATACGAAGTGGAACACCATTCTCTATATAGTGAATTATTCGATTCGTTCTGCAGCATTCCAGTCCCAAGAGAATTCATTCCTCACCCCAGTCACGCGACTTTACCAGCACTTGAGACTCCAATGACAAAATATAGAAGCTAACATGGTCCAGCCCCTCTCAAATAAGTCCCGTTGTCCAGTGGAAGTTATCTCTCAAGGTTATTCCACTGGAGCTCAACAGTAGCTAATTAGGCCAGCTTGAGTGAGTCTGTGATTCGATAAAAATTGTTTATATTTTGTTTTAGCATGTTTGTGTCTTTATTTTAGTATGGGTGTGTTAAAGACCCAATAAGGTGATGAGTGAAGGTGATTAATTAAAATGAATAAAGTAGATTCTTTATTTAAAAAAATTCAGTTTCTTTCATTGAAACTGCAAGAAAAACTTGAAATTAAACAGTTAGGAGCACATCAGCTAGTGACTTTACATTTATGCAGGTGGATGGCAAGAAAAAAAAAGGAGCTTTTTCTAAAGCTTGGTTTAGTAAAAAAAAAAAAAAAATGTGTTTAACTGTGAGAAGAAAAACAGAGCTTATTTTGTTTCTATTGTTTATTATTTGGTGGTGTGGGTTTGTGGATAACGATTGGCTGTAAGGATCATAAACATTCAAGTGAGTAGATTAAAAACACGAGAAATGTGCATTTCAATTGGAAAATGTAGGTTTAAAACATTTGGAAAATATATGTAGGCTTGAAACATTTGAACTCAAGTCTGATTTTTTCTTCTTCTTCCCATCTTCAAGTTTTCACATGGCTTTGCCAATTTTCATTTTTTCTTTCAAGGCAAGACATTGTTTTTTGCCTTCTAGATGCTGGACATATCTGTGGTGAGAAGATTTCACAGACAGGCATTTTTTGATCCATATAAATATGTTCTACTCCTCCAAAGTAATGAATGGCATCCAATACATGCCTTTGTGCTACAAGAGACTCTTGAAGTAAGTTTTCTAGGATAATAGATTTGTTAATAGAAAAACCACTTTCAACTGATGTTACCATGTGAAAAGATGGGGCAGTTTAAATGTGTCCCACCCAGTTACCATATTTGTGGTTCTTGTCCAATGCTCCTGCAAAGAAATAATCTAAATTTGTATCTGGTTCACTAGCAAGAAACCTGCTAGACTCTACTACCAGTGATTCTTTGCGTTGGCAAAGAAAAAGGTACTTTTTCTTTTTCAGCAAACAATTCTGTTAGCTTCAAACATTAAATATAATTTGTCCGAGTTGTGGTTTTTGGGTAGTAATAAAATAATCTGCAATTTAATGGAATACACTAAAAAAAACTTTCCCTGACTTTCCTATGGCCAATTTTATTCATCTCCTGATTTTACCATGGCCAATTTTATTCATTGACTCGCCGGGTCAGTAGAACACTGGAAATATAGACAAACATTACGAATAGCCCGAAAAAGAAGAGACCAACAAAACTTTTAATCTCGGACCAGAGCTTTAAAGCTGAGTGTCCACTTGTCCGGGAAATGCTAATTTCAAGAAATGTCCCGTTCCTGCATCCTGGCCAGTATACAGTCTTATCTAGGGTTTTAGCGTATTTGTGAGTCAATGTAAGTAGTGATGAGGGCTGCTGTCCGAAAAATTCAAAATTGATGGACACCTGTACTGAATTGCTTATCTGTTGAAAACTTCTCATGTGGTTGACTATAAATCCTTCTGAGGGCTTCAAAGATTTTCAAACCCGATGAATCAATCTCTCCTGTCCGTTGGGTCGGTAGAGCACTGCCGAACCCAAACAAGTCCTAGGCTTTTCCTAAAGCAACACTGACACACTTCGCTCCACCACCCTAGTGGATGGGGCTTCATTCATTTACATGCATTTTGTTTGGGGACTGTTTAGCTGCGCCGCTCCACCTCACTGACCTAGTGGACGCTAAGCTTAATGACTCGCTCAGCTCAAAATCAGAGTAATCACAGAGCCCTACATATTGCACATCTTAAGGATACAAACACGATTATTCACTACAAGTGGTTTAAGCACAAACACACCAGTCGTTTACATTTTCCAACAAAACAATCTTTAATTTGACACCAATATGAAAAAAAAATGTTTAAATTAAGGATCTCTGAGATGTAAATGCACATGAAATTGCTTGATTTGACGTTAAATGACCTGGCTTGAGGAAGAGGAGGGCACAAGACCCGGGAATAGATGGATTGACAAGTGAGACAAGATGTGAAGAGCAGAGGTGTGGAATGGAACCATGTCCAAGATGAAACGTATAAAGATCAAACAAGATGAAGAGGCTTGTAAACCCCAGCTGGGCAAGTGGAAATGGATAACAATAATGATGATGCTAATGAATGAAGTACTATGCAAATATTATACAATAATTTTTTTGAGTTTTTTTAATCATACTACATGCAGCATAATACATATATTCTCTGGCAAATAATGACCTCGCCAAATTCTGTCTTACAGTAAAAGCACATTAAAACAATAATGAAAGTAATATTTTGATTTTAAATGTATTATGAAAAACCATAATAATAATTGTTTGTTAACAAATGAATTATTTACAAGATGGTTTGATATTAAAATACTAACAGAAATCGGTTAAATTTCATGGTTTGAAATAATCACTTTTTACTATAAAAGGCGAAGAGACATAAATAATTTTAAATTACCTTGAGCTTTTGCTGAGTCATTTTCTCCATTCGGGTGTTTTTCAATTTGCGATAATCTTCCAGTTTCAGCCTAAGTCCCCGCTCTATATCGGCCAGAGGGAGGTTCTCGAAGCCATCACACTTTATGCTCACAGACAATTCCTATAACATGAACCTTTTGTATGAGCACAATTTGTTTTAGAATTATATCACAGATTGGAGGATTATAATTTGATTTTGTAAAATAAAAGTTCCTCTCTACTGTAAAATCATTTAAAATATGTTAATTAATTTATATTCTATTTATCACCACTAAAACAAAATTGCCAATAAAATGTGTAATTGTAGCCACATATCAATTACCCAGGTTTGTTTCTTAGTCTGAAATGTCACTATTTTCTATTAACTATATGTCACTATTTACTGCTGCCCTGCAGTACCACACAGAGAAAACAGAAGAAATCTGTTATAAACTGTACCAACCCTTTAACTTCAATTATTTAAGCTTCAAGTGTGTTTAACACCTTGACTTACCATTTAACCTGGCTATGTTTTACACCAGGATTGTCATTTAATTCACGTCAAAATACTTTATGCACAAATTTAGTTTAAATGATATGACTTTTATAATATATTAGCAATTTCGGTGCCCTAAATAACATTTTTATGTCATGCTAGATTATAATTTTTTTCTACTCCCTCCTCCTCCCACTTTACCTCTTTCTACCTCCCGTTTCCCCTTGATCTACCTCCACTATCACCCCTCACACTTCCCTTCAGCCTTTATTTACCCATCTTTCTCTCCTTTATCACTTTATTTCACTCCCCTCCCACTTATATTATTTCCCCCATACCCTTCAGTTTATATCTCTTCCCTTCTTCCACACTATGCATATTCTTATCATAGCAAATTATAAATATTATTGACAAAGATTACTTTTCTGGACTGTATATACTTTGTTCAAGAAAATCAAATTTATAAATATCATACAATTATTTATAAAGCTCGACCCTTCTCTGTAGAGAAGGTGTTGTAAGGCAAAGAATAGATAAGGTAGATCACAAGGATCTTTATTTGACACGCACTCAAATATGCGAAGCCCAAGTAGCCGAACCTAGCTGTGTTCACTTTCAGTAAACTAATGTATTCAACTATTCATGTTAAGGGAGTTAAGGCTTTTCTTAATGTAAATGCATAACTAATGACATGAAATTGACATTGCTCGGTGACAGCTAGCCAACTGGTTAACTCGAGGAGCCCATATTTTGTATCCACCTTCTAGTAAATTGGAGTTTAAAGTGAGTCGTTTATAAAATGCTCACTTGATTGCGCAGTAGTCACTGAGGACCGCACCTAGCGATCCCAACGTTGAAGGAGTAAAGCCTCAGAAAGAAGCGCAACACATTTAACCTAGCGGCTGTGAATCTGTTCTTTCCTTGTCTGTGGCCTGGGCCCATCATGAACAAATAAATTTATTTTTTACTTATTTATTTGAAGCGTTTTTTGGAGTACAGATGCACTACCATTCACACATTTACACAAAACATTTTATTTCTGGTTGTAAATAGTGGGTGGTGGAGAGGCAACGCTTTGGATTTTAAAACAAATACTGTATGCATGTAATTTTAGAATTGAGAAACACTAAAATAAATCTGTATTTGAGCCTGTGCAGGGGCAATAAACTGAAAAAGCAAATTTGCAAAGCTTTTGACGTGTTAAATAAACAATTTTGTACAGCGCCGTAACATAATAATTAGTTAAAAAATTATTTAAAAAAAATCAAGTTACAAATGATGAAGAACATTATGATAAAGCGCCGTTTTGTCACTATAAAAGAATACAGAATATCAAATATGCGCATGCGCATTAAATGTCATATCAAAGGCTGTGCAGACACTTTATCACTGTAACTAGACCGGTGACCACGGCGCATACGCTGATGTTTACACATGCACAGATGTTCTTGGATAATGTAATTATGCAATAGCCTGCACTGTGAAGTTCACAAATTACAATCGCAATTTTAAATAATTAACAAGCAGAAAAACATTAATGTAAAAATAGGTTGTTAGCAAAATAGTTAAACACTTTAAAAAATTTGAATATATTTCAAAATTCCAGTAATTTTTAGAAAATGAGAAATTCCCTGACATTTTCCTGATTTTTACAAGTCAAACCAAATTCCCTGACATTTCCCTATTTTCTAGACGAGTGGCAGCCCTGAAGTAATACATAATAAATTAAATGCTGATTACCAGAGCACTCAATATATCACTAACCAAATTAAGTGCAACAAAGTAAAAAATAAAACATACCATTCAAATTAAGTGTGTTCATCATAGCAGGCCCAACTCAGCCCTCAGCTCATGCGTGAACGCGAAGTATGAGAGTAAAAGGGAAAAGAAGAGAACTATGATATGCCAGAAATGTGTGCAGTGCATTGGTATTTGAATGATTAATTGAAATTGTCCGTGGTGACGATGGGGGACAAAGAGGCAAAGTTTCTTGTCCCTATTATGACCTAATGAAGATTTGTGCAAAATGTATCTGTGAAGCCATTCTAAAATGGTCAAAAGAGGCTTTTACAATGCGATTTTTATCCAAATGTAATTTAATATTTCAACAATATTGAATATTAGGAACTTCTATTAACACTTTATCTCCATTAATGTTTAATCAGAAATGATCTAATGTTGCAATAGTGTTTGGATAAATGTTCGATTTCTAGCTCACTCGCAGAGTTGATTGGAATGTGAAAGTTTAGAATAAAAACCTGTTTATTAAACTAAAGCTTTTTAAAGCAATATACAAGGATTTTGTGATTAATATTTATTTTTCCACTTACTTCTCCAAGGGTTCCACTTTCTACCATAAGTGTTTCAATTTTAGATATCAGAGATTGTTTCATATCCGTTTCTTCTACAACCATTTCTTTCAGTAATCGCTGAAAAAATAACAAGTTTTTATTAATGGCATTCAACCAGGAGAAGTTGGGTTAGTGGTCAATTAAAGGTGTAGGTAGAAATATATTCTATATTCAACACTGGAGAGTTATTCCATTTCACAGTGCTATGGTTTCTAATTCTTTTTTAAACTAAAAAACAAAATTAATTTACAACTGGAATAAATATTAACGTTTATAGAAATGAACAAAAGATTTTCTATTGGCTCTTGGATTAGGGCTGCATGTCTATTTTTTATAGAAGAGTATTGACTAAGGTTGCCCAGGCTATTCTAACTACAAATGTTCTTGTATAGTCCAGATGCCAACATTTCCCTTTTCCCCGCAACTTATATTGAAGTAAGTATAGAGTTAAATGTTACTGTTCATAAAGTTAGTTCGTGTGAAGTCAGTGAAAGAGTGTTAGATATCAAAGTCACAGACTTTTAAGTACATATGCAAGTAAAACTATTTGTAACAGCGTGGTTGTATGTATTAGTCCAAATATACTTCAATTTCTTTGTAAATAGCCTTTTGAAGCCCTTACAAAAATATTTTATTGCAGACATTGATTTTAAGTCATGCTGGTCAACACATGAAAAAATCATTTGTATTTGCTTCGAAAGACAAAATAGTTAGTCAAGAGTTATCAAAAACTTTTAATAACACTTTTTAAGGATTACTGTTCAATTGGCTTTTTTGAAAATAAATTAATTCAAAGATAAATGTATTAAATCTTTTGTTTTGTTTTTGCGGTTGTGACAGGGAAATGTGCATGAAATAATAAAGGGTCAATCCATATCAAGTGGTCCAACACGGGTTGCTTGACCATTTTTTTAAAATGTTATATTTTGTGTGCTGTTAACCTTATATGTTGACAGTTTAAAACCATTATTGTTTTATTTTTATTAGCACTGGTTTCAACATTGTGGTTAATTTTGTATCATAGTGCACAGCATGTTTAGCATTTGTAAGGGCTTGCGGTAACTTCATTATCTCAGCTGTGGTAAGTCCTGTGACAAATTTACAAAGACTATGAAGTTAAGCACATTATAGGCTACAATTATGTCAAGATACTATTATGCTTCTAAAAATACGTCTTCATCATCAATTCTAAAGCCAAAGTTTTATATCACAATTGCTAAAAATTGTCATTTCAGGATTATTTTTAGGGCAGAAGGCTGTTTATCCAAGGAGTGAATTTTTTTTTTAAGTAGGGGAAGGGGGCCTACAGATGGAACAATATTCTATGTTAAAATTATTTGAAGTTTGAGAGTTTTGTGTTTTATTTTCTTCAGGTGCATAAGATATACATATATAAAGTATATATATATATATATATAGATAGATAGTTTTAAATAAGTCATCTTTAGGGTTCAATATCTATGGTGGGCAGTTATTTAAAAATCTGAAATTTACATAAATTAAAGTATTCTATGGTAATATCTTTGGTTAAAATTTTGAGTTTGAGATACAAGTGGTTTAAGAAATAATTACAAAAGTAGTGAAAAATTCAATAATTCAACCACGGGAAATATTTCCTGGAAAGGCCGTGCTCTACTTTGTTAGTCTGTTTGTTGCTCGATAAAGAATGGTTGATTATGTTTCAATGTGTAAAATTGTATTCCAAACATGGAGAGACAGTATTCTGTATACATTTACAAATGAAGAGTGCCATAAATGTGTTTATGGTGTAGGGTTAAAGGAATTAAATGGGTTTAGTAAAGAAGAACAGAAATTACTTTTCTCTAGAATTTCTTGTGATGTGAGTTCCATATGTAAGTTCCATGAAATCAAGAATCTTGGAAAGTACCATCGTGTGTTTGGCCGTTATTGTAGCAATCCTTTAAAAACCATAAAACAAGGCTATCACTATCGAGAAATTCTTCCAGAGCATATTTCAAAAGAAAGGAGCTAAAATTTAAAGCTTGTTCCTGGTAAATCGTTATGCCTTACTTGTTACAAAAAATATTTTTACAATTAGAAAATTTTGAAAAAAGAGGATGAGTTTGTTTCTTCTACTGAGAGCTTAAAAATGTGGACTTTTTAGTCTACTTGGGTTTTTTCCGCCATCTAAAATAAAAAATATTAAGCTTAAAAAGAAGATTGTTAGCCTTAAGAGCAAAGATAAGGAAAGATTCAAGTGCATTAAGAAGAAATCTTGAGACCTCATTTGAGCAGGTAATAGAAGACCTGAAGAAAATGTGAATCCTGTAGATGAGTTTGAGGAATTAATAATGAAACAGAAAGAGAAGTGTGATGTAGCAGACAAAGGAGAGGAAGTAAGAATAATTAGCTTACTATCTAAATCTTGGACTCTTGACATAATAGCTACAGAGTTCAATGTATCTGAGCGTCTAGTGAAACTGACAGGAGATCAAGTCAAAGCTCAGGGCTTTCTACCAGAGCTAGGAAGGAAGAGGGTATTGGCATTCAACCAGAGACTGACTAGAGTTTGTGGATTTTATGGAAGTAATGAGTACCCACTGTCGACTCTGTCCAGGCCAGAAAGACTGTTTGTCTCTAAAAATAACTATTAAAGTTCAGAAACAGATTTTTTTTTAGTATGAATTAATTGTTTGTTGAGTTCAAAGCAAAACTCCCTAATTGTAAAATTGGAAGATCAAAATGTATAGAGCTCAGACCTAAGTGGTGTGTCATTGCCGGATCCTCAGAAACCCATAATGTTTGTGTTTGTACTTACCATCAAAATGTTAAGCTCATGATTGATGGGGCAGAGCTTAGCATCAACTACAAAGACATTCTTGTCTGTGACATGAATAGTCACAACTGTATGATGGGCAAATGTGATAATTGTCCAGGAGGGGAAACCCTCCAAGATATGCTGAATGAATTTGAATAAACTGATGCCATGCCAGAAAATATAGTTTTTAAACAGTGGAGCACAACACACCAGGTAGAAATGGTCACTGTCATTCAACCAACAGAAGAATTTTTTCAGTCCCCTTACCGAAAAAATCATTTTACTCAAGACTCACCATTTCATAGAAAAAGTACAAACTCAATTCCTGAGAAAAAAGAAAGAAGGACTCACTGAACATGAATGTATTATTCCTGCAGACTCTGCAGAAAACTTTAGTTTTGTATTTCAAGATGAGATCCAAAGCTACCACTGGATAAATTGACAAGCAACTGTTCACGCAGTTGTATGTTATTACAAATAAAACTACGAGTTTCTCTGCCAATGTATTTGTGTAATTAGTGATAACTTGGATCCCAACACAGTAGCAGTACACAAGTTTCAAACTCACTTGCTGACACACATTAAGTAAACTGTCCACATGTCAGGGTTGTTATAATAATACCCAGCCCCCCAAAAAAAAACACCTGGGTTTTATTTATTTTTTTAATAAATAAAAACCACCTGGGTTTTATTTATTTTTTTAATAAAAACCACCATATTTTGGATACAAATCAATTGTCTAATTTTTTGAAAATGGTTAGTCATTCTGTTGAAAACCTTTGGTTCAAACCCAATAATAAATAATACAGTAATTTGTATTTGGTGTTATATATAAGTTTTGAAATTACAGATTGTATACAATAGACTAAGCTATAAAATATGTTTATTATTATTGTTCATTTAAAATCAACAACAAAAAAAAAAAAAACTCAACTTGACCATTTTGTATTTAAATAAAATTTTTACCAATTATTCTTCCCTTAAATATAATCATAAAAAATTTTTTTTAGATTTTTTAATAGCCCCGTTTTTGAGAATCGATTTTTGAAATTTCAATAAAAATAGATTTTTTCTCCCATACCACACTTTTCAATTCTTATTAAGGGGATGGATCACCATGAGAGATGAGCGCGGCCGGTTTCTAAGGCGATTTCTCTGTACATGATTACTAAGAAAACTATTATACATATTTTAATCAGATTTTTACTACTGTAAATATCAATTCATTTACATGGTTTATAGTTTATTCTTATCTACCCAGCCAATTCAAATTTAAGTTTTTAAAAAATAATTTAAAGATCACTGCATGAAACAAACTGGGCTTGTCATTTAAATGTGGGAAGACTTAGGCTAAAACGGTTTTCATTTTATTACAATAAACACATTTCTCTATCATTTAGTATAATTTAACGCCAGTTAAAAGTTAAATATTTGTAAGCAGCTTTGTTTAAATAATTCTTGCATGATCGTATTTTCTTGGTTTAGTGTTGTTTTTTAAAAAATCTGCAGACAAAGTATAAACCGAGTAAATATGATTGAGAATAATTATCCATTCATTTTTCAGCATACATATTGTTCTAAACTAAAATAAAGTGGTACAGTTTTATTTTGATTCAAAAAAGTGTTGTGGTGCAGTAGCCTGTAACCTATCGGTGTAATGTTGAACAAAATGAACCTCTCGAGAAAACTCATGGCAGTGATGCCAAGCGTTGCACGGTGACGAGCAGATGTTCTCAGGAAAAATATCAACTCGACTGCGTTCATTTATTAAATCAGTTGTGTGAATACCACGTGTTTTGCAATGGAAGCCGTTTCTTAAAAAGAGATCGAAGAAAATAAAATAAAAAACTACTTTATCTCTCAACCAGACGAAAGAAAAATAAATGTTCTACTCTTGTGAATTGGATAAAAAAAGTGTCATGAATTTATTATCATTTCTGCATGAAAAATACAATTTTAATACTGTAGTTTAAAATCCATCCATTAATTTCAAATCATGTGCATAGAATACCTAATTAATATAATTATAGGACCCATTTTGGTGACCTCATGATTTAAGGCACTACTCTTGCAAAAAACTGGACTGCTGAGGACGGGGATTGGTGTTCGATCCCAGTTGGGTGCTATGAGGTTATTATTCCTAAAATGTTTTCCACTCACCCTCCACGCAAATGTGAGTGTAAGTCATCTAAAAGCAACCTTACCCTTCTCTGACACATTAGCTTAATTAGTACATCGGCGTAAAACCCACACGGGTTCGGTTCACTTTGGTGTACCAATCAAACACTTTGGCCCTACCTTTGGTAATCTGATCTGTAAACAGAGTCAATAATTTGGTATCGATAATACGGGGCTAACTAAATCACTATGGACTATTTGCAATTTGAACAAGAAATACACTTGTCACAATAGATAAATGTCTTGAAACTATTTTGCTATCAATTGTAAAGGTGGATAATGAAACGGGGTGGGGGGGACTATTGAACATGCCTTGACCACCGCGCTTTTAAAATTAATAACATTAACAGAGATACATATTTAATTTTGACAATTATTATTTTACAAAATAGTTTCATCACAAATATAATTTTTACTTTCTCGCACCCCTCGCGTGCCATAGTCAAAGATTTGGAAATAACGTAAGCTTTAGAGAGGAAGGGAAGGGGGGAACACAAATGCTAAGAGGAGGATGTTACTCAACATATATAAGAGTGTGCAGTGTAAAGATTATTTCCATGTCTTTTTTTTTTGTTCTTGTGATATTATAAATGCTTCACTTCTTAATATTCTTTGATGTTATCCGTAAATTTACAATAATAAAGTAGGGTAGATAATAAATACGGTAATTAAGAGAAAGTGTTCCCACATTTGCGTGGAGGAAATGAGCAATCACGAGGAAAAACACCTCAATTCACGCGGTCAGAATTCAACCAAAATTTGTAGCACAGGTCCCTAATAAAATTAAAAACGTTGTGTTCATTGCAGAAGTTTTGATAGAGGACTTTGAATGTATAAAGTTGTAGAATGGATGTATTATTATTATATAATGTGTGTAGCTAAAATTATAAAATAGCTAGTGATGTGTATATATATTTTATGAACGTCCCTGACACAAAAGTGATTGATTGATAAGGGAGAAATAGATTATAAAATGATCATGCTTCAATATAAAACTTGTGTTTAAGCCTATCAAATTTGGTCAAAATCGATGGATGGATATTTTCTATACAATTGGGTGAAAAACATTTTCTTGCAGTATATTTCTTTATGTTTTATTGTAATTTCAAATACTTATTTTTAGAGTTAGTGTTTATAATTTTTGAAGTACAGGCAATAAGTGTAATATTTATTCTATAAAAATTATACATTTATAAAAATAAAATCTTTCTTTTTGCAGAAAATTGTTCTATGTGCTATCTTCAAATTTGAATATATATATATATAATACTTATTTAATAATATAATATTATATTTTTATATATATTATAATATAATATAATATTATATTATATTTTGATTTTCATTATATTATATATAAATATATATGTATATAATATTATTTAATCTGGTCAAAATATTTTCTTTCAGTTCCTGAAGTAAATGGTCGGATTAAAATTTTTGTCAAATAAACAGAGAATTTGTGAATAGATTTTTTTTTCAAAAATTGTTTAGTGATTTTATGGATTAGGAAGGTTATAATCATAGAAATTGTACCCGCATTTGCGTGGAGGGAGCGTGGAAAACCAGTTTGGAGAAACTAACTTTAGTACACCCGACCGAGATTAGAACCTTGATCTCCCCATCATTGGCAGTCTAGTCTACTGTAAGAGTAGCGCGTTAGACCATGAGGCCATCAAAGCGAGTGTTATACATGTTAAAATATGTATAAACGTATAAAGCTATATTTGATTATCGAATATAATTAATAAAAAAATAGGTTAATAGAGTTTGAAATTCTTAATAGCTACAAGTTTATTGGTGTAATTATAGGGTGGTGGCAGAATGCCACAGGCCCACGCTCAAAATAGGGCCCATCACGCAGGTCCACCCACCCAAAATTAATTTGCTAATATATGAAAGCGTTGTCTTTCAGGCCTATCATTGTTTCGTAAAGATCTCATTATTCAATCAAAAATTACTCAATAGTAATTTTATTGCGCATAATTTATGCTGTACAAAAATGTATGTACATATTTTTCTGTAAAATCGATAGAAACAGCTGTCAGGTCATTTTCAAAACTTTACTAAAAATTATTTAAGAAGCACATGAATCAATAAAGGCTAAAGTGATTAGCTATGTTGTCTGTTGAGCTACTACCCGTAGCTTGTCCTTGGAGGAAATTGTAGACAATTTCAGAGAGACCTATGTTTGTTTAGCCTCTATAGGTGTTAATATTGATGATTGACTATTGATTTGTTTATAATATTTATTAATATTGTTTTATTCAATTCAGATTAAGTTTTTTACATTATATTGAAACTTTTCAGCAACAATTTTATCAAATATTATGGCTGTATGGTAATGCACTTAGAGTGGTTTTTCCTCAATGGGTTTACACTCTTATCTCTCCACGCAAATGTGGGTAAACTTCCTCTAAATTTAACCTACCTACTCTATATTATTACGTATTATAAAATAATTCCAATAATAAATGTCTAAATTTTTTTTATGATCTACAATTATTCATAAGATTTGGGGACGGTGGTGTATTTTTTCCTTGGGGGCACCCACCGTGGGTCAATTACTGCATAGTTATGTCTTTGTACATGTTACAAGCTAATGTAGGTCAAGCTAGTTTTACAATAGGAGATTTTAGTGCATCTTTAAGTTTATATTAAAATAATTATTATTAGTAGTATCTGGATGGTGTAATATAAGAAACTAAAGTAAATAATAAAGTAAAAAAAACACAATTTCTTATTTATGGTTTATACATGTGTGTGTAGCCCCCCTGCCTTTTAAGGGTTCTAACACTTTTAAAGAAGGGTACATCTCTGAACCCCAATTTTCTGCGTCCATGAAAAAAATATAAAAAAATAAACACTTTTTATGTTAATTGATAAGATATCTCTATCACCATTATTATTATTATTATTATTATTATTATTATCATCAGACACTGTCCTCACCCCTCATAGCTTGGGTTAAGTCAGATGCAGAGGAAATGATCTACATTCTACGGTGTGTCTGTCGATAGTTGTATATCCAATGTTACTCATTGAGGGTGAACTGGGAAGGGGGGAGGTTTGATAGGGCGGGGTATTACCACCAATTTCTTCTCCACCCCTCTCCCCATCAAAATGTGTCTTCCTCCAGTTTGTTTGGTTCCCTCTGATATACTTGAGTTTGAAGCTGAAAGATGGTTTGTATCAAACTTCAAATATATTCTATAACAATCTATTATTATTTTTAAATGCTTAAGCGCCATGCCCAAATAGATTTTAGTGGCATTCCATTTTCAAACATTTTCCATTGGCTTTGAGTCATTCCCCTAAAAACTCCTCAAATATATATTTCTTTACAACTACCTTGCCCGAAACTAATAAAGTTTCGCCGACACTCTTGGTAGTCATCACAATAGTTTTTTTTTTTTCATTGTGACTTACTTCCAGTTTGAGTTGTACACATGCATGAACTTGGAATGAGGAAGGTAACATTTTAGATTTAATGTACCCACATTTGCGTAGTGTGAGATTGGGAACAATTTTAGGGAAAAATACCCTTATTGCACACAACTGGGATTTGAATTTCAATCTCCCCACCACCAGAGATCAAGTCCAATAGTATGTGCTACTCACCGTGTTCAACTGACATGTTGAAGACGGGGAGATCATGGTTCGATTCCGGTCGGGTGCTCACAGGTGGTTTTTCCTAAATAGTTTTCTGCTCTCACTCCACGAAAATATGGATGCACCTCCTCTTAATTTAACCTTCCTGATGCCTAACACATTATAGTAATTATTACATAAGTGTACAGCCCGAACGGATAGTAAGACGTGGTGATATAAATAAATAATAATAGCGTGTATAAAAAACAGTTTTAAAAAAACACCCTCAGTATACACTACTGGGATTTGAACCCCAAACTCGTCACCAGCAAACCAGTCTAATACGAGATAGTCAAATGAAAAATGTTTTCTTCCTCAAGGTAAGAAATATTAAGAAAACCATACAACTGATTATATTAGTTCAAGCTAAAAATAAAGCAGCAGATTTCTGCATAGTGTGGTCTTTGATAAAAGCCGCACTCTAGCCTTTCCCTTCCAAGAAACTTGACCCATGTAAACAACAGACTAGCTCGCTCCCCCTTCACTCTTTCTGACCAAGCTTGAGAGATATATGACAACACCGCAACTCTAGTTCGGTGTCGGCTAAACAGTCCAAATAGTTCAATATATGGACGTTTCTTAGGAGTTGCGCTGATAGCGCTTCTCAAGTTATACAAGGTAGTCCTTCCACTTAATTTCTGTTCTATTGCAGCTAGAATTATGCTTTTTGATTAATTTTTCTCATTTTGAAATGGGCTTTAATCTGATATACAACTCGGCACACTTTTAATGCAGTAATTTTTTTTCACTCTTTCAAAAAAAAAATTTTGAAAAAAATTGTAATAGTGTTTTATGAAAATTTTGAAAAAAAAATGTTATTTAGCTATTAATTATCTATATAAACTGAAAATTTCAAAATGGGATGCTTATGGGATCCTGAGTTATGATGAAAATTGTAGTACAAGTAACAATATTTTCAGTACTGTGATTTGTGATGATTATTGCTATTATTATTTTTTTATTATTATTATTAAGCTTCTGGTATGGAAGGTGATTTAATACATAAGAACTAAATTGTTGAAGCCTTTTTAATTATTTACAACTTAGAGACAAGGGCTAGCCATATTAAAACAATGTAAAGAATGGTATGAAAACTTATTAGATAAAACTTACATGTATATGTACACAAATGTGTAGAGCAAATTGCATCTAGTAATTGCTAATTTTGAAAAATTAGTTCTTTGTACACCTTTTTAGTAAAATATTGTTTGCTTTGTTCATTTCTTCTGCGGTCAGTCGATACACTCTTCCTGTTGGTGTCGTTGGATCAACTTTAGTTATAATGTCAGATCTATTAACACTCATTATGTCTGGGAATTGGAGGTATTTAAAAGATGGATTGGGTCCATAAGGCTCTAAAAACTTATCTTGATGTCTTCCTTCCTCTTCTACACCAAGAACACACCCCAACCACCAATGGTGTGAGTACTGGCAAGTTACAAATTCAACAATGTCGTTTATCTCCAATAGGTTGGCTTCCTCTTCAAAGGATACTATTTCTTCTTTGGCTTCAGTTGGCAACCTGTAATACTTAACTTTCAGCCTAGTTTTATTCCCAATTGGAACGTAGTTGTGCAACTGTTGTGTCCCTTTGACAGTTTTTGCATTCTTTAGTCTTGGTTGTAAGAATGTGTTTTCTGTTTCATAATCTTATTTGGTTGAATACAAAAAATTAATTATCTTTAGTCCAATCATAAAGCTGACGAGGTGTCATAATCTGCTCATTGTATACCATGCGCAGACTTGTCAAGACAGCCGGCCGTTTTACAGTCCCTCCCACACCATCACAAGCATTCTTGCCATGTGAGGAGGAAAAAAAATTCCACTCTGCTTTCATGCTAAAGTCTTCTTCATGAAAGCAAAGGTTGAGAAAGTTGGACTTATTTTTATATTGTGATGCTGCTCCATCTGAGAAATAATGTATTTTCTCAGGTGGTGTGTGGAAAGTTTGCTTCAAGAAATCGATCATTACTCTTTGAAAGAGATGTACAGCTACTGTATCATGTGACATACAGTCAGAGATAATCACCAGACTTATATGCTCTAACTTCTCAGTATTTTCTGTTTTGTAGTAGATAACAAAAGGATGGATTGTGGCTTGTGCATTGTTCCAGTGGAAGCCTTGTACAGTCTTGTAATATAAAAGAATAATTTTCCGCAAAGTCACATATAACTAAATACTCATTTGGGAGAAGGTTTTCCTTGGGGTTTTTCAGATATGCTGACTGCTGTTTTGCAATATATGAATGACGCAATAATTTTGGCATACTTTCAAATAAGGAGTCCAAAAACTCCTGAATTGGTTTTGTCATAGTTTCTAGTGTTGTCCTGTTCTCTATCTGCAACCATTGTTTGAATGTAACATTCTCAATACAATTTTGCTCAAAGCAATCTTCAAAATGAGATCTCAGTTTGTCAGTGCCCGGGCAATCATCACATTCACTAAAATAGCAATTTGTTGTTGGTTCACAACAAATAATATTAGATATCAAATCTTTATATGTTCTTATTGGCATTCCTCCATCATACATCTCAGGCATTTTGCAATGATCCATCATTAATTTTGCATTTTGATGCGTCATACAAACACATACAGAATGTGTGCCACTTGATCCAACGAGAACACAATACTTTGGACGAAGCTCACAAAACTTTGTAAATCCGATTTTACACTCTGGATGTCGTTCTTTGAACAATACATAAACCTCTCTTAAAGGGTTCAGAATCAAAAATTTTTGAACATGAGTTCATTTTCCATCTATTTTAACTGAGACATAATTGTTTTTTTCCAGGCATTTGACGGATAACTTCATTTTCATAAAATTCTTTTACTAATGAAACAGTGTCAGGATCTAACGTTTTCCTTGTCTGCAGATTTGGTGATGTCATTATACCTTTTTTCTTGACAAGTTTTTTTGCTTTTTTCGCCATAAAATTTGAAACAGTAAATTCATTTTCGATTTGTTTTAATGTCCAACTTTGAGGCAGGGTTGTTAAAATTTGCATCTTCACGCTTTTGTCTGTGGTGGAGTTAAATTTTTCCTTTAGCTGAGTTATGATTTCTGTATTGGTATTGCAAGTTTCTACAGATGAACTGCTTGGGCTTATACTCAACATTTTTGTTCTAAAAGCTTCAGTAACTTTTTTTAACTTTTCCTCGGGATATTTCTTCTCTGATAAACTTTTTTTTAAATTGGAGTTTCACCGAGAACAGTCAAACTCCTGTTCACCGCACCTAAGGCCTCTGCTTTTTGTGGTGTTGACAATTCAATTATTTCTGTATCATTGTTATCATCCTCATTTTCTGAGGATTGTGAGGTTACTTCCTCTTCATCAATTTTAGGTAATTTCAGAACAACCTTCCGACAAGAATCACAAATCTTATCACCAAATCTTATTAATTTGGAGCGACTCACAATATTGTCATTAACAGATCTTAAGGTTTTTTTGAAAAAATTATGCCTAGATTTACTAAATGGATTACAGCAGTAAACACTCAAGTATTTTTTAGATATGTCTGCTTCTTCCATTTCCACTCAGTCCTATCATTGATTTTTATGCCTCAATTAGTTTAGATGTCATCCAAAATGTAACAAAATCACACATTAAACCACACTAGTCAGGTGAGATGAGAAAAAGAATTTGTTTAAATTAACTAAAAATTCAGTTGTTAGTTGGAAATAAAATAATGCATCTTACAGTAGAGCTAAATTAAAAAAAAAAGTTTTATTAAATCAAAACTAATTTAAATGAACATTTGCAAACACACTAAGAACCACTGATTCTGAACAGAGACTGACATGAGACAAGAAGGTAGCCAGATAATCTGGTGACTCAGAGCTAAAAATACTCTGTCCTTTGTTCAATACAAGAGGAGGGGAATACCTATGTTAGCAGAAAGCAAGAGTTTGTGGAATGTGGCCTGCCTAAGGAATGTTGGAAGAAGGGGGAGGGGGATTATTAGGCTGGTGGAGAGACAAACAGTTGAGAGCCACATGACTCAATGTGCTCTACAAGTGAAGTGCTTGCAATGAAACATTTAGAGAAGGATAGAAATAGCTACTCTACCATTTCACGGCAAACTGCCGAATAATTTTAATTAAACTTATTGAAAGCAAAATTAATTTCAAATGATTAAAGGAGTGATTTTAGCTAAAACTGTCCAAGCAAATTTTAAAGTATTATATATTTTGAGAGGTGTCCTAAGACAACATTTAAGCCAGGCTGAAAATATTGTTACTTGCACTACAATTTTCATCATAACTCAGGATCCCATAGGCATCCCATTTTGAAATTTTCAGTTTATATAGATAATTAATAGTTAAGTAACAGGTATTTTTTTTCAAAAATTTCAAAAAACACTATCACAATTATTTTTTCAATTTTTTTTAAAGAGTGGGAGGAAAAAAAAATATTGCTAAAACTGTGCCGAGTTGTATATCAGATTAAAGCCCATTTAAAGTGAAAAAAATTAATCAAAAAGCATAATTCTAGCTGCAATAGAAAAGAAATTAATAAGAATTGAAAAATGTGGTGTGGGAGAAAAAATCTATTTTTTTTTGAAATTTCAAAAATCTATTTCTCAAAAACGGGGCTATTAAAAAATCTAATTTTTTTTTATGGTTAGATCTAAGGGAAGAATAATTTGTAAAAATTTCATTTAAATACAGCATGGTCAGGTTGAGTGACTGGTTGATTTTACATGAACTGACCCTGTTATTGTTATTATTATTATTAGCACCGCGTCTTACTGCCCATTCGGGTTATATGAACTTACACTAATGTGATTGTGAGATGAAATGGAGAACCTACAGTTTAGCGTGGAATCCGAACCACGGTGGAGGCCTGGCATTCCACACATTCACAATTTATGATTAATAAATACATGTCTTGTCAGAGTGAAAGAAGGGTTTGGCAATCAGACAAATTTGTGTCGAGACAGAGGATTGAACCCCAGACCCTACCACAGAAGTCTGACACCTTACCCCTAGACCACCAGGTCACCAAAAAATTTGTATTAGTTGGTTGAACAAAATAATATGTTCATTAGCAACTCACTTGGAATAATATAATTTTAAGCTACCTACACTGTATTAATGCTAGGCATTAGAAATAATACTTTGTCAAAAAGCAGATGAGCTAACAAAAGTTCCTACCTTTTATCTTTAACTAAAGAGAGCAACAAATTAATTCTGCAACTGGCTTGCCAGTAATTTGATGCATGGTCTCCCTCCCCCTCTTTCTATTCCTTCTAAACAAGTCTTATTTTCAACCTGCTAGCTAATACAGTATTAAGAATTAAATAGCCAGAGCTATTATTTATGCTTTTAGTGCATCTAGATATCATATTCTGAAAATTGAAAAATGACACCTAGACACAGGAATCAAACCCATGTCCAGGTGTCATTTTTCAATTTTCAGAATATGATAATACAGTATTGTTGTAAAGAATTACATTGTTGCATTATTGTTTTCCTTTATTATGTCTCTTATTACTCCTTTCCTTAATATATTAAAATTAAAATATATTCCTCCAGATCCCGGATTATTAATATATTTAAATTTTTGGTCTTATCAGATAACATACATAATATCTTTAGGGTCAGTTAATGTTAAATCAACCAGTCACTCAACCTGACCAATCTGTATTTAAATGAAATTTTTACCAATTGTTTTTCCCCTTAAAAATAACCATTAATATATTTTTATAAGATTTTTTTGATGGCCCCGCTTTCGAGAAATCGATTTTTGAAATTTAAATAAAAATTGATTTTTTTTTCTCCAGCGCCATATTTTTTTAATTCTTACTAACTTTTGTTCTATTGGTGCTAGAATCATGTTTTTTGGCTCAATTTTTTTCAATTTGAAATGGGCTTTAATCCTATATACAACTTGGCACACTTTTAACAATTTTTTTTCCCACTCTTTCTAAAAAAAATTTGAAAAAATAATTGTGATAAGGTTTTTTGAAAATTTTGAAAAAAATTAAAGTTGTTTAGCTATTAATTATCCATATAAACTGGAAATTTCAAAATGCGATGCCTATGGGATCATGAGTTATGATGAAAATTGTAGTGCAAGTAACAATATTTTCAGCCTGGCTTAAATGTTGTCTTAGGACACCTCTCAAAATATATAATGCTTTAAAATTTGCTTGGACAGTTTTAGCTAAAATAACTCCTTTAATCATTTGAAATTAATTTTGCTTTCAATAAGTTTAATTAAAACTATTCGGCGGTTCGCTGTGAAATCATAGAGTAGCTATTTCTATCCTTCTCTAAATGTTTCATTGCAAGCACTTCACTTGTAGAGCACATTGAGTCATGTAGCTCCCAACTGTTTGTCTCTCCACCAGTCTAATAATCCCCCTCCCCCTTCTTCCATCCCTTAGGCAGGCCACACCCAACCTCTTGCTTTCTGCTAACAAAGGTATTCCCCTCCCCTTGTATTGAACAAAGGACAGAGTATTTTTAGCTCTGAGTCACCATATTAACTGGCTACCTGCTTGTCTCATGTCAGTCTCTGTTCAGAATCAGTGGTGTCAACAAGTGGTTCTTAGGTGTTTTGAAGTGTTCATTTAAATGAGTTTTAATTTGATAAAAATATTTTTTAATTTAGCTCTACTGTAAGGTGCATTATTTTATTTCCAACTAAAAACTGAATTTTTAGTTAACTTAAACAAATTATTTTTCTCATCTCACCTGACTAGTGTGGTTTAATGTGTGATTTTGTTACATTTTGGATGACATTTAAACTAATTGGGGCATAAAAATCAATGATAGGACTGCGTGGAAATGGAAGAAGCAGACATATCTAAAAAATACTTGAGTGTTTACAGCTGTAATCTATTTAGCAAATCTGGGCATGATTTAAAAAAACAACTTAAGAACTGTAATGATAATATTGTGAGTCGCTCCAAATTAATAAGCTCTGGAGATAAGATTTGTGATACCTGTCGAAAGGCCATTCTTAAATTACCTAATATTGATGAAGAGGAAGTAGCCTCACAATCCTTAGAGAATGAGGATGATAAAAATAGTACAGAAATAAATGAAATGTCAACTCCACAAAAAGAAGAGGCCTTAGGTGCGGTAAACAAGAGTTTGACTGTTCTCGGTGAACTCCCATTAAAAAAAAGTTTGCCAGAGAATAAATATGCTGGGGAAAAAGTTAAAAAAAAAAAATTCTGAAGCTTTTAGAACAAAAATGTTGAATATAAGCCAAGGCAGTTCATCTGTAGAAACTTGCAATGCCAATACAGAAATTATAACTCAGCTAAAGGAAAAATCTAACTCCACCACAGACAAAAGCGTGAAGATGCAAATTTTTTAACAACCCTGCCTCAAAGTTGGACATTAAAACAAATTGAAAATGAATTTGCTATTTCAAATTTTATGGTGGTAAAATAAAAAAAAAACTTGTTAAAGAAAAAGGTATGTCATTAACAGATCTGCGGCCAGGGAAAACGCTAGATCCTGACACTGTTGCATTAGTAAAAGAATTTAATGAAAATGATGAAGTTAGCCGTCAAATGTCTGGAAAAAAAGATTTTGTCTCAGTTAACATAGATGGAAAACTAACTCATGTTCGAAAAAATTTGATTTTGAACCCTTTAAAAGAGGTTTATGTATTGTTCAAGGAACGACATTCAGAGTGTAAAATCGGATTTACAAAGTTCTGTGAGCTTCGTCCAAAGCATTGTGTTCTCGTTGAATCAAGTGGAACACATTCTGTGTGTTTGTATGACGCATCAAAATGCAAAATTAATGATGGCTCAGTGCAAAATGCCTGATAAGTCTGATGGAAGAATGCCAATAAAAACATATAAAGTTTTGATATCTAATATTACTTGTAGTGAAGCAACAACAAAGTGCTATTTTAGTGAATGTGATGATTGCCCGAGCAGTGACGAACTCAGATCTCATTTTGAAGATTGCTTTGAGCAAAATTGTATTGAGAATGTTACATTCAAACAATGGTTGCAGATAGAGAACGGGACAACACTAGAAACTATGACAAAACCAATTCAGGACTTTTTGAACTCCTTATTTGAAAGTATGCCAAAATTACTGCATCATTCATATATTGCGAAACTGCAGTCAGCATATCTGAAGAACCTCAAGGAAAACATCCCCCCCAAATGAGTATTTAGTTATATGTAACTTTGCGGAAAATTCTTTTATATTACAAGACTCTGTACAAGGCTTCCACTGGAACAATGCACAAGCCACAATCCATCTTTTGTTATCTACTACAAAACAGAAAATACTGAGAAGTTAGAGCATATAAGTCTGGTGATTATCTCTGACTGTATGTCACATGATACAGTAGCTGTACATCTCTTTCAAAGAGTAATGATCGATTTCTTGAAGCAAACTTTCCACACACCACCTGAGAAAATACATTATTTCTCAGATGGAGCAGCATCACAATATAAAAATAAGTCCAACTTTCTCAACCTTTGCTTTCATGAAGAAGACTTTAGCATGATAGCAGATTGGGATTTTTTTGCCCTCTCGCATGGCAAAAATGCTTGTGATGGTGCGGGAGGGACTGTAAAACGGCCGGCTGTCCTGGCAAGTCTGGATGGTATACAATGAGCAAATTATGACACCTCATCAGCTTTATGATTGGACCTAAAGATAATTAATTTTTTGTATTCAACCAAAAAGATTATGAAACAGAAAACACATTCTTACAACCAAGACTAAAGAATGCAAAAACTGTCAAAGGGACACAACAGTTGCAAACTACGTTCCAATTGGAATAAAACTAGGCTGAAAGTTAAGTATTACAGGTTGCCAACTGAAGCCAAAGAAGAAATAGTATCCTTTGAAGAGGAAGCCAACCTATTGGAGATAAACGACATTGTTGAATTTGTAAACTTGCCAGTACTCACACCATTGGTGGTTGGGGAATGTTCTTGGTGTAGAAGAGAAAGACATCAAGATAAGTTTTTAGAGCCTTATGGACCCAGTCCATCTTTTAAATACCTCCAATTCCCAGACATAATGAGTGTTAATAGATCTGACATTATAACTAAAGTTGATCCAACGACACCAACAGGAAGAGTGTATCAAACTGACCGCAGAAGAAATGAACAAAGCAAACAATATTTTACTAAAAATGGTGTACAAAAAATTATTTTTCAAAATTAGCAATTGACTAGATGATTTTGCTTAAAACATTTATGTGCACATATAGCCTACATTAAGATCTATCTTATAAGTTTTCATACCATTCATTCTTTACATAGTTTTAATATGGCTAGGCCTAGTCTTTAAGTTGACAAGAATTAAAAAGGCTTCCATAATTTAGATATTATGAATTAAGTCACCTTCCATACCAGAAGCTTATAATATTAATAATAATATTATATATAATAATAATAATAAATAATAATAATATATTAATAATTATAATAAAATTAATAATAAAATAATAATAAATAATAATAATATTATAATAATATAATAATAATATTAATAATAATAATAAGTATAGTAATAATATAATAATAATCGCGGGACTGAAAATATTTGTATTTGTACTACAATTTTCATCATAACTCATGATCCAATAGGCATCACATTTTGAAATTTTCAATTTATATAGATAATTAAAGCTAAATAACATATTTTTTTCAAAATTCTCAAAAAAACTATCACAATTATTTTTTAAAAATTTTTTTGAAAGAGTGAAAAAAATTACTGTTAAAAGTGTGCCAAGTTTATATCAGATTAAAGCCAATTTCAAAATGGGGGAGGGGGGGAACCAAATGCATAATTCTAGCACCAATAGAACAAACTTTAATAAGAATTAACAAATGTGGTGCAGGAGAGAAAATTTATTTTTATTGAAATTTCAAAATTCAATTTCTCAAAAACGGGACCATTAAAAAATCTCTAAAAATTATATTTTTATGGTTATATTTTAGGGAAGAATAAATGGATAAAAATGTCATTTAAATACAAAATGGTCTGGTTGAATTATTTATTTTGGTTGATTTGACATGAAATGACCCTTTAATTAACAAAAAAAAAAATCCTAAAAAAACACCAGTAAAACCCAACTGATTGGATTTTTTTCAACCCTGCCACATGTTGATAAAATAATTTATTTCTCGGACCACGCATTAACCCAGAACAAGAATAAGTTAATGTTTGCCACCACAAGAAAGATTTCGGTCTTGACGGTGAATGGAATTTCTTCACATCACATGAGAAGAATGTGTGTGATGGTGTTGGAGGATCACAAAGCACTGTCAAAATTCAATAATCACACCCTGAAGATATGTATGTTTATTGTAGACAAAATATAAAGGGGATCACATACATCTATGTTAAAGACAAAGAAATAATTAGTCGTCAAGAAGAGTTAAAAACAAATTTGACAACTGCCAGCAAATTCCTGGACACAAGCATTTCACTGTTATGTTCTGATTTCAGAAAGTATAATGAGATGCTATTTAAGATCTAAGTCAGAAGAGTATGAGTATCTTCCAATAACAAAAGCTGTTCCACTAACTCAGAAACAATGACATCACTTGCATATATCGAGGGGTTAGTGTGAAATAGCGTAACTTCAAAAATTACAGGTCTTAATAGCATTGGAATCAACAAAATAGCCTGTTTTTAGTGACACAACAATATAACTCAATTCAATGTTGTTTCAAAGTTACAAAAATACATTATTTTCCAGTGTCAAACAAACTTATCAGCTCTTACATTTTTGTCACACTTAGCAGGCAAAGATTTATAAATCAATAAAAGCTCTTACATTTTTGTGTTTCTAAGTTTGTGAATACTTCTCATTAAGTCAAGAGGGGTGTCCATTTTACTAATTAAAATAATAGTTTTTGTATTTTAAAAATAAATTATATTAACTCTTAGACATAATTTCTTAGGGACACAAAAACGTAACTCAGAATTCTAGGTTTAAATGTGGGTTTTTTCATCTAAAAAAAAAATCCATGTTGAAGTAAAATGCATAGTAAACATAAGAACATACAATGAGTTTTCATTTCCAAACCATTCAAATGCAATTTTTTATTTATTTATATCAACGACTATTTTTAGTGAGAAAAAATCTTAAATTGGTTCTCCTGAAAACCTGATATTTTGTAGTTACATCAGTTACACACTAACCCCTCAATATGATGAACAGTGGTGGCTAGGATTCATTATTGACATTAATTTATTAAACAAAGATATTTATGTGAAGTTCTATCACTCAGCTAGACCTACAACTTATTCAAGATGTCACCTGAGGACAAAGTATGAGTGCCACTGACAAACGTGCTGAGAAAGCTCAGGCCCTAAGAACTATCCACAGCAACTGGACGCTCACACCAATATTTCCAAATCACTATGTGAAGACATTTCAATACTGTTAAACAAACATACTAAATAAAATTTTGTGAATATTAAGTTAAACTTGTTCTAAGTAATAATTTCTTGTGATCCTATTTCAAATATTTGACATAGGTACCCTTAAGTAGCTTTGTTGTCTATAAACCTATACACCCCTTTTCTTCTAACAAGTCTTTAAAACAATTAGAACCAATTTTCCAATTGTTTGGCATTTAATCATATTTAGTTGCATTCAAAAGTATTATTACACTATAACACTAACATTTATGATATGAAAATAAAAAATAAGTGTGAATTGCACTAATGCAAATTATTGAATTTTTTTATGAATTTTGCAAGGCTGTATCTCTTAAATCACTTTAATCTTAAACTCAAAATTTTAACTTAAGTTACTTAACAGAGTACTTTAATTTGTGTAAATTTTAGTTTTTTAAATAACTGCCCACCAGAAATGATGAACCCTAAAGTCAATATTTAAAAAAAAAAGTATATTTATGGTCCTATAGAAAATAAAATAAAAAACTCTTAAAACTTCAAATAATTTTAACAGACTATATTGGTCCATCTGTACTTAAAAAAAAGAATTTCTTAAATAAAATGACTTGCCCAAAAAATAATCCCAAAAATGACATTTTTAACGATTGCGATACAAAACTTTGGCCTTAACCATGTTTTTATCAGAAATAGGGAACACACCAAACATGGATGCCAGGGGTAGTAGTAAGAAGACTTAGTACAAGCTAGTGGGCGGATATACAGACAAAACAGGATCATCATCAGACCAAGAAAGAAGTACATCTGCAGCAGGGGCACATGATCCTCTAGTTAGTCAAAACAACAGGAATAAAGGCCTGAATGACCAAGGATCCAATGAGCTGAAGAAGAAAGATGTATTTGTGCAAAAGTTGCCAAGAAGACTGAGAAACTTTGTGATTTTAGATATAAGTAGGCCATAGCCTAAGGTAATGTAGTAAATTAGATTGGCAACATGTGCAGACTAGGAAACAGAGCATATCAACAATTATCATAAATTATTAATAATATAAATGATCACTAGTCAACGTGATTTTTACCTCCAGCAACAGTTTGGTTATTTTTAGTCCATTTTTGTATGCGGACCTCGGAAATAAATGCAAAGAATTTCACATCATTTCAAGATGTTTGTGTATAGTGTATAGGTTTATATGCTACATATATCTTACTACAATTTAGTGAAGGGAATATGGCCCTAATCTGCCTTACAAAGTTATTACAGGGCCTACCCTGATTTTGGTTGGAAGAACAGTTTAGAAAATTCAAAGATATTTCTTTGTGGCCAACAATGATAACATTTTACTGTTATATTTGTGTTATTTTATAAGTAGGCCTATATCAAAAGTTGAAAGGTGTAGATAGCATGACTTGATGCATGAATATATTATAATTGTTTTATTAACTTTAGTAATTACCAGATACCAAAATCAGGGTAGGCCTACTGTAGCTATTCTCCGCTTAGTCAGAAAATTAAGTTTCTGACAAAAGAAGCTAACCGTGAATAGTAAATGTCCTTTAGTCAACAAAACAAGCCTGTATTAGGATGTAAGAGCAGGCGGGTGGGAAGGACTATATCTGACAATTACAAATGTTACTAAAACAACTATGAATTATATGTGGAAGAAGGTATAGGGAGGTGGATAGAAACATAAAAAGGACAAACACAATATGGATTTTACATGAAAGAAGAACACAGTTCACACTTTACATTGTGCCATTAGACAAAGAAGTAATGACTGCCTCTTGAAGAAAATCGATCGCCACCACCCAATTCCCCAACCTAGGTTTCATTCTATCAAAACTCGTCAGGGAAGGAGTGTGAAACGCGCAACGCAACTTCCTAAAAGAGGAAACCAAAACACAAAACGAGAAAATGGAAAATGGTAAAGAATGATAGGACACAAAGATAGGAAGGAACATGTAGAATGAATAACACAAAGGACAAATACAGGAAAAGGATAGTGGATGTGAGTATCTCTATAAGGAAAACCTCTTTTCACTTTATGAAGTAATTGTATTAATTTAGAAGATATATTATATGGAAGACATGCTATCAATTTAGATAAATACAATAGCAAGTAAAATGTTATTTAAATGTTAACGGCAAATAGCTTATGTTTGCATTGCAACATATCACCTGCACATGGTTCTTGACAGTGTTCCTGCGTAGCTCTTGAGAATGTTCATCGTGGCCCACTTCTTCCCACAAGGTGTGTAGACGAGCGAGACATTGCTCCAGATCTCCGCACAGTTCTTGGTACATGTTTTCCCTGGATAAAATCAAACTTTTACAAATAACTTCAATAAACACATTTAAACCAAGGAAACACATTAGGCCTTCATTAAAACAAAGACATCCCTACCAAGTGAAACAACATAATTACAACCAGATGAATGTTCCTAAAATGTTAAATATAGGCCTAACATAACCTCCCAAGTGGTAAAATCATCTTGGACAACAGGATTGTTGAGTAGGTACACCAAGCCTCACTCCTCTATTTTCCTACCGTCGGACTTCAACTCTGACCCCTTCATAAAAGGTTATGTATATTAATAATAAAAAATTTAGTGAAAAAAAATCTTCAATACAGATTACTTCATAGGAAGCTTCTTTGGGATTGTGAATTTAAATTTGTCAAACAAAATTATAAACAGTGGTCCTAAAGATAAAAGAATATTAAAGGTTAAAATGATATATTTATTTCATATATATTGTTATTAAAGTTTGAGTTTTTATTTTGAAGCCAGAGTCAGTACATTTTTACAGACTCTGCCCAAAATTGCTTATGACTCAAGAGTCCACGGGCCCGATGGACAAAATATGGATTAACTTTGACAAGATTTCAATTGTTAAATACCTAATATGACTGATTTGTAGTTTTAAAGCCACCAGTCAGCTGTGATTAGTTTTATTTTAATTAGAGCTTATTATTCTTAGAAATTTCGTATATTAAAAGAGATATGTAGCCTAGTCCAAATGAGTCAAAAGTTTTATTATTTTATATCAAGAAATGTAATTGAATGAGTTTGTTTAAATATAATTCATATATTTATTATAAAGGAGAAGGTGTTGAAAGACTCATGTTCTAAACACACTCAAACAGTGGCTGGACGCTGTTCATGATTATGAGTATATTAGCAAATGTCCAGGGTGGCCACAGGAATTCACTTTTCAAACCACCTGAATTTTTATTTTTTCCCTGATATTTTATAATATCTAACTATAAACTACCATATTCAGTTCCATCAATGGTCATATGGTTGAACTTTACTTTACATCCATTATTGTTTCCAGTCTATGGTCTGGGTCAGTTTTTTATTCAAGCCATATATTTTTCCACAACAGCTACTTGCTAGGCTTGTCGTAGCTTCATATGCCTTATAATATAACTTAAGACTAGGACAGGCACAACATACAGTCCCCAGCTGTTAATTTATCAATGTGAAACGGTAAACCCATATTTCACCATTGATAAATTTTTCACCCATACTGGGAATCGAACTCGGGACCCTTAGCTAAGTAGGTAGATGCGCTACCGGCTGAGCTTAAGTGTCGGCTTGAATATAATTTACTAATGAGCTGTATTGATGAGTAATTGACAAAGGTGTCAGTCAAGTTTGATTTCCTGGTGATGGAGAGGGTCAGGCTCAAATTGTAAATTACATTAAATGGAAAATTATTTATAAAATTAGTTTAATAAACAACCATTAACATCGATACACTTTTAATGTAGGCGGATCAAAAGTTCTTGAATAAAACTTGTTAGCCTATATGAAAATACACAAGCTAGGCATGAAATATAAAATATATTTCTAAGGAAAAAGTTGTTTTTTGTGTACAGTAAAAGTCTGTCACCCATCACCAAAATAATAGATTTTCATTTAAAAAAACAAAGTTGAATCTTTAAGACATCCACCACATAAAAATAGCTAGTGCTGTTCTCTTCCCCCCCTAAAAAAACCTTTATTCAAAACAATTTTTTTAAATAAAATGTTTCATTTTCGCGAGATATGGCCTATATTGATAAGCTAATAAGTCAACATTACAATGTGTTTTATATTACCACAATCTTATGTGCCGGCTGATTTTACATCTGACTTTTTTTAAATCCAATTTTATGTATATATATTTTGTATAATCTTGAATCATTGTACTGATAAGCTATTAAGTCAAAATTGTAATATTTATTATGTATTGTAGCCAATGTTACTGCAAAATCCAAATTATCCTTCAACCATAATTATTGTACCATACCAGTTCTAGCCAAAGCTCATGGAATTGATGACAATAAATAAATTCAATATTTTATATATTAGTTATTAGAAAAATGATTTGTATTTAAGGCTTTGAGAATGGGATATGATATTAGTCAGAGAATACATATTTTAGGCATTGTGTCTAAATAGAAGTTAAAGTTACTATAACATAATATAAAGAAACTCATTAGATGAATTGTTTAAAAACAAATTAACTAAAATAAAAGTAAAGATTTCATTTGTAATCAACATGCCCTAAATTATTTTAACATCTTAATTTTGTGAAGTACAAGTGACCAAACGATTATAGCAACGGGTTTTGATGAATGAGTAAACAATAGAACATGAGTACTGATGGCCAAAATGTCTTGTCAGCATTTCTTTTGGCCATTAGGCTAAGTAAATAGTAGGCAGGCTATTTTATAAGCTAACAGGGCTGACAATTCGCCAACGATTATAGGGGGGTCATTCTGCTCATTTAGGGGGCTACACGGGTTAGGACGCCGGATCGTCAAGTAAGTGAACTAGGGGGCTACCATCGTGCACAAGGTACCGGGGTTCATAACCATGTATATATATATTAAGTAACTTCTTAGCATCACATTTTGTAGTAGTGCAAAGTAGTATAGTAAAACCCTAAAAAAAAGCTTGGGAACCCAGTCACCACTCATAAACTCAGCCACCACACATCCTGACAGTTCAGGCCCACAACAATACATTTTTAACTGTGCTGTAGTAATAAAGTATTAGCAAAAATCGGTATGGTACTGGACACTCCTTTACCAAATTTAGGCTAAGACTACCCATCCCATTAACAATTAATATTAACCTTTATACAATAGTATTAAATTTGACAAACATCTTCTCTATTATAAACCAATATTAGGAAAATGGTAGAGCACAAATAAAAGTAACAAAACTGACACATATTTACACACACATCAATATTTCGATGTTATTGTAGCATCTTCCTCAGGAAGTAGTAGTAATTAGATTATTTTATTTATCACTAAATGTTTTTGCTCAATGCACTTTTTTCATACATAAACCAATAATATTGTATTATTACATATCATAGCAAAATATTTTAGTGAAAATAGATTTTTCTTTTAAAGTATGTAATTTTAATTTTTTAACATAAATAGTATACATACCACAGATGTTGAAACATGTTACTATAGATAAATTTTAAACATTAATAGTATACCTACCATGGATGTTGAGTCATATTGTTATAGTTATGAAATCATTAATCTATTTCAAATTCTCAAAATAGTTAGTCAGTTAATAATATCACCAAAAAAAAGTTTTAACCGTGTGTTAATTCTCAACTGCAATATAATCACAAATAAGTTTGAAGTTTAACCTCCACGGTCCACACCTAATTCAATTGATTTCATTGGCTGAAATACTTCAAATACTATTGGTCAATTTCAAAACTTTAACGGCACAATAAACTTGAGAAATAATAAAAACAATTATCCCTGGGTCTCAGACAAGTAATATACCCAGACAGTCAAAGTTTCAAACTCCAGGTGTAAATGATTGCGTTTCTTTTAGCAGCTTTAGTCCTTTAACACAGGATCGCTGCGGTTAGTACTTTCATCACCCAGAAGTGACAATAGCTAGGCCCAATGTTGAAAGATGGCAAAAGGAGCGCAGCGAGACCCCCAGAAGGTTGAGAGTCTATTTCTTATTTGTGTGTACCCTAGGTAGAGACTCTATTGCTTTAAATAACATTTACACATGATTATTTTTTAAACCAAATAATCGTACATTTGAGTATCATAAGACGCTCAGGACCAAAGAAAAAGGAAGCTGACCAGTTGATACCTATCTCAGGACAGATTCACTGAAGAAGAAGTGCGTTTACAATACAAAACTAGCAAAGCTTAGACGATCTAAATGATCTTAAGGTCAAATTCATAAATTGAGAAATGCCCATTGATCTATATAATATAACTGGATGGACATCAGTGGCTGAAATTTTAAAGCTGTCGTCTGCATACGACTGAGTAAGAGAGAAGGAAACTTTCGGGTACCTCTTTCTCTCCTACACCCATACAAGGCAATGTGGCATTTTGACATCGTTCATTAATTTGATAGAATATATGAGATAGAACAATGTGTGATTAGTTAAATGAAATAAATATGTTAGTAAAAGATTTGAAGTGGATAGCAAAATTCGAAACTGGTAAGTTTTTTGTTTAAATAAGTTGATGTGGGCTAATATATACGATGAGTTTTGAAGGAAGCTCGTTTGCAAGGCTTTATCTCGTATCAGAATCCTACCCTATGGTAGTATTTAGGTATGATAAAATACCTTCTATAGGGGAATTTCTACTTCCGTTCTAAATGGCCGTTTATCCTACCAAAATACTAATATACGATAGTATTATGGTACGAAGTAAATCCTTACAGATTGGGATTCTTACAAAATCAGGGTTTAGTAGATACAATGATCCTAGAAGCCTATAAACTAAATTATCTTTTGAAAGTCTTGCAACTGCACAATTTTGTCATTCAAACAAATGTAATCAAGTTTTAAGATACCTTATTCATTATATTTATGTAACTTTCAATATAATATGATTTCTGAAGCCAATATGCAAGCTAATAGCCAACTTTAAACAGAAGTATACTCTTGGCAGACTTAAAAAGAGGATGAGAACTACATATTAGAATATATTAAAGAACGTATTCGTATTTTTACAGCATTACCTGTAAAACTTAATTGTATATCCTTTAATGTAAATGTTTCTTCAAGCAAGTGTGGTATAATACTTCATCATTTACAAACAATAACACTCGTATTCATCAGAGACCTGTATTCGAATAATAATATTGAAAGAACCCGTTAAATATGTCTCCCCACAATGAAGCAGACGATAAACTTGAGCATCACGCTTTGGTCCTTGTCAATGCGTATGTTTATGTCCCTCCAGTATAATATAGAGATCACTATAAATGACACATGGACTTGAATACGTGTGCCAGGCTCGATTCCTGTACACAGTCAGTACAGCTTTCATTTTTCAATTTACAAATAGAAAAAGTTTATGATTAGGTATTATATTAGTATCCACAATAGAAGGCATATTTCCGTTAATGGTACTAGTGAAAACTTATGAACAACAAATGTGTCAAGATTTTGAAGCTTCAAAATCTATCTGCCAAGGCTTAGTTTAGATTCATATATAACGCATAGCGAACAGTAAACATGAATGCGGCACATAGTGAACATAGTGACATTATTTGCAAAATTGACGCTCATAATTTATACCAATTAAAAAGAGAACATTTTACTTCTGTTCATTAGTGAAAGGCCTTGTGGTGGCACTTATTTGGATAAGCGAATTTCTTTGTTCTATAGTCAACTCAAAGGATTGCATGTGTGATTAAAAACAATGATTATATGATGGAATTTTTATTCTGTTATCTTTAAATAGGTCTAAAATAATATTAATAATTTATTAATAATAATAATAATAATTATAATAATAATAATAATAATAATAATAATAATAATAATAACTGTTCTATCCTCCACAGGATGCAACATTTATATATGGATAATCCTCCAGCTAAAGAAAATCTTACCACCCATAAGCTCGGCTATTACAAGACACAAGTTTCCTCCTCTCTCCGTCTTTTCGGTTGCGTCAGGCTGCCATCTCTTGCAGTAGACACCTGGTTTCTTTTCCTTCTTCTTTTTATTCTCAAATACCACACCTTTCCCATTCAAAAGAAGGACCTTGTCTCTCCTAACAATTTACATCATTATTCACAGTGTCACTTAAACTACCTAATCTAATTTACAAACTCTTCCCTATCTCACGTTCAGTCCTAGCAAAGAGAGGGGTGGTTGAATCATTACAGCTCCAGCTTCCTTGGGGGCTTCCTTACCCGAGGAGTTCACCTCACAGCCAGACGGGGTGCATGACCGAGGTGATTCCAAGGCACTGGGGAAACTGAGGGATGGTTTCTCTGGAGACGGATCATCTGTTTGCTCTGGAGAAACTTCTTGTTGTGAATTATCTTCTAGAAAAGACAAAAGAATTCCTTCCACAGGATAGTTGGTTCCTAGTTTTTGTCCCACCAGGGCTTCCATCCCACCTTCTAATATTGGATTACCCAAGAGATCCACATGCACAAACCTCACCTTAGTTCCCAACCTAGCTAGATAGGTAACAGGACTTATAATCCTTATTATTTTTCCTGGTATCCATGTTTCAGTTTCTCCTCGAACCGATTTAACCAAAACTACTTGACCTTCTTCAAATGTACCAAGTGATCCCGCCTTTATATTCTAAATTATTCTCACCTTTTCTTTCTTTTCTGCCACTCTTGTCGCCAGATCAGGTTTCAACATTGACAATCGAGTTCTCGGTCTGAATCCAAGAAATGACTCAGCCGGGGTCTTATCTGTCATTGTGTGAGGGGTATTCCTATAGGCAAAAAGGAAATTATCTACCCTCTGCTGGAGAGTTCTTTTCCTCCCTTCCTGACGATCCTGCTTCAAGGCTCGTAAAAGAGCCTTTTTATCTTTCTTCACTGAGCTTTCCGCCTGTCCATTAGATGCTGGATGATAAGGTGGGGTGATACCATGTGCACCAACCCATTTCTTCGCAGAAAATCTTCCATCTCTTCTGAAACCAACTGTGGACCCCCATCAGACACTAGCTTCTCCGGCATAACATAGGCTGCAAAACATGTCCTTAGTTTCGCTATTGTTTGCTATGTCGTTGTAGTAGACATGGGGAACACCTCAGTCTATTTCGAATGAGCGTCGACCAACACTAAGTATTCTGTTCCCTCAAGTTTTGCAAAATTAACATAAAACCCTCTGCCATCTTCTTAGACGGTACTCTCGGAGCAGCACAACAAAACGTGCAGACTATCAAAGAATAACAGAATCATCTCTTTTCCCGATGAAGTTTTGTTCTATTAGATGGGTAAAACTCAAGGGTGTTAGAGAGGGCAATGTCAATGCTGCCATATTTAAAACAGTATTTGTATTATAACAAGCATCCTTCAAAATCTGATAATTCTCAAACATTAAGCAATTTTGTGAAGGATTAACTTCTGACATCAACGTTGGGATTCATGCTGTCAGTTTCAATTGAGTTGGATTAATTTCTCACCGAATATCAGAGCAATCAGCCTCAATTTCCATCTATATTTGCAGATCTAAATAAACTACTTGAACACTTGATGAACAGAACTGTAAAATGTGATGTAATGAATTCAACAAATACTTCCAAAAAATAGTTAGCCGTTGATTTAAAGAAACAATCCAACACGAAATCACTCCCTACTATAGATATTGGGTTTGCAGCATCAGCATCTTTGAAAGGAATTAAGACATAAAGATAATACATAATATACATAATATTTGTTGGTTATTTTTCATTGAGGATTCTGTATCTTTATTACTATATATTTACTAAACAAATTCATTATCAAAAATATTACTTGTGGAAAGTATCGACTGTCAAGGGGTGGTGGGGATAATAGTTAGTTTTTTGTGGTAGAGTAAACTCCCTGGCTGTAATTATTCTTTGAAGTTGCGCCACCAAGGTTGATTATTTGTACCTCTAAAGTTCTACGAGTGAGGTGAAATGACCTATCAATTTTTCCAGGAGAGGTATTTTCACATACCTTCCAGGGTAATTTTACATGCCACATGGAACCAACGGATTTACTTCCCCTCTGAAGGATGTTGAGCAGTGGTGTGCCGTCAATGGACTAGTAGGACTAGGCTAGTCCCCAGACATTTTTAATTTATTTATTTTGAGTTAAATTTTAACGGGAAATAAAAGCATCAAATAAAATCCTAGTTTCAATTTGCGTCCCAATACTCAACGATATTCTAGTTATTTGTGCGCTACCCACACCCCCATCCCCTCTCTAAAATGACAACACACTAACATCAGAAGCGTTGTCACAATACGCAATTATATTCCCGCTATTTGCGCGGCCCCTTTACCCTCTCCGACCTAGCTTCGGAAGCGTTCGAGTCTTATCGGCTCTCCCCGGGTAGAGGACAAGTTGAAGCCATCCTAGTCCTTCTGTATAGTAAGATTGTGTGCTAGCACTTGGCGTTCTCTCACAAGTAAATGTAATTTTTGTTTGCTTCTTATAAGTGGTAGTGTTGTGGTTGTTAAGCTGATGTAATTGTTCCCATTAATGAAAGAGTTATTGTGAAGTGTTAAAATGTTCGATTGTCAATTTAGTTTGACAGTGTTTGAAAGTGTTAAATATGGTAGGGGCTCGGATTTGGAAACTGTTCCCTCACAACAAAGCTTGGGGAAGGGACCTGAGACAAGTAGCAGGGCTAGTGAAGGTAGCTCAGTGGGATGTAGCAGTGCCGATCACCTTTCTCAATGCTGTGCTCTCGACCGATTATTCGCAGTTTCGTTTGGAGCCCTCACGTTTGAAGAAGAGCAGCAAGTAATAATGAAAAGTAGGCCAACTCCAGACATTTCCGCTAAAACAAAAATGAAAGACTATACACGTCATTTCAAAACAGAATATTACATTTCTTCAAAATGGTTAACTGCATGCAAATCAAGAAATAGGCTGTATTGTTGGCCTTGTGTGTTGTTCGAAACAAATAAGGGAGTGTGGAATAATAACGGCTTTTGTGATATCACCAATTTTCACAAAACCAAAATGCGCCATGAAAAGACTCACGCACACCTATCCGCAATAACTAAATTAAAAACTTTCGGGAAAACCAGAATAGATTTTCAGCTGAGTGAGCAAAAAAGGTTAGACGTTTTAAAACATAATGCAGAAGTTGATTCAAACCGGGAACTAATGAAACGATTAATTGATGTATGCTGTTTTTTGGCTAAACAAGAGCTGCCATTCAGAGGTCACGACGAACGGGAAGATTCTCTTAACCGGGGAAACTACATTGAACTAATGCAGTTACTTTCTAAATACGATACTAAATTGGATTTTCATCTTCAGAGCAGGGGGGCGTTTAAAGGAACCTCCAACAAAATTCAAAACGACATCATTGAATGTGCTGGTGATGTAATTTTGGATCAGATTAAGTCGGAAATAAATGATGCATTTTTTCTAGCAATAATGTTGGACGAAACTACGGACATTGCAAAGCTCTCTCAACTTTCGACAGTCCTTCGATATGTGAAAGATGGCAACATTTATGAAAAATTTATTGGTTTTTCAGATGTCAGCAGTGATCGCACTGCAATTGTTTTAAGTGAGCATGTTTTTCGAATCCTTTCTTGTTTCAATTGTGAGCAAAAACTTGTAGCACAAGCGTATGATGGAACCGCTACATTTTCTGGACATTTAAATGGTGTACATACGCTTGTGAAAAAGAGGTGCCCAGGTGCACTCTTCATCCACTGTTATGCTCACAAACTCAATCTAGTTCTTTCTCAGTCTGTGAGCCATATAGCAGAATGTAAGATATTTTTTAAGACATTGAATGGCATTCCAAATTTCTTTTCACATTCATCGAAACGCATTATCGCTCTTAATCTATCTGAAGTAAAGAAGCGGTTCCCAACAGTTACCAGTACAAGGTGGAATTACAATTCCAAAATTGTGAACACGGTGAATGAAAATAAAACAGAACTAATACATTTTTTTGAGAATATTGCTGAAAATCCAGATATTTGGGATTCTGATGCTTTCGTGACTGCTAAAGGGTATTCGTCATCATTGAGAGATTTTGATTTCACCTTTCTACTGAAGGTTTTCACCAACATTTTTTCGCTCACCGACACATTATTCAAAATTCTTCAAACCAAAACTTTAGATGTGAAATACTGCATCGATAAAGTAAAAAAGACGATTTCTCAACTCAAAGATGCTAGAAACGACTTTGAAGAGACTTATAGAAAATTAGAAGATGATAACAATGTGGAAGCTCCTAAGAAGAGACGTAGAGAAGATGACTCATTGAAACCCAGAAATAAATATGTGCGTCTTTATAATGAAATTATTGACACCATGGATGGGCAAATGGAGCTGAGGTTTAAAGATCTTAATGAGCTGCTAGATTAAAAAAAATTTCAAAGCTTCAAATCTCGATTTCCTGACAATTTATTTTTGTCACTTAAGTCAAGCTACGGTAGTATTTTCAATTTTGTTAATTTTCGGAGTGAATTAATGTCGGTTTACAGACTATCAAACTTTTCAGACAAAACTGTGACTGAAATTATGAAGTTCCTGGAAGAAACAAACTTAACAAAAGAAGCGTTCCAGGAAACATATAAATTGTGTTGTTTGGTATCAACAATACCAGTAAGCACATCCACTGTTGAGCGCACCTTCTCTTGTTTGAAACGTATTAAGACGACTGTGCGTAACACCTAATGTGAGAATAGGTTATCCATACTTTCCCTGTTGTCAGTTGAAAAAGTCTTGCTAGATGAACTGCAGAGTCAAAAATCTTTCTATGGCTCTGTTATCAACAAATTCATTCAGAAAGGTGACAGAAGGATTGCACTAATATATAAATAATGGTAAGATTCAAATATTATTTTTTTATTTACTTGTTTACTTATTTATTTGTTTATTTCTATTTATGTCCTTGTTTAATTAATTTATTTATGTATTTATTTATTCCATGTCTAAATATTGGGAATCGGTTGGAGTGAGCTAAATTGCCTACCCTATGACCTGTAAAAGTGTTTTTCTAAGTTACATATTGTACATTATATAGAGCGTATTCCTCTTTAGCCTCTTAGTGGAAGGTGTCTTCAAACCTAGTCCTCTTTGATAAAAGTAACCGCACGCCACTGATGTTGAGCTATAATTTTTTCCTCGCTCAAGAAAAAGCCTTCGGCCTCTGTTGGGTTTGAACCCACATACATCGGATCTTGAGGCGAGCACTTTACCCCAAGACCACCGAGATTAACGGTGGCATAGGTAATTGAAAAAATTTAATATGTGTGTGTATGTTTATGCACGTGTATTAAAGATGGGTCGGATCCACCTTTTTTCAAATTTGAATTTTTAAAATATTGTAAGCACAAGTGTTTAACTTTCCCAATAACTAGGATTTATTCCTTCACTTCTTATTTTGTTTACATTAAATGGTAAATTAATGATCTGGGATTTGGTTGCTAGGTTTTCCGATCATTACTTTGATTAAAACCACAAAAAACTATTTAAATATTTTAATATCTTTAACTAATAACTCAAATTCTATTTATATTCATTCTACCTTTAGTAAGGAGAAATTGAATTGAGAATATTATGTAAGGAACGAGCTTTATGAGAATATTTCCCAAGTTGAAAGTAGGTTAATGGAGCATATGGGAGCTAAGATATAAGAAATGTAAAGGAATTAATATTTCAGTAAACAACGTATAATCTAAAACTACTCCTTAAGATATGTGAAGTTACATTTATAAGTCAAAAATTAGAAGGTTGAGAAATTGGAAAGTTAAATTTTAAAGAATATTTAGGATCAGTCACATTTAATAATTAAGAAAAAGAAAAATACAGTAATCCTATGAAAAACTAATAATTAACCTTATGAAAAAAGTATTAAATCAGAGGTTGTAGCATAATGACTAGATGAAACATTACAGTTAATATATAATATGTTTTAAAATTATTGACACATATGTATTTCACTAAAATCAATATTCATAGCGAATTGGTTAATTTCATATAAACTTGTTAAAATACACATTAAAGTTAAAATGGCATCATAAAAGTTTGTGGATTAGAATTAGATTAGAATTAGATATTAGAATTAAGGAGTGAGATTATAATGCAAAGTGGTAAAATGTGGTAGACCACTGTAGAAGTTATATAATGCAAATTTACATAAAAAAGAAAATTTTAAACTGACACTGGCTTTTTAAGATTTAAGTATATGAAGTTTGAAATAATATAAGAGAAATAAATGAATGAAGATGATATTAGGTTAAATAGTGCCCAAAGGTAGTTCCTTAGCTGGGTTAGTTAATTCCTCTCCTTAACATTCCTTCGCCCCAAGGCTGGATTGAAGTTATGACGACATGTTTCGGCTATTCAGCCATCATCAGGTCTCTCGAATGGGGTTAAGATGTTATCCCCGATGCTATCCACAAAGTAATACCTCAAACTTAGTACCTATTTAAAAAAAGAATATTCCTTGATAGTTCTAGGGTCCCTTTGTTAGTATATACTAGAATATATGCGTCAATACACTTGATTCTTGATGTAAAAATGTTTAACTATGACAGACCTAGGCCTACCCTAACTTTCTATCATTTTATGATTTTGAAATAGGGATTTTTTTTTCTCTGAGTACCTTTCATACATACTGGATTTCTTAAAAAATAATACTGGAAATACTAAAATATACTGAAATATACTGGAATTTCAAAATTATAGTTAGGTAGACACCCTAATTGAGGTCTATAATAACCTCTTACATATTATACATTTTTTTAAATTTCTCTATTTTGTTTAATTCAACAAGAATGGAATAGTATTCATTGTTGACAATGTTTATAACACTGTGAATCAGTTGATATTGTACGTATATTGCAAGGTATCTTCATTCCCACAAGCAAAATAACCAGTGTAACAAAACAAGCTATAAAAGTTTGTGTCTGTATCATATAACCATGTTTCAGAAATCACAATCATAAATGGGCAATGTAGCATGGAAAACAATAGGATTGGTGCAACTTTTGAGCAACATTATGGACCATTTAGAAGCTGGATATTTCGTGACCACTCAAGGACATGGATTGAAAGAGAGTGACGTTTGTGAATAAGAATATTTCAAAAATAATTTTGAGGAAATTTGAAATACTGACCTCACAATTGTGGCATGTAATATGGAACTGATACAAGGCTGTATTTAAGGGGGTGGGATTTATGGGATCAACTCCCCCTACCCCCCCGAAAACATATGTTTAAAATAATACCAGAGGTGAATGAGGTAGAAATAAAGTTTTAATAAAAAAATAACTGTCAGTGTGCACCTGTCCTATTGGAATGAATGAATTTGGGTAAGAAAATGAGGGTGAAAAATCTGTCAATGGGGTTAAAAGGGCGACTTAGTGTGTGCGTGCATTTATTATGAAGGTCACATGGTGTATTTACACGCACCTTCGTTGTTAATGTTGTTGGCAAGATTCTTGTTTAGACCTTTTGGCATGTAAGTGTTAATGTTTTTGTCTCTTGACTTGAAGCCAGTTTTATAGTTTACTATTGAATAGGTACATTTTAAAATAATTTTGTTTTATTTCACCTGCTAGGCTGTAAAACATTAATCGGAAAGTAAAATTGCTTAATATTAGATCCTCACAATTTTAAATGGCAAACACGACAATAATTTATTAAGCCAGGTTATAATGAACTGAACAAAATATAAGCTACATACAGGCGTGCTAAGGGGTTTTGATTAAATTTACTATTACCCTTGATTGGAGAAGAGGGAAATTATTAACTCTTTGTTTTGAGTGTTTGGTCAGGTTTATTTACAGTGGTGGTTATTTCTGGTATTTACAGTAGGTCTTATGTAATTCATTTATTAAAATTATGAAAAACTAATATGTAAGTTACTTTCAAATTTTTTCTCTCCTCAGATGTATTTTGTACAGCTCACCTAAATATAATGTTTCGGTTTAAGACAAGTTCATTTCAAATATCAATGTCTGAAATCAAATATGGTAATTCGTTTATTTATCATCAATGTTTTAGCTTAATTTTCTAGTGAAAACATAAAAAAGATCGTTGTTAATATTTAGTTTGAGCATACTTATCACCAAAATTATGAATAGTAGACCTAAGATATGTATACAAATTAACGGGTAACTTTTTCAGTAGGCCTAATTTAAATCTACATTTGTAGAAAACTGATTGATACTATGTTTTGTTATATGTTTCAGCCATCGTGTAGAAAATAGAAGATATCATTTGCATAATATAAAAATAGATATATAAATAGATATCGATACTTCACGACTCACACACATATAGATACTGGAAGAGAGCTTAAGGTTTTTATCAGGTTAGATGGTTTAGGTGGCTACCATTTTTTTTTTTACAAAATATGATAGTAGAATATAATATTAATCTGTAAAAAATTTTAGCTCATTATTTTTTGGGTCTGTCCCCCGCCCCCCCTACCCCGAACATAAATCCTGGATATGGACTGAACGGATATATGGCAAGGAGTTCTTAAACAACCTCTGTAGCCACTTCAGAACATAACTAAAAAAACAGTACTGAATTAATTTCTGGACTACGTTGACTGTGGATGAAGATTTATTCCAGAATTTCTTAGACATCTAGTAGACTACTTAAAGTCAAATCCTTGTAGAGCTGTTTAGTTTGTACATAATTTCAGTGTAATTATCTTAATTCATTCTCCACTACGCTGCTTAAAACCGCGTTGCATCATTAATTTTCATCAAATTAAATGAACCACATTTGAGCCAATGGGACTAACTGCCAAAGTTCAGACCTAGTTGCTGCATTATCTGTCAGCTGTTAAGGCAAAATCGTGTCATGTCAGTGACGAAGCTGTTCCTGAGCATATTATAAATGAGTTAGAACATTGCTTTAAAAATTAACATAAAATTAATAAACTAAATTTCATTAATATTGCCTTTTTATATCTGGGCCCTATTCCACCAACACACTTTGCAACTTTTCACTTTTCATTTTGCACTTTGCATTTATTTGAAAAGTGAAAAGTAAATCGGTTCCACTAAAGAAATAAACCTCTTTGCACTTTTCATTAGCAGTTTGCAAAGTCTTTGCATTTGTAGGTTGTTTTGTTTTAGTGTTGATCATTGAGGTTAGTAACAGTAATTGATCTATAAGTTATATTGTAATTATTTTGTTATACTAGTAACAATAATTACTTTTGAAAATGAGCAAGAGACAGGAAAGTATACAAAAAAAACTTGCTATTCTGGAAATAATAAAACTAAAAAAAGATTTATTATTAGGAAGTTTTTCTAGTACTCTAACACAGAAAGAAAAGGAAAAGGAATGGTCAGAAGTGCTGGTAAAGGCTCAGTCCCTACAACTTGCAGGGGCTGACAAGAAATGGATGTTTGCAAGAGATCAACTTTGGGGACTTTGGAAATGCAGAGCATTGGTAAGTTCAATCTTTGTTTTACCTCCTAGCCTATATTAGGATGCAATACTAGTCATGCACATAACTGCAAGAAAATAATTAAGTAAGAACTTTCTAAGGCCCTTACTCTCATAAATATTGAGATTTGCCACCAAATATTTATATTATTTGGCCTCTAATTTAGATATTTTTTTTCAGGCGAAAAGAGACAATGCCAAAAAAACAGGTTCTGGAGGAGGAAAGGACAAAGTGTTTGATGAAGTAGATCTAGCAATATTTGAAATATTGAAGAGCAATGTTGTAGTGCTAGATGGGCTAGGCCTACCAGAGAGCCAAGCAGAAGATATTAAAATAACAGAACTTGTTCTAGAGCCTGGTAATTCAGATCCCCAATGCTCTTTAAATAGTCCTTCTGACAATTATAATAGAAAAAGAAAGTTTATAAGCCTCAGTGAAAAAAAAAAGGAAAAAGTATCAGTTTCGGCTGAGAGAGAGGCTCTAAAAATTAAACTACTTGAAATTGAACTGTATTACAAAAAATTGAAATGTCTTGAGCTGGAGAAAAAGTTAGGTCTGCCTCCTTCCAACATTACAGATGACATTATACAGGAGAAATTATTTACTATTGATGTGTCTACAGATTTTGTTTGTGAAAAGCTTGATTAAGACAGAGTAATTAAATAAAACTGTTAATTGGCAAGTTTTTATTTTATTAATTTTTATGAAAGCAATAATTTTAAAATTTTACAAAGGTAATTTGAAGAATGTATAATGAAGCCTGTATGATGAAATAAAAATATTAATCTACAATTTTATCTTTTTTATTGAACTACTTTTTGTAAAAACAATAATTATTATAGAATTTTACAGAGGAATCTGGGAATTTCAATATAGAAAAAATATTAATGAGCTTCAAAATAATTAAGAAGTGAATTTAGACGCTCTTGAGCTCCAATTGGGATCTCCTCGGCATTATGCTCAATGCAATTGGCAATATTGTCTTCAACCTCATCAACTCCTTCACCCTCAGTTGAAAGTTCTGCATTTGGACTTGCTTCACAAGCAATATTGTTAAGTATTGCTGTAGCTAGAACAATTTTAGCTGCCCGTACAGGAGATAGTCGTAAGTAGTTCAGACAAGGGAAACGTTCCTTCCATATACCAATACTATTTTCGACTAGCCTTCTAGTCTTTTTGTGGCATCTGTTAAAGCGCTGCTCATTAGGTGCATCAGGGTTTCGGTTGAGTGGTGGAATATACCATTTCTTAAGACCGTAGCCACTGTCGCCTAGTATAACTGCACCTGGAAACGGTCGCAACCCATTTTCAAAACTGGTGTGAACAGCAGTGTTCCTAAGCACTCTTGCGTCATGAACGCTTCCAGGCCAGTTTGCATTAATGCTATAAATTTGGTGGTCTGGACCTGTAATGACCATTACATTTAGTAAATGATCACCATGTCTGTCAACATAGACTTCCTCATGAATTCGTGGAGCATCTATTTTTATTAGTGTGCCATCAACAGTTCCACATACAGATGGAAACCCACCTTTCACAAAAAAATCTTTTGCAATATTTGTTGTGCATTCTGGCCAACGTATGGTATTATGAAACATGACCTCAATTATGGTGTCCACTACTAATTTAACGGTCCGACATACAGTTGATTTTGCTACCCCGTGCATGGAAGCCACACCATGCATCTGTCCTCCATTACCAAGCCAGTGTAGACATATAAGTAATTGTTGTTTGGGTGATAAACATTTACTCCTTTTTGTTACTCTTTGTAGGCGATGGCCGATTTCATGCAGAACAAATTCTGCTTGTTCAGTGTTTATTCTAAAGCACTCTTTAAATTGAAAATTATTATCAATGTCAAAATTTATTCTTTGTTTGTAAATCTTCTTTACAGGAACATCACTATCAGAATCATCACTAGAGTGCAACAACATTCGCCTGATCATAATTTAAAGAGAGTTTTGATCACGTAAATTATATTTTAACAATCCGTTAAAATAAACAAAGAATTCTTAAATAAATACACCAAATTTCAAAACGAAAAAAATAACATGAAATCAATCTATGATGAAACTGTATTTGTAGTAACTCATCCAAATATCCTGTATAAAGAGCCTTTTAGGTTATGTTATTTTATTTAATTTTCAAGATTAATGTTAGTAAATCTAAAATTGTCCAATATGATAGTTCCATTCAAAGTCAGTCAGACAACACATTAACATAAGAAAATCCTTATTTATACCTTAACATGAACAAAATTATAAAATGCAAAGTGAATTTATCCTTTGCAAAAAAAGTCAAAACTTTGCCAAATGTATTTACTTTAGCTTGCAAACAAAGACTATGGTGGAACAGAAACACTCTTAGAAGTGCAAAGCCTTTGCACTTTGCACTTTTCACTTTTCAAAATTCGATTTGCAAAGTTGAGTTTTGGTGGAACAAAATATGGAATGAAAAGTGAAAAGTTGCAAAGTGTGTTGGTGGAATAGGGCCCTGTATCGATAAAATTACTAAAATCTATTCCAAATCTTAAACGTTAAAATCTCAATCTAATTTTATATTTAGAATGTTTAAATATAGTCTTACTTTAAATTGTGTGAATGACTACCAAGTTAACGTTTAACTTAGGATTAAACCACTGATTATGACTAATGAATATATATTATATATAGCTCCCATACCGGTTGGATAATACATAACACAATAGGCGCGTAAATGAAACGAAAAGTCAACAGTAGACCATCTGTACTATGTGCGCATGAGCACAGACAACTGCTGGAACATATCCTCCCACACTGATGGCTCTCTAGGGAAGGGAGGGATGACCTTGAAGTACCGCAGTCACTACTACGTAGAGGGAGGCATTTATTTTATTTATCATTACTTTCTGTCCTGAGGCTTAGACTGTAACTCAGGACCTATATTACATTGTTTCTCTACCTCCACTAACTACTAGTTTATCCAATTTGAAATCATATTACTTAATTTGATGTTGATTATAGCTCCTAATATAAGTGGCTCTATTTCTGCATCTAATTTTATCCTACTAGGTGGTCCGCCCCAGGTATTTTACGCCCCCAGTACACTGCTCCGCTGGGTGTTCCACCGCTTCCGGATCTAATAGTCCCCAGATCGGTGCGAGCCCCAACGGGGGCTAGCATCCCCCTATCCACCATCTGGGAAGGCACCCTACCGGAAATTTCGTTCCACCTACCTCCAGCTAAGGGGTTAAACCAAACATAATACAACATAAGAAAATATACACTAAAACTAACTTAACCTAATACATTTCTTGCAACTCGGTGGCCACAGACCATCTTAATATTCTTCCTTGTCTCTTCATCTACTGATAACAGTCAATGAAGAACCCTGACGGACCAGAAGCCCCACCGCCCCAGTTCAGTACCTCAATTGTTAATCAAGAATCAAATAGCCAAAGCTATTATTTATGCTTTTAGTGAGGATTACTTCATCTAGATATAATATTTTGAAAATTGAAAAATGACACCTGGACACCTGGATAGCTCAGTGGATAGAGCATTGGCGTACTAAGCCAAAGGTCCCGAGTTCAATTCCCGTGTCCAGGTGTCATTTTTCAATTTTCAGTTACCAAGTGGGCCAAACACCATGCGAATTGAGGGTTCTCTTCCTCTGCCTCTTGATTTTATTCGATCACTCTAATTCCTAGCTGGTAGCTCGACTGCCTCAGGTCCCTCAGCAGTTTCCACTACTGGTATACTAAGGGAGCCTTCCTCAGCTGGGCTCTGGATGACCTGGAGTTCCTCATCCAATTTCACCCTGCCATTCGTTAAGATCAATGTTATGTCTCATCTAAGTCTTGGTTCCAGTTTCATCGTATGGCTTCTGATTCTGTATCTGATGTCGAGTCGTCACCTTCTGTAGTGTCACTGTCGTCACTGGTCTCATTACCTTGTCTGTCTTCCATTTGTTCGTCTTGTCTAACCTGTCTCCTAGTCTTCATGTCTGATATATATATGTCCTTTTCTCTCTTTGACACGTCATTCGCGGTTATATCTAGGAGACCCCACCTATCCACGTCACGCAATATATGATACATTGCGCTGGCCTGTAATGGAACTTGCATTGTTTCCCTCTCTTTTACCGTTAGTTGACATTCCAGTACGACGTATTCGGGGGTAGCCTCACCTCCGCGTTCGCGTAGTCTGTCTTCTGTCAAGCGTCTTAGGTAGAGAACAGCCCATGACAGAGATAAAGTAAACTAGACCAGAGGAAGGCTGTAAAAAATTTAGTTTTAGGGGATCTCTGACATCAGGAAATAGTTGGTAACTTCTCCTTCCAGTTGTGCTTTGATTCCATTCTGTCTGCCACTCATCCAGAAATGCTTCCCTCACTTGGATACCATTTAATACTCCTTCCCTTGTCAGTTTAGCAACCTTGTCTAATTCCCTTTTCCGTAGCCAGTACATAGCTGGTCTCTTCCTTATTTCTAGGTCTAGTGGCCAGATACCTAGGGCCACACACAATGCATTTGTCGCGACTGTTCTATAGGCTCCGGATAGCCTTAAAAGAATACTCCTATGTAGGCTTTGGATCTTACATCCAACCCGTACCAATCTGAGCCAGTGTGCCCAAGCGCCGGCCCCATAACCCACGATGGAGACTAATAAAGCTTGATGGTAAATCCGTATACAAAGCCTGGGCAGTCTAAAATCGACTCTGCCCTATGCTAATAATCTTGTTCATTAGTCTTAAGGCTCTTCCACATATATTCTCTACGTGTATCATGAAGCCGCGCTTTTCATCCAACGTAACTCTTAGATATCTGGTATTTACACTTCGTCTAATCACTTGTCTGTCAATCTTTATCATAGGGTCTCTCTTCAGCGCTCCCTTGAACACAACATACGTCGTATTCGCAGGTGCCAAACTTAATTTCACTTTCTTGCACCAAGAGTCCAACCCAGCGAGAACCGCATTACTCTTGGTCTAAAGTTCCAATCTTGATTTGGCTTCAACAATTATCTGTAAGTCATCTGCAAAGGCGACCACTCCCGCCGTACCTGGGAGCGCTTCTATTTCCAACAAACCGGGTTCGAGCCCTACGTCCCAAGAGTTTGGTCCACAGACCGATCCCTGGGGACAGCCTTTCTTAAGTTTTTTACTTATTGATATTCCTGGACATCTCAGGGTTGCATATCTGTCCCTACAGTAGTCCATAAAAACTCTGTAGAGAGTCCCCAGACATTCTAGTTCCCTTAACCTTTAAATAGTGATGGCCACCCCAAATTATCGAATGCTCCAGATATGTTCACGAATATCCCAATAACATACTCCCCACTTGCCCTATCAACAAGGTTCATGGCCTAAAAGATAGCGTCCTCCATATATCTGTATTTCCTAAGGCCGTACTGCTGCTGGTGAATACCAACAATCTCACGATGCTTCTTCAATCTGTTACACAATATCTTTTCTTGAAGTTTTCCACATACATTTAATAAAAAGATGGGCATGTACGACTTAGGGAACTGTGGAGCCTTGTCCTCACCCTTGCTAAGAATGACTACCTCACTTTGTTTCCATACTTTAGGAACTCGGCCCTGGTCCATGCATTCATTCATTAAACTAGCTAGGAAGGGCGCTACCTGGTCACCGATTTTCTGAAGGACCTCAACTCTGAATCCATTAGGTCCAGGTGCCTTCTTACTCTTCATTTCGGCCACCAACCTTATAATTTCTTCCCGTGTTATCAGATCTGTCTCTGCTTTGTTGTCGTAGTTCCTCGTCATCTCCATTCTTGCAGTTTCTTGTACCTCATCGTCTTCCACATTATAGTTTGGAAGCAGCGTTTCAAGCAACAACCTTGCCGATTCTTCCCAGCAAGAAGGCATGTCCCCACCCCGAGTCTTCAGCGTAGAGATCACAGCTGGGGCCCTTACCTTCCCGGTCACTATCTGAAATAATACGCCCCAAGATTTATTTCTCAGCTCTTCCTGAAAGTATCGCTCCCAGATTTCCCTCTTAGCCATTCTCAGGACAGATTCATACTCTTCTTTCTTCCTTTTATAGATATCCAGTAACATTCCACGACTCCATGTATCATGACAGTTCTGATACCTCCTCCTAGCTGCCCTCAATTTCTTCCGATATTTTCCGAGTCTCTCATTCCAGGGTTTATTACTTATCCTTAATGTTTCCTTGAATATCGAGAATGGCCACTCTCATCGGCTTTTGTACAGCTCTCGTAAACTCTTTCGCTCTCACATTTACATTCCCTCCTTTTTATATCTCTGTTGGTAGCTCAAATTCTCTCTTTAATCTCTCTCAATCAGCTTTGCGGATGTTGAAGTTAAGTCTTATTCCCACTTCAGCCTGCAGCCCTAGATCTCCTTCAATCTCAAAAGTGGTCAAGTTATGGTCACTAATTGTCAACCCATCCAGTACTTTTCAGTTCCTAACGATCCCAATCGCTTCCTAGTTGCATAGCGTGACTTCTATATTTGAGCTTGCTCCCACTCTCCTTAATCAAATTCAGAACCTCTAGCCTTCTCGCCACTATTATCTCTTCTTACTTCTCTCCTCTCTCATACTCTCTATATCCACCTCTCCTTCCATCCGGCCTTCTCAACACATCGCTGAACCACAGGGGTTACTTCGCATGTGCATCTGCGAGGAATACCACCGGGACACCTATATAGACGTCATCTATAACTTCTATTTGCTCCAGGTATTTTTCAATGTTTTCCCTGTAGTGGAAGTACATTTTCATCAGTATGAATGTGCCTTTATCTGTGCTTATCTCGACACAAGTGATGTTCTCGTTGCAATATTGATCTACTCTTGTAACCGTTATATGTGTATTGAAGATTACTATCACGCTCATGGGCGACGAGCCATTGGTGATAATTCTCGCCTTTGTTGGCATCTGCAGAATTTTTCCACTTACCGTACTGTACGGCTCTTGCAGGCATATGATGTCCAAACTTAAGTCCTTGGCCACTTTTCTAATCTATTCCATAACGGCCTTACTCCACATAGCATTCAACTGCCCAATTTTTATTTTACTATTGCTTTCATCATCCATTATGGGTTGTGAGTAAACACATAACATCTGGGCCAAGCTTCAGTCGAGTCGAATGCTATCCAACCGTTTGCCTTCACAAAGTGTTGGTAGAGTTCCTAAACGCTTAGCTTCTCCTTCCTCCTTTCGAAGACTTTATGGACTTTTTCAAGAAGTGGTTTTACCTCCGTCAGCAAATTCATTGACCTTAGTTGTATCCTATCCAGAGCCTCAGGGGTGGAGAAGGCTATGGACGCTCCCTTCTCATGACCAGATCTTATTATGTGCCTCATGGCCAGATGTAGAGTCTGTTGCTCCTCCAATCTTGATAATTAGAGAGTATCCTCAAGGTTGTCGTATATCTGGCTCGGGTTCACTAAGTTATCTTGGTCTCTCAAGTTATTTTCTTCTACCATAGCTTTTTTCTTTCTTCTCCTCTACACCCTCAGCCTCCTTCCTTTCTCCTAATTGTTCAGATAACTCCTCGGGGTATTTGTTCTTCCTTTCTTCATCCTCTTCTATTTCCTTTGTATCTCTCTCATGTACAGGTACTGGGCCTTTCCTCCAAAACTTCCATCTCTGGATATCCCAACGCTTCCGCTTATCCTTGTATTCCTCCATGGTTGTCAACACCTCTTCCTTCTTTTCTTCCTTTCCACTAGTTGCCTTTAGTCCTCCTAAAATTTTTACCTCCTGCTCTACTACTGCCGTCTTAACCTCTTATTCTATCTTCCTTACCTTTGAACGTTCCTTATATTCCTCCACCCTCCTCGTGTTTCTCTTAACTCGTGATGGTGAATTCCTCTTTTTGCTTCCAGACTTAATTTTAATTCCGCTCCGTTGCTTGTCCTTATCCATAATCTTGAATCTGTTCAGTATTCGTCTTAGCACAGTTTTCAGTACACGTATATCGGCACTCATAGTAGGTATTTTGTATCTGTCTGTCCAGCAAGAGTTGGTACATCGGACATTCCCTATTGTTAAGGTACTTGCACTTTTCTTTACCTCTACTACTGCAAGGTATGTACTTCTTTATTTTCTCTGTACAGTCCTTAAGTTCACGTCCAACTTTCCCGCACTGCCCACAGACAAATTCCTTCATAGGGCAAAACTTCACTCTATGTCTCAGGTCCTTGCATCTGTTACACCTCGTAACAACGAGAAAGTCCTTGACTGAGATACTTGTGAACCTCAATTAAACTCTTCCACCAATCAATAGGCTCCGGACCCTTGGGGAGACCTCAGCAACATGATTTGTTACCCTCCTCTCCCTCTTATCAGTCTTAAACCAAGGCATAGAACCCTCGTCAAAGTCCTTTCTAGTTATTTTACCTTCTAGGTTCTATCTATAAATCGTGTCCTTCAGTTCATCCTCGGTCATGTCCACCAGTACGTCATATATTGTCACTAATGGTTTTCTCTTTCTTGGTTCTTTGCATTCCAGACCCTCAAGTGCTTGGACTCCCTTCCTTACCTTATATTTGTCGTCAAAAGTTTCAGTTTCAACTACAACAATCTTACCAGCTAGCCTAATTGACCGGACACGAATTTTATCCCTTGCCGGATTTAGCTTTGCCATTACCTTTGTCTGGATCTCATTCTTGTCCTCTCCTTTGCTAGACGAGATATATACCTTACTTATCTTATTTTCTTGCTCTCGCATGCTCCTCTGAGCCGGAGCCAGTCTGATCCCCGGTCCTCCCGATTGTCCTGCGGTCGTTATCTGCGTGAACGTTGGTCTTCTTATTGCCTCTTCCTCTTGCCTCTTCTTACCCTCCTCCCTCAGTCTTTCATTCTCGTATTTCAGTTATTTGATCTGTCCCTCTTGATTTGCAATCACCAGGAGTAGACGGTCCACCTCACGTTTAAGTTTCCCCGTCATCCCTGCGATGCCTCTCTTGTTCTGATATAGGCCATCGATGAAGTCGTGCATTGCCTCCATCCTTATACTTGCATTCAGCTTCTCCTCAGTATCCTCGTACTCTTCCTTGGACCCGGAGGCAGATTAATCAGTGAACTCCTCTGGCACACTCTTCTTACCCTCCATAGGCATCCTTGACCGTTGTTGCAGCTGCAAGCTGCCTATCAATGTCGCATTGCAGCCGACAGACTACGAGCCACTCCTTTGGTGTGCCTTTTGTAGTGCTGGGGTATTTCAGACAATTGCTGGTGCATGCACGACCAATTACGACCCTTATTACTCGCTATTTGTTTCACCAAAAATTTAGATTTTTTTTCCAACCTCTATTTTCTAGTAACTGGAAGTTGTTGGCGACTTATAGCTCACTTGTCCTTAAACGGTAGCTATTAAAAACCGTTTAGCGAGCAATTAATTAATAGCTTTTGACTGTTCCTATCTCTGTCTTACCACGTGGAGTCAGTGGAAATTTTCACTCAAGCTTTGTTTCCGGTGGCCCTCAACACATTTCCCTTAGTAACTTGCAATCAAAGGGCAACACAAATATCTAACTTTTTCCAAAATTAGGGGGAATGTTTTCCCTTCCTAGTGATATTACTTTATTCCTTAATTTGTATAGTTTTGAGTAAAACAGTATTTTCCAAATAACTCACCCGGGATTCGAGTTACACTTTCACAAACACTACCACTAATTTCTCGACACTCACTCAACAGGCTATGCTTTTTTCCACAATTTTTTCGCACTGTTTTACCGGTTTTTAATCATTTTTGTGCGGAGCGCTTCTACCATGCGTCCGCCTACAATAACATATATACAATAAAGTTTTATAGAGGGAGACAATTAAAATTTCACGTTAGATAGTGGCATTCCTGACATTCCTATGCTAAAATTTATTAAAAAATATTGACAGGTGATTTCAACTTTTCTCCGCCGTTTAGAAATTGTTACGTATAAATATGCGTTTCTAGCAATTTCCGTTTTCATTACTAAGAAAGTCCGTTATTGGTAAATTGTTTCGATGTAAGAGCTAATGTTATTTTGCCAGGTAAATTTAAGCTGTCTGTTGTAAAGAAGCATTATCTTTTCAGAGGTGTCCGTTAATTGAGATTTCACTGGTTTATATTTCGAGTAGTTGGGACATCTCGCTTGAGTTCAATTCGTGTAGTTAAGGTTTTGAATAGTTGGGGTTGACACATGAAAAAATCGTGGGGTTGAAGCATTCGCGACGCCAAATACTATACCCAGGAATACGCCTCCTGTTACAAATTATTCCAATGTTTGTTGTATTTATTTACATCCAATTAGTTATATAAATACATCATTAGCCATGTACAAAATTATTGCAGAGCTTATAAGCATCTGTAGATGTCTAAAATAAGATTTTACTTTTTATCATATCTCATATGATATATTTTCTAATAAATAATGAATATCTTATGCAAATTGAATCAATAAAGAAAGAAATTCCATTTTCTCTTAGTAACAAAAACGGTAATCAGCAAAAGTATTGTAAATTTATCTTGAAAATCACAAGAGGGTTACTCTCACAACTCTTAATTACTTCTTATACTTCTACTACTTCTACTACTTATACTTCTTATACTCCTCTCTGTTTCTTTCTTATAAAACTTGTAATCAGAAGAGAGTTAGTTTTAGTTTCGTGTTTAGCTTGTGAAGTGTGCATCTCCCTTGAGGAGAGACCAAGAGGGTGGAGAAAGTCTCTGGTAAAGATCATCCACTTTTCTAGGAAGAGTTATAAGTCTTCATGTCGTCTTTTACTAATTTCTTAGCACCGAGTCTTATTACCCATCCAGGTTATACGCTAGTGTTTTTTTTCGTTTGGATAACGGGCATGGCACTGGTATTCATGTAAATTAACTACATGATTGGCCACGGTTGAGAGGAGCACTATTTGATGCGAGGAAGGCATCCTCGGGAAGTTGTCCAAAGGCGGGACTGTGATTGGGGAGTGGGGTTCCTGGGAAGAGGCTTAGTTGGCAATACCCTGTGAGAATTTTAATTCTGTTAGTTTATTTTTTATTTAGTTTTACTTTATTCTCAAATGTGTAAGTATTTTAATGAGACTATCCCACCATTTGACCAGATGCCATACTAGGTACTTTCAATTAGTTTGTATTATATTAGTTTTAAAACTTATTTTTTTCAACAGACATAGCACTGCGTTGAAGGAAACTCCAGGTAATAATTATTATAACAATCGTTAGGGGCCCTATTAGAAGTACAATATCACAGGAGCGACTCACTGGACTTTCTATTTTTAGTATTGAAAACGAGACAGTTCAGAAAAAAGATTTTAATCTGACTATCGATTCATTTGCTGCATAAAAGTCCTTAAGAAAGATTAATATTCTATAGAGGCTAGTCACTTTGATATTGGAAGATAAAGTATTACTTTTCTTAATGACAACGCCATCGAAGATGCAAAACCGATGTTAATTCTCGACATTTGTTTTAAGTATACGTCTTTACCTGCCTGCATTCACACGCTAATGCTCTTTTTAGATGGTAGCTTGATTTGGTTCACGTATGAAACGATTAATTCTTCTAGCAGAAGACGAAGCTACACTATCATCTAGCGGCATGTCTGTGAGCCAATCTAATGAAGAAATGACTGACGATTCTTGATCGTGTATCATACAGCGCATTTTTTATATGAACTTTTGATTTCTTATGGATTTTCAACACGGTTTTCTACTCCACCATCTACTATGAATTTTATTTTGCCATCATATTTATGCTTTTTGTACCTGGGGTGTTCCATTTCTGCACCTAACTGAAATACATTCTCTTTTCGTGCTCCGAGGAGTTCTCACTGTGGTTATACCTTCCTCTATGGACTAAACTTGTATTTCTTATTTTTCTTCTTCTATTGTTGAGATGACAATACTTTGACCCCTCTAGGACTCTCGCAAAAAGGACGCCTTCTCATGGCTGCAAAAACTTGTGCGTCTGGAATTTTTGCTAAGGTTTTAAGGCCTATTATGCCTAAACCTTACTGTATTAGCGTTTGAGATTACTAAACTTCACCATATACCGGTAAACCAGAATTCACTGAGAAAAAATATAAAGTTTATATAATTATATTTTCTTTTTTTCGAAAAAAAGCTACAGCTTCAAAGCATCTAAATCAATACACTTATCCAAGTAAGAACTTTCTGTATTTTCTCCAGAGGACATTCAAAGCCCATTTATATGTACCCACTAGTTGGACACCATTATTTTAATATTTAAAATAAATTGGCAAACAATTTAGAATTTATGATATTAAACAATTTAAAATTTATGATATTAAACTATTTTGGCTAAAATTATAAAATAAAATTATATTATTTGTTTTCACTATCAAACTAAACCCAAAAGCTTTTAAGAACCAACAGTGACTAATTTAGTTATGAATATTTCAGTATAATATATTTAACATAAATAAAGCGAATACCTTGGAGGTAGATTCTCGTTAAGTACTCTACCGCTAGGTGGTGTTAGTGGTGATTTTTATATTTTTTTTACTATTTTCTTTCATTTATTAAATAGATATAATATTGTAATGGTCCCTCAGTTCTGCACAATATTTATATGCCTGCCCGGCTGGCGCCAGTGCAGAGACATCCAGGACTTAATCTCGGGATTCTGGGTACCCGGACTCCTCACTGATAGAGATCATGGATGAGAGACAAACGAAACTACGTGTTCATCAACCCTCCACCATAAAGTAAAAAGAAACAAACAAGATAAAAGATTGGTCTCAAAACAAACACTTCAAACACTTAAAAACACACTTATAATTCCCCACAACAACAAGAATTGACAATTTCCACACATTAAAAACAACAATCAGTTACATCTCTTCATTATTTTTTTTCCCTTTCTTTTTTTTAGTCCCAACAATCAACAAAACAAATTCATCCACTACCGCCAACCATGAAAAAAAAAACTCTCTCCCCCTCGATTTCTATACTTAATTATTTAACTAAACAAATTACTGCCCATTTAAATTTACCTTTCAAATCTATATGACCTTTTAATATATTCATATTTATGTTTAAATGATACTTAAATATTAAATAACAATATTTGTACAACAAAGAAACAAAAGTGTGTGTTAACAATTTATGGCAATTTTAGTCACGAATTCACTTTCTTCTGACAGCGCGAACATTCCCAGATGCCTTCCTTCTTCCCGAAACGCTCTCCACATCTTCCAGTGTGACTGGAAGAGTCTTATTTAGAGTCTCTGGTAGTAATAGGCACAGCAAGGCACCTAACGTGGAGAGAGTGCCTAACACCAGATCAGGGATTGCCCTCCAATATGTTGCCATTTTGACAAGCCTTCAATCCAGTGGGGTGCATCACCGGTCCTTTCAGATGCCCCCACACAGTTTTGGTTCGACCTTGACGCACTGAAACTGTTTTAGTAAGGACGGGGATGCAAGTTGTGGCGACCACACCTTATCCTCGCGTATTCTTCCCCTATAACCTAATAACACATAGGTTACAAAATATATGCAACATAAACTTACAAAAAAAAACCTATTAGAAAAACGTGTCACCTCATCGCCCTTAAGCGCAACCTACTCTATCTGGTTCGGTTTTTGGTTGACACGAATTCTATAGGATAAACGCTGGTTTAACATACCACGGCAAACTATACCTACAAAAAAAACTGTTAATGAAAGTGCTGTTCACATTTCAGGCTTCCACGGCTTGAGTGACTCTTGAGTTGAATGTACCCCGCAATAAGTCGCTCCTACAATCACGTCCAAACACATTGTACTTGCAGGCCCCTGCACAATAGTCACCTCCTATTACGTCACTCAACACCCCCTCCTCTCTGGAGGAATCTAAGGAAGGGGTAGGGAGTTTGACGCTTCTCTTCTAGCACCGTCGTCCCTTGAACATTGTCGCGGAGGTGTTTTGCTCTGCCTTCTTTCCTCTTCTCTCCTAGCTCCAGAGTCCAGCTGGCCTTCTCTTCCCCACTTGTTGTACGGAGAAATAGGCCTACTTCCTCCTTGTCCTTTCCGCTTCTTTCGCTTGTTATTGGCGCCGCCCCCAGGTGCATGGTCCATAGGCTCCTCACGATCATGAGTGTCGTTAGTGACGTACACTCCTTCGTTGGTGACTTGACCGTGGAACTGACCCTCTCCCGTGTGAGACGGGAACCCTGGAGCTGGCTCCCAGAAAGGGTACCACACTGGTCCAGGAGGATAACCCACCTGGGCCACAGATACCCGAGGCTGTGGGCCGGCTTGCCCCCTCTGGTACGTAGGCGGTGGCCTCCCAGGTTGAAATCCTGATGGGTAGGATTGTCTGAAACCCCGGTTACCCCATTGTTGTGGAGGTGGACCCACAATATCTGGCCGCTGCCCCTTTAGTTGTCCAGGCGGCTGGATCTGTTGTTGTGGTCTCTGTCCCTGAGGTGTCTTCTCCCCTGATGGTGTCTTGGCTATCCTACGGAGCTGTTCTATGTGGTCCAGACGTCTCAATTCCCTTCGGAAATCAGCCCCGCCCCCATATCTTACCGCCCCCAACACTTCCTGAACTCGGAGTGGGAATTGTCCCAGGGCCATGTTAACCAGCTCTGAGTCAGTCATGGGCACATCCAGGTGTCTGCTCCTATCTAACAGAGTGAGGAAATGTGCCTCCATACTTTTATTCCCGCCCTCACGATATTTCATGGCATATAAAGTGGCTCGGGTAAGTCCTTGTATCTCGGGTGACCAGAATTCCTGCCGGAACAAAGACTCGAACGTGGACCACGAGTCTATCTCCTCCTCTACGCTGGACCACCAGCATGACGCCACCCCTTCCAACGATGCAGCGATGAGACGCTTCTTCTCTCTCCAAGGAACATCCTGACCGTCCCACAAGCTGCTCAACCTCTTAAGGTGGTTTATGGGATTCTCCCCCGTGTGGTTGTTGAAATGAGGCACTTGGTCTGCCATCATCTGGAAGCCTAGACGCGCACCGAGAGCATCTACCAGCCCCCAAACAACCTGTGGTGCTGAAGCATCTAGCCTAGTCCCGGTTACCTCGCTGAGCCTCACTGCCTCCTGCCGCGCCGCCTCCCGGATGTGGGCCGCCTCAACAAGTGCGGCGTCTCTCCTGGACTCGGCCTCAGTGAGTAGGCGCCTAGCCTCCTTCTCAGCCTCCTCCTTCAGTACCCCAACTTGAGCAGCGAACTGAGTGCAACGTGGCTCCACTGGAGCAACTAGTTCGAGGACTCTCTCCTCCATTCTGGCCGTCAAACTAACCTCAGCCACCTCCAGGCGGGTCTCGATCTGCTCCTGGAACGCGAGGTTTTGTTGTTGGATTAGTTCAAGTCGTCCATTAACCGTGGATTGCACTTCCTCCAAGCGATGTCCGAAAGTTTCACGTGTCTCATTAATGGAGACGCGCATCTCTTGAACGGACGCTTGAACTGCCCCCAAACGTGTCTCGAGCACTGCCCTCGCCTCCTGATGCTCCGCCCTTGCGATCTCCGACTCTGCCTGCGCTGCTGTTCGATCCCCCTCCTGGGCTGTGCGCAGAGCGGTCATCTCCTCCCACATACAATTTAATATTACGGCTAGACCCTGTATGTCGAACACTGCTGCTGCTGGCAGCATCTGCTGCGGACTGGCGTCCCCCTCCAGTGGCATTACTAAGACCTGTTGTTCAATGACACCACCCACAGCAACATTCTCATCCGTACCCTGGTTTATTCCTTGCGGAATGTCCATTACTACCTGCCTGGCCGCACCTTCTGACAGTGACCTTGACCTTGTATTGTACAACTGGGATAGCTTCCTGCCGTTTCTCTCCATCATTCCCTCTGTCGTGGCGAGTTCAATAGGCCTTGATCGATCCACACAAAGCTAGACATACAACAATGATTATATAGGCCTTGGTTGACTGACCGTCGAGCCCCGCGTTGGTGTGCCACTCTGTATTGTCCCTCAGTTCTGCACAATATTTATATGCCTGCCCGGCTGGCGCCAGTGCAGAGACATCCAGGACTTAATCTCGGGATTCTGGGTACCCGGACTCCTCACTTATAGAGATCATGGATGAGAGACAAACGAAACTACGTGTTCATCAACCCTCCACCATAAAGTAAAAAGAAACAAACAAGATAAAAGATTGGTCTCAAAACAAACACTTCAAACACTTAAAAACACACTTATAATTCCCCACAACAACAAGAATTGACAATTTCCACACATTAAAAACAACAATCAGTTACATCTCTTCATTATTTTTTTCCCTTTCTTTTTTTTAGTCCCAACAATCAACAAAACAAATTCATCCACTACCGCCAACCATGAAAAAAAAAACTCTCTCCCCCTCGATTTCTATACTTAATTATTTAACTAAACAAATTACTGCCCATTTAAATTTACCTTTCAAATCTATATGACCTTTTAATATATTCATATTTATGTTTAAATGATACTTAAATATTAAATAACAATATTTGTACAACAAAGAAACAAAAGTGTGTGTTAACAATTTATGGCAATTTTAGTCACGAATTCACTTTCTTCTGACAGCGCGAACATTCCCAGATGCCTTCCTTCTTCCCGAAACGCTCTCCACATCTTCCAGTGTGACTGGAAGAGTCTTATTTAGAGTCTCTGGTAGTAATAGGCACAGCAAGGCACCTAACGTGGAGAGAGTGCCTAACACCAGATCAGGGATTGCCCTCCAATATGTTGCCATTTTGACAAGCCTTCAATCCAGTGGGGTGCATCACCGGTCCTTTCAATATATATATATATATATATATATATATATATATATATTTTATACAATATTGAATTTACTTATTCCAGATATTTATTACAATCGGATTCTATTTTATTCTTTTCTTCACACTGTTGCCTAGTAAATAGACATACCATATTGGGAAGGAAAAATGTATTAATTTAGTATATATTCTCTTATATTAAATAAATACATATTGTGTAACGTAAAATTAATACGTTCCTCAACATTTAAACAAGTGGAAGTTTATTAACAATGAAGTGGTATGGTTAAGTGCTGGGAGGAGGTAAAAGTGTTGCAATATTTTAAGCATTGAATTGGGGTAAATAAATTCACGCTACACTATCAATAATTATTATTATAATTTTTGAAAGAATCACACAGGAATGAACAGAAGATATAACAGCATTGGATAGGAATAATTAAGAATTGACGTTACCTACATATAAGTAGTACTTGAGATATTAATGAAGAATTGCATAAAATTGAATCTTAACTATCTGTTGATTAGAGGCTGAATATAAGGAGGTTGAGATGTTTTTTAAAATAACGAGATTTAAAAAATAGGGTGCCTAGTATTTTAAATTGCTTACTTTTTTTTAATAATTAATGAAATATTGACTTTTATTCATTATGGTTTAATAAATTATCATTAATTAGTTTGTTTTAGATTTAATTCAACTTATTTGAAAAAAATTAACTTGTGTTATTTGCTATAAGTTTTATATCAATCAATAAATATAAATTATTTAATTCGACCATACTTATATTGATTTTTATACATAGTACCGGTGTTTTTTTGTTAAGTTTTCATTTTGATAATTTTTTTAAAAAAATTTCATTCAAGAAATTAGGAAAAAGTTAAATGGCGTGTTTTTGTAACTCACCAAATATAAATTATTTAATTCAACCATGTCTGGCCATATTCTTTACTCTACAAATTAAAACTTATTTTTTTGCCTCTCAGCATTTGTTTCTTAAATGTCATAATCTTCGGGCAGATTCGTTGTGTTACATAAATGGCCACGCTACACTTTCTTAGGACTTATGATTGGGACCAGATATCTCTATACTTGCCTATATTGGATGGACATAAACACACCCCCTTACAAAGGACCAGATCATGACGTTCAAGTTTGTCGTCTGCTTGATTGTAAGGGGACAGATTTAATGGTTTCTTTCAATGTTACTGTGTGAAATCATATCTCTGGTGAATTAAATTGTTATTATTTGAATATAATGAGGCTTATACCACATCTGGCTGAATAAACATTTACATTAAACTATATAAATTCACTTTTACGGGTAATATTTTACAAATATAAATAAAAATCTGTAATATATCTAAATAAAGGTTGCTATTCCCCATGTTGTTTACATTCTTCCAAGACTACAATATATTTGTATATGTTGGATTGAAAAACTATTTTTTTATTGAAAGTTCGATAGTTAAAATGAAAAAGTTATCTTAAAAGGGGATTACATTTGTTTGAATTACAAATTTTGTGTATATGCCTTAAGTTAAGTTGTTTATTTAAGTTATAGGCTTGTATGAAGTATTACTTACAATAAATTTACAGTTGGCTATTAAGGCTTGGTTTATATTCATGCATAATTCATAACTAATAGCGAATAGTGTATAGTGTATAGTGCGCAAGAAGTTGAAATACATTATTTTAAATGATGGCGTCTATAATCGATTTATAGTGAATAGTGAAATAGTTCACAGTGCATAAAGTTGATTTAACTTTAACTTTTCTTATACGTTATGCACGAGCATTGATCTCTATAGTATAACTGGATGGACATACACATGCACATTCCAAGGACAAAAGCGTGACGCTCAAGTGTATCGTCTGCTACACTGAGGGGGGGGGAAGATTTAACGGTTTCTTTAAATGTTCTTATGCGAAAACATGTCTCTGATGAATAAAAGTGTTATTGTTTGAAAATAGTGAAGTATTATACCATACTTTCCTGAAGAAACATTTACATTAAAGGATATACAATCCAGTTTTACAGGTAATACTATACAAATACGAATAAAACCTTAGATATTTCAATTTTTATGTAGTTATCATCAATGTTGTTTACAGTCTGCCACGACAACACTTATATTTAAAGTTGGTTATTAGCGTGTATATTGGTTTCAGAAATAATATTTTATTGAAAGTTCGATAAATATAATGAACAAGGTATCTTAAAAATTGATTACATTTGTTTGAATGACAAACTTTGAATAGTTGCCATGCATTCAAACTATCACTTAGGTTATAGGCTTGTGGAAAGTATTATTGTAATAATACCTGTTTTTTTAAGTTGGCTCATATCTTTCAGAAATCATATTATGTTGACATTTCGATAACTATAATGAAACAAGTTAGCTAAAAACTGTATTACATTTGTTTGAATGACACACTTTGTGTAGAAGTCTTACGTTCAAATGATAATTTAGGTTATTGGCTTGTAGGAAGTACAGTATCTTATAAACCCGAATTTTAGTAATAATTCCAATCTTTAAGGCTTTATTTCGTACCAGAATACTATCATATATATAATATTTTGGTAGGATGAACAGCAATTTAGAACAGAAGTAGAAATTTCCTTCTGGAAGGTCTTTTATCCTAACTAGACACAAATATAGGGTAGGATTCTGGTACGAGATAAAGCCTTAAGAGTAAGCTTCCTTCAAAAATAATCGTACATATTAGGCTACATCAACTTATTTAAAGAAAAAACTAACCTGTTATGAACTTTTATATGCTCTTCAAAGCTTTAACTAACATATTTATTTAATTAACCACTCTCACATTGATGTATCTCATATAATCAATCAAATTAATGAACGATGTCAAAATGCCACATTGCCTTGTATGGGTGAAAGAGAGAAAGAGATACCCGAAAGTTTCTTTCTCTCTTACCCAATGGTATGCAGACGACAGCTCGAAAATTTCAGCCACAGATGTCCATCCAGTTATAGTATAGAGATCAATGCCAATGATTGACATATCCATAGAGGTAGTATCCTTAAAATACCACGCGTGCAAGGAGATCACCTCTCAAACAAATGACAATCGTTATGAATGTCTTATTCACTACGTTGCATTATAAACCTTAGTAATTTTCTTATGAATTGTACACTATACACTATGCGCTATTCACTATTAGTTATGAGTTATGCATGAATATAAACGAAGCCTTAACTTGTATACTGTATGGTTCTAAAACCATACTATCTTAAAAGTTCGTTAGCTACAATTTAATAAGTTAGCTCTAAAGCTAATTAAATTTGTTTGAACGGCAAACCTTGTTCAGTAGTTTTAAGTTCAAACAATCATTTAGGTTATAGGCTTGTAGGAGACATTATTATATTAAAATATACTCAAACTAGACTCTTGGCTTCTATATTGTTCAAAGAAACCATTTAAAAATCATATTTGTGGGGAAATTTTCTGTTCAAACAATCATTTAGGTTATTGTATTGTAGGAAGTATTACTATATAAGCATACAATATGATACATCAATTGATTTAAGGAAACAAGGCATGAGCTTTGAGCTTTATTATGCTCTTCAAACCTTTAATTAACATATTTATTTCATTTAACTAATCACACATTGATTTTCCTCATGTTATTCATTTAAATTAGTGAAAAATATCAAAATGTCACATTGCCTTATATGTGTGTATGAGAGAAAGAGATACTCTAACTTTTTTTCTCACTCTTACACAATAATAGGCAGACAATACCTCAAAAACTACAACCATAGATATCTATCTATCTATTAAATTTATAGAGCGCAATGATTGTGACAACTGTTAAAGAGTATAGAATTGGTTGTATAGACAAATTTAATATATTTGGCAGCGTTGTTCAGACGGGAAAAAAATGTCTTCAATGCTAAATGTATTAGTATTACTTCAAAGTGTAAATAAAAGTTAAGTGATGTGTTTTTTTTGTGTCAATAACTTTCTCTTGTTTATCCAATTTAAAGTTCTGAATTGACTCTTTGTATAAATATTTTATTTCATCTCCAACCAAGACAAATTGAATTAATCTAAATACTTGCAACTATTCTTCATTTGATACCTTGTGCTCAAAGGCCAATAATATTAGTTTTGGCTTTCTAGCTGTTTGATTTACTATCACATATATGAAATATAAAAGAAAGTTAATGTTTAATGTTTGGTATATACAATCATTCAAACAAATATTTTTAGTAGAATAGTTTGTTTATCGGCTTGTGTAAACTCTCAATTTCATAAATATAGGCTACATCATTTTAAACTATCCTATGCCTAGTTAAATTGAAAGCCATGCAAATATTAGTAACAAAAAATATCTCTTACAATTCTTTTTTGTTGTATTTTAGTACAACTTAATTTAAACATACCTACTCAAATAAAATGTCGAAAACACATAAAGAAAAGTATAAATCAGCATCTAAGGAAAATAAACATGGTAAGAAACGCTCCAAATCATCAAAAGATGATAGAGCTTCAGAGTCCAAGACTACTGAAGATAAAGAACCAGAAGATGCTTGGGATGTTAAGAAGTATAGTGACAGGTTTCGTAATAAATCTCCAGCGGAAATAAGCCCTAGCGTTGGGTCCCGCTACTATGGTGAACATTCTAAAGAAACAAATAAAGATCAACTTCATTTGGACGATGATATAATTGAGGATAGGAGTAGGATTACAATTGATTGGGAAGAATCAGAAAATAAACGTTTTGATGAAAGAGTAAACAAGGGCAAAAAAAGAAGAGAACTTGATGAAGATGATTATTTTATAGAAAATACTAGAGACACAAGAAAAAGACAAAAAATACAGTGGAAGTTACAACTGAAGAGACAACTATTAATAAAAATGATTATTATAAGAATAAATCACATGAAGATAATCTAGAAACGAGACAAGAGCACCAGCAAAATAAAAATTCTGTAAAAAGAAATTCACTGATGTCCAAAAATAAACAAAAAAAATATGTAGATGAAAAGAAAGAACAGTCTAAAATTAAAAGACCACATAATATAATTGAGCAATATAGTGAAAGGAGACCTAAAGGAAAAGAAAAAGACATCATAGAAGTAGTTGAGAATAGACTTGATAAAAGAACAAATGAAATACTTATTGTAAATGACGAAGAAAATGAAATTAACCATGGCAAAAATTATAAAGGTAAACAAAAAAGTTTTGATGCAGAAAACAAAAGTTATCATGAAACTACATCTAAAGATAACGAAAAGGATTATTTTAAAGAAACTGACTACTATCGTGAGAAGAGACACAACAATAGACAAAGAGACAATTTTTTTGAAAATGAAAATTATTTTAATAAGAGACCTCGGGCTAGTAGAAATAATTTTGATGAGCATGACAGCTATCGAGAAAGAAGGCCGCACAATGACAATGGAAATCCAGACAAAAGGAGTTCAAATGATTACCAAAGTAAAAGGCCATCAAGGAGTAGTGGGGACAGTGAAAAAGAATATTCACGAGGAAGCAACTATCAGCATGAAAGAAGACCAGGTCAAGTTAAAGAAAAGCCTATGCCACGTAAAGAAAGCTTTGATGACAGAATAAATCAAATGGCAAGAAGGCAACATGATGGTGAAGTGGAGAGAATCAGGTCACCGACAGGGGAAAAAAGAAAACACATGACTAATTTGTCAGGTACCCTACCAGCAAGAGATCCAGCAGTGATCACTTCATCTCAAAAAAAGACTGTGGATTTATTGACATCAAAGACCGGAGGAGCGTACATACCACCGGCAAAGCTCCGCATGATGCAGGCACAAATCACAGATAAATCCAGTGCAGCTTACCAAAGGATTGCTTGGGAGGCCCTCAAGAAATCCATCCATGGTCACATCAACAAGATTAACACAAGTAACATTGGGATAATCGTACGAGAACTGTTCAAGGAAAATGTTGTAAGAGGTCGGGGATTGCTATGTCGCTCCATCATACAGGCTCAGGCAGCTTCTCCCACCTTCACACACGTGTATGCTGCCCTGGTGGCAGTCATCAATACTAAGGTCAGTCCATCACATCTCAACAGACCTTTAAAAATCCTCTCACCTTAAAATAAACTTGACCATAAACTAAGATCTGGGGTAAGATTTGGCAAACCTTTGGGAGTGTGTACCCACTATGTTGATAGGATTCTGATAGCCTAATTTACATAAGGGCAATTCCATGGAAATGTCAACTTTGTAGAAAAACCTTAAAGTAAAATTTAAACAAACGCAGTAGGTTTTAAACTAAAATTAAAAGATCATATTTAATAAAAAAAAACTAATGTTGGTAAAAATATATCATTGTGTTAGCAACATTGTAAATTTGCAAATGTTTAGAATGATAACAAATATCCTAATGTATGATTTTGCTTAGATGCGTTGTTAAACACTGATAATAAGTGATTAATAAACTATAATGCATAGGCCTATATATCAAAATGTTGTAAATACGGAATATTATAGATTTCTGTTGTACATGTTGTTTGGATGTTCCTTTTTTAGTTTAGACATAAAAAACAAAACCAACATACCTACTATAAGCACGTAATTCTGTCACAAAAAAAAAGTTTGCTTGAATGACACAATTTTTATTCAAACTACTTATGAATTTGTATCCAACATTAATGATTTCTAATCTTTTTATTTTATAGAAGTATAAAAATTATAGTGCAGACCTAACCTAAGTTGCCTTCAAATAATTATTGCAATTCCGTCACAAGTTATATTTTAATTTCAGGCCTTTAAACATTGTTCTAATGAATGCATTATTGCTTGTTTGAACGGAAAATATTTTCTTTGTTGAAAAAAGAAAAAAACAGGCCCTAAGATTTTTGAATGAGAAATAGGCCTAGTAAGTTTTTTATCTGTAGCAATACCTAGTAGACCTAACTGTAAAGATCTCAGATGTGGGGAAATAGAGCTCTGTATATTTTACCCATTGCTAGGCCTATTTAAATGCTGAATAGGTAGGCCTATATTTTTTTACCCACACCTTTAATGCTGAACAGTAGCAATATCAGTTATCACATAGGCCTACATGTTTTTAAACCAAATAACTCTAGGCTATTTAAGTGTAACAATCAGCCAATCAATGTTTGAATCCCCTAATTTGTTTTATAGTGAGCCCATTTACATGTGTTTCTCTACCCGAAGAAGCACATTGTGCCTCTGAAAGCTTGTGTTCATTATGTGTGTATGTGCTTTCAAGTGTTTGTTTCTATCTCTACAATCTCTCAACCAGTTATCTCAGATAAGTGAGCTACAGTAGATGTTTTTCTTTCTTTTTACAAAAACCGAGTGTATTTTGTTTTATCAAACAACTTTTTTATAATTGATGTGCTAAGCTACATATTAGGCTAAAGATCTTCTTTTAGACAATATGTCTGTTCTTATTTCTTAAATTTTCACACTAGATTGAAGTAGGCCTATATTAGTTGATTTTTTGAAAGGGCGAACAAATAATTCCATCACATAATTTACGTTAATGTTTATGTATATTTTAAGATAAAAATACATTTTAATAATCACTAATTAATTAGAAGGCTAATAATAATATAGTGGTGATTCAGATTTCCACAGATTTTTTTAAAAACCTTTTTTAATCCACAGCACTTTGTGATTGAAATTAAATGAGAAGTTTCATGGTTGACAAGACCGTAATTCCATCACAAATATATATATATTTTTTATCCCCTGGGTACTATTTATCAATATTAAGATTTCTTTAAAGCACTTCTAATGTAGGGCCTATGTACATAAAAAAACAATGCCCCATTCATATTTTTTGGGGGTGCATTAAAACATAAAAGTGCAAAAAAAAAGTGCATTTGTAGAAATTCAAAGAATAATTACATTACAATAACTAGCCTAATTATTATTGTATTGATACATTTCAAGCATAAGTTAGTATTGGTGAATATTTTGGTCAACAACATAAAACAAAACAATAATGACAGGATCTAGGATCTCCTTAAATTAGTTGGATACAGGATCTAGGATTAATATACCGGAATAAGGTTCTCACAAGTCCTTGGCGAGTGATTAATTGTTCATTGTTCTGTCTTATTTCAACACTCCCCTCACTCGTCAGAATCGTTGTCCAAGTCCAAGAGCACATACTAGTTGACTATGCCTGGGAGAGGCCAATGTCTTGGTGAGAACATCAGCTTGTAATGAGCTGAATCAACATCATTTCTTACCGTACCCCGCATAAGGGTGTCGTCTGGAAAGCTCTCGTCAGTCTTTTAGCTTTGTCATATTGAACTCCATGGATAGGATGCTACTTAAAGAAAAATACTTGTTCCCTTGTTGTTATTTATTTAAATGCATACGCATTGTTTGTTACACCATTTAACACTCAAACATGTTGATAATATACATTTTATAAGGATAGTTCAAAACACGGCTGTTTCACATAACGATTCAGCAGGGGAAGCGAATTCAAAACCATGTGGTTTTTCAAGGCTTGGGTCTGTATTCCCAGTAGTTTTATACTTTAAAACCCAGGTCACTACTTGATTTATTTCCATCTAGCAATGAGGTTATTCTATCTGAGCGGAAAACTAAAAATAAGCGTGGCTTGACTTTGCATCCGCTCTTAAATACTGCATAATACAACCCGGAAATAAACCATGCTTCGGACGTGTACAGCTAAAAGAAACAAAAATAGAAACATGGCTGTCGTTTAGAAAAGATGAATTTAATTTAAAATAATAGAAAATAAGAAAAATGAAAATATTTACATTAAAATATGATTTTAAATACTAATAAGAACGGAAAAATCAAAGTCATTACAAACTTCCAAAGTCTCCATTGGCTTGTAGTTGATGACGATGTCTCCAGCCTGTACCTTTTCTCTAATTAAGCATTCTCTAATGCTGATATGTTTGGACTTTGTGCTTATGATGTTATTCTTAGCCAAACTTTGTGCAGACAATTGATCGGCGAGGCACAACATTGTCGTGTGGTAACTGTTTTAAGTGTAGCTTGTTGCTTCTTTTGCTGTCTCTGTGAATGACATGTATTCTACTTCTGCTATAGACAGAGCCACAGTTCTTTGTTTTCTTGATTCCAAACTGATGGAAGTCGCTGCAAACTGAAAACAATACCCTGAATAAGATCTTCTAACTTCTCCAGTTGCCCAATCAGCATCTGCCATCCCAATAAGTGGTTTACTAGTTTTCTTGAAAACCAGTGCTAGATTTTCGGTTCCCTTTAAGTAGCAAAAACTACTTTTGGCAGCCAGCCAATGCTCTTTCCCAAAACAGGTGTTGTACTGAATTAAGAAGCTAACTGTATGTGTTATGTCTGGCCTAGTATCCACAGACAGATACATGAGTGAACCAATCAAGTTTTATTGGAGTTGCAACAGGTTTACAGTCACTCATGCTGTATTCTTTGAGAAATGTTTCAATGTATTGAGTTTGCGATGCTGAAATCATCCATCCTTGTGGCAGAACTCGATTCCTGAACAATACTGTAGCTCTCCAAGGTCTCGCATTTTGAAGGATTTCATTAGTTCTTGTTTTAAATCATTCAGATGTTGCTGATTTCTTGATGCCACTGTAATGTAATCTACATATGCGGCTATCAATGTTTGTTTCCCCCCTTTAGTAGTAGTAGATGTGCTTTAGTTTCAAGTACAACCTTTTAAACCATTGCCTACTGGCTTGTTTTAAACCATTAACAGCTCTTTTAGGTAGGCATACTTTGTCCTTATCTGATTTTTGAAGCTTTCCTAGCATCTTCTTAGCTTTGAGAAATGTAAAATGGTCTTTGTTGTGGCTTTCTTCCATCATTATGTCACATAAAAATGTTTCCAATATGTCTGGTTTTTGCATTAAGATTCTTTCTTCAAGTTCACCATTGAGGAAGGCAGTCGAGATATCCATTTGAGTAACTTTCATGTCTTGATTAAGTGCAACTCCAAGAAGAACTCTAATTGAGCTCAGTTTTGCAACAGGAGCATAGGTTTCAACAAAGTAAATTCCTTGGCGCTGAGCAAAATCTTTTGCAACAAGACAAGCTTTTCTTCTCTATAGCTCCCCATTGGCTTTACATTTATTTTTTAATACCAATCTGCTACCTAATCACATTGTCTCCTTCTTCTCAATCTACAATTTCCCAAGTTTCATTTTTTAAGTGATATTTTATTTCCTCTTTCATAGATTTTTGCCATACTTCTCCATCACCTCCTTCTAATGCATCTTTAACATCACAATAGGCTGACACATCATAATCTGACATTCAAATTGGAGGTTTCCTGTTGCGTTTTGGCCTTGAGTGTACTTGTTCTTCATCTGGATCTTGCTCTTCTTGGTCTGAGATGTCTCACAAGGTCTTGTACTGGAACAGGGGGAGCTGGAAGAGTTATTTCATCAACATTTTCTTCATTAATAACTTGTTTGTTGTTCTCATTAGGTTGATCATCCATTACTATATTGTTGTCTCCTCTTCTCTCCTTTGAGTCATATAATTTTTTGTCCAAACCCTGACATCTCTTGAGATTTTGATTTTCCTTTTATTGGGCATCCATATTTTGTAAGATTTGGAAATTTCGGAATATCTGACAAAAATTCCTTCATCTGCCCTGGAAGAAAACTTTCCTTTGCCAAGTTTAGTTGCCAAATACATGAATATGTCGAACCGATGGAACTCTTCCTACCCATCTCAGAAAAGGTGTTTCACCTTTGAGGGTCCTTGATGGAGACCCATTACACAGGTAGTTTGCTGTGTGAATCGCCTTAGCCTAAAATGATGGGGGCAGGTTTGACTCCAACATGAGACATTGGGCTTTATCAAGTAGGGTTCTATTAATTCTCTCAGATAAGCCATTATGTACGGTGTAGACAGCCGCTTCAGAATTCCGCACTATTTTAGAAAAATCTCAAACTCTTTGTTGCACTATTCTGAGGTTTCATTATCAGATTGGAGAAATTTAATTTTGTTTTCTGTAAAATTCTCAACCTCGTTTTTAGATACTTTGAAAACTTCATTTTTATGTTTTAAGAAATAAACTCTGATGTAACGCGCTCTCTCATCTGTAAAGGTCACAAAATATCTTGATCAGCCAGAGGACTCAACAGGCATGGGGCCACAAACATATGAATGCACTATTTCCAAAACTTTGAGGTTTTCTGGAACTTCTCTTGTAGGAAAAGGAGCTCGGGTCAATTTTCCTTTGATACATACCTCACAATCAATTAGCGTGTCACTTTGAAATCTAAGTCTTCCAATGTTACACTTTTGCATGCCAACTTTAAATCTGAGCTTCATTTAAGTGAGCAAGTTTTATATTCCATTTTTTTATTTCATGTTCTTCTTGCACTTTATTTGTTACTTTTACAGCCTAAGAATTAACATAATAGAGCCCATTTGACTTGTTAGATTCTAATACTCCATTGCCTTGAGGATCTGTTACTACTGCTTTGTTTTTTTTGAACAAGACATCGAACCCTTTATCAATCACTTTAGATACTGATATTAAATTTGTGGTCAGACTTGATACAAACAATTATACCGATATTGAATGTTTGATGATGTAATTGGCATTTATAGCTCCGTGTTCGAGCGCCAATTATTATATTACGGTCGCGTGTTGGGCGCCTATTATTGTGATATTGAAGTTTGATGATGTAATTGGTTTTTATAGCTCCGTGATCAAGCGCCAATTATTATATTACGGTCGCGCGTTGGGCGCCTATTATTGAGATACGGAATGTTTGTTGTGTAATTGGTATTTATAGCTCCGTGATCGAGCGCCAATTATTATATTACGGTATTATTTACATATAATTGCCCCGTGATTGGGAGCCAATTATGATGATATGGAATAATATTTGATATAATTGGTATTTATAGCTCCATGATCGAGCGCCAATTATTGTGATATGGAGTTTATTTGTGTAATAAATACAACTGTTGATGTTGTACATGCTTTATTTAAATAATTATTTCTTCCTTTACACTTTGTTTGAAATTAAACTATGTATTGTCTCTTGTTACTTCTCATTTTATCTTTGACACACATTTTCTATATTTACGTCTAGTCTAGCTATTTTACCGGCCCTTTCTGTACATCTTCATACGCACATATAGCTTATATGCGGACTTGCCCCTTGCCCCTTGGACCTCTCGTGACAGTGTCAAGAGTAACCAATCAGGTACGTCTCTGCGACAGGTGCATTGAAGGCTAGCTTCCTATTGGATTTTAACAATAATAATGAGTTTTAATGCTGAAATCCTTTTAGACTATTCTGCGAAAACGTGTGATTCTCCATGGATGAAGTGTTAAAAGGATAATTTACATACGGTACTTTAAAGAAAAATACCTTAATCCATGACTTTTTAAATATATGAGAGCAGTCCAAAATTAATTACGTTACACAATGTGTTAGGCAAATTATTTTTGTTTGAATCTTGCATTTTGATTTTAACTTGGCCAGTCCCAGTAATAGAAGCTCTATGATTCTCAGAGGGCAGTTTAAGAGTCCCATGTTCAGGGGTTTCAACAAAGTCCTGAAAACTGTCTTTATGTCTACACATATGTGAAGTGCACCCTCTGTCAATGCACCATGATGAAATTTCATACTGACCTGATCTAGAAGAAAGCCACTGCTCTTACACTTTGAAATTTGACTCCCCTTTTTTATTGTTGCTCCAACAGTTCACGATCTTTTGACCGAACCTTCCACATTTATGGAATTTTTATTTAAATTGAGAGTTTGATGGAACATTGGTAGTGTTTTGAAAATAACTTAAATGATCTTTGTTCTTTGATTTTTTTAGATTTTTTTCCAAAAAAGCGTCATCCAAGGTTACACTATAATTTTTGCTTCTAGCTTCAAACTCTTCAATTATTTTGATTCTTAAGTCCTCTTGGGTAGGCAAGTTATCCCTGGACTCAATTGCTACTATAACATTTTTAAAGGATTTAGGTAAGCTATAAAGCATCATTATGCTTAAAAGATCGGGATTTATACTGATTTCCAACTATTCAAGCCTATCACCGGCATCAGTGAATTTATTTAAATGATTATGGACAGTGTCACCCTCATTCATTTTCTGAATATTTCAATAAAGTGGTTTTTCTAGCAGGACTTTTACTTTGGTAACATTTTTATAACGTATCCCACAGATTTTTTGAAAACTTAAGAGTTCTTAATATGTCTAAGTTCACTGGGCAATATAATTAAGGTTAGATCAGACCTTGTATTGAGATCTTGTTCCTTCTATTTCATCATGTCGTCATAATTGATTGAGGATCATTTTTCTTGACCAGAAATATATTTCCATAATCCACTTCTTATCAAAACTGCTTGAAGCTTCCAAGTATTGTAGCTATCCTTTTTATGTGGCTCGATACGATAGTTGATCAAATTCGCCATGACAAAAAAAAACTTATTGTTTAACTAGCAGTGTGAACTAAATCACTTTCACAATTGACGAGCACAACTTAATACTCTCATTTAAACTACAATAACTTACAACCCTTTTAAAATCACTCACTTCAGTTATTTTGAGCACATATCTGGGCCCATAACCTGTAGAAATTTGAAGAGTAATTGTATCGCAACAACTAATTTACTATTGTATTGATACATTTTAATCATAGTAGGTAACAGTGAATATTTTAGTCAACAACAACAACATGAAACAAAACAATAATGACAGGATCTAGGATCTCCTTAAATTAGTTGGATACAGGATCTAGGATTAACAGAACAGAATAAGGTTCTCACAAGTCTTTGGCGAGTGATTAATTGTTCACTGTTTTGTCTTATTTCACAGCATTTAGTAATCCTGTTACAAATGGAACTGCCCACAAGCCCTATTAAACTATAAGCCTAAAGGCATATCTTATTTTATTTTATGTGTTGAAAAACTATATTCATTGTTTCCCCTTGCTCATTGTTCAATAGGCCTATAATTCATTCACAACCTTAGTTTACTTGGATGACAGCTTGTAATGTTACTAAATTAGTTTAGTTTTATAGATTCTGTTAGCATAGCTGCTATACTATTTATTTAACATGACATCAATACATCATTACATTTAAACTTCACAACTTCCCAGTTCACTGCTCACAAACACAATGATAATCCAACATCTGTTTTACCATGTCATGGATTACAGATATCAAGGTACTAAAAGTTAAGGTCCATTCACTGAACATTCCACTATCTCCCCCTTCTTGTCTTCCTTTAGAATGGTGAGTATGTGAGCCTCCTGGGTGGTCGAATGGGCCGTCGTGGTTTATCTTCTGCAGCCTCCTGTTGTCTTGCTCCTGTATCCCCCCTGTCTTCTGGATTTGACTGCTGTGCACATCCTAATGTCCATGAAGAGTCCCCCTGCATGTCTTGACTCGACCCATCACCAATGACGGGGCTGGGTGTGGGCAATAACGAGTCATCCTCAGTACCGATGTCCTGTTCCCCCCTATGAATAGGAGAACTAGGTGGGTATGGCGTGGCCCAATGGGACTCTTTGGGAGATGATATATTCTGACTGCTACAAGGTAATGCCGCAATCATTTGGCTCAAGTGACGTTTCACTACAGCTCCTGAGCCCAACTTCACTAAGTATAGGCTTTCACCCAACCTCTTGTGAATTATGGCATTTTCCCAAATAACTTTGTTTTGTTTAAAAACTTTGACCAAAACACTTTCATTTACATTAAAAATGGTTTTCCTTCTTCCAGAGTATCTTCGCTGTATTCCTTGCTTATAGGATACATGGGCCCTTATTTCCTCCATGCTTGGGTTGTTTTGTACATCCGTTCTATTGTTTATGACATCCAAAGGTGTTCGCAACTCTCTACCCATCATTAACATCGCTGGGGCAACACCAGTGGTTAGCTGTGGGGTGTTCCTATAATACATTAGAAACTCTGTCAAGGCCATATGAACATCTTTTCCAGCAAGAATGGCACTCTTGATGGCTCGTTTAAGCTGGCCAACACCATTTTCTGCTTGGCCATTGGTTTGTGGGAAATGTGGTGCACCTGCGTAATATCTTATACCATGTAAGTCACAAAAATTAGTATATTCTTTTGAACGAACGAGTTGACTGCCATTATCTGATACCATAAGTTCTGGTAATCCAAATCGAGCAAATAAGACCACGAGGGCTCGAATTGTGGCTGTTGTAGTTACTGACAACATTTGGAAAATTTCTAGCCACTTAGAGTGAGCGTCGATTATCATCAAATAGGTTTTCCCATTTATGGGCCCCAAAAAATCCAAGTGTATACGGCTCCAAGGCTTTTCTGGCCATGGCCATGGAATAAGCGAGGCGAATGAATTGTATCTCCTCGGAAGAGACTCTCTTCCGATACTTTAGACACAAACAGCCAAAATGAAGATCCTGAATTATATCTCTTTTAAAAATTGGAATTATATCTCTGAAATCTTGATTTGTATCTCCTCGGAAGAGACTCTCTTCCGATATTTTAGCCATAAACAGCCAAAATGAAAATCCTGATTTATATCTCCTTTAAAAATCGGAATTATATCTCTGAAATCCTGAATTGTATCTCCTCGGAAGAGACTCTCTTCCGATACTTTAGACACAAACAGCCAAAATGAAAATCCTGAATTATATCTCTTTTAAAAATTGGAATTATATCTCCGAAATCCTGATTTGTATCTCCTCGGAAGAGACTCTCTTCCGATATTTTAGACACAAACAGCTAAAATGAAAATCCTGAATTATATCTCTCTTAAAAATCGGAATTATATCTCCGAAATCCTGAATTGTACCTCCTCGGAAGAGACTCTCTTCCGATATTTTAGCCACAAACAGCCAAAATGAAAATCCTGAATTATATCTCTTTTAAAAATCGGAATTATATCTCCGAAATCCTGAATTGTATCTCCTCGGAAGAGACTCTCTTCCGATACTTTAGACACAAACAGCTAAAATGAAAATCCTGAATTATATCTCTTTTAAAAATCGGAATTATATCTCCGAAATCCTGAATTGTACCTCCTCGGAAGAGAAATTTCTGAAATATTGCTTCTTAGACTCCGACATTATCAATGTTCAATCTTAAGATAAATATCATACACTTGTCACAACCCTGAGCAATGTTGGGATGTTCGTTTTGATTTACATAACTTTCTTGAACGTACGTGACTGAAAGCGTTGGCCTAGAAAATATGATGTAACGAATTAGAAATGTTAAAGAGGAATGCTGACCACTCATAACAATGTTGCTCTAGTTGGGGAGTAAAGGGGACAAATTGGGCTATTTTGTTTACATCGGGGCTGACACATTATCATCAATTTCGGAGGCAACTACGCTGCCTGATGCCGGACCATAGCAGAATAGATCTTAGGGTCAGAAGTAGCACTTGTGTTTAGAGGGCAACCGTCGAGCCCAAGGTTTCGAGCTCGAGTTCTGTAGGGGGTCGCGAGCCGTGTCGGTCATTATATCAGTCTATGTTTTCACGAATAAGCCAGTTCTTCCACGTGCGCGATCGTACAATCTCTCATACTTCTTTTATATTTAATTTAACATCACATTTTTTAATATCTTTTAGTACTACTATTAAACCAAAATTCGTAACCCTACGTATTATTTCGAGCCCGAACAACTACCTTGCTGGGACCTAGCCCGACCAACCTCTCCCGCAAGCTATCCTGACAGATAGAGCCCATTGGAGAGGGGGTTAGTGACACACTGAGATTAATGAGCTTTCAAAAGTAATAGATACAAATATATAACAAAACCTAAATAATTAGAATTAGAATAATAGACATTAATTACCATAGTAGCAATGTTTGTCATTTCCACTTTCTCGCTACCTTAAAGGTAGAGAAAGTATTGTTATCGTAAAAAAAACAACTTGAGATTTTGATAAATTTAGACGTTTCATAACCCCCCGAATCCTAAAAAGCTTTTTTTTTATTTCCGTCTGTCTGTCTGTGTCCGTATGCCTGTACTGACTCAATTTTTCGTCAAAATGACTTTAAGGGTTCCAGCCTGATGCGTAAATTCACTTTTTTTAAAATCATAGGTCAGTAACTCTTCAAGATATGACCGTAAGATGCGACCGTAAAAAGACCCTGAGATGTTGATGTATGTCGACGTTTAAGGCCTCCCCCCTTCCCCCCAACCCAAAAATATGTTGTTTTTTCAATGCCGCCTGTCTGGGTGTCTGTTTAACCCGGGCGGGATTGCTTTTTGGTGCCTTTATATAGCGGAGGATAGTAGGATAATACGAAGATAATCCCCAAAACTAGCATCTCTAAAACTAACATAGCCTGGGCATAATAGGAAAAACAAACCAGGCGAAGACTATTCCAAAGAGTTTCTAGGTTATTCCAAACTTAAAAAAAATTATGTGTGAGCACCACTTCAAATAGATTCTAGGGAATATGATTTATATAAAAAAAAATATGGTGGACACTTCTTAAACTAGATTTAGAGACGTCCATTTTCCAAAAATTTGACAAAGGAGCTTCAAATATCCTATAGAATTATACAAATTTCAAAATATTTCGTGGGGAGCACAGTTCTAAATAGCTGTTAGACGAGTATGATCTCCAAAAATTCACTATATGGGGATCACTTCAAATAGCTTCAAGGAGTATCCACTTTTCTAGCCTTAACTGGGAAGAGGAGGGTAGAAAGTCCAGAAAATACTTTTTTGTTTCTTGCCCCTCCTTCCCCCTCACACACAAATAAAGTTCCATCACTATTGTATAAAAGAAC